>CM023095.1:22403045-23115219 GCA_013103745.1 Gardenia jasminoides
AAATAAGGAAGAAATTTCTGTTTTTCCTCTGATTTGGTGGCTGCAAATTTTGGCAAGTTTAAAAGTTGATTGTGAGGCTTGAATGTGAGGGTTAAGCTGTTAAAATTACCCCATACAAAGTCCTTCAAGAATTGAGTGAAGTTGATGGTTAGATGGAATAAGGAAAACTGGAAAAAAATGAAGCATTATGCTGCCCGAATTTTAGGGGATTATTTTGTGACAATTTTGCTAAAAGATGTGACCATTTTTTATTCTCATTAGGTTAAGGGAGACTAATACCAGCTTAGAGTTGAAATTGAAGTTAAATGGCAGTAGTATATGTTGGTTATAAGAGATTAGAAGTGGAGGAGTTGAATTTCATCGGTTTGAAGAGTTTCGATGAACGAACTTTGGGCACGTAGAAAACTACCTTCCCATTTGAATTTTAAGTTGAATTTTGGTATGAATCTATTTGGTATATGGAAGTATTAGTGTGCCAAATTTGGTAATTTTTGGACATGAAATCGTCACTCAAACAAGGCTTTAAACTCTGTCCTGTAAGTTCAAATTCCAGAAATTTCAGATTTTTGAGCTGCCTCTGTTCGAACTGCTCTAATTTCTTGCTCAAGTATCAGAATTGAGTTCTGTCGGTGGCGTTTGAAACTTTTTACATAGTACTATAAACTGTATGAATTTTAGAGGCCAATTTATTTTCTGTGATTTTTAGTGAATTTTCAAAGTGGGCTGGTCGACCAATCTGAACTGCCCTGTTTTGTTACTATAGTAGTTCGTTAAATTAAAATCTGGACGAATTTCGTCCAGAATTTTAATTGGATGTCTTCTACAAAGTTTTATAACATTCAAAGAGGTTTCCAACGGTACCAAATGTGCAAAATTCTGACTTGTATAACTTGAGTTATGATTTTTCAAAGTTTTCAGCTCGAATTAGGAAATTGTCAAACTTTCTACTTTTTGAAATAAATTTGGTCGGTGAACTAGGAAAACTTATTTTCGTTCTCTTTTAATTATTTTAGGGCAAAGTGCTGATTTTGCAACAGATCAAAACTTGGACTCCGACCCCTACTTTGTCGATGAGTTTTCAATGCCTGTTAAATGTTTTCGTTTAAATGCTTTGTAAATGTATGTGTACCATGACATGTTGCTTGATTTGACTGTGAAAGTGGAAATTTGATGAACCACTCACTTAAAGGAGAGTATACTTTATTGCTCCCTTTTTGTAGAGTTGGTAATTTAAATATTTTGCATGTGTCAAATTTGGAGATGGAGAAGTGTTACCCGCCACCCTTGGCCGCGTGCCTTGAGTGGCTTACTGTGTACTGTTCACTATTTAAATATTTGGCGTGCGGGTCTGGTAGGGGGAGTTTGGTGGTTGGAGTTTGGCGTGAAGAGTCGTCTACTTGGATTGAAAGTCGACGGAGTGTCGACTACTATAAATGCTCGGGAAATGTGGAATTTGGCTCCTGAGAGCCCCCGTATCCTCACTGTGTGTGAATTTGATTTGTCTATGTGTTTTACTTATTTACTTTTACTTTTACCATTTTAAGTGCATGTGCATGAATTTTGGAAACTCACGAGCTTTTTAACTCACCCCCGTTCCCGTTTGTTTTTCCTTAACAGGTGACGAGAATCCCGAGGCGTAGTTAGGGCTAGTGTCTTGATCTTTTGACTTTTGTCTCGAGTATGAAGTAATATTTTGTATATTTGTTTGGTGTTGAGTACTTTAAGCTTATGGAAGTGTATTAGCTTTGGCTCGAGGATCTTGAATATTTTAAATGGATGATTGTAATTTTAAGTTTCAACGCCCTTTTCAGTTTTAATATTAATGTTATGGTGGTTGAAGAGTTTGTACGTTTAAGTTAGTATTTATTTGAAGGCTTGAGTCCTGGCAAGAGCCAGACAGGCAGCCCGCCGACCCTTTGGTTCGCCTTAGGGTAAAGTGGGGCTGTCACAATTTTGAACCTCAAGAGGTAAGCATGCATGATGCGTATATAACCCCTTTTGAGGAATGTGGTGAATGTATGGATTCCAAGATCATCCTACCCCAAGAAGGCCATTTGGATATTCCGCTGGTAAGTTCTCAAGTGGTGGAACAAGGTAATATCTATGAAACACTTGAGATACGTAAACCTCTTCCTTCTTTTTTATCATTTGATAAGACTCACAAGATTGAGTCACCTTTTAATGATCCACCTCGTCCTCAAATGGTGGATTATGCGTTGACTAAACCTCCTTGATAAAAGGGGAATATAGTCAAGCTAATGACTATAAAAGAGCGCTTGTTGGGAGGCAACCCAATTTTGTTTAAGTTTAAGTTAGTTTGGTGTGATTTTATGTTTGAATATGTGTGTTTTATGTTTTGAAGTGTGTTTGTTGTGTTTGTTTTGTAGGAAATTCAAGACATGCAAAAATGACCTTTTTCATGCGCGATGAATAGTGAAAATGCAAACATCTTCATACCTCAATTTGTGTTTTAGTTGTTTTTTATTCAAGAATTGAGGTTAATTATGTTGTTTTGATCATATTACACATGTTAGAGAAGCTGCATTGCATAATTAACATGTAGGATTTTTATTCTGGAAATAGGAGAAATTGAAAAACCCAATGAAACAGTTGCAGAAAAATTGCAGAACTGAATTTCTAGAAGGATCCGCGAGTCGATACGCGAGGTATATCTCGCGGATCAGGATCAGAGAAGTTTTCTGAGCATCCGTGGACCAATACGCGATGTATGCATCGCGGATCCATGGGTCGCGGATCAACTTCTGAGAGCTACCTAGCCCAATCTGCGCACTGAAACGCGACCTGTGGTTCGCGGATCTAAGGAGTTTAACCTTTTCTTGCAGTTTCTTGTCAAATTTTTCAGGTATTCAAGGTTATTCAATGGCAAATAGCAAAGTGGACCAATTCAATCTTTTAAAAAGGGGAGTATTTCTTTCTTTCCTTTCTTATCTTATTATTCCTTCTTACACATTGAGGACAATGTGCATTTTAAGTGTGGGGGGGAGGAATTATGTGATTTGTGATATGTTAAAATTTGCCAAAATTTTTCAAAATTTTTTCGTAAATCCTGATAAGTCAATATTTTGCATATTTTTAGTAGGATTAATTATGTAGTTTTTGTGTGTTTTTGGTAGTTTTGTAGATAATGAACTAGGGTTTCTAGTTAATTTTGCATTTAATGGCTTCAATGATGAAAAATACATTTTTGTGGATTAATGTGATGAATTTTCATGTTTTTGTAGGATTGCTTGTTCATGATCAAATGAGATGAAAATGTGGATAATTGCCAAGAAGCTTGGAAGAAAAGTTGGGAAATGAAAATTGCAATTCAATCAATGAGGAATCAAAGGATAAAAGTCGGAGCAATTAAAGCGCCAATTTCACGACAAAAAGCTCGAAATTTGCAAGTTTTAAAGTGGAATCGCGAGGCAAAACGCGAACCAACAAGTAGAAAAAATGATTAGCTCGCGAATCCCTCTCACCGGAAGCAGGGTAGCTGATCCGCGATGTGATCCGCGAACCTCTGCCTCGCGGATCTACCTCGCGGATCCTCAGAAAATGACAGCTGCAAGTTGCAGCCGAATTCCAGTTTTTCAGCTCACTTCCAGCTCAATTTTCAGAAGAAATTCAATGAAGGCTGCGTGAAGAATTGTGTGAAATTGAAGAAACAACTCATAGCAAATTCAAAACACAATTTGCTTCAACATTACAACTCATTTGAGATTGAAATTCAAAGGATTCAATGCATGAAGACAAGAGATTCAAGAAGCCAATTTCTTTGACTTTTCAAAACCAAACTTTTCTTGTATTCACATGATAAAGTCTTGGAAGTTTATGGATGAATTCATCTATAAATAGGACCTCTTGTAGACATTTGAAAAAGGTAGAAAAAGAAGTGAATTAGAGAGAGGATGTAGAAATATAGTCTTCACTAGTTCATTAGTTAGTAGTATAGTTAGTAGTAGTATGTTTAGTTAAGTCTCTCAAATCCTAGAGTGAGGATGAACTTGTTGTAGTTGTGATTGTGAAGTGGTTGAATTATTTATGTTCTCATTGATTTTGCTAGTTTAAGATTGTGCTTATGCTTTATGGTTGATTAGCTACCAACTATAAATGATTTGATGTTGATGAGCAATGAAAAACTTGCCTTCAACAAGATCTAAGTTCTTAAACACTAACTTATATTCTCACGAAAGTAGTGAATATAGTTGGTTGGTTTTGGTCTTACACTATAACTTCATTGAGCTTATTTATCTTGTTTCTCTCTTTTCTCTATGAAAATAGGTCAAGGAAGATTCCAAGGAGTTAAGGAATTGGCGAAAGCGATTCCAAGTGACTTGCTCATCTTAAGTGAGAGCTTGTGCTACACATGACCATTGACGAAAGTGATGGCATAAAAGAGGAAGTTATACCTTAGCACATCATTGGAGAAGGGACATAATAAACTTGACTAACTTCTAATCTAACTTAACAAGGGATTCTAAAACTCTAGGATCTTAACTCTTTACTTGCTTTCTTGTTATTTCCTTTCTACCGCCAATTGGATGTCTTCGACACCTAGCGGTCAGTTTTACTTGCTTAATCCTGCTACCTAAGGACGGTTTACCGCCTTCTCCCTTTATATCTTTGTTGTGACAGTCTAAATAATAGAGGAATTTGAAAATCACCGGTACTTGACACTCTTCCTCGTGGGATCGACACCTTATTTCCCTATACTCAATAAACGATCCGTATACTTGCGGTAATATAGGGTTATAAAGGTTATTTAAAATTTGTGGAGTAAAGAAAAATCCTATCAAATCCTGTACCAAATTCTTTCAAATTCTCAAATAACTTGGAGATGACTATTTTGTGGTTAAAATTTTTGCAATTTAAGGAAAGTATATCTTGTAAAATGGAGGAAATTATGCCTAATTTTGTATGTAGAAGGAGATTTCTTTTCTTTGTTTGATTTTTGCATAGTAGAGTGATAAATGTGGTTGATAAATGTAGTACTTTTCTCATGATTGTTCTTTTGAGGGAATATTTATTTATGTTTCTAAAGAAAAAAAAAGAAAAAAGAGAAGAAAAAGAAAAATAAAAGCTCTACTCCAATGTGTTTAGTAACCGGGAGCTTCATCTAAAAATGTCGACTTTCGCGTCAAACGGTACTTGAATAAAGAGTAGACAAATAAAGTGAAATGTTGAGTAACAGGGGATCTTCATCTAAAAATGTCGATCTTCTCGTCAGAAGGCATTTTCACAATTTAAATATATATTTGATATGAATTATGAATAAATCCCTCTCTTAAAGGTGATCATGGGTTTAGGAAGCATATTATTGACTATATGATTCACTTTGCGTGTGAAATTGGATGAGGAATGAGAAATTGAATTGAGCTACTTGAATTTATGGTATGATTACTCTCTTTTACTTGATATTATGAGTACTTGTGGTTTAATGGATGTTTGCAAAATGGTTATCTACCTTGTTTAGAGAAATTGAATTAAAATGTGCACGAACACTTAAATCATTGTTGGTTTGTATTTCTTATTGCTTGAGGACAAGCAATGGTTCAAGTGTGGGGGAATTTGATAAGTCAATATTTTGCATGTTTTTAATAGGATTAATTATGTAGTTTTTGCGTGTTTTTGTCAGTTTAATGGCTAATGAACTAGAGTTTCTATTGAAATTCTACATTTTGTGATTTAAATAGAAAAATGCATTTTTTGTGGATTAATGTGGTGAAATCTTCATGTTTTTGTAGGATTGCTTGTTCAATTATCAAATGAGATGAAAATGTGGATATTTACCAAGAAGCTTGGAAGAAAAATTGGAAAATGCAAATTGCAATTCAATCAACGAGGAATCAAAGGGATAAAAGTCGGAGCAATTAAAGCGCCAATTTCACGACAAAAAGCTCGAAATTTGCAAGTTTTAAAGTGGAATCGCGAGGCAAAACGCGAACCAACAAGTAGAAAAAATGATTAGCTCGCGAATCCCTCTCACCGGAAGCAGGGTAGCTGATCCGCGATGTGATCCGCGAACCTCTGCCTCGCGGATCTACCTCGCGGATCCTCAGAAAATGACAGCTGCAAGTTGCAGCCGAATTCCAGTTTTTCAGCTCACTTCCAGCTCAATTTTCAGAAGAATTTCAATGAAGGCTGCGTGAAGAATTGTGTGAAATTGAAGAAACAACTCATAGCAAATTCAAAACACAATTTGCTTCAACATTACAACTCATTTGAGATTGAAATTCAAAGGATTCAATGCATGAAGACAAGAGATTCAAGAAGCCAATTTCTTTGACTTTTCAAAACCAAACTTTTCTTGTATTCACATGATAAAGTCTTGGAAGTTTATGGATGAATTCATCTATAAATAGGACCTCTTGTAGACATTTGAAAAAGGTAGAAAAAGAAGTGAATTAGAGAGAGGATGTAGAAATATAGTCTTCACTAGTTCATTAGTTAGTAGTATAGTTAGTAGTAGTATGTTTAGTTAAGCCTCTCAAATCTTAGAGTGAGGATGAACTTGTTGTAGTTGTGATTGTGAAGTGGTTGAATTATTTATGTTCTCCTTGATTTTGCTAGTTTAAGATTGTGCTTATGCTTTATGGTTGATTAGCTACCAACTATAAATGATTTGATGTTGATGAGCAATGAAAAACTTGCCTTCAACAAGATCTAAGTTCTTAAACACTAACTTATATTCTCACGAAAGTAGTGAATATAGTTGGTTGGTTTTGGTCTTACACTATAACTTCATTGAGCTTATTTATCTTGTTTCTCTCTTTTCTCTATGAAAATAGGTCAAGGAAGATTCCAAGGAGTTAAGGAATTGGCGAAAGCGATTCCAAGTGACTTGCTCATCTTAAGTGAGAGCTTGTGCTACACATGACCATTGACGAAAGTGATGGCATAAAAGAGGAAGTTATACCTTAGCACATCATTGGAGAAGGGACATAATAAACTTGACTAACTTCTAATCTAACTTAACAAGGGATTCTAAAACTCTAGGATCTTAACTCTTTACTTGCTTTCTTGTTATTTCCTTTCTACCGCCAATTGGATGTCTTCGACACCTAGCGGTCAGTTTTACTTGCTTAATCCTGCTACCTAAGGACGGTTTACCGCCTTCTCCCTTTATATCTTTGTTGTGACAGTCTAAATAATAGAGGAATTTGAAAATCACCGGTACTTGACACTCTTCCTCGTGGGATCGACACCTTATTTCCCTATACTCAATAAACGATCCGTATACTTGCGGTAATATAGGGTTATAAAGGTTATTTAAAATTTGTGGAGTAAAGAAAAATCCTATCAAATCCTGTACCAAATTCTTTCAAATTCTCAAATAACTTGGAGATGACTATTTTGTGGTTAAAATTTTTGCAATTTAAGGAAAGTATATCTTGTAAAATGGAGGAAATTATGCCTAATTTTGTATGTAGAAGGAGATTTCTTTTCTTTGTTTGATTTTTGCATAGTAGAGTGATAAATGTGGTTGATAAATGTAGTACTTTTCTCATGATTGTTCTTTTGAGGGAATATTTATTTATGTTTCTAAAGAAAAAAAAAGAAAAAAGAGAAGAAAAAGAAAAATAAAAGCTCTACTCCAATGTGTTTAGTAACCGGGAGCTTCATCTAAAAATGTCGACTTTCGCGTCAAACGGTACTTGAATAAAGAGTAGACAAATAAAGTGAAATGTTGAGTAACAGGGGATCTTTATCTAAAAATGTCGATCTTCTCGTCAAAAGGCATTTTCACAATTTAAATATATATTTGATATGAATTATGAATAAATCCCTCTCTTAAAGTTGATCATGGGTTTAGGAAGCATATTATTGACTATATGATTCACTTTGCGTGTGAAATTGGATGAGGAATGAGAAATTGAATTGAGCTACTTGAATTTATGGTATGATTACTCTCTTTTACTTGATATTATGAGTACTTGTGGTTTAATGGATGTTTGCAAAATGGTTATCTACCTTGTTTAGAGAAATTGAATTAAAAGGTGCACGAACACTTAAATCATTGTTGGTTTGTATTTCTTATTACTTGAGGACAAGCAATGGTTCAAGTGTGGGGGAATTTGATAAGTCAATATTTTGCATGTTTTTAATAGGATTAATTATGTAGTTTTTGTGTGTTTTTGTCAGTTTAATGGCTAATGAACTAGAGTTTCTATTGAAATTCTACATTTTGTGGTTTAAATAGAAAAATGCATTTTTTGTGGATTAATGTGGTGAAATCTTCATGTTTTTTGTAGGATTGCTTGTTCAATTATCAAATGAGATGAAAATGTGGATATTTGCCAAGAAGCTTGGAAGAAAAATTGGAAAATGCAAATTGCAATTCAATCAACGAGGAATCAAAGGGATAAAAGTCGGAGCAATTAAAGCGCCAATTTCACGACAAAAAGCTCAGAATTTGCAAGTTTCAAGGAGATTCGCGAGTCAATACGCGAACCAACAAGTGGAAATTTCAAGCAGCTCGCGAATCCCTCTCACAAGAGCCAGGGGACAGGATCCGCGATATGATCTGCGAGCCTGTGCCTCGCGGATCTACCTCGCGGATCCTTAGAAAATGACTGCTGCAACTTGCAGCCGAATTCCAGTTTTTCAGCTCACTTCCAGCTCAATTTTCAGAAGAATTTCAATGAAAGCTGCGTGAAGAATCTTGTGAAGTTGAAGAAACAACTCATAGCAAATTCAAAACACAATTTGCTTCAACATTACAACTCATTTGATGTTGAAATTCAATGGATTAAATGCATGAAGACAAGAAGATTCATGAAGACACTTTCCTTGACTTTTTGAAGTTTAACTTGTTTTGTATTCACATGATAAAGTCTTGGAAGTTTATGGATGAATTCATCTATATATAGGACCTCTTGTAGACATTTGAAAAAGGTAGAAAAAGAAGTGAATTAGAGAGAGGATGTAGAAATATAGTCTTCACTAGTTCATTAGTTAGTAGTATAGTTAGTAGTAGTATGTTTAGTTAAGTCTCTCAAATCCTAGAGTGAGGATGAACTTGTTGTAGTTGTGATTGTGAAGTGGTTGAGTTATTTATGTCCTCATTGATTTTGCTAGTTTAAGACTTGTGCTTATGCTTTATGGTTGATTAGCTACCAACTATAAATGATTTGATGTTGATGAGCAATGAAAAACTTGCCTTCAATAAGATCTAAGTTCTTAAACACTAACTTATATTCTCACGAAAGTAGTGAATATAGTTGGTTGGTTTTGGTTTTAAACTATAACTTCATTGAGCTTATTTAACTTGTGTCTCTCTTTTCTCTATGAAAATAGGTCAAGGAAGATTCCAAGGAGTTAAGGAATTGGCGAAAGCGATTCCGAGTGACTAGCTTATCTTAAATGAGAGCTTGCACTACACATGACCATTGACGAAAGTGGTGGCATGCAAAAGGAAGTTATACCTTAGCAAATCATTGGAGAAGGGACATAATTAACTTGACTAACTTCTAATCTAACTTAACAAGGGATTCTAAAACTCTAGGATCTTAACTCTTTACTTGCTTTCTTGTTATTTCCTTTCTACCGTCAATTGGATGTCTTCGACACCTAGCGGTCGGTTTTATTTGCTTAATCCTTCTTCCTAAGGACGGTTTACCGCCTTCTCCTTTTATATTTTTCTTGTGACAGTCTAAATAATAGAGGAGTTTGAAAATCACCGGTACTTGACACTCTTCCTCGTGGGATCGACACCTTATTTCCCTATACTCAATAAACGATCCGTATACTTGCGGTAATATAGGGTTATAAAGGTTATTTAAAATTTGAGGAGCAAAGAAAATCCCTATCATTCTCGGAGCCCAAAACCCATTGGTGACCCATTCAACTTGGGCCGGCTAGGGCTTGGCCGAGGGGCTTGGTGAGCCATGGACTCTTGACTTGAAAGCTGATTGGAGAGTAATCTCATTGACCACTTGCTTGGGTGAACTCGAGTATTACCACCCTTGTTAGTGTGCAGGCCCGGTAGGGGGTGAAACGGTGGACGGAGAATGGCATTAAGTGGTGATCTACGGAATTTTTTTTACTTGGTTGACGAAGTGTCAATGGATAGAAATTGCTTTTGAATACAACTGAAAGGCATGAAAGTGGATTAACTTCTGAGAACTCCCGTATCCTCCTTTGAATGCGTATTTAGTTTCTTCTGTGCTCTTACGTGTATACTATGGAGATATGCCTTGCTATGTATAGAAGTGTAGTCTTTTCCTTTTACTTGTTTGTCTACCTGTTTTCTTGGCCTCACTGAACTTTAGCTTACCCCATTAAGTTTAATATTCCTTAATAGGGACTTGAAGTGAAGAAATTGGTGGAGCTAGTTTTGACAAGCTTTTGTCTATTTTTCGCTAACGTACTTATTTAAGTCGTTTGAATTTTTGTAAGTGTAAACTTGAGGTATAACTGCAGTAATCATTGTATTGAATGAAATTTGTACTTTTAGACAATGACACTTATTATGTTAAGTAGTTTCTTGGCTCGATGGTCTTAAATATTCTAGAATTGTTAGTGAGTTCCAACGAGAGTTGGGCAGGCGACCCACTGATACTTTAGGGTACGCCCTAGGGAGAGGTGGGATCATCACAAAAGGATGGTGAAATCAAGATGCCAAAATGGCACAAGGGTTGGAATGCAAAAAAAGATAATGGAATTTTTTTGTCAAATTGTTAAATGTGAACATAAGGAGCAACTAGATAATGACATAACAATAACATACGACAACTCAATAATTCCATAATTTTCCACTTTTGACCAAATCCAATATTCTTGCAGTGCATGTCATCCAACATTACACTAGAAAATTTGTACGAGTGTCGATGGAGAAAGGAAGCAAGAAAGAGTGAGAGGGAGGAGAGAGAAGGGAGAGGAGAGGGGGATGGTGGTGCTTAGGTATGTCAATGAATAGGATTTGGGTCGGATCTCTTTAATGCAGATTCAGACCAATTAAATTTAGTTAGATCCAAACCTAGACTTAGACCCTTGTAGGTCTAAAAAAGTAAGTTTAGATCCATACCCTTATAGGTTTAGATATTCAATGGGTATCCATGAATATTTTTTCTAAATGTACTACTATTTTAACATATCATGCATAAACTATTTACTATATGCATCGATGAATCGAGAACATTACAGTAGATTTATTATCATCAAATTACATCTTATAGAATATTTTTTGAACTTACCAATCTTTGAATTGAGTAAACTAAGTAAAGACAAATCGAGAGATGGTAGGACAAAAGAAATAATTTGCTAGATTTCTAATGAAATGAAATAGAGAGGGAGAGTAAAACAACATAGGCACACAATAATTACGTGGAATTAGGTAGTGTTTTTTTTTTTTTTAAGATTAAGAGATGCCTAACATTCATAAAATCTTACTGTATTTTTTTTTTAGTTTTTTTCTTAAAGAAGAAAAAGAAACTACAATCACCCAAGGAGGGGATGTGATGCCAAAACCTCCCCAGCAAAAGAAAAAGCAAAGCCATAAAGAAGGAGTACTACTCCCTTACAACTCTGAATTTGTGAAATAATAGAGAAACTCTATTTCCTTACTTATCGAACTCTAACATGTGGGAGGCCAAGACAGTCCATGCGCAAAATAGAGCGAAACTTACGAGGGAGACTGAGCTCAGAAAACGTGATAAGCTCTAATGAGGTGTCCACGGTTGACAAGGTCTAATATTTGACTCAAGACCATAAAATATTGGATTATTTTATAAATTAATTAATATATATACACATACATACATTAGTATGGATCATAAGATATTATTTAATTATATGTACATGGGTTTGGGTAGGGTATAATTTGGATTTGAATTTAAGTATGAATCATAGAAAACAAAACCCTACCCAAACCCATGATTCTTTTATAGGGTTTGGATTTTAAATCCAAATCCTACCCAAACATGTTGAGTCTAGATTGGATTTAAGTAAAATCTGACCCATTGACATGTCGTGTGGTGTTGGTGAATGGTGGTGGGAGTCATGATAATGAACTTTGGTATTTTCAATTTTTAAAAAATACTATAATAAAATTTTATATTTTAAAAACATCCTAATAAATAATTAGAATAACAAGTTTTTCATATACAGTATTATAGTATAGTATTTGAAAAACACTTCTAAAAACATCTTACACAGAGCGTACGTTGATAGAGCAAATCAAAATCTAATTGTTCAGCAAGTAGTTTTTCGAGCTGTCGTGATGTCTACTTTAAATCTTCCATTCAATGTGCCTTCAAATGCTACTTTCAGTACCCTAAGAGAATCATTACTAAACCTACCATAAAGTGGAAAAAAAAAAAAAAAAAAGAAAGAAAACTGAAAGGTGTTGCTTTAAATCATGCTTCCCTAAAATTTCTGTTACTTCTATACAAGAATTTTTGGATCTTTTGTGTAACTCAAAGATTATATATCACTCGATCTTGCATACTGGTGGAGTAACGAATGGCACATCAACTACTGATATATTCGGCCGGCAGAGTAAACCATAACATGTTATTTTGCCTTGTCGTTCTTTATGGTTCATTATAATTTGGTTGGTAGAGATAGATTTTCCTCTCTCTCTCTCTCTCTCTAATTTTGATTAGTCTTTGGTTTTTCAGGTTCTAATATGTGGACAAATAGGTAAATATTGTCAAATTTAATCCAAATTTCTATGATAAGACTAAACAAATTCTACAATGAGTTTAATTTACTTTAACCCAAATTTAGCATTACCAGAGAATAATTACTTGGAGGAGTTGGATAATTGCAGTGTTGTTCTACTAAAAATAGTAATTCGAAGTAACATATAATTGATTTGTTAAAGGGCAACATCAAAATGAAAAATTAAGACAATAAAGTGCTTATATTCCATAATGACAAGACTCGTCAAAACTTTTATGTGTGTGTGTGTGTGTATTTATGGCTTTGTGTGTGTGAAAGAGCATATTTTGTACAGCATATTACAAAATATTCTTGTTGAATCTAGCAACCTTGTTTTCTAACCAGTTTTATGACCTCTAATGATTCTATACTAGCCAAGTCAGTACTCGTGGCATGGTGGCTATGCATCAGCTTATTCCAGACAGAACCAGCCCATATCTTTTAATAAATATACCCATTTTCCCAATAATGATTCTCATCTAATACACCGCCCGCCAATTTAAGAGCAAAGTCTTGAACAAAAGAACTTCAATTGATTGCCAGACTTTGATGGTGACTGCTGGTTGTGAGACTGCAAATTTGCATGAGGCCAGTGTAAAAGTCCAAACTTAGGACTTGCTTCAATAAATTCACTGCCTCACAGTTTGAACGCTGTTGATATGGACAATTACATATTCTCAAACCAAGCTAGCTGCACACACACACACACACATGTATATTGAATAGTGACAAGAAGAAATTCGTATAAAACTCTGCCTTCTCTAAGTGACCAGTATTCTCATTTCTCTGGTTCTTCCTTGCATACAATCTTCTTCAATGGAGGATGCAGCTCAAGAAAAGCAGATAAATGTCACAAGTAAGTTTTCCGAGTAGATTAAAAGCAAGTACAAAAAGGATCTGTCTTATTTGATTTTCTTGACTTGTATTCTTCTTGATTTAATTTTGTTTCGGGCTTTTTTTGTTATTGAATGTATCAATGGATTTCTGTATCTAAACTCAAATCGCCCACCTTTAAAGATAGACAAATTCAGGTGTCATGCTAGCTTACAACTTACAGATTAAGTGAAGTAACAGACTGATTCACCTGCAGAGTTCTTAATTTCTGATCTTCAAACATAACTGGAACAATTTCATTTGAAACTATTGGATAATGAAAACTACAAACATTCGACAGCTGAAATTCCAAAGTCATTCAAAGAAGCTCTGGTTAAGCAAATCGAGATCTTTTTCATTTTTCCAAAAGTCTATCTACTTCTCAAGTTTACGTCATTTTCAGGTACAAAACATAGAGCTGCTGCCATTAGCTTTAGCAGATATTTTGTTATTCAACAACTTTTGCTTTAGTAAGAAAAAAGGATTTTCAAGTGTTTGCGAGAGCATTTGTGCTTTTTGTTTCTAATGTTCCTTAAAGAATCTACTTCTTATGTTCTCTTCTGCATTAATAGAATGTGGTAGAGAAAACTAATCATAATCTGTTTATGTTAATTTACCAGTCCAGGGAGCTGCTCAAGAATCAAAATCTACTGAAAGTGTGGGAGAAGCCATTGGCAACGAACAGTCGTCTGTTCCTCTGCTTAACCAACACAAGAGATGGCTTCTAATGGCCTTATTTTCCATTCTTGTGCTCTTTGGCCAGTCATCTGCTACACTTCTGGGAAGATTGTATTATGTAAAGGGTGGAAATAGCAAATGGTTATCGGCATTCATACAAGGTGCTGGATTTCCAATTCTGCTTCCATTCCTGTATAATAAAAAAAACAGAAAACAAGACTCGAGCGAGCCACCATCTCCTACAGTCCTTGGATCAATATATATGGTTCTTGGCACTTTGCTAGCAGCCGCAGGGATGTTATTTTCAGTAGGCCTCTTATACCTTCCTGTCTCCACTTTTTCGCTCATCAGTGCAACCCAGTTAGGCTTCAATGCTTTGTTTTCCTTCTTTCTCAATTCACAAAAGTTCACTCCTTTCATTGTCAACTCATTAGTCCTTCTGACCACTTCCTCTGCCCTACTTGTGCTTCAAAATAATGACCCTTCAGGCTCCTCAAAATCCTCCGAAGGAAAGTATATTATAGGATTCATATGCACCCTATTAGCAGCAGCACTATACTCATTTTTACTCTCTCTTTCACAACTTGTGATTAACAAGATTCTGAAAAGGCAAACAGTTAAGGAGCTTTTGGATTTCATGATCTACCAATCATTTGTAGCAAGTTCTATCCTGTTGATTGGCCTTTTCGCTAGTGGAGAATGGAGGACCCTTACTTCAGAGATGAATAAATTTGAACTAGGCAAGACATCCTACACAATGACTTTATTGTGGATAGCAGTGGGCTGGCAAATTTTCTCCATTGGAATGGTGGGATTGATTTTGAAGGTCTCTTCACTCTTTGCTAATGTCATCAGCACACTGGGGTTGCCAATTGTACCAATTTTAGCTGTATTCATCTTTAAGGACAAGATGAGTGGAGTAAAAGCAGTAGCAATGTTGCTTGCAATATGGGGATTTATGTCCTACATTTATCAGCATTATCTTGATGATCTGGAGTTCAAGTACAGAAAAAAAGATGCAGGTAGCAATGAAATTTCCCTCGTTCAGAACTGATAATGCATTATCTATACTCTCTATAATAGATCTATTTTCTTCATTTGTCCTTTACATGTTGAAAATTCTTGACTTCTACAGTGAAGTTAGCCAAGATAATGTAAGGAATCAAGGAGATAAACACAGCGGAAATTTAAAATTATTGATTCCTTTAATAGATCGTCCTTTGATTAAATCCATGTAACATAGAGATAGTTCAAGAAGATTACCTCAATCCATGAAGACCTCCTTGAACTTGGTGGAGATTTGATGCAGAAGATGGCAAAGAGATCCACGTAGCCGTACATGCGTCCGGCCTCTAATGGTGATCCACACGAACCTCCTTAGTTAGAACCTCCAAGGTCGAATTAGCTTAAACTAGATCAGTGCTAGCTATTGCCAAGACAACCACACACAAGTCTATTGAGATAATTCCAATTTTTCACCATGAAAAATTCATCCCAAGATAAGAAATAAGAGATGCAATTTTTCCCTTATTTTTTTTGGACGAATTTTGGGTATTTTTTCCTCTCAAGATTTTTCTCAAAAATCTCACAAGACAATTTTGTGTGATCATTCTCCTTGCTAGCAAAAGCTTAGTGAGTATTTATAGACAAATAAGTTGTCAAATCCTTATGGAAACCTGAAATCAGTTTCCAATAAGATTTAGCTTCCTAATTCTAATACAATTCTTGTATTTGGAAGACTAAAACTTATTTGCACCATAAGTCTCTCAAGTTTAATTTGTCTCACAAATCAAACTATAAGTTATAAAACTTATCTATCAAGTCCCACTTGAAATTCATTTAATCTAGCTAAGAAAGTTCTTAATGTGTTTGACCCATTAGGTTCTCATACACGTTGGCAATAAGTATAAGCTATACATTCTTAATAAATAAGAACTAGATAAATTAAAACTCCTTTTAATTTATCACTGATTCCACTAATCAATCAACTCATACTTATAGATCAAGATTGGTATCTAGCAATACATCATGACCACCCAAGTAATGAGAAAAGTCAAGTGGATGACTTCACCTTTCAGTAAACGTTTATAATGTAACTAATATCCTTTTACCACACTTATCTCACATTAATCTTGGAATAAGTTGTGCCTATTCCATTGTGTGATTAATGCTCTTTTCTCTTGTACCAAAATATAACTCCAATGAAGAAGTTCTTAGAAACACTTTCTAAGACTTTCCCACTTAGCGCTAAGATTTATGAGTTATACTTCTACAAGTGGCCAAACACGAGATAACTCCTCTCACATAAGAGGCGGTAAATCCTTATTGGTTATTCACCATCTTTCCATACTTCAAAGATACACCCATTTGCTAATGATGTGAGCATTCCCTTTTACAGGAGCAATCATATAACAAAGAAAGTATAACTATCCATATTCAAGATATCATGATAACCTTAAGTCTAAGAATCATTTACATAAACGTCACTTAGACATTAATCCTTTGGCACTTAAAGGATGTCCCTATGTGGATCAATCTAGTGAACTTGATCATACTATCAAGCACCCATATACTTGCTTAGGTGTCTCACACACCATAGTAGATGAGGTCTACTACTTCTCATATAGAAGCGGCATAGTATATGCTAGTCTAACCGTATTAACAATACCCTTTCTTGTTAATACTATGACTAGAGATATTTAAGAATAAACCTTATTTATAATCGAATGAACCTCACCATCATAACTCTTATGATTTCATCGATTAGGTTTATTCTAAGGGTTTTATCATATTTATATGAAAATATAAGCAATCAATATGATAAAGATGTCATTTATTATTACATAAATAGTTAAAGTGTATAATAAACCCTAGAAGTTGATTGACTTTAGGGCATATACACTAACAGATAAGTCCTCTTATACCAATAAGAGGTGGATGATAATTGTGGAACTAATCGGGGATTTCTGTTTCATACTTAGCATGTGTTTGTTACTAACAACCGTGTTGCAATTTGCTTTAGCATTCAATTAATTCAACCTAAGTATGTTACTTATCCTCGTATGATGAAGTGGTTTAGATAACTTGCATTTATATTTATGTTCTCATCAGATAATTTGCCTCTGCCCTCGAACTCCAAACTCTCATTGCTGAAGTCATTGTTAAAACAGTGTAACAGACCAAAAAAAATAGATGGAAATACATTTAGAATCCAGACATCTGTAAGTATAATAAATGACTTTCGATGTGGACTTCTACAAGCTTTACGCGGAAGCTTTTATGACACACATTCGCCTGCTTATTGACCAATTCTTGTTCATGCGGATGGGGTAGCCCACATTCGCATCGTTGAAAAGTTGTGACTTCTGTAAAATTTTGAATTCGAACACGAAGAGACTCAAGAAATCAATGCGTTTCATGAAGAGACTCAAGAATTCAGGTTTATAACCACCAAAAAATGCTGCAACTCTTCAATAGTAAGCTCCCAAGCTCTATATCTTGATCAAATGGATCTTGATTTGCTACAAAATACTATTATCTTTTGCTTAGTTTATTTTGTAAAATTGCACTGATTGTTTGTTTTAATTCTTTAGAAACACGTGTACATTCTCATAAGCGTGTTACTCCATCTGATTATGTGTTCTGATATTGCATTAAGTGACAAATATAACCTTAAGTGTATATAATACACAACTTGGTTGGAATTCTCTTCTACTGTCTTACATATTCACAAGTTTCTTTTTGTTTCTATTTTCTTACAATATATCTTAAGGCTATATTTGAATGACTAAAATATGGCTAGTTCTTTGAAGGAGTTGACAACCAACTGTGCGAAACTGGAAACGTTCGGTAGAGGATTGTGTAATGTTGCAAATGTCTTGACAACATCAAAATCCAAAATACAAGGAGATGAAAAACCCTTGAAGAAATCAGAGAGAATCGAAAAATGGGACAATGATGATGAAATTTGTAGAAGTTGCATCTTAATGCAATGAATGATAGACCCTTAGATGTGTGTACCACACCATACCAACCGCGAAGGAATTTTGAGAGAACTTGAATCTAAATTTATGAGAGAGAATGCTATAAGTAAGCAGTTCCTTATTGCTTCTTAATAGATACAAGGCCTATTATGAAATAATTTGCAAAATTTGAAAAGCGTTTGAACTATTTTACTCAATATAATATGCATATGGATGAAACCATCTTTGTAAGTTCCATAATAGACAAATTGTGTCCAACATGGGAAGATTTCAACAGAACTTTGAAACATAATAAATGAGAACTCTCTCTTGAAAGTCTTGTCAAGTCCTTCTGAATTTAGGAGGAATTTTGCATAAAAGGAAAAAAGGTTCCCAAAAACAAAAAGATTAAAAAAAAAATTGTCTATCAAAGTGCATGTAACTGAGCGGGACATTCAATCAAGTCTTAAGGCAAGAAAGACAGGGAAGAAGAAAGCAAAGTACTTCTTGTTGAAAAAAATGACGAACAATACTAACACTAATAACTGGAACAATAAATATGAACACGCTTGAATCGTGTTAAATAGTACTGTCCTAAAAAACTATTTCAGGATGCCGAAATGTTTCCCCAAAATTAAACAAATTTTCTTATTTCTTTAAAGAAGGAAGATGAATAGTCAACTATCAGTATATCCAACAAAGAAAGAGACGAGAGGAAAGAGCAAGAGAGGAAGAAAGAATGACTTTTTGAAAAATCTAGTGGTGCAAATGGGAAAGATAGAGGCCAGATATTTATATGAGGACTCCAGAGAAAGATCCGTTAGACTCTGTAGATAAGATAAGATTTTATCTTAACAAGACATTGTTAGGCAGCCATTCTGCAGAACATTGGCAGATAAAATAAAGTAAGACGTTGCTAAACTTTAGGTAACGATGGCAGATAAGATAAAGTTTTATCCATAACTTTGAGAAATAGAAAACGTGTTGACTCAGTCCAAGTTGTATCTGGAAAAAATAAATTCTTTTTTCATGTAAAAGTAAAACCAGACTGGGCTATTTTTTAATCCACGCACAGGGGATGCAAATCCATCAGTTTGAACTGTATTAGTCCAACTCAATTCTCCCTTCATGCGCGTGAGCCCATGCTAGTTCTCAATATTTCCTATGATGAGTTGAGAACTAGCATGGGTTCGCGCGCATGAAGGGAGAGTTGAGTTGGGTTAATACAGTTCAAACTGACAAATTTGCACCCCCTGCGCATGGGTTAAAACGCGGCCCAGTCTGGTTTTGCTTTTGCATGAAAAAAGAATCTATTTTTACCAGATACAACTTGGACTGAGTTAACATGTTTTCTGTTTCTCAAACTTACAGATAAAACTTTATTTTATCTGCCACTGTTCTACAAAACCGTTGTCTAAAGTTTAGCGACTTCCTATTTTATCTTATCTACCGACGTTCTGCAGAGCAGCTGTGACAGCCCCACTTTCCCCTAAGGCGAACCAGAGGGGTCAGCGGACCGCCTGTCCAGTTCTCGCCGGGACTCACTACAGTCCTCAATTAATGACAGATTAAAACTCCAATAAATAAGAATTACAATTCTAAAACTCCAAAAGTACAAAATGGCTAAAATCCACAAGTACGTCCCAGTAGTAAATATAAATTACAACTCAACCAAAATTACAACTGTACAAGAAATACTCCAAAATTACTAATAAGGCCACTACACATGCTTCCTATCACCTCGATTCCTGTGGAGGGAAAATAAATATTTTTGGGGTGAGCTAAAGCTCAGTGAGGTTCCGAGAAAACAAGTATTTCAGAATTTAATTGTTTTATCAGAGCACGAAAATATTGGAATATTCAAATCTTTGAAATCACATGAGAAAGTACTTTTCACTAAAAATTTGTAAGACGAAAACAATTCACGAAATAATTTAATTCATCACACGAGCACTTTGACAAATAATCAAGCACACTCACAGGACACTTTTCAACTAGGAGAGAACAATACTCGAGCCGCTTCAACTCGGAGATCAGTGCTCACGAGGAGACTTGCTCAGATTGTCTCAACTAGGAGAACAGTGCTTAATAAACATTAAATCAGTTATAAAAGGATACGGTACTCACTTGGAGCTATTTCACTAGTCCACTTCACCTTATAACTCCTAAACAATCCCCTCACTTCAACTGGTCATCACCTTATCCCTCCAGTGGTAATACTCGAGTATACCGTACAGTGCCCTAAGTACCAACCTACCCGATCGAGTCCGCTTCTGGCTCGAATAGGCCGATAACGAAGGGAGAAAGGCCTTGTTCAGCCAATGTGGTAAAGTACACATGACCTACAGTCATGCGCAAGTAATATACAAACAGTGGAAAAGTAAACAGTTGAGCAGTTATAGACAGTTAGGTCAAGTGTGATAAAGTACACACTCGCTTAAAAACAAGTATTTAACACTTATGAAATCAAATAACATCAAGTATTACTCACATAAGCATGTAATTCACATAACATATAAGAAATACTCACATGGAATAGCAAGTTAAATGGAAGTTAATTTCGCACCAATTATTTCACTTGTGCATATTAATAAATCAATATGTAAAACAAGTACATCACAAATAAGTTTATAAACAAGTGAATCGGTTTATAAGTATTTTGAAGTACGGTTTAAAATACTCACAATTAATTGAAAATATTTACATTTATAAAGAGTAGTAGCAAAATAGTACATGTGAAAATAAGTTGGAAAACAAGATTAAAATATGTAAGAAAAGTTCAAAGAACCCTCACAAGTCATTTTACGTGTAAATGGTCAAGCATCTTTGAAATTTAGAATTCATATAAATTGTAGTAGATCATTTGATACTCATTTAATACATCATTTAATTTTGAAAAACTGTAGTAAATCATAGCATTTATAAATAGCTTAAAACACTTTTAATTTAGTAGAAAATCATATTATTTGTAAAGAGTAATAGTCAAATATTTCATTTGAAGATTAATTGGAACCAGTTTGAAAGTAAGTTAAACAAATTCAATACAAGACGAAACAAATTAGAACCATCACCTCAATATTAGCAATTTAAGAAATTAAATTGTTTCTCGCATAATCCACAATAAACCACAATATAGGATATCAATGATAAAACAGTTCAATGCCTTTAGAAATCGTTTTAATGATAAATAGTTCAATGATAAAACAGTTCAATGCCTTTAGAAATCATTTTAACGATAATAAATCCAAAATAGTATAGAAGTTAAAACATTTCACAATTTATTTCCTTAAACCAACGGTAAACATTTAGTTAAAACAAGTTGGAACACTCATCAAGTTTCACACTCGTCCACATAAATCACCATTCACCATTTAATCTTCATGGCACATTCAAGTCCTGGGATCAAGTAAAATAACAAGACTTTCACAAATTCCAATCCATAAGAAACGAGAAACTTTAGCTTAAAATCCTCAATTAACATGTCCAACTTTAACCTCTAAACCATAGTTCCAAATCCACAAGACCTTGGCTCAAATTAAGGGAAATGACCACAAGCATACTAGGACATGGTTCAGGTGTCATGTGGAGTAAAATATTATCTTGAACCAAGAAAAGTATTTGAACCAAACCAAAATGAAGGAATGAGTATAAAAGAGAAACATCAACTTGGGCAGCTTTGACGCCTCTCGGTGTTTTGATCAAAACCAGAGCTACGCTCATTAGATTGAGTTAAATTTTACACTGTTTCGAAGCTAAGACATAGCTCTACAACTTTTATGAAGCCATCGAAATTCACTTCATGCATTTTTGTAGTCAAAAATGGCAATTACAGAGACTTAAGAAAACTGTCGGGTTACGTCAAGAAAGTAGGAGCAGTTTCGGGAGAAAATCCATAACTCAATGTAGAAATATCGAAATCGAGTGCCGTCAGTGGTGTTTAAAACTAGATTCATAGGGATTTCAATGGTATAAAAATCAGACTCTATGTCATTGCCAATTGATACCAGAAAATCTGACAAGTTGGCTGAAACTGGAGACTGTCGGGTAAAACAGGGGAGCAGAGAAGTCAGGGGTATTTTGGACATTTCACTCAACAAAGTGCTCCGATTTGGCTGAAATTTTGTGGGTGGAAAGCTAACTCAAATCCCTACAACTGTAATGTTTTCTACAAAAGCTAGTTTGGCCTTTATCATGGACGAATTTGCAGGTTAATTTGACACAAAAATGGGCAATACACCAAGGAAAAGTTTCTTCAAATTCTCACCAACACAAAGAAATCATCCTACCAAGCACAAGATTAAAGGAAGAGATGGTCTAGAAATTACCTTTCTTAGTTCCTCCTAACAAGAAGAAACAACCACAACTTCTTCAAAGCCCCCCTTCCTTCCAAGCTTAAGTGTGAGTTGATGGCTGTGAAAACAAATCTTCCTTAGATGGCTCACAGGTTCAAGCAAGAAATCAAGCAGGATGGTGAAGTTTTTTTTTCTCTTCCATTTCCTCACACACACACACATCATGGCAGTCCTATAACAAGAAAGGTGGGAGTTCATAGAGCCCACTTCAACAACCCAAACTCAACAAGAACAACATCAAGAAGTTACAAAGCTTAAAGCTACAAGATGAAATCAAAGGAAAAGATTTGAAGAAACTAGATTACCTCTTCCTATCAAGTGAAACCCTAAGATGATGTGGTCTAGAAATGCTCCAAAGCCCCTTCTTTTACCTCCCAAGATCGGCTCTCCCACAAGGCAAAATGGTCTTCAAGGTGCAAGTGAAGAGTGAAGGAAGATTGAGCAAGTTTCTTGGGTGGATTTGGGTGAAGTTGGTAGTTTTTGAAGATGAAATCAAAGGGGAAGAGGGGGAAGGGGTACGGCTGGAACAAGAGAGGAAAAGAGAGGATTTTGGGTGTTTTGGTATAGTGAAACAATGTAATGAAAAGATGACACAAAGCCTTACTTTAATATGCTAAAAGTCAACTTGAATATGTGGCCAAAAATGTCACTAAACTATCGACTTCTATGTCTTTTGGTCATTGAACTTTTTTTTTTAGTCAAAAATGTCACCGAACTCCTAAAAGCATGCAATTAAAATGATTTAAATCAATTATTTAGAAAAACAAATAATTAAATAATTAGGTCAAATGAAAATAAATTTTCGGGTTCTCACAGCCGCTACCTAAAGTTTAGCAACATCTTGATAAGATTTACTAGACTTTCCAAAAAGTCATTCTCTCTTCCTCTCTTGCTCTTTCCTCTCTTCTCCTTGTCTGCTAGATCTATTGATAGTTGGTTATTCATCTTCCTTCTTTAAAGAAAGAAGAAAGCTTGTTTAATCTTGGGAAAATATTTTGACCCCTAAGATAGTTTCTTAGGACAGTACTATTTAGCATGACTCAAGCGTGTTCATATTTCTTGTTCCAGTTATTAGTGTTAGTATTGTTTGGCATTTTTTTCAACAATCTAAGAAACTATTGCTTCCAACAGTGTTAACACATCACAACCATCATCCGCAGTAGTTGTAGTCACACTACCATTTGTTAAACCTTTTCCAAAGTCTCCAAAATTGAATTTTTTGTCAATGAAAACTTCAAAAGGTGGCAAGAATGCGTATATTCTCTACTCGACATACATGGAGTGGCTTTTGCACTGACAGACTATCAACCTGCTGCAACCGTGGATGTCAAGATACAAGAATCGTGACAATATGCTAATAAAGTATGTCAGTATACTATCTTACAAACACTCTCTAATGAATTATTTGACGTGTACTGTAATTGCAAGGAAGCCAAAAAAATTTGGGAAGCTTTAGTAACAGTTTATAGCTGAGGATGCAACGAAACAAAAATTTATCGTGGGAAAGTACAATCAATGGCAGATGATAGACAACAAGGAAATAAAAGTTCAAATCACGAAGTACCAAATGTTACTCGAGAATCTGAAAAATGAAGATATCAAACTGCCCGAGAAATTTGTTGCAGGCATGTTAATTGAAAAGCTACCCGAGTCATGGCCGACTACAAAAATAACTTGAAGCACAAGAAAATTGCACCATTGATGAACTCGTGAAATACATCCTGATTGAAGATTCAAACAGGAAGGAGTTAAGAGTTGCCAAAGTAAAGGAGATGGCTCTCAAAACTAATCTGGTACAAAGCAACAATAAGAGGTACGCCAATAAGTCCCAAAATAACAAATCTAGGAATCCCAACTACAAACCAAAAAATCCTAATTTTAAGAAAGGAAGAGGCAATTGCTACAGTTATGGGAAACTAGGACACCATGCTGCTTAGTGCAGATATAATAAAGGTCACAAAGCAAATTGTAATCCTTCTAAGGCTAATTTAGTCGAAGGAGATGAGATAATTGCTGCAGTCATCTCTCAAGTAAACATTACTGCCAATGTGAAAAAATGGGTGGTAGACTCTGGGGCTACTCGGCACATATGTGCACATTGAGAAGCGTTTTTCTCATATACTCTAATAGGGGATGATGAAGAGATGATCTATCTTAAAGACTTACGAACTGCTAAAGTTCTTGGTAAGGGCAAAGTGTTCTTGAAACTCATTTCAGGAAAAATTTTGGGCATTAATGATGTGCTGCATGTGCCAAATATTTGGGCAAATCTTGTTTCTGTACCTTTGCTAGGAAAAGTTGAGGTGAAAGTGTCTTCGAATCTGATAAGATTATAATGATAAAAATAATGTGTTTGTAGGGAAATGCTATTATAACCAGGGACTCTTTGTACTTAACATTTTAAATGTGATCAATGAGAATTCTTCTTCTTCTGCTTATATTATTGATTCAATTTCTTTATGGCATGTTAGATTAGGACATATTAATATAAGTTATATAAAGAAAATGCAATCTTGTGGCCTAATTTCTGGTATTAATGATAAAACGGACAAATGTGAAATTTGTGCAAAAACTAAAGGGAAAATTGCCAAATTGGTCCCTCACATTTTCATAAGAAACTTTTTTGATCCCTCACATTTAAAATCAGTCACATTAGCCCCTAACATATGAAAATGTTAGCCGGATTGGTCCTAGAGCTCATTTTTACTCACTTTTCTGGCAAAAATTGCATGCTCCTATCATGTATGCATATTTTCATGGGTAAAAAGGGAAACACACTTCATTCCTGTTGTTAAAAAATAGCCAAGAAACCCAAACCACCATTTCTTTCCCCTCCCTATTTCATCTACCAAAATCCTAATTATAAGCCACCAAATCAAAACCATCCTTTCTCCCCCTTCACTATTTTCATCTCTAGAACTTGTGAAGAGGATAGGAGTTCCAATTGCACTTGAAACTAGAGCTACTCTAATCCCATATACTTTTGCACCATGTATTGCATTAGGTAAAGCAGGCACGTGATTGATCCCTTTCTCTGTAATTTGGCACCATCAATTTAATGTTTTTGTGCTCACTAGTTCGTGGGGATCCAAGATGGGGTCATTGCTATGAAAGCTACAGTGAAGATCATAAAATTGTTTAGGCGATGGCTGAGATTATCCCTTGTTTACAGGGAGATGTTTCAACTAATTTTCTAAGTGGCATTCCAGCTAATTTGCTGGGTTTTTTATCACAAAAAAACCCCAATAAATTCTCATGGGTAAAGTAAAGGATTTGTACTTTAACATATCAAGGAATTCTTGCTTCTTGGTTCATTGAAAACATCAACCTAATGGAGGCTTCAGTTTCATTTATAAGGTGGGAAAATTACATTCTTGTTTGGATTTGGTGGTTATGATTAGGGTTTTGGTAGATAAAAATGGGGAAGGGAGAAAAAAAGTGGTTTGGATTTAGTGGTCATTTTTTCTTTAATAAAGAGAACGAAGTGTAATACTACATTTTTGCCCTTCAAAATATGGGTGCATGACAAGGACATGTGGTTTTTGATTCAAGAAGTGAGCAAAAATGAGCTCTAGGACCAATCATGTAGACATTTTCATATGTTAGGGACTAATGTGGCTGATTTTAAATGTGAGGGAACGAAAAAGTTTTTTATGAAAATGTGAGGGACCAATTTGGCAATTCAGAAACTAAAATAACAAAGAAAAGTTGTGTAACTATCCAAAGAGAAACTGAATTGTTAAGTTTAACTCATATAGACTTAGGCAACTTGAAACAAACTATGACTAGAGGTGGTAAGAAATATTATATTACTTTTATAGATGATTACTCTAGATACACTAAACTTTATTTACTTAGAAATAAAAATGATACTCATAATGCTTTTTTATATTATAAGCCTGAAGTAGAAAATCAACTTAATAAAAGGATAAAAGGAATTTGATCGGATAGAGGAGGTGAATATTTAGTTTTAAATAATTTCTGTGAACGTGAAGGCATTATATATGAAATAACACCACCATATTCACTAGAATCTAATGGGGTAGCTGAAAGGAAAGATAGAACATTAAAAGAAATGATGAATTTTATATTAGTTAATTCTCATGCTCCTGATAATTTGTGGAAAGAATCTATATTATCTGCATGCCACTTATAAATTAGTATACCTCATAAGAAACTGGCAAAACACTTTATGAGTTATGGAAAAATTATAAACCAAATTTCAAATATTTAAAAGTATGGGGGCGTGTTGCTAAAGTATTGTTGCCTGAATTTAAGAAAAGAAATTAGATTCTAAAAATTTTGATTGTATGTTTATTGGATATGCTGAACATAATGCTGCATACAGATTTCTTGTTTTAAGAAGTGATGTTGTAAAATAATTATTGAGACAAAAATGCTGAATTCTTTGAATATATTTTTCCAGTGTCTAATAAAATTTCTCATGCACCTGTAGAAATAAATAAAAAAATAATCTCTAATGAGGAATTAAAAAGGAGTAAAAGGCCGAGAAAAAAATTTTCATACGGAAATTATTTTCAAACTTTTCTTATTAACAATGACCCTTTAAAATATTATGATGCTATTTCTTCTTCTGAGAGTAAATTTTGGAAAGAAGCAATTAAAGTTGAAATTGATTCTATTATGAAAAATAAAACTTGAATTTTGGTAGATTTACCTCCTGGTGTGAAACCTATTGGTTGTAAATGGATTTTTAAAAGGAAATATAATTCTGATGGCTTTATAGATAAATACAAAACCCGCTTAGTAGCCAAAGGATTTTCTCAAAAACAAAATATTGACTATCTTGACACATTTGCACCAGTAACAAGAATTTCTTCTATTCATATTTTATTTGCTTTAGTTTCTATTCATAAACTTTTTGTACATCAAATGGATGTCAAAACAGCTTTTAAATGGTGATTTAGAAGAAGAAATCTATATGTTTCAACTTGAGCGATGTATTGTACCTGGACAAGAAAATAAGGTTTGTAAACTAATTAAATCTCTTTATGACCTAAAACAAACTCCTAAATAATGGCATGGGATTTGATCAAATATTGATAAAAGACAGGTTTTTGTCTATAGAAGTGAATAAATGTGTATATGTTAAAGTTGTAGACAATCAATATGTGATAATTAGTTTTTATGTGGATGACATGCTTATATTTGGTACAAATTTAAGTATTGTCAACAGTACTAAGCATTTCTTGTTTTCTAACTTTGATATGAAAGATTTGGGTGAAGCAAAAATGATATTTGGGTGTTAAAATCATAAGACAAGATGATGATATAATATTGTCACAAGAACATTATATAGAGAGACTTCTTAGAAAGTTTGAAAACTATGATGTGACATCTGTAAGTACTCCTTATGATGCTAACACTCAATTAAAGAAAAATAGTAGTGACCCAGTTGTTTAGTCTAAATATGTTCAGATTATTGGGAGTTTGATGCATTTGATGAATTTCACTAGATTTGATATAACTTATGCTGTATATAGACTAAATAGATATACTCACAATTCCAATCATGAGCATTGGGTTGCATTAGTCAGACTAATGAAATATTTGAGAGGTACAATGAATTTTGGTATCGTGTATATTGGATTTCCCACTGTATTAAAGGGTTATAGTGATGCTAATTGGATCTCTAGTTCAAATTATACAAAATCCACTAGTGGCTATGTGTTCACCCTTAGTGGTGATGCAGTAGTTTGGAAATCAACTAGGCAGACAATTATTACTAGGTCAACTATGAATCAGAGTCTATAACTCTAGAGTTGACTGGTTCTAAGGCTGATTGGCTAAGGAATTTCTTAACTAATATGCCTTCAACTAAGGATATGTTGCCTCCGGTATCCATACACTGTGATTGTCAAGCGGCTATTGCTATTGCTAAACATAAATCTTATAATTGTAAAAGTCAACACATGAGATTGAGACATGATGTCGTAAAGCAACTGCTTAGAGATGGAATTATTTCCATTGATTTTGTGAAATTAGAGTTAAATTTGGCTGATCCTCTGACTAAATATGTAGGAAGAAAATTAATTCTTCAAACTACAAGGGAGATGGGATTTAAGCCAACAGTTGTCAATAGAGATGGTAACACAACCTATATGATTAGTGATCCCATGAAATAGGTTCATATGGGTAATAACAAGTTGATATTGACTGTAAAGCACTTGAAATTTAAAGTCCCTTCTGAGATAAGTGCTTTGATTGCTAGTAATTGTGAGGTTGAGTTTAATACTCTTAATGAATTTGTATCCCTTTAGGGAGGTATATTTAGAGTAGTATACACTTGATAAATTCACCTATATGAGAGTGGAGTGGGGCTGCTCCTATAAGATTTTTGGCCAAATCTTTAGACCTCTCATGAATAACCAGACAGGCGCATGGCCTAAATGCGCAACATCGCATTGAACAGCAAATTATGGGTTACAATGTGATTAATAAGATTTCTGTTATACAACAAGAATTATTGGTTCATAGAAATTCATATTTCACCAATAATTCTGTGAGACATATTTTATCAATCTAAGTTTGGTTCATAATTCAAAAGATACCAAACTGATTACGTTGAACCCAAACATGTCCAGCAAATTTTTCCTTCCTTTTTTACTCTTTTGTTCAAAATCTTTTGAAATAGGTGGGAGATTGTTGTAAATGAATGTAATTCAAAAGATTTCTATCCCACATTGAAAAATAAAATAGAGCTTTTATTGGTTTAAAATACTTGACTCTTGTTGGGTCTATGATGAGTTAAGAATTAGCATAGACTCGTGCGCATGAGGGGAGAGTTGAGTTGGGCTAATCCAGTTTAAACTAATAGATTTGCACCCCCCCCTTACGCATGGATTAAAACACGGCCAAATCTAATTTTGCTTTTGCATGAAAAAAGAATTTATTTTTACCAGATACAACTTGGACTGAGTCAACACATTTTTTGTTTCCCAAACTTACAGATAAAACTTTATCTTATCTGCCAACATTCTGCAAAACCGCTACCAAAAGTTTAGCAATGTCTTAATTTATCTTATCTGCCAACGTTCTGCAAAACCGTCATCTAAAGTTTAGCAACGTCTTGTTAAGATAAAATCTTATCTTATCTATAGAGTCTAACGGATCTCTCCTTGGACTCCTCCTATAAATATCTGACATCTAACCTTTCCATTTGCACCACTAGACTTTCCAAAAAGTCATTCTCTCTTCCTCTCTTGCTCTTTCCTCTCTTCCCCTTCTTTGTTGGATATACTGATAGTTGGCTATTCATCTTCCTTCTTTAAAGAGAGAAGAAGGCTTGTTTAATTTTGAAAAAATATTTCGGCACCCTGAAATAGTTTTTGTAAGTCCCGAAGGCAACCTAAGAGAGGGTGTGAATTATGTTGATTATAATTTTAAACTTGATGTAT
This sequence comes from Gardenia jasminoides, assembly GCA_013103745.1. Classification (NCBI taxonomy): domain Eukaryota; kingdom Viridiplantae; phylum Streptophyta; class Magnoliopsida; order Gentianales; family Rubiaceae; genus Gardenia; species Gardenia jasminoides. The sequence continues at coordinate 22,432,995 of CM023095.1, forward strand.
AGCAATAATTGCACAATTTGAATTTATCAAGTTTTTTGGTGATTCAACACTTGAATAAAGAATATCAAGATCACAACAAGTAGAAAATCACAATTAAAGTGCAAGTAAAAGAATAAATAAGATGATTGAAACCAAATGGACTACCAAGTTGAACTCAACTTGAAGTCCAATACCTCAATGTAATTGCTACTTCAATTTAATGAAATTACACCAAGTTGTATAAGAAAGGATCACCCCTTACTTGCCTCAATATCTTCTTGATCAAGTCAAATGGTTTTACAACACCCTTGCAAACCCTCACTATGTTACACACTTGAAACTTCACTCACAATTGAAAAGCAATAAATGATTACAAGATCACTTTCACTACAAGTACAAAGAAAGACACAAATTCTTGCTTAATTTGCTCTTGAAAGCTTGTAAGAAGTGGTTGTCAAAAGTTCTTAACACCTTCAGCAATTATGGTATTTACAGAGCACTAAAATAACCACTTTAACTCCTCCAACGATCTTGAATTAAATGTAGAAAAAACTAGCCGTTAGAGGCGTCGGACGTCTGAAGCCCTGTTCTGCGTCCGAAGCCACGTCCAACAGTTTAACAAAATTCTGTGTCATCAACTGTCGGACGTCCGAACCAACCGTCTGAGAGAACCAGCAGCCAATTTAGATTTCATCTCAATATGTCGAATGTCCGAAACTCAAGTTCATCGTCCGAGAGTATCGTTCAAAAGTATTATCGTAAACTATCGGACATCCGAAGAGACCGTCCGACAGAACCAGTGGTCATCCAATTTTCCATTCCAACAGACGTCCGAACCCCTGTCTTGCGTTCAAAAGTATCATCCAACACATGATGTTGATATTTTAGGTTGAAAATGTGAGGCCCCGATTTTTCCCAAGTTTTTGAAAAATATTAAATAATGTTAATTATAGTAATTATTCCTTGCCAAAGTGTTTCTATGGTTTGTTTTACTTCTTAGAGTGTTTTGTTTTAACTATTTTGTTTTACAAGTCTAAAAACCCTAATTTGAATTTAAACCCTAGTTTGCTTTGAAAACCCTAAATTGTGACAAAATCCTAATTTGTTTGCACACTGAACCCTACATGTACCAACCCTACTATATTTTCTCAAAACCCTAATTATATGTACAAATCAAACGTTTGTTATTTCAACAATTTTCGGTGTGAACTTGCATGCTCACGGGAGTTGATTACGATTCCTAGATGTTTAGTGGCCTATGTAGGTGAGATTAAGTTGTGATAGATTAGTACCTATGGACTAATTTGATAGGAAACGAAATTATGTGGGTAAGAGTGGAAATAATCTAAGTTGGTAGGTTTTTGGCATGCTAATTTTGACCACATTTTGACTAGCTAAAAATATCTTATTGAGCTTATCTTTTGGACTATTTAAAAGCTTGAAGTTGCCGGCCAAGCAAAGGAAAAAAAACAAGAGGAAAACCGTGAGTGAAGAGAAGAAAAGAAGGAAAAAAAAGGAAGAAAAGCTTGGAGATTTTGCAACTTTCAACCATTTGATTTTGTTTTGGAGCTAGTAGGTGGAGCTTGGACTTGGAAACTTGGGGTTTCACCAAGAACATCATCTAGAAAGGTTTCTTCTATTTTCCTACAAGCTTGAATTTGGATGAAGATTATGAATTGTGGGGTTTTGTGATTCCCATGGCTTGGTTCATACTTATTTTTAGCTTATGGAATGATTCTATGGATTAGATTGGTTGATTTTGATGTGTTTATGCCTAGCCATGATTTTGAGTTAGGGTTAGGGTTTTGTTTTAAGTGCTAATGGTAGGAATTAATGTTGGTTTGTTGATTTAAATGGTTGTGTGGGCTCTTGGATTCCCACTTGGTTGTGTGGGCTCTTGAATTCCCACTAGTAAGCTAAGGATTTCCGTTTGGTTTAGTTTCTTGGATTGTTGTGTGTGGTGTGTGTGTGTGCGTGTTTGGGGCAGTATGTGGCATGTAAGGGGCTGCATTGCATGTTTGTTATCGCAATCGAGTCAATGGAATTTGCTTGGGTGAAATTTAGTTGCACGGGACTTGTTTGGGCGTTGAACAGGAAAACAGAATTTTACCTGCAGCAACTTTGGCTTCATTTTTCATGTTGATCCTTTGTGATTTAGCTTTTGGCCAAACATGAAAGTTATAGCCCTTCGTTCTAGCTTTCCAACGCATCTGGAATTTCTTGATTTCGATTTGTGAGCGCTGAGTTATGTCCGTTTGAAGTGAGCCTGTCGGACATTCTGACGGCAAAATTTCTGAAACTGTTTCTACGTTTTTGACCTAGTAGGAGTGAATCTGGGTCAAAGTTGTCTTCATGAAAGTTTTAGCTTGTTCTCTTAGCTTCGAAACGGCACCTGGTACGCTCAAATCTAACACTTTTAGCCTGGGATATGGGCAATGGCGTACAAGGTGTCAAAACTGTTTTTCCACCTTTCAGTGTGTGTTTTCCGTTTTCATTTTGTCATCGTCCGTTTTCCGTCCAACGCCCATGTATGTGCTTCTTTTGCTATTTTAAGTGATTATAAGCAGTTTTGAGAGCTTAGTTCATTGGGTATATGCATGTCGCGTTAGTTCACATTTGAAATGGTTTTCTTCCAATCTTAAGACGAGGTTCCTTTAGTTAGAAACCAAAAGGTTGATGGTTTGATTTGCATGTTCCAGGTGAGTCCGTGGGCGTTGACGAACGTGTTTGACTTCTACATTGTCTTGTTTGCGCTCAACTGTTGGTGACTGTTTCTTGCATGTTTGTGAATAAATTGCTCTGTTGACGTGTTTATATGCTTTTCATAATTATGTGAAGGGCGAGTGTGTACTTTATCGCACTCGGCCTACTTTTTATTCTACTGTTCAACTGTGTGCTTTTCCATTGTTTGTATATTATTTGTGCATGACTGTAGGCCATGTGTACTAACACATAGGCTGAACAAGGCCTTTTCCCCTTCGTTATCGACCTATTCAAGTCAGAAGCGGATTCGGTCCGGTTGGTTGATAACCTAGGGCACTGCACGGTATGCTCGAGTATTACCACTAGGAGTTATAAGGAGGAGTTGGGGGTTGAGTATTGAACAAGACGGACTGCAACTGCTTCCAGTGGAACCTGTATCCTTTCACTAGGTATTTTCCCAGTTTATGTGTTTATACATTTTATGCTTCTAAACTGAATTATATTAACCTACTGAGTGCTTAACTGATATATTTTGCTCCACTGTTACTGTGTGATTTGTATGATATTAGGATCGCTCACTGGGCTTTTAGCTCATTCCTTTCAACTTTGTTTTTCCTTAGCAGGATTTGAGATCGAGAGCTTTCAAGGGTTACTCTGGGTCGATTGGTTAGGAGACCTAATCTTGTATTTTAATGTAGCCCTTGTATTTTGTATTGTACTAATGGAATTTTAGATGGATAAACTTTTGTATCTGTAATTATAGTTCGGAACGTTTGTGGTTTGTTAGGGAAACTTTGGGGTTTAAATGTTACAGTTGATTTGAGGACATCGATGTATTTTGTTATTTGCATTTGAACTATGGATCTGTAGTGAGTCCCGGTGAGAGTTGGGCAGGCGGCTCGCTGATACCTTAGGGTTCGCCCTAAGGAGAGGTGGGGCTGTCACAGAAAACCTTTCCTAATCCAATTAAGCTCAAAAAGTCATTAGTGAAAATCATCATTTTAGTTTGTTAATCATCAAAAAATCAACAATCTCCCCCCTTTATGATGATGACAAATCAAGTGATGATTTTGATAGAAATAAAAGTATAAATCGCATAAAAAATGCTCCAAGTTTTGATAACCTTAAAACTCCCCCTTACTCACAAACTCCCCCTTTACTCACAAACTTTTCTCCCCCTATTGTCAAAAATAAAAAATAAGGAGTCCAATAAATTTAAGCCAATCACAAAATTGAATTTGGCTTTCAATAATCCAAAAGAGAAAAGTTAATAAGCACCCAATAAGCGTCCAATTGAATTTGACATCTAATACACAGAATTGAGTATCCAATAAATGTAAAAGAGAGTCAATAAGGATAAGTTCAGTCAACAAAAAACCAATCCACATAAGTTCAGTCAATAAAGGCCAACAAGGCCAATGCCAAACAAAACAACCATGGCCAATGAGCAGTTTGGCTCAACAAAACAACTAAGTTCATCAAAACTAGCAAAAGAAGCCAATAAGCGATGCATGTACAAAATGATATTAGCCCAAGAAATGTCTAAGTGCATGATCCTAATGGATGCCTAGATGAAACTAAAATTGGGGACGAGATAAGTTGCGACGCCTTCTGACAAGTCTATAACCCTCTGAATTTTCCTCCGATTTAGTTTCAATTTGTTGAGGAGGAGTGTGGACTTTGAAAGGACCAGGCTCTTGTTCTTGGCCTTCATGTACTTGTTCCTCTTGTGCTCGACCTTCTTGTGCAGTCTTCTCTTGTGCTTGAGAAGGCAAGAGGGTCTCCTTTAACTTGAGAAAGGTTTTTTATTGTTCAGGAGTCATTAACATCTGAAAGCCTTGTTTTAGAAGGATTTGTCTTTGTTTGAGTTCATGAAGAAGGCTAAGAACTGGATTCGAGGAAGATGAAGGTTGGGAAGAAAGTGGAGTGGAGAAATCAAGTTTGGGACGTTTAAATCGAGGAGTAACAGGGATAAGTGGAGTAGATTTTGGATCATGAACTTGTTTGGTCCAAGTTTCCAAAACAGTTTCTTTGTATACCCACTCATCACCAACAAAACAAATGCTTTTCTTTTCAAAATAAGTTTTGGTGAAAAAACAGTTTGAATTTTTAGTAGTTGGTGCACCAATTAGGGGAATGTTAAAGTGATTAAAAATTGAAATCAAGAATTTGCCATAGGGAATTTCCTATGACTATCAGACTTCACTTTGTTCATGAAACAACACATTACAAATCCAAAATCAACCCTGATATTTTCCATAAAGCAATAAAATACATAAAGTTTCATTTTGTTTGCAGTGGTACGATGAACAGAAATAGGAACTAAAAGATTTCTAATCATGACCCAAAGAATTTGTTGTAAAGGTGTCAACTCATTCAAATCAGTTTCAGTTGGAACTTGAAATTTTGTTTGAAAGTAAGATAATAGTTTTGCTCCATTAAAGTGATTATAAGAGGTTAGTTGCTCTTTATATGAAAAGAAATTTGTTACTTTGCTAGAGCAATCAGCCTCAATAGTGGTGTTAAAAATTTCATTCATTACATTAGGATCAAGAGTAATATCTATCTCATTAACTCTAGACACCACATCAGAAGGAGTTCTCCCTTACCTAATGTTTGCATAAAATTAATGCACCATGGGAGGATAAATAATGTGTGGAAATGTAAGGAGGTGATTCCATTTTTGAAAGGCAAAATTTTCGAGAATCTAGTCAAGCTTATAGGTACGAAAATCAGAAATGGAAACTGATCGTTGGGTAATGAAGTCTTTCCTATAGACAATGGAGAATCTCTCTTCAACTTCAACATCAATGAGGGTAGGCAAGACATTTCCTGATTGTTCTTGTTCTTTCCTTTGCTGTTCTTGCTGCTGATGTGCATGAGTACATTGTTGGGAACCCCTTGTTTCAGCAGTTCTCCCAGTATCAGCCCCTCTTCCGGTTCTCCTCCTAGCAGTAGAGGAACTACCTCGAATCCACACCATTGATGATGTAGATGATGCAGTGATAATAGTGTAATGCAGATAGTGCTTCCTAAATCCTTGATTTTTCACAAATCAGTTCAGAAGAGAGGGATTTAAGAATTAGGGTTTTAGGAGGAAATTGGGGATTTTCAGAAATTGATGCTTGAGAGGAAATGCTAAAGAAGATTTGCTGTAAAGAATGTTGGGAAGGTAATTTTGCGATCAATTTTATGAAAACCTTGCTTGAAAATCATGAATTTTGATTTTTAGAGAGGGAAGATGAAGGGAACCCTCTGTTTGAGAGAGAGATTGAATTAAACAAATGGCCGTCCGAAAGGTCTTTAAAAGAAAAGTTTAGCGGGTTTTGGACGTCCGAATGGTAGGGATGTGTCTGAAACTTGCGTCTGATCCTTAGAATTTTTAAAAACAAATTTTGAAACTGTTGAACGTCCGATCCAAGTGTTGGACGTTCGATAATATTTGACACAAAATACCAATGCTGTCGGACATCCGAAATTCTGTAGGAGGTCCGATCCCCTATTTTTCTCAAAGAAATTTTTCTAAAATGCCTAGTTTATTTCTTAAATACACGAATTGCTCCAAGGGCAATACTTTTGTAAAAATGTCAGCAATTTGATTTTTTGAACATACATAATTGACACAAATTTCTCCTCTTTGAATAAGATCGTGAATGAAATGATGCTTGATGTCTATGTGTTTTATTCTAGAATGTTGAATTGGATTTTTGATCAAGTTGATAGCACTACTGTTATCACAAAATATAGGCACACAATCATATTTCAAGTAAAAATCATGTAAAATGTGTTTCATCCATAATAATTGAGCACAACAAGCACCGGTGACTATATATTCAGCTTCTGCCTTAGATAAGAAAATTACATTTTGCTTTTTGCTAAACCAAGAGACCAAACAATCACCTAAAAAATGATATGTACCACTTGTACTTTTTCTATCCACTCTATAACCAACAAAGTCAGCATCTGAAAAGCCAATTAAAGCAAAGTTACAACATTTTGGATACCATAAACCATAATTCATAGTTCCCTTTAAGTATCTAAAAATTTGTTTTACAGCTAGCAAGTGAGACTCTTTTGGACATGATTGAAACCGAGCACACAAGCAAACAGCAAACATTATATCGGGTCTACTTGCAATTAAATAAAGCAAGTTACCAATCATACCTCTATAGTACTTTTCATCAACTTTTATACCTTCTTCATCTTTGTCAAGTTTAGTGGAGGTGCACATAGGAGTGCCAACTTGTCTTGAATCCTCCATCCCAAATTTTTTGAGAAGTTCCTTTGTGTATTTAGTTTGATTAATAAACTTTCCTTCATGATTTAGATGTACTTGAAATCCAAGAAAGAATTTCATTTCTCCCATTATACTCATTTCAAATTCCTTTTGCATAACTTTTGAAAATTCCTTCCACAAACATTCATTAGTAGTACCAAAGATAATATCATCCACATAAATTTACACAATTAATAAATCATTCAAATTATTCTTGATAAATAGAGTGGTGTCTACATCTTCTCTCTTAAAACCATTTTCAACCAAAAAATCACTTAAACATTCATACCAAACTCTTGGGACTTATTTCAATCCATATAAAACCTTTGAGAGTTTGTACACATAATTTGAAAATTTTTTCATTCTCAAATCTGGGGGGTTGATCAACATAAATTTTTTGGTTAATAAAACCATTTAAAAATGCACTTTTAACATCTATTTGAAATAATTTGAAACCTTTAAAACATGCAAATGCAAGAAATATTCTAATCGATTCTAATCTAGCTACGGGAGCAAAGGTTTTATCAAAATCTATACCTTCTTCTTGTGCATATCCTTTTGCTACTAGTCTAACTTTATTTCTAATTATTTCTCCCTTATTATTTAACTTGTTTCTAAACACCCATTTTGTTTCAATAACGGGATGATCTAAGGGTCTTTCTACCAAAGTCCATATTTTATTTCTTTCAAATTGATTTAGTTCTTCTTGCATGGCCACAATCCAACTATCATTTTTTAATGGCTCATTGACATTTTTAGACTCAATATGAGAAAGTAATACAAAATTATATACTAAAGGTTTTCTAGAAGATCGAGTTGTTGCCCTCTCGGATGGATCACCTATTATGAGTTTCTTTGGATGATGTTGAGTGAACTTCCAAACTCTTGAAAGATCTTTTTGAGTTTCTTCATCTTTATCTTTATTTTCTTGTTCATCTTCTTCTTGAGGTGAATCTTCCTTCGTGTCATCCTCCTTTTCCTTGTTTTGCTCCTCATAAATTGTTAGTTTCTTAAGAGTTTCTTGCACACCTATATCATCATCTTCACAAATGTCTTTGGACACCACATCATTAGTTTCATCAAAAGTAACATGAATAGGCTCTTCTATGACAAGAGTCCTTCTATTATACACTCTATAACCACGTTTATTTTCACAATACCCCAAGAAAATGCCTTAATCCGTTTTCTTATCAAATTTTCCAAGATGCTCTTTATTATTCAAAATGAAACATTTGCCAAAAACTCTAAAATAACCAACAATGGGTTTTTTGCCAAAAAGAAGTTCATATGGAGTTTTATTCAAAATAGGTCTTAGAAGAATTCTATTAATCACATAGCAAGTCGTATTTACTGTCTCGATTCAAAAATATTTTTGCATGTTACATTCACTAAGCATAGTTCTTGCGGCTTCTTGAAGTGTTCCATTCTTTCTTTCAATAACACCATTTTGTTGTAGAACTCTTGCTATAGAAAACTCATGTGAAATACTATTATGATCACAAAATTTCAGAAAGCCACAATATTTAAATTCCGTCCCATTATCACTTCGTATATTCACAATATTCAAGTTTAGTAAATTTTGGACTTTTAAAAATAGAGAAACAAAATTTTTAAAAACATCATTCTTATGAGCTAAAAATACAACCCAAGTGTATCTTGAAAAATCATCGACTATTACAAAACAATAACGTTTGCCACCCAAACTAGCAACTTGAGTAAGACAAACTAGATCAAGGTATAAGAGCTCTAAAGGTCTTGAAGTAGAAATACAATTTTTGGGTTTAAAAGAGACCTTTGTTTTTTTTCCATATACGATCCTTTACAAATTTGATTTTTGGTAAGCTCCTAACAAGTTCCTTTTTAGAAATCTCATTGAGTAAATCTATATTAAAGTGACAATGTCTTATATGTCATAACCAAGGATCATCATTAGTAATCTTAAGACATTGAAAACTAGTAGAATCAATTTTCTCAAGAAAAACAACATAAATGTCATTGTATCTTTTCCCTTTGAAGACAATGTTAAAATTTGTATCAAGGATCAAACACTCATGCTTCTTAAATAGCACATAAAGGTTTCTATCACATAATTGACTAATACTCAATAAATTATAACCCAAATTATCAACTAAAAGAACATTATGAATAAAGGTTTCACCATTTTTACCAACATCTCCAATCCCAATTCTCTTAACTTTCGTATCATCTCCAAATGTAACCTTTCCACTACTTTTTGACTTTAGATTGACAAAATGAGATGGATCACGGGTCATGTGTCTTGAACATCCACTATCAATGAACCATTTTGATGCTTTGATTGAACTCTTCAAGCATACCTACACAAAAGACAATGAAAGATAATCTTTGGTACCCTTTTTATTTTTGGGTTCTCAGGAGTTAGTTGCAATCTCTAACTATCCATGTAGTTTTTATACCATTTCTCATGTTTTTCTTAACAAAGCAATGACTTTTCATATGTCCATATTGACAACAAAAACTACATATTTTACTAGTATCCTTAACACTAATGGGTTTTAAATATCTAATTCCCATTTTCCTAAGAATAGCAAACTTGTTTTCACCATAAGTAGTTTTTCTAACATTCATTTGAAGAATCTTTTGTTTTTCACTTTGGAGGAACTCATTTAAATCATCCATTCTTTTCTTCAAGCCACTTTGTTCCTCTTGAAGCTTTTTGCAAAAAATTTTTTCTCATCAAGTTTCTTTTGCAAGTCTAAATCAGTCTCAAACTTTTTCAAATCATCATTTTCTTTCTTCAACATATTATTTTCTTGATAAAGTTTTGTGTTTTCACAAAGTAAAAAATTGATTTTGACTTTTAACTCTTTATTCTTAACATAAGAATCTTTCAAACTTTCATGCAATTTACCAACAAAAGATTCAATATCATCATCATTCTCATCATCACAATCAAAAATAGAGTTACTAGTGGATACCTCATCTTCTCCTATGGCCATGAATGCCATTTGAGCGGATTCTTCTTCTTCCTTTATTTCTCCATCGGAATTGCACATTCCAAGTTATTTGGAAGTTATTATATTTTTATCTTCTTTCTCCTTTTCCTTCCTTTTTCTTCTTCATTGGACACTCATTCATATAGTGTCCGAATTGGCCACATTCATAACATTTTTCTCCTTACTTCTTGTTGACCTCTTGCTTTCCTCTTCCTCTTTGATTGTTGCGTTGGTTGGGGTTGAAGTTGCTAGGACTCCCCTTCTAAATCTTCTTTTGTTGAAAATTCTTTTGAAACTCTTGGAGAGGAGTGCTAAATCATTATCATCCATTTCAACATCCTCATCATCTAAGGAGAATGAATCATCCTCCGCTTGTGAAGTTTTGAGAGCTATGCTCCTTTTTACTTTTGCATCCTCTTCCTCTTGCACCTTAGACTTGAGCTTCAATTCATAGGAAGTTAGGGAATTTATAAGAGTTTCAATAGATATGGAATTCAAATCCTTAGCTTCCTCTATAGTTGTCACTTTGCTCTCCCAATCTTTAGATAGAGCATTCAAGATCTTTCTATTTTTCTCACCTAATGCGTATTCTTTGCCCAAAACCTCTAAGTCCTTTATAATGTCATTGAACCTACAATACATTTTGTCAACATTCTCATGAGGTTCCATTTTAAAAGTTTCATATTTGGCGACAAGAAGGGATTTCTTTTATTCTCTAACATTGTCACTTCCCTCATGAATTTCTCTTAGTTTGTCCCATATTTCTTTAACCGTTTTGCACCCTTTTACTCTTGTAGATTCATTTGCATTTAAGGCATTGTACAACACATTCATAGTTTTTGCATTCAAGGTGAGATTGATCTTATCTTGGGGAGTCAATTCTAGTCTAGTTTTAGGTCTAGGCTAATGGGTGACTTCATCCACAACCACTGCTTCATATGGACCTTCATTCACTATATGCCATAACTCAATATCTATTGATTGCAAGAAGATCTCCATTTTATCCTTCCAACTCACATAATTGACCCCATTAAACATACGTGGTCTAGTGACTGATTGTCCCTCTAAGAATAATGCATTGTTAGTTGCCATGATCACTCTAAAACCGATTGAACTTAATCTCTAGAAGACCAAGCTCTGATACCAGTTTCTTAGGATAATGTTATTTAGTACGACTCAAGCGTGTTCATATTTCTTATTCCAGTTATTAGTGTTAGCATTGTTCGACATTTTTTCCAACACTTCTTTTACAGCAAACCTGGGCATTATAAGTCCAAATTTAGACTTAAGAAGGATAAGAATAACAAGCAAGAGATTTCCAATAGTGCAAGCAAAAGATTAATTGCAATGATCTTTGAGGTGAACCTTATGGAAGATGACTTCTACATGTTGGATTGATTCCAAAGTTTATAAAACATGTATGCAAAAACAAGAAATTCTTCAAATCTATGAGATTGGTTGAAGATGGAACTATAATTTGCAGGGAAAATTTAGTAACTTGCTCACGTCACAGGAATAGGTGGAGTTCAATTGAGGTACACCTTTGTATCTTCCACTAAGTAATTTCACAAATCTTTATAATTTTATAGTAGATTTATACCATGAAATTAAGTATGGATTAGTCATAGGTACAGCAGGTATACCAACGAAAGAAGATATCATATACATTAGAAAATTATATCATTGCTTAGCAAAAAAATAAAATTTTATCAATCGATTCATTTCACAGATATCATATACATTAGAAAATTGCATCATTGCTCAGCCAAAAAATAAAATTTTATCAATCAGTTCATTTCACTAGCAAAGGTGGTAGGGAGGATAACCTAAATTCTTGAAATTTTATTTGTTATTTTTAATGTTTTGTTTTGTTGTAGTATAGATTTATTTACTCGTGCTTTAAATGTTAGTAAGTTGATTAATTTTTCTTATGAGATTGACACTCGAATCCTCCTGTACTCATGTATAGCTTAGATACTTGTAGAGGAGAAATTTGAGGTTGAAAAAAACATCACATTAGCCATATGAAGGACTTAATTACAATCGGAGTTATGCTGGTGGACTTCATAAAATCTAGTCAAAATTTCAGTGGTCCTTTGATGATAGGATTACCAAAACCTTGGTGTATAAAGCTAATAGGGAGAGGATTGAAGTCCATGAGTATTCATCACTCGTAATGGAATGTCAATTCAATACTAGACACAACGTCTAGTTTTGAATCAATGAATCAAATTGCTTCACTCCAGCGATTGTAACATTATGTCAAAACCTTGAAAATATAGTGGAAAGTAGACCCAGTAGAATAAGGTTGAATTTAGAACTGTTAACGGATCTTATAAAATGCATAAGATGGCTGGAGCACGTAAGAGTTCACCTACACGAATGTTCACCTTCAAGACATTCATGAAGAGGATAACGATAAAAGGTGTACAAATACATCGTTTATGAAACATGCGGTGATGCATAAAATTCGATTTATTCATGTAGCGTATATTTGAATACTTCAAAGGTTACCTACCATTACTTCTTTTTTTTTTTTGGGCCTACAATTACTTACGGACTTGTTGCAAAGAGTTTTCATGAAGGTGGTATAATCCTCCTCAAAAAAAAATTAAAAATAAAAAAGACATAGTCCAAAGACACTTTATTTATGTATATGATTTTCGAAAACATGTGAGGTTAAAATTTTCAAAAATATTGACTAATGTTTTGTTCATGCAAGCGAGGTAGCAGACGTCCGCATCATTGAAAAGTTGTGAATTTCGCAAAATTCTTGATTTGAACAAAATAAAACATCACTAACAATGGGAAAACCAATGGATTTTAACAAAGATAATCAAGAATTCAAGCTAGTAACCACCAAAATGTGCTGCAACTCTTCAATAACAAGTTCCTAAACTCTATATAAAGACCAACCGCTGCAGAAAACTATTATCTCATATTTAGTTTATTTTGTAAAAAGTGCACTTATTTTTGGTTCTAAACTTTAAGAAATAAGGACAAGTTCTCTTAAGCATTTTTACTACATTTTAGTCCTGCTACTACACTAAATAATGGAAATGTAACCTTAAAAAAATTATATATAATACATGACTTGGTTTCAATTTTCTTCCACGTTTTTACACATCCAGAAGTTTCCCTTTGTTTTTATTTTCTTACAAAATCACCCTTTTTAAGTGTTTATCATTAGGTTGGCATATTCGATACATTTGAGCTCTGCAATTGCAAAATTTCTCTGCATGTTAGTTCGTATCCAAAATTGGACTTCGCACTATCTATACTTATTTTATGCAAAAACATGGTAGAGCACCAGGGCTGTAAGTACACTGAATATGTTTTAATAAATAGTACGTCAATTATCCGTTAGCTTTGCAACAATAGGAGATTGCAGTTGATAAGCACGATCGTATGTTTTCCCCTTTGTTAATGTGTGTTCAAATGTCACCATTAATTCCTTATTGCACTAGGGCCCAAGAAAGAAATATCCAGGAATAGTAAGTTCATTTTTTTTTTGGTCGTGAAAAAGAATACTATGTCCACACCTTACCAGCTAGGTTTCACTGTTAGACGTAGAGGGGTGATACAATCTGAGGCCTAGTTTGGGAGTCTAGGATAGAAAAGAAGAGAAGAGAAAGGTTGGATTAGAAAAGAAAAATAAGAGGAAATATTGTTATATTCTGTCAAATTGTTTGGGAGTTTTGGAAGAGAAAAAGAAAGAAGTGGTTTTATTTTGTTTGGGAGTAAAGAAAAGTAGAAGGAAAATATTTAATTTTACATATTATTTTTGAATTTAGAACTCATTTATTAGTATAATATAATTTCACATGGCAAAAATCAAGGATAAAACTATCATATTAAAAAAGTTACTAAAGACCCTTTCTTTTCCGTCACTTTATGGGCGGAAGATTTTTTTGGCTTGTGGATGGATGTCCGATCCCTCCCTTTCTTCTCCTTTCTTTTGTTATTAAAACTCCTAAACCAAAGAATGCACCCACTTTCCTTCTAACTCCTTTCTTTTCTCTCCAGATTAGCTCTCCAAACTAACTGTCAGTCTGTTGAGCCATAGTGAAGTCTTCAAGATGAAAGAATACAACTAAAGTCAAGCTTCTACCTTAGTACTTTTGTATGTGCCAGAAACACAAATTAAGTACTGGAAAATCTGGTTGTTAGCAAAATCAAACTTGTGGAACTGAAAGAGCATTAGCTGAGAAAATTAGTCAACAGTATCTTGACAAGCCAACCACAATATACTGAATCCATAATTTCCACTTTCTACATGCTTCAAAGAATCTTGAGTTAAATATAAGCCAAAAAACAGATAAGATTTATCCAATATCACACCTAGAGGCTCCAAGCACAATTTAGCTCATTTTAGTGACGGAACTGGGAGAATTTTCAAATGGGGCACTAATAGAAGAAAAAAAAAATTTGAACAAGCGTCCTACTATAGTTGCGAATTTGCAAATGCAGAAAACTACTCATCATTTGCCACATGAGCACCCACCATTAAGAAATATTGATTATACCATTAGGAAATACTAATTTTATATTTTGAGTAATTATTCCTTGCTTTTGATGCCTTTTTTTTTTTATACTATCAAATGCTATTCTGCGATGCCCAAAAAAAACCCTTTCGACACCTAAGAATTTTTAGTTAAGCAAAGATTAAATAGTTAAATAGCTATATTTATATATCAATAATAGCTTTAGCGATATATGTACTAAGTAAATGCTAACATTTATTTCATAAAACTAATCCACATACAGTGGGAGAAGAAACTCGCTTATATTGACATTTGATACCAGAATCTCTAATTCTTGGTTTTATAGGTTTGAGTACTAGGCCAAAACCAAGGTTTCATTGACAAACAAATATGAAGACTGCGAGAAATGCACAGATGCGCCAAAACTTGTCAAAGTATGAAATTTTGTATAAACTGATGCATCAATGGATTGAACTCTTCAAGCAATGGGTTTGTACTTGTATTTATCATTAAAGTCATATTTATATCTACAGCTTGTATTCTTAGTAAATAATTGTTATCTAGTTACTTATATGCAACTATGTATCAATTTTATAACAATTACTCAGTGTAAAATTGCTTTATACTGCAGAGTGCAATTCGTGGCTCAGATTTAGCCACATTAGATCAACTAAATCTGGCCGGTTATTTCAAATCCTTAATTTTATTTTGTTTTAAAAATTAAATGCTTAGATCTGCATCACATCAGATCTGCTTGACATGGACAATGAACTATTCTCTGCAATAGCAGTAGCAATTGCAGGGACACCTAGTCCATATATGCTAGCTACGAATTTTCGACATATTTTTATTTAATTGCAAAATAAACCTCCTAGTTGAAAAATTAATTCAGTTATAATATTAGGACACTTCTTTTATTCATTGCGGAGGTGTTAAGAAATTACCATCGATTGCGGCGAGTTAACAAGAACAATTGCACCGACCGGTGAAACACATGTTGAACAATTTATGATTTATTGCAAACTATTTGTCTAATTTTATTTAAAAAAATATGTTATACTCAATTAATTTTCAAACGGGCTTCAATTGGAACATATTAGCAACATCAGAGTTATGTTGTAATGCTCAATGGACCATACATTTTAAATTCTATAGGGATAATTTCATAAACCTCCCTTGAGATATCTAACAATTTCATTGTCCTCACCTGAGGTTTTAAAAATTTTACTTACCTCCCCAATCAATCATTTAAATCCCAATGATTACATCACTAATGGCCAAGTGACTCTATTACTCTTATACTTTAGGATATTTTACACATATATGTGAAGGAAAGTGTTAAATGGTTGTTAACTACATTAACTATAATTTGGATTGTAAAAAGTTAATTAATTTGCTATCTAAAAATAGAGCCAATACTAGATGTTTTTTTTAAATTTTTATACACTTGACAAATAAAAGAAATCAGATTAATGCACTTAGCAAATTTTCCATCCAAAAATAGAACCAATATTTGGTGATCTTTTTAATTTTTATATATTTGAAAAATAAAAGAAATTAGATGTAATGCACTTGATAAATTAAAGGATTTAGACATGAGAAATAACTAAGCTATTTGCAAACCAAATTAACTATAATTTGAAACATAAAAAAGAAAATCTAATTTGGCATCTAAAATAGAATCCAATACTAGGCATCTTTTTTCTAATTTTGCTTGACAAATAAAAGAAATCAAATATAAAGAGATTTCAATTGGACTAACTTTTCTTATAATTGTAGTGATGATAAAGAATCTTAACATATGGAAAAAAATTTTGCTTTGTTTAATTTTGAAAGTTTTTTTTTTTTGTTATGGATGATGAAAATTTTTTATTGACGATGTGTAATAATGGCCCCATATATGAATTAACAAGATAGATCAAATATTTAATCTAACTAGTATAATACTTAAGGGGCACTTTTGGCATAGATAAATCTTTTCACATTTGAAATTATTTATTTATTATTCATTTTTTTGAATTGAACTGAATTGAAATAAGAAAATTGGTTTTAAGGGAGACAAGTAAAAATTTTAAAACCTCAAGAGAGGACATTGCAACTATCAGAAACCTCAAGAGAGATTTCTGAGATTATCCAAATTCTATATTGTTTTCTCAAATTTGGGACAACGAACACCCTCGTCAAGTTGACACCTGTCTGTTTCCTCAGTCCCATTCTTGAGACAAGCCAAAATCTTATAACATCAATCGCTTAGCGAATTAGTTACGATGTCATTTCATTTCCTCCATTCAAGACGTGTTAAATAGAAAGTACCAATTAGCACAGTGAGTAGTTGGATGTAGTAATTGAAGCTGTCATGATATTTGATTCAGATCCTCCACTCATGTCCTGTTAAAATGTTACTTTCAGTATCAGAAGAAAATCATCTTCTACCAATAATAATGAGGAAAGATCCTTGGTCACGGCGCATCATCCTGGCAATAGGCATCATTAGCAGTCTAGAAGAAAACTAAATAGAAGGACCATCTACAAGCGATATTTTTCAATTGTGTGGAAGGTCTCGAAAACAGCTGACACCAATTAAAAGCAACTATTAAATAGCCCATTGCCATCAATTTTTTTCCTTTTCCTTTCTTGACCCATTTCTTCTCTCTCTTTTTCCATCTTTTTTAAAAAATTTGGGTTCTATGGCCATCTACTTCCAAAAAAGAAAATTAAAACCTAAAATATATATCAATTAGCTATTAAAATCTATTTGGGACAATAGAGAAAAACACTGGTGGAACTGTAGGTTGGGATTTGGGAGGGGGGAAAACTAGTGAAGATGCATACTTAAGTGGTACTTTTATTTTTTATTTTTTTGTAAAAATACTTGGAGATGATGTAAAATTTATTAATCTTACTTCTCCTTGCTGTAAGTGTACATACTGTATGCTAACACAAGGAGTATTCAGGTGTCAAATCTTACAAATAATATTAATCAAGTATCAATGTTTATCAAATGCCTTTACTAGTCAAATTACAAACTGTCACAGAATTTTAAAAAAAAAATAATACTAGCAATAACAATTAAAATCAAATCATGCAAAAATTGTCAAAATATGATTATTAGGGTTTAGATGTTCTTAATTATGCTAGCCAAAGTCTTATCTCGGTTAATTAATTTTCTCTTGTGCAAAACCAGGATCCGCTTTAGCCGATGTATTATCTGTATCAAAAACAAAAATTAGTCTACTTTCATGATTTAAACCTAATTAAAGACTCATCAGGATATTGAGATTATACAAGTTACCCTTTAAGAACTTCCCTACTTTCTTGAGTTACAATTAAAATTTTATGTCTTTCCCAACTACAATTAATCAATAACCATCATTTATCAACACCCTAAATGCTTTACAGTTAAGGACCCTTTTAATTGTAAAGATGAAAAACAAGGACACAAAATAGCATATATTATTGGCATATTAAATCAAGGTTCAAAAATAAAAGTTTTTATATTATTATTTAGCAATGGTTTAGTCAATTTAGCTTTTTGGTAATCCTAATAGAGTCAAGTCACGGTAGTATTAGTATTTTGGAATTAATATTTGATTAGGAAATTTCTTGTGATTATAAGACTTGTTTATCAAGTCATTTAGTCTACAAATAGTAAGTCTTATTATTGTTATCAATTGAGAAGAGTGAAGTTTGAGAGTATTATTGTTATGTGTGATTATTGATATATATTGTTGATATTATTCATCTTCTTCCACACATACTTGTATGTGTGTAAATTGCCTCCCCATATGCCTTGCTTCCATCAAATTTATCTCCTATAATTTTTTAGGTGGAAATTTTTTAGTTCTATATCTGGTATCAGAGCCCTAAGTTTAAGAATTTTATCCTAGGGTGCTTGTAAACATTGAAGAATCGATCCGACTATGAAATTAGCCATGGATGTTTTCCAATGTTAGGGTTAGAGCATTAGATTTGCTCGAAAAAATCAGTTGATTGAGTTAGACTATGAGATTGGTCTTGAAGTATGCAGTTGATGAAGATTTGAGACCATAAAATTAGTCCAAAAGAATTGTTAGATTGATTCGGGGTTGTTACAGAGATTGAGAAAGAATCCTGTCAGTTGAGTTGTGATTATCAAATCACAAGATGAGTTGTCGATAAATTGACATCAAAATTGTGTGATAAAAACAGTCTATTCAGATACGTAAATTATTATAACAAGAGAAGTGTTTGAAAATGAAGAACCAGTATAAGTTGATGTGGCAAAATTTGCAAGGGAGATAGATAATGATTGTATTGGACCTGACACGAGAGAGATTGATTTAAGGGAGGCAATGTTGGCATATTAAATCAAGGTTCAAAAATAGAATTTTCTATATTATTATTTAGTAGTGTTTTAGTTAAATTAACTTTTTGGTAATTCTAATGGAATCAAGTTATGGTAGTACTAGTATTTTGGAATTAATATTTGATTAGGAAATTTCTTATGATTGTAAGACTTATTTACCAAGTCATTTATTCTATAAATAGGAAGTCTTATTATTATTGTCAGTTGAGAAAAGTGAAATTTGAGATGGGTGACTATTGATATAACCTTAGGTGAAAATTTTTGGTTCTTCATATATTATATTCACCAATCAATTACACACACACACACACACACAAAATATGCATAGATACATACACATGAATAAATAAAAATATTTTTATTTATTTATTTATGTACATATACATATACATATGTGTGTATGTGCATGCATGAGTGGTGATATTTGATTTAGATCCTCCATTCATGATCTGTTAAAATGTTGCTTTCAGTACGAGGAGAAAATCATTCTTCCCCTAACAATAATGAGGAAAGATCCTTGGCAATATGTATCATTTAGTGCTCTAGAAGAAAACTACACGAAGGTGTTGGAATGTATGTCCTAAAACAATCATTTTGTTTAAATACATTCCTAATTAAGTTTTGTATTTTATGAATTTCTATTTTATTTGTTAAATATTTGATATAACTGATAAAGTCCTTAAGATATTTATTGGTGTGATGGTAGTCACAAGAGTTGCTGACTATGAGATATCAATCACATTTATAATAAATATTCTTAAAGTTCCCTAGTCATACTATTAATGAGACAGGACATCATTAATACGGAAAGATTAGTATACAGTTAGTCTCTACTTAATGTAAGTAGTGGTTGTTCTCATCAACCAAGGTATACTGATACCTAGGCTAATGTGTAGATGAATTATAATTCATTCAAAAGTCAACCAACATATATACATAAGTTTCCATACCACCATTCCAACTTAAAACATAGGGTATTTATCAAAATCAAACTCAAGATGCTAGTACATTCACCCTTAAACAAAAGTACAACAAAACTTAAACTACTTGTTGCTCAAGCAAATCTCTTATGGAAAATTGTGCACATAAAAGTGATCCCAGATTACCATAGTATCTTGAATGTGAATCACTTTTGATTCTATTACTTGTTGCTCACCAAGAGTGACTTCAAAGAATAGAAATTGGGGGATAGTGAAAATGGAAGATGGAGTGATCAAGAGAAGGATTCACACACAAGTGATAGTGGATGATATCGGGATGGCTACTAGTGGGAGATTAGGTTCAATTACGGTTGCAAAGTCTTCAAGTTAACCTAATCTAAAGGTTAATTCCAGGAACTAGAAAATTAATCACAAGTGATGATTTAGGTTACAGCTTTGCCGCCTTCAGAAATTGGATCATAACTTGTCCACACTTCCTCAAGCTTCTCTAAACTTTCATGGAGAGGTCAGATATCAATTCATGGATATCTCTGTCGGAAAAATGACTGGACGAACAGTGAAAGTCATAACTCGATAAATCGAATTACATGGTAATTTTTCATGGAAAGGTTTGCTTTCTGTCAAAATTTGCTTTAAACCAGCTAAAACTAATTCCATCATTACACGACATCAAGCAATTCATCAAACACTTGTGGCCTACAATAAAACCAAACTCTACTTATCAAACTCAAGATTTCCTTCCATAATCCTTCCTTCCAAACAACCATAAGCACATTAATTTTGTCTAACTAACATCCTTTGTTTAAAGATCATTAAAACATAAATAAATGAGAATTACTTGCTAGAAGGTGAGAAAATCTACCGCAACTAAGATTGGTGATTAGGAAGTAACCCACCTAGGGTTTCATCTATAATTAGAATTTAGAATGAATTAATTATTGTAATTAATGATAAAATAAAATTTGTTGTTTATTTTATCTAACTTCTCCCCCGATTGGATCACACGCTTATTTGAATTCTTAATTTGTGTAAAATGGAATTTGGAAATAAAACCAAATGGAGATTTGAAAATAAAACCTTTTGGGAGTCTAATTATAAGGAATAAAGGATTCCGGGGCTATTTGAGCAAATAGGATAAAATAGTTATTCTTATATTTGTTTTGATTTGGATCAAACAAGACCCTATCTTTTCTCTACCTCTCTCCTACAAATAGACAGACTATATGATACGTCTGTACCATAACAACACAACAACGGTTGACAGAATAAAGAGAGGTTAGGATTTTTGAGAAAAACCTACGTAGACAGAAATTCCAAAGAAAGAGAGAATAGGCTAGCACTTTTTCTACACTTTCATACACACACATCTAGGATCGTAGAGACGATTCAAGAGAGGATCCAGACTTCTCTCTCACGTGGATTGTAGTAGAGGCATGACACTTGGACTGCTGAAAGGGGTTGACCACTCTCTACAATGCAACAAGAAGCCGCTTCTAGGATTAAGGTAATCCTACAACTCCTCTTCTTTACAAGTCATACGTAGCCTAGGGTGATTCCTGGTGGGTTATTGGGGCTAAAATTTTTATTTTCCGCTGTGTCTGCTGCCCCAAAACCTAACAGTGGTATTAGAGCCATCCTTAGTTCTTTGCATATGACTTCATATGTTCTGTTGATTATTGTTAATGGATTATATGATTGATATCCATACATGTGCTGAATTTTGGTTGAAAAGTTTGTAACTTTAATTTGATTAAAGTGTTTCTGAAATCTGGAAAATTTTCACAAGACAAAGGTTTATGTTTTGGTAAGAGTTCTGCAGCACCCAATCATTGGATGCTGAAACTAGGAATCGCGACTCGGATACGCGATAAGGATCCGTGAGGTATATCTCGCGGATCGTGTTCACGGATCCCGATCCGCGAACTGTACTTCGCGGATCTGGTTCGTGGATCAGAAACATGCTGAATCTGCGAGGACAGGTCGTGGATCGGTTCGCGGATCCTTTACGGAGCTCGAACCGATCCAGCACTCGAGATCCGAAACTTGTTCGTCGGTCATGATCCTTTGAGAAATTTTTTCGAAATAAAATTTTGAAAACCGAGTTTTCAATTTCTAAAATTTTCGATTGATCCAAATTTTAATTGTTAAAATTTGTTATGAAATTTTGTTATTTCATGTTTTATTAGGTCAGGAATTGATTTGAATTTTAATATGATTAATTCAAATAATGTTCCAATTTATTTTCTAAATTAGTTAGAATTAAAAGTGACCTAATAAAATTATTTTATCAAAATTTTCTGCACACGTATGATGTCAAAACTTGTTTGGGATCTTGAGATATAAAATCCAAATAATCCATGAATAGTTGTTAACTGTTATTACATGCTTTCTTTTAATTTAAAGTTGTTTAAATTTATATGAATGCATGGTGGATGGTTGTGGATATAAGCCTAATGTGATTGTGGATGAATGGTTGAATGGTTGGTTTTTTATAAATAGGGCCTGCGTGTCCTGCCTTTCTTATTTTTCTAATTGTAATTTCTCTCCTCATCTAATTCCCCCCGAATATAACTCGGGGTTTCTTATATTCTATTTGTAATGTACAATAGACATGAATAGATGATAGGAAATTGTAAATAGTATAGAAATTGTAAATTGGAAGATGAAGAAAGGAGCTGTGCAGGAGCCGTGCCATCAGAAGGAGCAAATTTAATTTAACCTTAGTCAACCATTAATTTTCCTAATGGTCGGGGAAATTAATTTAGGAATATCCACAACCATCCACGTTTTATTTTATGCTATATTTATTTTTGAAATATTTATATGCATGATTGTTGATGAGACCGTCAAATGAATTTTTCCAAAACTTCAAACTAAATTAAAAATGCTTTGGAAAAGGCAAAAAAATCCCTCAAATTCAATATTAAATCAAGACTATCTTCCATCATTATAGTATAAAACAAAATGTGGTCATTAAGTGCTAGTTTGTTGGGATTCACCCAAAACTGCCTTACTTACTACATGTTTTTTACTATAAGAAGTGTTCCTTAAGAATGATGGGTTTGATTTAACTAAAATTATGGTTTGTTGGGATTCACTCAAGGCCATGAATTTTAGAGGCAAGGGTTAGGTTAATACGTAAGATGTAAAATCAAGAGTTGATATCTAACGGATTTAGAAATTACAAATGGGTTGTAATTGGTAAAGTACCAACCTGTTAAGATTATTTTGATTTGTTGGGATTCACTCAAAGTCAAAATAGTTAAGATGGGGTTCTAGCCACTATGGGTTTTTTAGAAAATTCCGAATCAATTTATAGAGGGTAATTAATTTGAAAAAAATAGTGGAAATAAAATCATAATTTTGGAAGTTTTTATGATTTTATTAAACAAAGTTTTTTTTGACAAACTCTATCTTTATTTTGTTATAGAATGAGAAATAATCTGAGCCTACGTACAATTCTCACTGATTGTAAACTGAACAACATAAATTTTCTCAACTGGCATCGCAATGTCCTACTCGTTCTCACTCATGAAAAAATAGAATATGTACTTGATGCGCGTATGCCTGATGAACCCGAACTAACTGCACCTGCTACTGTTAAGAATGCTTACAAGAAGCATAAGGTTGATAATAGAGTGGCTTCATGTATCATGATAGACTCTATGACTCCTCAACTCCAACAGCAACATATGAACATGGGGGCATATGAAATTGTACAACACCTGAGAGAGTTGTTTGAACAACAATCTAGGACGGTGAGGTATGATACCTCCAAGGAATTGTTCAGGTGCAAGATGGCAGAGGGAGCACCTGTTGCTCCACACGTCTTAAAGATGATTGGGCTAATTGAGAAATTGGCTGAATTGGGCTTTAAGATGGACCAAGAGCTAAATGTTGATTTAGTTCTTCAATCTCTGCCAGATTCTTTCTCTCAGTTTGTTATGAACTATCAGATGAATAATCTGCAGCACACATTGCCTCAATTGTTGAATGTGCTGAAAACTGCTAAGAAAGAAATCAAAAAGGTGAAGGGTCCTACTGGAGTGCTTGTTGTTGCTTCCTCCAATAAAAGGAAGAGGCAAGGAAAATGGCCTAAGAAGTCCAAGAACAAGCCCACCAAGAAGCCCAAGAAACCTGCTTCCATTGTGGACAAACTGGACATTGGAAGAGGAACTCCAAGGGCTATCTGGAGAGTTTGAAGCAAAAGAAGTTTGGGAAAACTTCAACACCAGGTACACATATGATTGAGATTAATGTTTTTACTTCCAAATTTGGCTATTGGGTATTAGATACCGGATGTGTCTCTCACATTTGCACATCTATGTAGGATCTAAGGGACAGTAGAAAGTTGGGAAAAGGAGAAGTAACCCTACATGTGGGCAATGGAGCAAAAGTTGCTACTTTAGCTGTAGGGACTTACTACATTAGTTTACCCAGTAAGTTGATTTTAGGATTATCAAACTGTTATTATATTCCAGCACTTACTACAAACATTATTTCTATTTCTTGTTTGGATGTAAATGGGTTTAAGATAATCCAAGAGAATAAATGTTGTTCTTTTTCAAAAAATGGTGTGTTTTATGGTTCTGGAAAATGGAATAACGGTTTATATATTCTAGATCTTGATAACCAAATTCTCAACATACAAGAAAAGAGAATGAAGTTAGATAAACTAAATAAAACAGCACTGTAGGTTTGATCATATAAATGAGAAACGCATTTCCAAGTTACACAAAGGTGGGTACTTGGACTCATTTGATTATGAATCATATGACGTATGCGAAGTTTGTTTACTTAGAAAAATAACCAAAACGCCCTTTACTGGTAAAGGGGAACGGACCAGTGATTTACTTGGGCTAGTACATACTGATGTATGTGGCCTAATGACAATCACAGCTAGAGGTGGATTTTTATACTTCATTACCTTTACTGATGACCATTCTAGATATGATTATGTGTATTTAATGAAATACAAGTCTGAATCTTTTGAAAAGTTCAAAGAATTCAGAAATGAAGTAGAGAAACAAACAGGTAAAAGTATTAAGACACTACGATTTGATCGTGGTGGAGAATACTTAAGCGATGAGTTTCGATTTTATCTAAAGGACAATGGAATAGTTTCACAATGGACTCCTCCAGGGACACCACAACTAAATGGTGTATCTGAAAGGAGAAACCGTACCTTATTAGATATGGTACTGTCCATGATGAGCCACTCGAGTGCCCCAAAATCGTTTTGGGGATATGCTTTGGGCACAGCTTCCTATACTCTTAATAGAGTACCCAATAAGGTTGTTGATTCCACACCATATGAGATATGGAAAGGAAAGAAATCAAAACTGTCTTACATGAAGGTTTGGGGTTGTTCCGCCTATGTGAAGAGGCAGAGTCAGATAAGTTTGAAGCTATATCTGACAAGTGTTTGTTTGTAGGGTATCCAAAAGAGTCTATAGGATACTATTTCTACAACCCAACTGAGCACAAAGTGTTTGTCTCAAAACATGCTATCTTTCTAGAAAAAGAGTTTATTCTAGAAAGGGGCAGTGGGAGTAGAATAGAACTTGAAGAAGTTCAAGATACTAACATAGAACTTGAAGAAGTTCAAAATGATCAAACAAATATTGAACAACCTGTTGAAGAAAGGGTTCAGCCACGTAATGATGAGGCACAAACGGAAGTTGTGAACATTCAAGAGCCCGTAGGTTAGTAAGAATGCAAGCTCCCAAGAGATATGAGTTCCTTGTGAGCCAAGGCAATGATGTACTAGTCATTCAAGATGACGAACCTACTACCTATCAAGAGGTCTTGAATAGTCCAGACTCCTCCAAATGGTTAGAGGCCATGAATTCTGAAATGGATTCCATGTATGACAACAAGGTATGGACCTTGGTTGATCCACCTGAAGGGGTAAAACCCGTAAGGTGCAAATGGATCTTCAAGAAGAAGACAGACATGGATGGTAATGTGATTACCTATAAACTTTGACTGGTAGCCAAAGGTTACAAGCAGAAAGAGGGAATCCATTATGATGAAACTTTCTCACCAGTAGCTATGCTTAAATCCATTCGGATATTGCTTGCAATAGCAGCATACCATGACTACGAAATTTGGCAGATGGATGTAAAGACTGCATTCCTTAATGGGAATTTGCAAGAGGATGTGTACATGACACAACCTGAAGGCTTTACGTCGCCAAATCCCAATCGGATATGCAAGCTACAGAGGTCCATTTATGAACTTATGCAAGTATCCAGGAGTTGGAACATTCGGTTTGATGAGACAATCAAAGAGTTTGGTTTTCTTAAAAATTCGGATAAACCTTATGTATACAAGAAGGTTAGTGGGAGTTCAATCGGTTTTCTTATATTATATGTGGATGACATATTAATAATGGGAAACGATATCCCAATGTTACAATGAGTGAAGGGTTGATTATCAAAACACTATTTCTTGAAAGATTTAGGAGAGGCAGCCTATATACTGGGTATTAAGATCTATAGAGATAGGTCTAAAAGGCTGTTTGGTCTTTCACAATCTACATACATAGATAAAAGTGCTAAAAAGGTTTAGCGTGGATCAGTCTAAGAAGGGTTTCTTACCTATGACTCATGGGATAAGCCTTTCTAAGAGCATGTGTCCTAAGACACAAGCTGAGATTGATAAGATGCATAATGTTCCATATGCTTCGGCAATTGAATCAATTATGTATGCTATATTATGTACAAGACCAGATGTCTCCTATGCTCTGAGTGTCACGAGCAGGTTTCAGGCTAATCCAGGCAAAGGTCACTGGATAGCTGTTAAGAACATTCTTAAGTACTTGAGAATGACTAAAGATTTGTTCTTAGTATATGGAAATGGTGATTTGGAGGTTAAGGGCTACACAGATGCAAGCTTTCAGTCTGATAAGGATGACTGTAAGTCACAGTTAGGCTTCATCTTTACTCTCAATGGAGGTGCTGTCTGCTGGAAGAGTTCCAAACAAGACACCACAGCGGATTCTACAACAGAGGCTGAGTACATTGCAGCCGCAGAGGCAGTCAAGGAAGCCGTTTGAATCAAGAAGTTCGTGTCTAAACTTGGTGTGGTTCCTAGCATAGTTAATCCAGTAACTCTGTACTATGATAACAATGGGGCCATTGTCCAAACAAAGGAACCTAGGTCTCATCAATGGTCCAAACATGTACTTAGAAGATTTCACCTAATTAGGGAAATCATTGGCAGAAATGATGTAAAGATTGAGAGAGTCCCACTGAGGATAATATAGCTGATCCTCTTACTAAGGCACTATCTCAAAAGAAACATGATAGTCATGTACTTTCATTTGGACTAAAGGTTATGAATGAATTGTTTTAGTACAAGTGGGAGGTTGTTGGAATGCATGTCCTAAAACAATCATTTTGTTTAAATACATTCCTAATTATGTTTTGTATTTTATGAATTTCCATTTTATATGTTAAATATTTGATATAACTGATAAAGTCCTTAGGATATTTATTGATATGATGGTAGTCACAAGAGTTGCTGACTATGAGATATCAATCACATTTATAATAACTATTCTTAAAGTTTCCTAGTCATAGTATTAATGAGACAGGACATCATTAATACGGAAAGATTAGTACACAGTTAGTCTCTACTTAATGTAAGTAGTGGTTGTTCTCATCAACCAAGGTATAGTGATACCTAGGCTAATGTGTAGATGAATTGTAAGGTACGGATTCATTGGAGTGATCCACACAGAGATCCCATTAGGATATCTATCAAGTGCCAATGGTTGAATCTCTTATAGAAAATCGTGTAAGTGATCCTAGACTTGAGATCACCATAGTATCTTGAGTGTGAATCACTGCCTTTTGATTCTATTATTTGTTGCTCACCAAAAGTGATTTAAAGAATAGAAATTGGGGGTAATGTGAAGCATGGAAAGATAGTGAGTGATCAAGAGAGGATTCACCACTCCGATAGTGGGAATTGATATCCAGGATGGCCACTAGTGGGAGATTAATCTTATTAGTCGACTACTTTAGGTTAATTGAAGAATGTCTTCAAGTTAACCTAATCTAAGGTTAATTCCGGGAACTAGAAAATTAATTAGTCATTAGGGAATTGGCACTTATTCCTCATTCCCTGACTAATTGGATATCTATGGTGAAAGGATAATAATTACATGGTAATTTTCCATAAAATGTTTGGTCAAAATTTGCTTGACTAATTCCGAATACCTGGGTGGTTGTGATGTGTTGCTAGACACCGCTCACAATCTATAATTATGAATGAATTAATTATTGTAATTAATGATAAAATAAAGTTGTTTATTTTATCTAATTCTTCTTGAGAATTATAATTCATAATTATTGCCAGTGTATTTGGAACCCATTGGATCACACGCTTAGAGATTGAATTCTGGATTAAAATTGTGTGTCCAAATGGAGATTTGGAAATAAAACCTTTTGGGGGTCTAATTCTAAAGAATAAATGATTCCGGGGCTATTTGAGCAAATAGGATAAAATAGTTATCCTATATTTGTTTTGGTTTGGATCAAACAAGACCCTATCTTTTCTCTACCTCTCTCCTGTAAATAGACAAACTATATGATACGTATGTACCATAACAACACAACAACGGTTGACAGAATAGAGAGAGGTTAGGGTTTTTGAGAAAAACCTACGTAGAGAGAAATTCCAAAGAAAGAGAGAATAGGCTAGCACCTTTTCTACACTTTCATACGCACATATCTAGGATCGTAGAGACGATTCAAGAGAGGATCCAGACTTCTCTCTTGCGTGGATTGCAGTAGAGGCAGGACACTTGGACTGCTGAAAGGGGTTGACCACTCTCTACAACGCAACAAGAAGCCGCTTCTAGGATTAAGGTAATCGTACAACTCCTCTTCTCTACAAGTAATACGTAGCCTAGGGTGATTCCTAGTGGGTTATTGGGGATAAAATTTTTGTTTTCCGTTGCGTCTGCTGCCCCAAAACCTAACAGAAGGACTATCGAAAAGTGTCATTTTTCAATTGTGTGGAAGGTCTCGAAATTACAGCTCATATCCCTTACATGCAAGTATTAATGAGCCCACGGCCATCAATTTTTTTTCCTTTTCCTTTCTTGGGCCATTTCTTTTCTCTCTTTTCCTTTTTGTTATTTGTTTTATTCTGTTGCCATCTTCTTCCAACAAAAAACTAAAATTTAAAATAGATTGCGACTAGCTTTTGATCTATTAATTAGGGACAATAGCGAAACACCCTGGTGGATCCAGAGTTGGGATTTGGAAGGGAGGGGTACAACTAGTGAAGCTGCATACATAAAGGGGTATTTTTTTTATATTTTTATAAATATACTTGGAGGGTGATATAAAGTTTATTAATCTTCCTTCTCCTCACTGCAAGTGGATAGGTTGTTTAAAATATTCAGGTGTCTAAGTTTACAAAGAAGATCAATCAAGTACAAATATTATCAAATTTCTTTATTATTCAGACTACAAATTGTCACAAGATGAAGGAAATAGATAATACTAGTAATAACAATTAAAACCAAATAATGAAAAATTCATCAAAAAGAAACTATTATTACAGTTTAGATTTTCTTATTTATCCAAACCAATAGGCCCTGTTTGGTTCTAGAAAACCAATAAGGAAAGGAAAGTGAAAAATGGAAAGTGAATTCCTTTGAAAATTCTAATACTTTCTCCTGTTTGGTTAACAAAGAAAAGTGCTAAGGAAGTGGAAAGGAATTCCAAAGAAAGTAATTCTTGTGTTTGATTATAGATTTTTTGAAAGAAATAAGAATAGAAAACAAAATATAGAAACAAAATTTAACTTAAATTAAATTAATAAAAAGTTTTCAAAATTTAACATATATTTGTCATGACATTTTATTTTCTTGCATTAAAAGAAAAAAAATTAATCACTTGTTTAACAATCATAACAACTATCAATTTTTTTATGATTGTTTTTAGTCATTAACAAGGTCACATGTAAAATATCTAAATAATAATCGCAATAATCGTTAATTAACTTTGTAGTTGATGATAAGGTTTTGGCCTATTGATTAATCCAAATTTGTTGTAACTGCATCCTAGTTTTCATCCAACTATTTGTTAATAGCTACATATTACTTTTGAATAATAGATACTTCTCTCGAATTTAAGTTGTGCTCCAAGTAAATGGCATAAACTACTATACCAATACCAGAAAACTAGAAAAAAATGGAAAAGGACCAATTGTTCATCAATTGTTTTTACTGCAAAACCAAGCCACATGACCCATTGGAGCAATATTATACTCAAATGCAAAATATAGAAGGTAAAGTTCTTTTGAATTATAAGATTTAGTTGGTCGTCTTGAATTTTTGTGGCATCAGTTGCATGCTACAAAATTAACACTGTATTTTGACTTTGAATATGGTAATTGTGCAATTGCATTTGAACAAGTTCATCTAGTATAGTTGTCATTTGGCATTGATGTATCTAGTGAATGAGAAATCAATCATATCATGGATACAAAGTTAGTAACGAAAAAAATTTACTTTATTAAAATTACAAGATTGCTAATAATCTATCATCTCTAGGCATATATAATAATATCCCCCAAAGCCGTTCAATGATTGCAATTCAGGTTAGAAAATGGCTCAATGTTCATCTTTGTTGTAGGCTTTGCCACTGAGTGCCCAAAACGTTCTAGAATCCCAAAGTTTCATTAGCTGCTGGAAATACAACTATGAATCCATTGAGAAACACATCAAGGAAAGGTTACTAACGTTTCAAACAAACTGGAAAAAAAAAAAAAGAAAAAACTTCCATGTAGAGATCCTATTATGGTTGACATGTTTAAGTACCTAGCTATAAAAAGAACTCTGGATGTTTGATCAGTAAGCTCTGCTATCTTCATCATTGAAGGATGTTACCATAGAGTTAGTTGATTTTGAGTAAAACCATGAGAGCTAAGCAGTTTGCACTCGTTCTTGTTCCACAACAAAGCGCAAACTAGTGAGCCTATGTCAACTGAATTGAAGTACGCACTAGTATAGGTGAACTTAATGGACATGTCACCACCATCTCTATTTGAGCCTAGCAATTAGGACTCCATCTAGTAAAGTATACAAACAGAAAAAAATTACTCAATACTTTTTAGCAACCAGCAAACACAATGAGATCAAGTGACCAAAATGCAAACACATGATCCCATAGGAGTGGAATTGCTCATATAAGACCACTAATGAAGAGTGCAAAATAGGACCAAGACTTGAATTGAATCTCTTCAATATATCTCCAGGACTCAAAAGTAACTTTAAAAATAATAAAATGAAAATGAAAATTAAGAGGCATGATGAAAAGTAACTTTGCATCATGAAGGGTCCGTTTGGATTTGCTATTTTTGGACTTGTTTTTGAAAAACTGTATTTCACATACCAAATGCTACAATGATACACCAACAAAAAACAATCTCAAAAGCACCAATCCAAACAAATATTTCAAAAATAACTTATACATACAAAAATAAAAAGTTATCCCTTCTTCTTCCACCCCAACCACCACCCACCCCCAACAACACCTCCTTCCTCTTCCCTCTCCCTCCCTACCTCCACCTTCCTTCTCTCTCTCTCCCTCCCCCTCTCTCTTTCTCCCTCCCCATCCTCTTCTTCCCTCCCATCCAAATTAAAATTATTTGAGATATTTTTGGGCATTTTTGAAAATAAAAATTTATTTAGGGTAATACTTTAGGGTATTTTTAAAATTTAAAAATTTACTTGGGATAATTTTGGGTCATTTTTTAAATTACAAATTTATTTATGGTAATTTTTACGGCATTTTTAAAACTAAAAATTTAATTAAGTTAATTTTTGGGGTATTTTTCAAAATAAAAATTTATTTGGGTATTTTTAAAATTAAACATTTATTTGGAGTAATTTTCTTGGGTATTTTTAAAATTAAAAATTTATTTATGCTAATTTTTTGTACCATTTATCAAATCAAAAACTTATTTGGGGTATTTTTGACGTATTTTAAAAATTAAAAATTTATCTGGATTAATTTTTTAGGGCATTTTTAAAATTAAAAATTTATTTTGGGTAATTTTTTGGGACATTTTAAAATAAATTTTATTTAAGATATTTTTGGGGCATTTTTAAAATTAAAAATTTATTTGGGATATTTTTTGGGGCATTTTCAAAAGTAAAATTTTATCTGAGGGAATTTTTAAAATTAAAAATTTATTTGAGATTTTTTTGGGGCATTTTCAAAAGTAAAATTTTATTTGAGGTAATTTCTTGGGGGCATTTTTAAAAATTAAAATTTAATTTGGGGTATTTTTAAAATTAAATTTATTTGGGGTAATTTTTGGGTCTTTTTAAAATTAAAAATTTATTTGAGGTATTTTTTGGGGCATTTTTAAAATTAAAAATTTATTTGGGTTAATTTTTTGGGCTATTTTTAAAATTAAATCTTTATTTGGGGTATTTTTTAGGGCATTTTTAAAATTAAAAATTTTTTTGGGATAATTTTTTGGGCTATTTTTAAAATTAAAATTTATTTGGGATAATTTTTTGTGTTATTTTTAAAATTAAAATTTATTTGGATTAAATTTTTATGACATTTTTAAAATTAAAAATTTATTTGGGGTAATTTTTGGGACACTTTTAAAACCAAAAATTTATTTGGGGTATTTTGGGGTATTTTTAAAATTAAAAATTCATTAGGCGGTGTTTTGGGATATTTTTGACATTAAAAATTTACTTGGGGTATTTTTGGGGCATTTTATAATTAAAATTTATTTGGGTATTTTACAATTAAAAATTTAGTTGGGGTATTTTTGGAATAATTTATTTGGGGTATTTTTTAAAAGAATTAACCCACCCCTACCACCACTACCAAATTAATTTTAATTTTAAAAATGCCCCAAAAAATACCCCAAATAAATTTTTAATTTTAAAAATACCCCCAAAAATTTTTCCAAAAAACACTCTCAAAAACTCCTAAAGACAACTATAGTAATTGTTTTTCACATTCCAAATGTTACAGTAGTGTTTTTGAAAAATAACTCCAAAAATAACTAATCCAAACGGAGCCTTTGTTCTTTGATACTAAAAACCACACAAGCATTCACGCTTCACTTGAATGGAGGTCACCACACGACAGGAATAGTCGCTTATCAACCATGGCATGGTGATTGGAGGATAAATTTAGTTGAAAATCGAGAAGAGATAGTCTAAGAACTGATTGAGCGTAAAAGGAAAAGTGGAGCGATTAGGGTTATTTTGGTTTTGGCCAATCTTCTGTTCTTTAATTAGGATCCGATGTTCTGCTTAACCCATTTTAAGTCCACATGCAAACTCGACATCCTACCTTTTTCCATCGTTTCCTCATGTTTTTGTGTGGAAACAAATTCCCTCTAATTTTAGGCAAAAATTTTGGACAGATTCTTTAGCAGTTTTCCAAATTCCTTTCCATTTTAGTTTCTCCTCCTACCAAACAAAGGAAACTCTTTCCTAAGGAATCTTTTTCCTTTTCCTCTCCTGTTTACTAGGACCAAATAAGCCCCAAATCTTATTTTGATCAATTAATTTGCTCTTGTACAAAACAATGTGTGAGGAATGAAGTACAAGGTGTGAAGAGAAGAAAGAAAGGAACCACGACTTCAATTAGCAACGAGACAAGGAGGAACACGCGTTGGTGCAAATGCTGGTAGGACCCCATTATGTCAGAATGCTCAGAAGGATGATCAATCACGTGGAAGTGCAGCAGCAACTCCGAGTGATTCTGTTGCAGCTTAGCTATAAATAGTAGTAGCAGTGGTAGTTATAGGTTCATGTAATCAGCATGCTATTTTGATCAGATTTGCTTGTAAAGCAAAGTTTATCTTCCCTCGAGTTTCCTTCCTCTTGATCATTTTCTTATCCTTTCCACCATTTCCAAATTCTGTAATTTTGAGGACTATTGCTTATTCAATGAAACAGTGTTCAATTGAGTTACATTTTGTTTTAATCCAATTATTTCTCATAAATTAACTAAATCTGATCTTTGATTCCTCATAAGTGGTATCAGAGTAGCAACGATCCTCTGGGAATTGCTGCTGCTACTAAAGCTCTGATTTACTATCCAACAACAAATAAAACCCCAAGAATTTAAGTGGAATCATGACCCAAAATGCTGATGAAAATTTAAGAAACGAAGTAGTAGATTTGGGAAGTGTAGTTAAAGGTATCAATAGCAGAAATGAAGGGCTGGAAAGGACTATCACGGTGGTGGAAAATAGACAAGAAAATTTGGAGAACTCGGTGCATAATCTGGATCTCAAATATGATGGGCTAATGGCAATGGTAGCTCAAATGGATTCAGACATGAGTAGACTGAGCTCCAGTATGCAAGAATTCAGTCGACATGTAACCGGCATCAGTTTGGAAAAAAACAAAACACAGAAGAGGATCAGAAGCTGAATAAGAAAGAGCATCGCAGGGTCAAAGGATTTGGACCAGAAACAATGAGTAAAGGGGAGACTAGACTGGGATCTAGAATGCCCAAGATAGAGTTTCCGGAGTTTGAAGGAAGATGATCCTAGGGAGTTGGTGAGGAAGGTCAGGAGATATTTCAGGATTCATGAAGTTGAAGGAGATAAGAGAACAGAAATAGCAGAGATTTATCTGAATGGAAAAGCTGAAAAATGGTTTCATGGACAATTTAGTCACAGAAATTCAGTTCCATGGGGGGGGGATTCACTCAAGCTTTGTACAAGAGGTTTGTAGAAGGTTTGCCGGAAGAAGTCTTGAAGATTTCTCGAAGATTACTCTGGTTGGCTCTGTGGAGGAGTACCAGGAAAGGTTTGAAACGTTGAAAGCATTGGCTATGCCTCTCATGCATGAATCTGTGCTTATGAGTGGACTGAAAGAAGAAGTTAAAAATCAAGCAAAAATGTTCAAGCCTACCACCTTAGCCTCTGCCATGGAGATTGCTCGTTTACAAGAAAAAAATGTACAAGCCATAACCAAATCCCAGAAATTCAATGCCAAACCAGTTTTTACCACCACTTCCCAAAATTACCAAAGAACAAATTACAACTGCAAACCAATTTCTAAAGGGACTCCTTTCAATTCTAAACCACCACACAACCTGAGAACAAGACCTGCAAAATTTCCCAACCAGTTTAAGAAAAGCACCCTTGCAGAGTTCAATGCCAAGAGGGAGAAAGGATTATGTTATAAATGTGAGGAGCCATATTCCTTTCGGCATATTTGCAAAAATGCCTCGGTTAATTTTATACTAGCTGCAAAACCTGAGGACCAGACATTGAAGGAGGATAACATGGGAGAAGAGGGAGAGAATTTTTGTGACTGTGTTGAGGGGCAGATTGAAGAAGAGCGTATGGAAATTTTGATGCAGGCTCTCACTGGTGGAATTAACCATAAAAATCTCAGAAATTCTGGATTGCTGGGTAGGAGGCCTATAAGTGTGTTGATTGACAATGGGAGCACTCATAGTTTTCTTGATGAAAAGTTAGCACAAGAGTTGAAGTATGAGATATCTTATACTCAAACACTGTCCGTGACAGTAGCTAATGAAGAAAAGATGGAGTCGAAACCACTAGAGAGCTCTTTGAGCTGGTTGATGCAGGACCATGAATTCCAACATAGAATATATGCACTGAGATTAGGTGGAAGTGACATGGTATTGGGAGTAGATTGGTTAGCCATTTACAGTCCCATTTTGATTTCCAAAAATTATGTATGGAATTTGAGAAAGAAGGGAAAGAAGTAATTCTAGCAGGAAGATCTGATGGAATACAACTCAAACCTATCAAGAATAATAGATTGAAGAAGTGGATGGACAAGCAAGCACATGGCATTATAGCTCAAGTATTTCCTGCACATCAGGAAAGGCCAATGGAAGACAAGGTTCTAGAAGAAATTCAAAGGATATTGGATGAATTCGAAAGTGTGTTTGCTGAGCCAACTGGCTTGCCACCATCAAGGAGTCATGATCACCACATACAACTCAAAGAAGGTGCTAACCTTTTCAACTAGTACCATACAGATGTCCATATGTGCAGAAGATGGAGATAGAAAAGATGGTTAACGAAATGTTAAATATGGGAATCATTCAGCCTAGCAAAAGTCCATTTGCTTCTCCAGTATTACTAGTTAAGAAAAAAGATGTAAGTTGGAGATTCTGTGTTGATTACAGGCAACTTAATGATTTGACTATAAAAGATAAGTTTCATGGATCAAAGCATTTCACAAAGATCGACTTACGAGCTGGTTATCATCAGATAAGGATTAAGGTGGGAGATGAATACAAAACTGCTTTTAGAACTCATCAAGGGTTGTATGAATTCAAGGTAATGCCCTTTGGACTTACTAATACCCCAGCAACATTTCAATCTCTTATGAATGAGATGTTTAAAGATCAATTAAGAAGGTTTGTTCTAGTATTTTTTGATGACATCTTGATTTATAGTCCAACCTTAGAAGAATATCAAAAACATGTAAGAGAGGTTATATCCTTATTACAGCAACAACAATTATTTGCAAAAAAGAGTAGGTGTGTTTTTTCCCAGTCTCAGGTGGAATATCTTGGTCATGTGATTACTAAGGAAGGAGTACAAGCAGATCCTAAGAAGGTGGAAGCTATGGTAAACTAGCCAAGACTAGAGAATGTTAGATAGCTCAAGGGATTCTTGGGTCTCGCTGGTTATTACAGGAAGTTTGTGAGAAGGTATAGCTCCATTGCTAAACCTCTAACTCAACTACTAAAGAAGGATGGGTTTGTATAGGGAAAAGAAGCAGAGGAAGCCTTTGAACTACTTAGGCTAGCAATGAGCAGTACACCAGTCTTAGCTTTACCAGATTTCACTCAACCTTTTGTGGTGGAAATAGATGCATGTTATGGTGGTATAGGAGCTATATTGATGCAACACAGACGTTGCTTATTTAAGCATGGTGCTCAGTACAAAAAATCTAGGCTTATCAATCTCTCAAAAAGAATTACTGGCATTTGGTAACTGCTGTATCCAAGTGGGGACACTATTTAGAAGGAAACCATTTTATTGTGAAGACAGACCAGCACAGTCTAAAATATTTATTGGATCAAAGATTGACAACACCACTACAATAGAAGTGGTTTACCAAGCTACTTGGTCTTAGCTACGAAATCCAATATAAGAAAGGGGTGGAAAATGGGGTTGCTGATGCCCTCTCTAGAAGGGGTAATGTGATAGGAGAAAGTTTATCCGTATCTTTTGTGACACCTTTGTGGATTCAAGAGGTTACAAAGAGCTATAGAGGAGATGATCTTGCACAACAAATCATCACAGAGCTGCTGTTGAATCCTGAAAAACATCAGGTTATAGTTACACAGGAGGATTATTAAAATATAAAGGAAGGCTGTATATTGAAGCAGGTGGAGAGATTAGACAGAGGTTAATCCATGCTATGCACTCCTCTCACTTAGAAGGACATTTTGGAGTGTGAGGAAGCTACATGAGGGCAAAACAAATAGTGTACTGGCCAGATATGCAGAAACAAGTCAAAGATGAAGTGATGCAATGTGATGTGTGCAGGAAATGCAAAGATGAGCATGTTGCTACCCCTGCAACATCCTTGGAATCATATTTCTATGGATTTTATTGAAGGTTTGCCAAAATTAGAAGGGAAGGATACCATACTAGTGGTGGTGGACAGATTCACAAAAAGTGCTCACTTCATGGGGCTGACTCATCCATTTTCTGCTATGTCAGTAGCTAAAATGTTTGTGGAAGGCGTGTGTAAACTCGATGGGTTACCCCAAAGTATTATCAGTGACTGGATAAAGTCTTCACTAGTCAGTTTTGGAAAGAGTTGTTCGGATTAATGGGTGTAGAACTAGCCATGAGTACTACTTATCACCCTCAGTCAGATGGATAAATTGAAAGGGTAAATCAAGTATTAGAAATGTATCTAAGATGCATGTGCCATTTACAGTCAAAGAAATGGATAAACTGGCTTTCATTGGTAGAATGGTGGTATAACACCACCTTCTATACAGCTATACAAAGAAGTCTATTTGAAACTTTATATGGGATGCCACCCCCTCAATTGGCTTTGGGTCTATATTTACAAAGTAATGTAGCAGCTGTGGAGGAGATTATCCAAAATAGAAGAAAGATGGATGAAGTGTTGAAATAGCAATTACAGCTGGCCCAATCTAGGATCAAATTTTATGCTGATCAACATAGGAGTAAAAGGGAATTTTAGGTTGGTGAGTGGGTATATCTGAAACTTCAACCATGTGAGGGCCTCAAAATTCTGTTTTTATTTTTAAAATGTATAATAATATTCATATTATGTTTATTCACTAAAATATTAGTGAAAATATGTTTTGAATGATTATTTTCTAATTTAGAGAATTTTCTGAGAATTATTTGCCGGTGTGTGGTTTCGGCCAGTTTAAGCGTTAATTACTATTCCGAAATGTAAATAGTGACTGTAAGATGAACTCAAGCATATGTAGAAATATTATAGAGATATATTTAAGGTTGGACAGTGTCGGAAGGAGATAAACCAGTAAAAGTTAGAATGTCACGTGCGACGCGACATAAAGTGGTCATTTGACCACTTTTCCTTAATTTGGGGAAAAGGCAACTTCTTGTCTCCCTTAAAGCCTTATTTCAAGCTTCTTGTTACCTCACTTTTCAGCCACAATTTGGAGCTGTGAGAGAGAGAGAGCAGCCATGAGGTTCAAGGGCAAAAGAGAGAGAGAAAAGCTTGAGATTTTTCATCCATTCTTCTTCCTTCCTTTCTTGAAGCTTTGAGCTACCATTGAAGACATCTATTTCCTTCCTTGGAGCAGCCGTGTGAGAGGAAAAGGAAGAGGGGGGCTGGTCCAAAAGTGGTGGAGAAAAGAGAAGAAGATTTCATCTTGATTCTTTCATTTTCTTCTTCATCCATCCATTGGAAGTTGTGAGATTTTAGTGGAGGATTTTGGCTTGTTTCTCTTCATCATTGGCAACCGCGAGAGAGTGAGAGGAAGAGGGGAAATCTGAGCTTGGAAAGAGAGGAAAAGAAGAGAAAGAAAGCTTGTAAGAGTGCTTTGTTCTTGTTCTTGAAGTTTTTGTTGGAAGATCCTATCCAAACAAGGGGATCTTGAACTAAGATTGATTGGAGGTTTCAAGCTTGGAGGCATTCTTCTCAAAGAGCAACTCACAAGATCTTGCTAGATCTTATTAGATCTGAACAGATCTGAAGGTATAAGATTCAAAACTCTTGGAACTACCATGATTAGTGTTAGATATTGTAGATCTACGGTTTATTTGGTTAGAAATGTTAATATTTGGAATTTTGAGTTGGGCTCTTGAATTCCTAACTTAGGTAGCTGACTTGAGGTGGCTTTTAGGTAGCGGACTTGAGGACCTGAATGTGGTTGTGATTGTTATTTAGGAAATGAGATTAATTTATGGTTAGAATGTGGATTTGATGCTTGAAAATTTTAAAGGAAAAGAGTGAGAGCTGACCGAACCACTTTCTGGAAATCTTGACTTGTGATTTCGAAATTTTATGATGTTACTTGGCTAGATTTGCCTAAATAAATATGTATTATGTTCATTTGTAAGTATATGTTTGAATGGAGTGAAAATCTTGAATTTTAATGGAGAAGAGTGGAGTTTTGCTAACTTTTGGGTAAATGTACTTTTTGGGCCAATTTGAGGGTTTGAAATGTTTTATCTGATTTTTCATGACCTTTATGCATTGAGATTTGGTTAAAACAGTTCTAAATATGTGTTATAATCTTTGTTAAAGTTGAGTGTTGAGTTAAACTTGAATGAGTGATTTTTGAGGTGAAATACCTCACCTTATGTCTTCGTACTAAGAAATTTAGAAGTTACCTGAATGGAGTACGTCGATAGCATGGATTGGTTATTTGATGACTCAATTTGAAAATGGAGCCTTTTGAGATGATTTTCGACTCGAATGATTACTTTTCATTGGAGTAAAGTTAAAAAGTTTCTTGTGAAGAATTCTGATGAAACAAATGAATAAACTTTGAGTTTAGTTTCGCTAATTGTGAGGCGAAACTTATTTCTTCTGTTTACTTGATTATAGGAAGTGGGGAAGGATTTGAACCAGAACCCAATTTGGAAATCGAACCTTGCTACTGTGGTGAGTTTCCATGCATGTTATTTGATTATGTGAATTTAATTTGGAATATGAATGATTAAGTGATTTGATGTGAAAATCTGATTTTTGATCCTTCAAATGGAGTAGTGTGTACTTCATCGCACTTACTCCTATTTGAATGGCAAACTCTATAAAAGTGGCATTTCAAGTATGTTTTGAACCTTTTGACTTTTGATATGATGTGAACTCTGTTCTGAATATATGATGTGATGTGATGTGTTTTGTGATTACTTTTCCTAAGAATACTCAATCCCCTCGATAAGTTATCGACTCGAGCCGTTAGGAAGGGCCCAGGTCAAGGAGATTTCACAACCTTGGGTTACGTGATAAATTGTGTGCTCTGGACTTGGCATATGGCCTTCTCCTTGTTGAAGAGCAATACACAAATATATAAGTTTATCTGAGGTGGGCGGGCCCGAACTGGGGGTTTTGGTGGTGGAAGGAGTAAGTGGCTGTCTACTTGGTATGAAAGTTGACGGAGTGTCAACTACGTAATCTATGCACCAGTCCATAAATGTGCTCCAGCTCTGAGAATCTTAGCCCGTGAGGGCTACCCGTATCCTACCTTTGTGTTGTTAATTGTTTTCCTTATTTGTTTATTTCAGAATATGAATTTGGAATGAGAATCTTATATGTGTTATGTGTTTTGCATGCCTTTTGGGAACTCACTGGGCTTTTAGCTCATTCCTTTCAAATTTGTTTTCCTTAGCAGGGACTGAGAACCCAAGCGGATGCGCCAATCGTTAGAAGTAGGGTTTTCTTTTGTATCTGGCTGGTGAAACTTGGGTTGTGGATTTGGGATATTGTAATGTAGAGCTTTGAATGTGTATTTTAAGTACTTTATGTATTTTGGGATTTTAAGGTTTGGTGGATGAATGGTGAATTGTCCTTTAGTTTATAATGTTATCTAAATTTTGGGTTTGTGAAATTGAAGTAGTTAATTATGAGTTGATTGTAAAGTTTAGGATTGATGTTTAAATTGTTTCTTTGAGGAATTAGTAACTATTTGTTTGAGTGAGTCCTGACGAGAGCTAGGCAGGCGGTCTACTGATACCCCAGGGTACGCCCTAGGGAGAGGTGAGGCTGTCACAAACCGTATAGGCAAATGTCAGTGAATTGGAGGAGTAATTCTAAATTAGCTGCTAAGTATTTTGGACCATACCAGGTGATAGGAAAAATTGGGCAGGTCACATACCAGTTGAAACTTCCTGATGGCTCTAAGATACATCCTGTTTTCCATGTTTCACTTCTTAAGAAGAAACTAGGAAATGGTGCAGCACCTGTACTACAACTTCCAGAAATGGATGAGGAATGACAATTGTGAGTGGAGCCTATAGCAATACTAGCAAGAAGAATGGTGAAAAGAAGAATGCAGCAGCAACTCAGTGGCTTATTCAGTGGCAGAGCACCAGCCCTGAAGATGCTACCTGGGAATATGCAGAAGAGATTCGAACCAAATTTCCTAACTTTCAGTCTTGAGGACAAGACTAAATAATGGGAAAAGCATTGTGAGGAATGGAGTACAAGGCGTGAAGAGAAGAAAGAAAGGAACCATGACTTCAATTAGCAACGAGACAAGCAGGAACATTGTCTGGTAGGACCCTATTACGTCAGAAGGCTCAGAAAGATGATCAATCACATGGAAGTGCAGCAGCAACTCTAAGTGATTCTGTTGCAACTTAGCTATAAATAGCAGTAGTAGTAGTAGTTATAAATTCATGTAATCAACATGCTATTTTGATCAGATTTGCTTGCAAAACAAAGTTTCTCTTCCCTTGAGTTTCCTTCCTCTTGATCATTTTCTTATCTTTTCCGCCATTTCCAAATTCTGTAATTTTGAGGATTATTGTTCATTCAATGAAATATTGTTCGATTGAGTTGCATTTCTATTTTAGTCCAATTTTTTCTCAGAAATTAGCTAAATCTGATCTCTGATTCCTCACACTATGATGAATCTCTTAATGTCATATATTTGTTTTCACCAGTGTATCATCTATATCAAAAATAAAAATTAGTCTATTTGTGTGATCTAAACCTAGTTAAAAACTTATTAGGACCTTGAGATTATGCAAATTGTCCCTTCAGTACTTTTCCACTTTCGTGAATTACAACTAAATTTTTATGTCTTTACCAACTACTAATACTTAATAACTTTCACCTGTCGATTACGTCTTAGATGCTTTACAATTGACGACAATCTAGTTGTAAAGATGAAAAACAAGGACAAAAAATATTCCACATTAGATTCACCAGTCAATCGATATACATCAAACATATATACATACATACTTATATATATATGTATGTACGTGTGTGTATGGGATTGCTTTGTACTCCTAAACTTATACTACTTTTTCACTTTGCATCCTGAACTTTGATTTTAGACACTATGTATCCTAAATTTTCAAATTTCAATGCTATGCACTCTAAACTCTCAAGTGTATCTCATTTTGGTCCAATCAATAAGAATATAACAAAGGGATAATCTCAGAAACATCCCTGAGATTTCCCTAATTACACTTAGCTCCCTCCAAATTTTCAAAATTACACCTAGTATTTTTAAAATGACAACCTCTATAGCATTGTCACTCTTTTTAGTATTAAAAAATGTATTGTAGGAGAGTCACCATAATTTTTTCCAATTTTTCCCTTTTACAAGTTGATTTTTGAATTTTAGAAGATGGAAATAAAAATAAATGAAGATCATTTTCTAGGAGAACCATTAGAACTAATTTTTTTCCTCTAAAACTTTTAGAATTAGAATATATGCCCTTTTAAATTTTATCCTTAACAAAAAGCTAAAAAAAAGATTATTTTCTGGGAGAACCAAATCGATGTTTAGTTTCTAGCTCCTTAACAAAAAGCTAAAAAAACAAAAGATTATTTTCCGGGAGAACCAAACAGATGTTT
Organism: Gardenia jasminoides; assembly: GCA_013103745.1. Taxonomy (NCBI): domain Eukaryota; kingdom Viridiplantae; phylum Streptophyta; class Magnoliopsida; order Gentianales; family Rubiaceae; genus Gardenia; species Gardenia jasminoides. Next base: position 22,475,757 of record CM023095.1, read on the forward strand.
ATTTTCTATTCCCCAAACTTTTAAAAAATAAAAATCATTTTTTTTCCTTTTCATTAAGTCTCTAGGAGAGGGCCATCATTTCTAACTATGCCAAGATTTCAGATTGAAAGGAAATAATATTTTTATCTTAAAACCATTTATTAACCAATTTTTGAGAAATTCTATTTCTGATAATTGAACACTATTATTCAAGAGTAATTTTTTTGCTTTAGAATTTGTTATACAAACTCCATTACGAAACGAAACCCATATAAAAATCATCCCAGGACCTACGTCCAATAGAATCAAATTTGGGGGCTGGAATGGCACCCTTGACCCATCAAGAATCCTAACACATAAACATATTGATATTATCTCAACCTGACGTGAAGATTAATTGATGAGCCTCAGGAAGAAATTTAAGGGACCAGATGGATGGAATCCTCGACTCATCATCACACACTAGAGAAGAACATTAATACAATCAAGACCCAACATCTAGTCCATGAAGCATACCATGAATTAGAAGGGTAGAACAGTGCCACAACTCAAACATAGTCTTTGAATTGATAAACCAACATTCTTGACAAGGAGTCACACTCAACTTGTAACAGGAAAAAAGAGGAAACTCACAAGTTCCATTATGTAGACGGCCTAAAGCAAGCTCTTTACTATGTAGAAATTCACATTTATAGAAAAATCCTATGCTAACCAAATCCAAATTAGATTTGGATTGACTAAACTTATTCTACTACTAATAAATTACTAAAGGCCAATTAAGCTCAAGGTTTGACACATAGATTGGCTCTTTTACAATAACACTTATGATAACTAATCCGGTTAATAACTTAGATAACTAAACAACATTAAAATTGAAAGAAAATTTGAAAAAACCCTAAAAATAGTCTGACAAATGTCTGGCACAGGTTATAGTGTTGGTTGTGTACAAATAAAGGAAATGCAGATAAGAAATGTGACATGGCTCATGGATTGGTCCGTGTTTCTTCTTTCTCTTCATTTTTGTGCCTTTCTTCATCACATCTTTCATGGATTCATATCATTCCCCAACTCTTAAAGCAACCTATCCTCAAATTGAGATTTGTTGTACAATAAAATTGGGACAAAACTTTCACCACTTGACATGGGAACCTGCAAGAACGAAGCAAGAAAATATCTTATCTCACTCCCTCACGTGTTATAGATATTTCTCCCTCACAAATGTGACTCAAAGAAAATCCAAGAAAGACACAACACACGGTTGGAAAACAAACCAACAAAAATCCTAAACCAACTAAGAAACAAAAAGTCACATGATCAAAGAAGAAAACACATTATGGCTAGAAATTTCCGAATTAGATTTGGAAACAAAGACGAATAAGAAATTAGGTAACTACCCCTTTTTCCAATAAGGAATAGCATTAGCTTTTCCAACTTCTCAAAGTTGACTCTTATTAGGGAAAGAATACAATAAGGAGACTATGTTATTTAGGAAATCCAATGTAAACTAGGAAACAAGAAACACACAAAAGAGGAAAACAAGAACAAGAACACATGGATTCACAAAAAATCAAATTTTTTGTACGGATGAATAGTGATTTCAGGATGAATAGTAATGCTAACTAACTTTTTATTTTTCTTGGAAATGACTCAACAAGAGCACAAACACATGATTCATCAAGAGCACAAGACGGAATTTCAAACCCAAAGGCGGAAATTTTTGCTCTTTTGGATTTTTTTAAAGCTAAGGCTTGGTAGAATAAGAAAGAAGAAAACAAGAAAAGAAAAAGGATATAATTTGATTACCACAACCCAAGACCTACGTCTAATGGAATCAAATTTGGGGAAGGGGGCGAAATGGCACCCTTGACTCATTAAGAATCCTAACATGCGAACATATTGATATTATCTCAACCCGATGTGAAGATTGATTGAAGAACTTGAGGAAGAAATTCAAGGACAAGATGGATGGAATCATTGACCCATCATCACACACTAGAGAAGAATTTTGATACAATCAAGATCCAACATCTAGCCCATGAAGCAAACCATAGATTAGAAGGGTAGAACAATGCCACAACTCAAACGCGGTCTTTGATAAGCCAACATTCTTGACAAGGAGACACACTCAACTTGTAACAAGAAAAAAAGCAAACTCATAAGTTCTATTATTTTGACAGCCAAAAGCAAGCCCTTTACTATGTAGAAATTCGCACTTAAATAGAAAAATTCTACTTTGACCAAATCCAAATTAGACTTGAATTAACTAAACTTATTCTACTACTAATAAACTATTTACGACCCATTAAACTCAAGGCTTAACACAAAGATTGGCCTTTTATTGAAAATTTATGTCAACAACGCAGCTAATAACTTGGATAACTAAACAGCATTAAAATTAAAAGAAAATTTGGAAAAACCCTAAAAATAGTCCGACGAATGTCCGGCACCAGTCATAATGTCAGTTATAGTGCCGGTTGTGTACTAAAGAAGGAAACACGGGTAAGAAATGCGACGAGGTTTGCGGATCGGTCCGTGTTTTTTCTTTCCCTTCATTTTTGTGCCTTTTTTCATCACATCTTTCATGGATGCACATCAAATTTTAGAGCTAGAAAATATACATTTGTAAATTTTGTAATTTTCATTTCTATCTCCTTAATGACGAGCTCAAAAAAAAAAAAAAGATTATCATCTAGGAGAAGCAAACATATGTTTAATTTCCATTCCCCAAACTTTTAGAAGATAAAAGTATCATTTTTTCCCTTTTTGTTAAATCTCTAGAAGAGGGTTATCACTTCTAATTATGCCAAAATTTCAAAATTAAAAGGAAATAAGATTTTTATCTTAATATTATTGGTTAAATAGTTTTTTATAAATTTTATTTCTGATAATTGAACACCATTATTGATTTTTATCTTAATATTGTTGATTAACCAATTTTTTAGAAATTTTTTCTGATAATTGAACACCATTATTGTATATTTAATATGCATATTTTTTCCACGATTTCAATTGCACCACAACCTTCTTTACCAAATGAATGATTTTAGCATATTTTTCCCTCACCTTTTTCTGACTAATCTAGATAAAAAAAGAAGATTGTAGTAAAAGAGTAGCTTTTTTATATTTAGGTTGTCTAAGTACTTCAAACCATCTTCGATTACATATATGCAAAAACCGAGCCCAAATGTGCACATTTTTTATGGCTTTTTTTTTTTTTACATAATATAGTTTGGGGGTGCTAGGTGTGACCAAGGGAAATCTCAAGAGAGGCTTTTAAAATTATCTCATGAAACTATTGGGGATAGCATTGTCCTTCCAATTTTTCTGATGTTACATCATCCTACCAAGGGTACTATGTGACGACCCCACCTCCCCCTAAGGCGAACCAAAGGGATCGACGGACCGCCTGCCCAACTCTCGCCGGGGCTCACTACAGATCCTCAATCATATTACAAATTTCGATCCTCAATAATTATATTCAAATACTCCAAAATAATAACATAACCAAAAATTACATTTCCATAAGTCATTTGAAATTCCAATTGTACACTTAAACTTAATATGGATCAAGAGATTATAAAATTTATCCAAGCATTAAAACTCAACATTGTCTCAAAATAAAGTAAAATCCAAATTACATGGACATAAAGTTTTCAAACATCTCCATCTTAAAGTTTACCATCAACTTTAAACTTACAAAATGGAACAAATTCACTAATACATCAGTACTTAAACAAAAGATAGCACACTTGACTTTTAAGCCAAAAGCAAACTCGCCGACCTCTTACACAACCCTGCTAAGGAAAACAAAAGGGAATGGGGTAAGCTAAAGCTTAATGAGGTCCCAAATAAAACATACAGTCACATTAACAAATAGGAGAACTCAAGTAGTCAAATATCGCATTTAAAATGTAAAATAAAGAAACAACTATCACAATCAAGTACAAAATACATCGAGTCTCTCAACTAGGAGATAGTGTTCATGAGGAGAACACTGCTCAAGCCTTTCAACTAGGAGATCGTGTTAAAGAATACGACTCGAGCCTCTCAACTAGGAGATTGTATTCATGAGGAGAACACTACTCGAGTTAACAAGCAGACATAAGATGTGACAGCCCCTACCTTCCCCTAAGGCGAACCAAAAGGGGTTGGCGGACCGCCTGCTCGGCTCTCGCTGAGACTCACTATAATCCTTAGTCAAATTGAAGTGCCAACTTTAAATAATTACAGTAAAACTCCAACAATTACGTTCAAGTACTTCCCAGTAATAACATAACCATACATCTTACAATTTAAACTCCATTATATAGAACCCAAGTATTTCAAAATCATGTTACAATCATGAAATGTTACTTCCATACTTTAATACAATAAGCCCATTGTCCAAGACACCAGGAATAATATACACTGATGAACTAGAGTTAATCCAGCTAGTCCATCTAGTAAGTCTCTTCAAGTGCTTCCTTTGTCTCGAGTCCCGGTGAGTGGGGGGGAAATAAAACATTTTTGGGGTGAGCTTAAAAGCTCAGAGAGGTTCCGAAAATTAAGCAAATATACATTTAGTCAAAATCTTAACACTTGAATTGAATAGCACTTTTCCAAAAATATTTACCGTTCAACTTAAATCATGAGCAAAGCCTTTCATGGAGGGCGATAGTAAATCATACTTGAGTTAATTCCAAACACGAGTAAATCTCTTCGGGGAAACTCATTTCACTCACTTGAGCATTTGAACAATAAATAAACAAGCAATTCACTTCAATCACTTCAAAGGTACTGAGACGGGATGAGAGGTGCCTACCACCCTGATTTGGTGTGACACATACTTCCGTTCAGATTCACTTACACTTAAAATACTGAGATGAGATGAGAGGTACCTCCCACTCATTCGAGTGTGGTACATACTATCTCTCAATACGTATGGCCGACGAGACAACGCTCCAATCGACATATTCACAGCTAGGATTAAGGCGGGATGAGAAGTACCTACCACTCATAGAGTGTGGCACATACTGCAGCTTATCACATAGGGTCGACGAGACAACGCTCCAATCGACTTATTCAACATTCACTCTCAAGGCGGGATGAGAGGTACCTACCACTCATAGAGTGTGGTACATGCTACCGCTTAACACATTTGGTCGACGAGACAACGCTCCAATTGACTCATTCAAAGTTAAGATTCAAGCGGGATGAGAGGTACCTACCACTCCGTGGAGTGTGATACATACTTCCGCATAACACATATGGCGGGATGAGAGGCACCTACCACTCACTCGAGTGTGGTACATACTTCCGCTTATCAACACAAATCAAATTTCAAGTCATAGCACATATTCAACATATAACTCATCTCTAATCACAGTCTCAAATTCACATGAACAAATCACCATCTCAGTTAGTATTTGTGAATCAAGACAAGTAATATACATAGAAACTCACAAACTCTTTATAATTTTACTTGTAAAGCAGTTCATTGGGAAATAGTAGTAAATCACTTCAATAAAACATTCCTTTGTAAATACTAGCAATTCATTTCACAAATCACTCATTTACATACCATGGCAATATTTTCATTTAAAAGAGAGTTAGAACACTCACCGAAATAGTAGGATTCAACTTCCACGTAAGGTTCAAGTTCAGTTCCTTGTACACTCCCTAGAACAATTTCAAAAACAGTAGTTGAGATTCACTTCTTTACTTATTAACTAAAACATTCCACTTTCACTTCATAGTTTCCAATCAATATTTTCCCAAAATCCTCAGGAAAACACTCATTTTACATGATTCAACATTCAAATGAGTCTTTTGAAATTCACTATATCACTTTTATCACAAAACTCAGCACTCACTCTTTGACAATACTTTAATATAACTTTAAAACATTTCAAACAATATCTTTATTTTCAAAATTCATTAAATTTAGCCACAATACTGTAAAACTCTCAAATTCCCTCAAATAACATTTTTCACTCAAAAATTCACGAGAAATTTCATTTTTCATCTTTTAAAATTCATACACTGATAAATGAACATACCATATATTTTCTTAGACAGAAATTCATCATAATAACCACAAAATGTCGAAATCAAACATGGAAATTACCAAGCATGGGTTTGGCCATCTCATACATTTTCTATCACAATTTCCAACAACAAAACCCTACTTTCTAACCATATCATGACAAGTTTCACAAATATCAAACAAATCCCAATCAGGTCCTCAAGTCCGCTACCTAGAGGCCACCTCAAGTCCGCTACCTAGGTTGGGAATTCAAGAGCCCAACTTCATCATTTCAAATATAGCCATTTTTACCAAAGTAAACCACAGATCTACGATATTTAACACTAATAAAGCTACATCTAGTAGTTTTGAAGCTTATACCTTCATATCTAAGCAGATCTAGGAAGATCACTCAAGATCTTGTGAGCACTTCACGGGAAATGACACTCCAAGCTCGATATCTCCAAGAAGTTCCAACCTTAGCTTGAGATCTTCTTACTTTGATGTTGATTTCCACCAAAAACTCAAGATCAAGCAACACACCACTCGAACAAGCTTTATTTCTTCACTTTTCTCTTCCCTCAAGTTCGAACCACTTCCTCTCTCTCTCACACTCACACGGCTGCCAAGATAAAGATGAACAAGCCCAAAATCCTTCAATCAGGTCTCACAACTTCAAGATGATAAATGAAGAAGAAACTTGGAAGATCAAGTTGAAGCTTTTCTCTCTCTTTTCTCCTTCAAATTTCAGACCAGGCCTCTCACTCCTTTCCTCTCTCACGGCTGCTACAAGGTGAAGAAGATGATGGTCTTCAATGATGCTTGAAGCTTCAAGGAAGCAAGGAAGAAGAAGAAGGAAACCAAGAAGACAAATCTCTCTCTTTTCTCTCTCTATGGCCGGCTGCTCTCTCTCTCTCTCTAAGCCCAAATTGCAGCTGGAAAAAAATGAAGCTTCAAGAGGCCAAAAGTCAAGTCTTAAGGGGGACAAAAAGTGCCATTTCCCTATTTTAAGGAAAAAGTGCTTTTTGGGCACTTTATGCCGCGTCGCGCGCGGCAGTCTAACTTACATTGTTTTACTCCATTCCAACACTATCCAACCTTAATAATATTTCCACAATATCACTACATATTCTCGTTTTTAACTTAGAGTCACTAATCACGCTCTGGTAGAAAATTAAACACTTAATTCGGCCAAAACCACACACCGGCAAATAATTCGTTCAAAATTCTCTAAATTGGAAAATAATCACTCAAACATATATTCAATCATATTTCAACGAATAAACACAATATAAACAATATTTGACATTTTTTAAAAAAATCGAGATTTTTCGAGACCCTCACATAAGACAAATATAGTAGCAAGTAAATTTAAAAGGATACAGGTGGTTTCCAAAAGCCAATTCCACAAGAGCTTGATCATAAGATAGCCCGTTGACTCTCCGCCAACTTTTGAAGTCAAGAATCTGTGACAGCCCCACCTCTCCCTAGGGCGAACCCTAAGGTATCAGCGAGCCGCCTACCCAGCTCTCGCCGGGACTCACTACAAATCCTTAGTTCAAATGCAAATAACAAAATACATCGATGTCCTCAAATCAACTGTAACATTTAAACCCCAAAATTTCCTTAACGAACCACAAACGCCCCAACTATAATTACAGATACAAAGTTTATCCATCCATCCAACATTCCATTAGTACAATTCAAAATACAAGGGCTACATCAAAATACAAGATTAGGTCTCCAAACCAATCGACCTAGTGTAACCCTTGGAAGCTCTCGATCTCAAATCCGCTAAGGAAAACAAAGTTGAAAGGGATGAGCTAAAAGCCCAAAGCGATCCTAACATCATACAAATCACACAGTAATAGTGGAACAAAATATATCGTTAAACACTCGAGGTTAATATAATTTAGTTTATAAGCATAAAATGTATAAACACATAAATTGGGAAAATACCCAGTGAAAGGATACAGTTCCACCGGAAGCTTGCTGTCCGTCTTGTTCAATACTCAACCCCTACTCTCCTTATAACTCCTAGTGGTAATACTCGAGTATACCGTGCGGTTCCCTAGGTTATCAACCTACTGACCGAAGTCCGGCTCGAATAGGTCGATAACGGCGGGGAAAGGCCTTGTTCAGCTTATGTGTGAGTACACATGGCCTAGAGTCATGCGCAAATAATATACAAACAATGGAAAAGCACACGCTTGACCAAGAGAATAAAAGTAGGCGAAAAGGAGCAAAGTACACACTCGCCATTCACATAATTATTAAAAGCACTTAAACACGTCAACAGAGCAATTTATTCACAAACATGCAAGGAACACTCACCAACAGTTGAGAACAAGCGAGGAAAATTTAGAAGATCAAACACGTCCTTCAGTGTCCACAGAATCACCTGAGTTAAGAAAATCCATTTGCACATGTGAAATGACGCGGACGCGGCACGCACTCAAAGAACTAAAACTCTTGAAAAATACTTATAAACACTTAAAATAGCAATAGGAGCACCTGCATGGGCGTTAGACAAAAAACGGACGGGAACAGAACGAAGACGGGAAACACACACTAAAAGGTGTGAAAGGCAGATTTGACATCTTTTGCCATTTTAATCATAACTAATGGTACAAGTGTCGGATTGAAGTGAACGAGGTTCCGTTTTGAAGCTAAGAGAACAAGATACAACTTTCATGAAGACAAATTCTGTCCAGATTCACTCTTCCTAGGTCAAAAATGCGGAAATAGTCCCAGAAATTTTAATGTCAGAATTTCCGACAGGTTAGATTCCAACGATCATAACTCAGTGCTCATAAATCGAAATTAATAAATTCCAGATGTGTTGGAAAGCTAGAATGAAAGGCTATAACTTTCGTGTTTTGGCCAAAAGCCAAATCACAAAGGCTCAACACGTAAAATGGTGTCAAAGAGGCTGTCCAGTCAATCCTGATTTTCTGTTTCTGCCCAAATGCATCACGTTCCAACCAAACACGCACATGCAAATCCAATGACTGGAATGCAATAAAAATCATGCAAATGCAACCCTTACACATTCCACATTACCCTCTACAATTTCATGAAGAAGTTGAAATCCAATTCCATCCCGAACTAGGTCGAAAATAATCAAAACAATGGCTTTCTACCCTATCGCAGAGATTTAAGCATGACAGCTTCAAACAGCCATAACTCGACACTCACAACTCCAAATCAAGCGATTCTAAAGCCATTAGAAAGCTAACATATAAGGCTACAATACTTAGGAAGACCTCAAAAACAAAAACAGTCATCTTCCTGGTCAAAATGGCCCATTACAGCAGCAAAAATAACGATTCGGACAGAAACAGGGTATCAGGGGCATTTTAGTCTTTTCACATATACAGTGCTCAGATTCACCTGAAAATTTACAGGTAGAATCCTCACTCAACTCTCTACAACTTTCATGCTTTGTGCTAAAGCTAATTCTGTCCCCATCATCTTCGAAAATATCAAGCAATTTCGGACAGAAAAATGGACAGAAATTCAACCCTAATGATTTCTTTTTGGCTGCAGCTTTACACAAGAAAATTCAACAATCTAACCCATATATTCATCTAAGAAGCTAAGAATAAGCATTATTCAAGCCTAAACATCAACCAAATACATCAATTACACCAATAACAAGAAATTCCAACTTTCAAAGTGAAACTAATTACCTTCAAATTTGATTTTCTAGGTAAGAACTCCAGGCTCCCAAGCTCACCTCCTCCTAGCTTCCAAATCAAGATTGAATGGTTGAACCTTGCAAGAGTTCCCAAGCTTTTATTCTTTTTCCTCTCTCTTTTCTCTCTTTTCTTTCCTTTCTTTCTTCCCTTTTTCTCACGGTTTTTCCTTCCCTTTTTTTTTCTTGCTTTGGCCGGTTCTCACAAGCCATAAGATGACTAATAGATAAGTCCAATTAGATATTTTAGTGTTAGTCAAAATTGGTCAATAGTGTCATGCCAAATCAACCTAACAACTTAAGCTATTTTCCACTCTTGCCCACATGATTTCGTTTCCTATCAAAGTAGTCCATAGGTACTCAATTTAACCTAATCTATCAAAGCTTAATCACACCTACTGAAGCCACTAATCACCTAGGAATCGACATCGATCGTCTTAATCATCCTTCTTAATCATGCATTAACACACGTAAAATCAAGATATAAGAAACTTGTCGTTGGACATAAAACTTAAATGTATTTTCAAAACTAGGGTTTTGCATATACATATTAGGGTTTTATCCCAATTTAGGGTTTTCAAAGCAAACTAGGGTTTTAATCAAATTAGGGTTTTCAAACTTTGTAAAACAAGCTAGTTAAAACTAACACTTTGAAAAGTAAAACAAACCATATAAACACCTTGGCAAACCAAAATAACTATAATTAACATTATTTATTATTTTACAAAAATTGGGAAAAATTGGGGCCTCACAATCTTCCCCCTTAAAAGAATTTCGTCCTCGAAATTCATACCTTCAACTACCTCGGTTGATCTTGAAATCTGTTGACCAAGAAGGTTATATGTTCTAGCCGGTGCTCGTGATCGGTTTCCTCCTTCAGTAACTTGTTGAGAAGTAGTTACATTTCCTTGATGAGGATTACCCTCTCTCAGTTGCTTCCTTGGGCAGTGACTAACTTGATGGTCGGCACTCCCACAACGCAAACATTTCCGTCCCTTCACCCAACAGTTGTCCTCAGTGTGATTGCTTTTCGCACAGTATCCACAAGTTGGTTGGACAACCGTGGCTTGACTTCCCAACGGTGTTTCCTTTGATTGAACCCTTCTTGTTTGAGTTCTCTGTGATGTAGTCCCTTCTAGTTGCTCCATCTTATGAGAAGAATAGGGAGGTAGTTTTATTCCACCAGTTCCTTTTCCGACTTTCGGAGGCGGTACGGTCTCTCTAGGAACCTCAAGGGAACTACCACTAGGTGCATCTCTCTTTCGGGCTTGAAAGGCTTTCAGTTGAGATTTTGTTACCTCGACTCTTTGGGCTTTCTCAAGGGCATTGGTGAATGTCTCAATTTGAGCTGCTGCGAGAGCATCTTGAATTTCTAAGTTAAGTCCCTGAATAAACCGTCTTATTCTCTTTCGCTCTGTAAGTACCAGTTCTGGGGCAAATCGTGACAACTTAGTGAATTGAGTTTCATATTCAGCCACACTTAGGGTTCCTTGGCGAAGTTTTATAAAATCATCTTCTCTCTTTTCTTGGACCAGTGGTGGAAGGAACTTTTCATTAAATTCTTGTACGAAATTCATCCAAGTTCTGAGTTTGTTCCTTTCCCACTTATTTCGATAACATTCCACCATGCTCTAGCCGCTCCTTCAAATTGGAACACCGCAAAAGTTACTTGTCTTTCTTTGGAATAATTCAAAGCATCAAATATGTTTCTTATATTTTCCAACCAATTCTCGGCTATATCAAGGTCAAGACCTCCAGCAAACTTAGGGGGAGAAAATTTTTGAAATCTCTCTAGTGCCTTGTCTTCTCCTTCTACTTGATTCTTGTGGTTTCCTTGTTGATTTCCAAGGTTTTGACCAGCCATTTGTGCTAACAAATCAGTCATCGTTGGATGGTGTGGCTACGATCATTAGCATCGCCCTTGGTTCACGATTATTTCCTCGACTGATTCGCGGATCATCCCCTAGATCTTGGGGTTGTCTAAGGCCACGCCCACGCCCACGGCCTCGCTCGTTTCCCTCTCGCTTTCCATGTTCATAGCTAATCTATATGCATATGTATATCAACCATACTAAACCATAATTAACTTCACACACACACAAGTAACAACTCTTAAAGCAAGTGGAGCAAACACATTTTCACATAGCACATTTCACAATACAGCTTCACACTCGGTCCATGTCTCACGTTAGTACAAACTAGAACTTGTTAAACTAAAACACAAGTCACAGTCAAGTTGAGTACATACCAAGTCAAAAGTAGTACACAAAAGTAAACAAGTCATCAACAAAATACACTGGCCTCCAAAGTAGAACATTCTACATCCCCATCCTATCATTCTCTTACGAAAGGTCAAAACCAATACGGCACTGGATTAATTAGACCCAAGAGATTCTCGTTCTCTAACACGTTCGACTTCATTTCCTACGCTAGGATCCTCAAGGCCACGATCTTCTCCACCTCTCTCCCTTAGTTGTTGTGCCATCTGAGCCAAACGATTATTGGCCTCTTGTAATTGTTCACGTAGGTTTGATTCGTTGTTGCTCCTCGAGCACCCTAGTCTCTAACTCTTGAATTGCCATTTGCTCGGCATTTGCATTGACTAACCTCGCCTCTCATCTACTATAGCTAGCACCACTTGATTGGGATATGAATATGTCGCCAACAATCACACCGCCTATCCACCCTACGCCCCGAACAAATTGAAATGGCTCGCCAGGTCCTATCTGAAACATAACAGGACGAAGTCGCCTCCGAGGTAGTCCTCGTGCTCCATTTCCTTCCATTCCTACAATCACGACTAGAATTAGTGTTCTAGATAAACTATTACCGTAAATCATATCATTTAACAGTTAACCTAATCCCACACCGCACCCTAAACGTTAAGCCTAGGGTACACTACAGATCTGAAACCTAAAGCTCGATACCACCGTGATAGCCCCACCTCTTCCTAGGCGAACCCTAAGGTATCAGTGAGCCGCCTACCCAGCTCTCGCCGGGACTCACTACAGATTCTTAGTTCAAATGCAAATAACAAAATACATAGATGTCCTCAAATCAACTGTAACATTTAAACCCCAAAATTTCCTTAATGAACCACAAACGTCCCGAACTATAATTACAGATACAAAAGTTTATCCATCCATCCAACATTCCATTAGTACAATTCAAAATACAAGGGCTACATCAAAATACAAGATTAGGTCTTCAAACCAATCGACCTAGTGTAACCCTTGGAAGCTCTCAATCTCAAATCCTGCTAAGGAAAAACAAAGTTGAAAGGGATGAGCTAAAAGCCCAGTGAGCGATCCTAACATCACACAAATCACACAGTAATAGTGGAGCAAAAATATATCGCTTAAGCACTCAAGAGGGTTAATATAATTCAGTTTATAAGCATAAAATGTATGAACACATAAACCGGGAAAATACCGGTGAAAGGATACAGTTCCATTGGAAGCCAGTCCGTCTTGTTCAATACTCAATCCCCTACTCCTCCTTCTAACTCCTAGTGGTAATACTCGAGTATACCGTGCAGTGCCCTAGGTTATCAACCTACCCGACCGAGTCCGCTTTTGACTCGAATAGGTCGATAACGAAGGGGGAAAGGCCTTGTTCAGCCTATGTGTTAGTACACATGGCCTACAGTCATGCGCAAATAATATACAAACAATGGAAAAGCACACGCTTGACCAAGAATAAAAAAGTAGGCCGAAAAGTCGATAAAGTACACACTCGCCTTCACATAATTATTAAAAGCACTTAAACACGCCAACAGAGCAATTTATTCACAAACATGCATGGAACACTCACCAACAGTTGAGAACAAGCGAGGAAAACTTAGAAGATCAAACACGCCCTTGGTCCACGAATCACCGAAGTTAAGAAAATCCATTTGCACATGTGAAATGACGTGACGTGCACGTACTCAAAGAACTAAAACTCTTGAAAAATACTTATAAACACTTAAAATATCAATAAGAGCACATGCATGGGCATTAGACCAAAAACGGACGAGAACAGAACGAAGACGGGAAACACACACTAAAAGGTGTGAAAGGCAGATTTGACATCTTTTTCCATTTTAATCATAACTAATGGTAAAAGTGTCGGATTGAAGTGCACGAGGTGCCGTTTCGAAGCTAAGAGAACAAGCTACAACTTTCATGAAGACAACTTCTGCCCAGATTCACTATTTCTAGGTCAAAAATGCGGAAAAAGTCCCAGAAATTTTAATGTCAGAATTTCCGACAGGCTAGATTCCAACGATCATAACTCAGCGCTCATAAATCGAAATTAAGAAATTCTAGATGCGTTGGAAAGCTAGAATGAAAGGGTATAACTTTCGTGTTTTGGCCAAAAGCCAAATCACAAAGGCTCAACACGTAAAATGGTGTCAAAGAGGCTGTCCAGTCAATCCTGATTTTCTGTTTCTGCCCAAATGCATCACGTTCCAACCAAACACGCACATGCAAATCCAATGACTGTAATGCAATAACAATCATGCAAATGCAACCCTTACACGTTCCACATTACCCTCTACAATTTCATGAAGAATTTGAAATCCAATTCCATCCCGAACTAGGTCGAAAATAATCAAAACAATGGCTTTCTACCCTATCGCAGAGATTTAAGCAGGACAGCTTCAAATAGCCATAACTCGACACTCACAGCTCCAAATCAAGCGATTCCAAAGCCATTAGAAAGCTAACATACAAGGATACAATACTTAGGAAGACCTCAAAAACAAAAACAGTCATCTTCCCGGTCAAAATGGCCCATTACAGCAGCAAAAATAGCGATTAGGACAGAAACAGGCATCAGGGGCATTTTAGTCTTTTCACATGCTACAGTACTTCGATTCACCTGAAAATTTACAGGTAGAATCTTCACTCAACTCTCTACAACTTTCATGCTTTGTGCTAAAGCTAATTCTGTCCCCATCATCTTCGAAAATATCAAGCAAATTCGGACAGAAAAATGGACAGAAATTCAACCCTAATGATTTCTTCTTGGCTGCAGCTTTACACATGAAAATTCAACAATCTAACCCATAAATTCATCTAAGAAGCTAAACATGATCCTCAATCAAGTCAAAACAACAACAAAATCCAACAACTTCATCAACTTAGTCGAAATTCCAGCTTGTAAAAATAGAAGAAAGATAGAAGAAAACCTTGCTAGCTTGTGTTCTTGGTGCAACCTCAACCTTTCAAGTGCAAGCTTCACCTCCTAGCTCCAAATCAAGATTGAATGATTAAACCTTGCAAGAGTTCCCAAGTTTTTCTTCTTTTTCCTCTCTTTTTTTTCTCTTCTTTTCTTCCCTTTTCCTCACGGTTTTCCCTCTTTGTTTTCCCCTTGGCTTGGCCGGCTCTCTCAAGCTCTAGAATGACCAAGAGATGTCATCAACTAGATATTTAGTATTTGGTCAAAATTGGTCAAAAGTGTAATGCTAATTAACCTACCAACTTAGGTTAACTTCCACCCTTGCCCAAGTAATTTTCTTTCCTATCAACTTAGTCCATCAAACTTAATTACACCTACTAAAGCCACTAATCACCTAGGAATCGACATCGATCGTTTTAATCATCCTTCTTAATCATGCATTAACACATGTAAAATCAAGAAATAACAAACTTGTCGTTGGACATAAAACTTAAATGTATGTTCAAAACTAGGGTTTTACAAATCCAAACTAGGGTTTTGCATATACATATTAGGTTTTATCCCAATTTAGGGTTTTCAAAGCAAACTAGGGTTTTAATCAAATTAGGGTTTTCAAACTTTGTAAAACAAGCTAGTTAAAACCAACACTTTGAAAAGTAAAACAAACCATATAAACACCTTGGCAAACCAAAATAACTATAATTAACATTATTTAATATTTTCAAGAAATTGGGAAAAATCAGGGCCTCACATTCACGAACCGTCTTCTTGGTGTGAAATTTGGTAGTAAAAGATCGTAGGATTTTTCCAATAATTCTGAATTCTTCCAAATCCTCACCATTGGACACCATATCATTGACAATATCTTTAATTCTGTAGATAAAATCTTTAACTGATTTTGTAGGTTTCATTTGGGCCAATTCAAATTGTCTCCTGAGTACGTGCAATCTTATTCTTCTCATTTTAGCAAAACCCCAATTTGAATCCACTAAAGTTGTCCAAGCATCTTTTGCTAACTTTGTACATATGAATTTGTCAAGTACATGCATCTCAATATTGGTACTGAGACAGTGAAACGCTAGATGATCCATCCGTCTATTCTTCTCTAATTTTTTAACTGCATCACTTGAATATTCCATACCTACTCCCAATGCCTTGAATCCTGTCTCGATAATATCCCAAATTTCAATGATTCTAAAAAAATTCTCCATCATCTTCTTCCACTTCTCAAAATTATTGTTCCTATGAAAAGTAAAAAACAGGATAGTTTGGCAAATAATACTGATCCATATTGTAATTTATCAAGATCTCACACAAAAGTCTGATACCACTTTGTAGGAAATTTACCCACAGGAAAAATAATAAATCTCGCACAATCTAGAAATATATTGGCAGTGGAACAAAACAAAGAAAAACAATAGCGGCCCAATCAAAGAGAATGAAGGAAGACTTCGAAGGCAAACAAAGCTATTGGAGGAGAATCTTTCTTATTTCACTCATATATAACTCATGGTACCACTACTATTACGTATATAGAGAACAAGATTTACCAAATAGCTAAGGATTTAGAAGTCCGAACTATTGAATATGTCTAGATACGTGTGATATATTATAGATCAATCATAGGGATTAGATAGTCTGATTATTCTAGTCTAATTATAGGAAGTAGATTGCCTAATTATTCTAGCTTGATTTTAGGATCTTGATAGCTTGATTTTAGGATCTAGATTGATTCAATCTTGTATATATATGTGTGTCTGTTGTACTACTGGAATGAGATAAGAGGATGTTATTCCAAAATATCTTTCTCTCTTGCTTCTTCTCTCACATGGTATCAGAGCAGTGAGAAAAAGAAATCTGTTTTCTCTAATCATCCTACCCGGTGATTTTTCCTGACCCAATATCATCATGTCTACATCCAATACATCTATAACACCTACATCTAAATCCACAACTCCTCTCATGGTCAATCCATCTATTACTGGTTCTACTATTATTACTACAGAAAAACTAAAAGGTAGTAACTACTCTACGTGGGCTGCTGATGTTAAGTTATGGTTTATGGGACAAGGATATAAAGATCATCTTACTACTAAACCTGATGATACTATGACTGATCGATCCAAGTGGGAGCGAATTGATGCTCAATTGTGTTGCATGCTTTGGCAAACCATTGATTCTTCACTAAAGCAAATTTTCCGTCCACATAAGACTTGCTTTAGTGTTTGGGAGCAAGCCAAAGCATTATACACCAATGATATATCTCGTGTTTATGCTGTTTGTTCTAATTTGATGAGTCTCATTGCACCTCAAAAACTTGATATGCCTATGAGCTCTTACTTAGGCAGCATTCAAGGGGTTCTTTCTGATTTCAATGAGTTGCTACCCCCTGTTGCAACTCAGCAGGAACAACTCTCTCAGTGAGGTACATTTTTTATGCTTTTGGCTCTCTTTGGGTTACCCGCAGAATATTCTGCCATTCGTGATCAGATTCTTGCTAGCCCCACAATTCCTACTTTATCTCAAGCTTTTTCACGGCTGTTACGTCTCCCAGATGAATCAAAGTCATCTTCGGAGACTATCGTTGTTGATTCATCTACTTTGGCATCTCAATCCAGCCAAAGAGGAGGTCGTGGACACGGCTGCAGTCGAGGTGGTTATAAGGGTAACAAAAGCCGACCATATTGTGACTATTATAAAAAGGTTGGCCACACAAAAGATCGATATTGGCTCTTGCATGGACGTCCTCCCCAACAAGTGGCAAATGTTGTTCAATCCGAACCTTGTGAAAGTTCAGGACCAACTCTCATGCCTGAGTATGAAGATTTTGTAAAATGATTTACAACCAAACAATCTTCCACACCTACTACCTCAGTAGTACAAACCGGTAATGTTAGCGCATGTGTCTCACAATCTCCATCTCTTGGCCCATGGGTTTTAGATTCTGCTGCTACAGATCATATTTCTGGTAATCCACAACTTTTCTCTTCACTCAATAGTTCTACTTCTCTACCTAATATTGCTCTTGCTAATGGCTCACAAGCTCAAGCTAAAGGTATTGGCAAGGCTAACCCTCTACCTTCTGTGCCCCTTGATTCTGTTCTTTTTATTCCCAATTGTCCTTTTAATTTGGTGTCTGTTCGTCGTTTGTGTCGTTCTCTTAAATGCTTAGTTACGTTTGATGAGGAATCTGTAATTTTACAGGATCGAGGTACGGGGCGGACGATTGGCACAGGGCGTGAGTCTCAGGGACTTTACCATCTTTCGTTGCCAACACCAGTATCTTGTTCTGCCGTAGATGATCCTCTGTTAATCCATAGTCGTTTGGGTCATCCAAATTTAAATAAGTTTCGAAAGATGGTGCCATCCATTACCTATGTCTTCCTTAGAGTGTGCATCATGTCAGTTTGGAAAACACACTCGTAGTCATTTCCTGAAAAGGGCTAATAATAGAGCTGAATCTCTATTTTCTTTGGTCCATACTGATATTTGGGCACCGAGTCGTGTTACTTCTACTTTAGGGTTTCAGTATTTTGTCACTTTCATTGATGATTATTCTCGTTGTACTTGGGTGTTTCTTATGAAAAATAGATCTGAAGTGTTTTCTATTTTTCAAAGATTTGTCTCTCAAATAGATCTGAAGTGTTAAAGAACCACCTTTTTGGTCATTTCCAGACGAAAGATTTGGGCAAGTTTCATTATTTCTTGGGTATCGAAGTTGCCCAATCCAATTTGCCAACGAAAATATGTGTTGGACATTTTGGAGGAGGCAGGCATGTCAAATGCTAAGCCTATAGAAACTCCAATGGATCCCAATATTAAACTATTTACAGGACAAGGGGAGCCACTTAAGGATCCTGGAAAGTATCGTAGGCTTGTGGGACGTTTGAACTATCTTACAGTAACATGTCCTGACATATCTTTTCCTGTCTCAGTGATCAGTCAGTTTTTAGATTCCCC
Source organism: Gardenia jasminoides (assembly GCA_013103745.1). Taxonomy (NCBI): domain Eukaryota; kingdom Viridiplantae; phylum Streptophyta; class Magnoliopsida; order Gentianales; family Rubiaceae; genus Gardenia; species Gardenia jasminoides. The sequence goes on from CM023095.1 coordinate 22,494,563, forward strand.
GTGTGATACTCATTGGAATGCAGCTATCCGCATTCTCAAATATATCAAATGAGCACCTGGCCAAGGATTGTTGTATACCGATAGAGGAAACATGCAAGTAATGGGTTACACTGATGCAGATTGGGCAGGATCACCTATTGATCATCGTTCTACCACAGGCTATTGTATTTTGGTTGGTGGTAACTTAATATCTTGGAAAAGTAAAAAGCAAGATGTGGTTGCTAGATCCAGTGCTGAGGCTGAGTTTCGAGCTATGGCTATGGCTACATATGATCTGATATGGCTTAAACAATTGCTCAATGAGTTGACTTTGGGGACTCATGACCCAATGAAGTTGATTTGCGATAATCAAGCTGCACTCCACATTGCCTCCAATCCAATTTTTCATGAGAGGACTAAGCACATTGAAGTTGATTGCCATTTTGTGAGAGAAAAATTGATCTCCAAAGTTATTGAGACGGGTTTTGCTAATTCAAATGATCAACTTGCAGATTTTCTTACTAAGTCACTAAGAGGTCCTCGTATAAAATATATATGTGGCAAGCTTGGCGCATATGATTTGTATGCTCCAACTTGAGGGGGAGTGTTGAATATGTCTAGATACGTGTGATATATTATACATCAATTATATGGATTAGATAGTCTGATTATTCTAGTCTAATTATAGGAAGTAGATTGCTAATTATTCTAGCTTGATTTTAGGATCTTGATAGCTTGATTTTAGGATCTAGATTGATTCAGTCTTGTATATATATATATATATATGTGTGTCTGTTGTACTACTGGAATGAGATAAGAGGATGTTATTCCAAAATATCTTTCTCTCTTGCCTCTTCTCTCACACGAACCAACTATGAAAACAACTACAACTTCAGACTTGGAATTGGTACAATACAAGACTAATAAGGAAACTAAATAATGGGAACTTGGTTTAACTCCTACATATACAATCCATTATTGTAAGTAATGACTTGAAAGTTGGGAAAAGCGTCCAATTCAATGTGCTACAATAAATAATATAGAAAGATAAAAATTCAAAGCATCTTTTATATTCTTCAAAAATATATTTCTGCTATTATTTCCTTAAAAAATCGGGGTGTAACTTTGTAATCCAAATATTCCGGTATATGTGGAGCAATATGACTATCTATCAATTTTTTACAAGTTAATAATAAAGTTACACACTTTTCATTTGAAATTTATATTGCAACAATATACGTATTTAATTCTCTCAAACTTGACATTGCTTTCTTCCTTTATCTTATAATTCAGGCATTTTTAGCACCCGCTTTCTAGAGACCTGAATAGAAATCCAGAATTTCATATGTTCAAAAATAAAACCATAATATTTGTATATCTATAACTTTCAAAATTACAGCATGTGTAGTATTACCGGATTCTTCTGTTAAAAGCTGGTGATGTTAATATATATCCTTCTTTAGGAAAGAGTCTTAAACACATTATTTGTCTTTGTATTGGTCCCAAATGCAACCTAAGGGGGGTGAATTAGATTGTTTAACAAGACAATTAAATATAGCAAGAATTCACCCAAGCACAAATAACTTTTCAAGTGTGCACAAAAATATGTCAAATTAAACACAATAAAAATGTCACAATTGAGCAATAAAGAAAAGAGATATAGAAAGAATTGCAAACCAAATTTCCAAATTGCACCGAACTTGGATAAACTCCACTAGTAGTTTCTTCAATTGAAGGTGAAACTAACCAACTTATACAAGTGAAGGTCCACTCCTTCCTCACCCTAAAAACCTTTAGTTGAGTCAAGGAGTTTTACAACTATCCTAGTTAACCCTCAACAAGTTACAATTGAAAACTCACTCAACCAATTAAGAACCACTATTACAAGTGAGGCAACCTTCACCAAGGTTTTACTCCTTCAATTGAGTAACCTCACAATCCCCACTTTTTTCACCCAAATATTCACTTGTAAGTTTGTATTTCATGTAGGCAAAAGTCTCTTATCTTCTTGAACTTGTGGGTATTTATAAAGTGTGAAAAATGGCCTCAAGAAACTCTCCAACGGTCAAAAATATGGCTGTTAGAAAAATAGCCGTTGGAGTATCGGACGTCCGGTACATTCTTCTGCATCCGGTGCCATCATCCAAAAGGTTCTTCTCAATGTCTATAGAATGGCCGATAAGTTTTTTGCGTCCGATAGAGTCTACGTCCGAAGTTGGTCAGAGAGTTTGGATTTCCTCTTTAATTCGATCGAACGTCCGGTGATGATGATATGCGTCTGATAGGAGTGTCCGATACTTCTCTGTCTATCAGACGTCCGGTACTTCAGTTTGAGCGTCCAACAGTAGTTCTTTTGAGAGTTCTCAATCTTTATCGGACGTTCGGTACTAGCTTTCAAGTGTCCGATAGAGTTGAGTTTCTTTTGCTCTTTTTGATTGAATCTTTCGTCGTCTCCAGTTGCATCTAAGGATTTGAGGTGACATTTTTCTCAATTGAAAAATATTAGATTGAATTATCCAATTGTTTTGTAAGCATCAAAATCCGGGATCAAGATTGGCATTCTCCCCCTTTTTGATGATGATAAAACAATGGATGCCATTTTGATAATTTTGAGTATAAACATACACAGCTCTCCCTTTCACAAATTACCAATAATCAAAAGCAGTAGATGCAATAAAAAATTGAACATAACTCCCCCTCACTTGGTAACGTCCGAACCAACCATATGAATTGAGCATTTAAACCATTCAACCCATTCAAACCAACCATAACTCCTCCTCACTTAGTCATCCAAACCATTCAAACCAACCAACAATTCAAACACATTTAAACTTCAAACCAACCAATTTCTCCCCCTTTTTGACATCACAAAAAAAATCAAAGAAGCAATAGTAGTTTCAATACCAATATCCAAAATACCAATATCCAACATACCGAAATCAATATCCAACAAATACCAATATCACAATACCAATATCACAATACAAATACATCAATATCACAATACTAAAATCACAGAAACAAACACCAATACCCAACATTTAACAATTCCAACATTTAACATTTAACAAACACCAATATCCAACATTTAACAACTCCAACATCAATATGAACAAAACACCAAAGTAGCAAAGTACTTAATGAATTATAGGCCAAGTTTTCTACTAAGAGAACATTATGAATGAGAGTTAGTACAACATGATCTAATAATCCACATGGATTTAATGCCTTTTCTTATATTTTTCTTCATATAGCAATCATTTTGCATATATCCAAATTGGCAACAAAAATGACATATGATACTAGGATCATTTACAAAAGTAGGTTTAATAAATCTAGTTCCTCTTTTTCTAGAAATAATAAAATCATTTTGAGCATGTAAGATATGTTTTTCTTTTCTTTGTAAAACATTTTGTTTCTCCTTTTGGAGAGAAGCATTCAAATCATTAATTCTTTTCTCTTTTTTTTTCGTTTAAAAGGGCTACTGCCCAGATTTATTATTAAAACAAAAGTGCAATGGAGGGGAGCCAAACCGTACCTCCTACAAATTTAGCCGTTTCCGGAATCTAAAGGACAGAATTTGCCACCTATCCATATTACACAAACCCCAAATGTGTTTCGGAAGTTTATCAAAAGAATTAAAAGAGGCTGTTATCCCCCGACTGCCCATGGCCGCCAACCCGTTAGCCACTGAATTACCTTGCCGGAAGCAGTGATGGATAGAACTAATGAAGCCCTCAAAACTACGAAATTGCCTAGCCATCAAACGCAACTGAACTGGGAAAGCCATTTTTCCTGATGTCATTTGAACCAGCAACTTGGGGTCCATCTCCACATGCACAGGAAAAAGACCTCGATCCCGGCACATCTCCAAGCTAGAGAGCAAGGCTTGCATTTCCGAGAGCAATACCGACGCCTCCGTGTATGATTCCAAGAAATCAAATATGACACGTCCCGCTGCATCCCTCAGCACTCCTCCACCTCCACCTCCACCTCATCCATTGTCAATGTATGACCCATCCGTATTTAATTTATATGACGCTCTTGGTGGTTTAGACCAACAAACTGCTATACTTCTCAAAGTTGGTCTCACCCTTGCTGCCAATGCAATGAAATCTATCCAATGTAAATCCATTACCTGCAGACCTGGGAACCACTGCACTACTAACTCTTGGACCTCCAGACAAATAGACATTGTGGTGAATGAAAAGCTCGGGGCCACTCCATCAAAGACAAAGCGATTACGAGCTTTCCAGATATGCCAAACAATAAGAGTTGGGAATAACTGGAACATCAAGGAAAGAACATGCAACCTACTTTTTTGCATCCACCAGCATACACACCTTCCCCGCACGTCCTACCTGTCGACGAGAATCCAAAAAACTTCTTTTCTTTAAAAGATTTTGTTCCTCTAACATTTTTTCATAAAAATTTGTTTTATTTTCCAACTTCTTTTTCACATCATTTTTGCAATCAAAATCAATTTCGTGCTTTTTCAAATCATCATTTTCTTTTCTCAATTTCTTATTTTCTTGAAAAAGTCTAGAATTTTCTTCCAATAAAGCATTTATTTTTATTTTCAAATCCTTATTTTTGGCAGAAGATTCTTTCAAACTTTTATGCATTTTGATAATAAGAACTTGCATATCATCATCATCATCTTCTTCATCACTAAGAAAGTGATTAGAATTTACCTCATCATCTCCAAAGGCCATAAGTGCCATTTGAGTCGATTCTTCTTTTTCTTCCATTTCTTCATCCAAATTGCATTCATCCCAAGTAATTTTGAAATTCTTGAATTTTTGTATTCTCTCATTACTTGCTCTTCCTCCTCTAGAACTCCTTTTATTTAGAAGTTTCTTCAATGTCCTTGCCATATCATTTAACTCCACATCTTCATCATCATCTTGTGAGGCCTTGAATGCTATACCTCTCTTGATCATTGCTTCCTCATAATCTTGTGTTGTTAACTTCAACTCATAAGAGGTTAATGAATTCACAAGAGATTCAATAGACATAAAATTTAAATCTTTTGCCTCTTCTATAGCGGTAATTTTATTTTCCCATTCTTTTGGCAAGGCATTCAAAATTTTTCTATTTTTCTCACCCAAAGTGTATACCTTGTCAAGCAATTCAAGATCTTTAATAATATCATTGAATCTATAAAACATTTTATCAACATTCTCATGAGGATGCATTTTGAAAGATTCATATTGGGCAACAAGCATAGATTTTCTTTGCTCTCTAGCATTGTCACTCCCTTCATACATAACTCTCAACTTATCCCATACCTCCTTGGCCGATTTGCACCCTTTTACTCTAATAGATTCATTTGCATCTAGGTCATTGTACAATACATTCATGGTCTTAGCATTCAAAGAGAGATTGATTCTATCTTGAGCACTTAATTCACTTCTAATTTTAATTCTACTTCTACCGGTTGTTTCATCTATAATTGTAGACTCATAAGGTTCTTCACTAACAATAAACCACAACTCTATATCTATAAATTGTAAAAATATTTTCATTCTATCCCTCCAACTAACATACCATTAAACATGAGAGGTCTAATGATGGATTGTCCTTCTAAAAACAATGCATTATTGGTTGCCATCTTTACTCCTAAACCGATTAAGCTTAATTAATTTCAAGGAGGCCAAACTATGATACCAATTGTTGGTTCCAAATGCAACCTAAGGGGGGTGAATTAGATTGTTTAACAAGACAATTAAATATAGCAAGAATTCACCCAAGCACAAATAACTTCTCAAGTGTGCACAAAGATATGTCAAATTAAACACAATAAAGATGTCACAATTGAGCAATAAAGAAAAGAGATATAAAAAGAATTGCAAACCAAATTTCCAAATTGCACCGAACTAGGATAAACTCCACTAGTAGCTTCTTCAATTGAAGGTGAAGCTAACCAACTTGTACAAGTGAAGGTCCACTCCTTCCTCACCCTAAAAGCCTTTAGTTGAGCCAAGGAGTTTTACAACTATCCTAGTTAACCCTCAACAAGTTACAATTGAAAGCTCATTCAACCAATTAAAAACTACTATTACAAGTGAGGCAACCTTCACCAAGGTTGTACTCCTCCAAATGAGTAACCTCACAATCCCCACTTTTCCCACACCTATACAACAAACAAAGAAGATTTCTACCCAAATATTCACTTGTAAGCTTGTATTTCATGTAGGCAAAAGTCTCTTATCTTCTTGAACTTGTGGGTATTTATAGAGTGTGAGAAATGGCCTCAAGAAACTCTCTAACGGTAAAAAATATGGCTATTAGAAAAATAGCCGTTGGAGTATCGGACGTCCGGTACATTCTTCTGCGTCCGGTGCCATCATCCAAAAGGTTCTTCTCATCGTCTATCGAATGGCCGATGAGTTTTTTGCGTCCGATAGAGTCTGCGTCCGAAGTTAGTCAGAGAGTTTGGATTTCCTCTTTAATTTGATCGAACGTCCGGTGATGATGATATGCGTCCGATAGGAGTGTCTGATACTTCCCCTGTCTATCGGACGTCCGGTACTTCAGTTTGAGCGTCTGACAGTAGTTCTTCTGAGAGTTCTCAATCTTTATCGAACGTCCGGTACTAGCTTTCAAGCGTCCGACAGAGTTGAGTTTCTTTTACTCTTTTTGATTGAATCTTTCGTTGTCTCCATTTGCATCTAAGGATCTGAGCTGATATTTTTCTCAATTGAAAAATATTATATTGAATTATCCAATTGTTTTGTAAGTATCAAAATATGGGATCAAGATTGACACTTTGTCTTATTACAAAGTTTCTTTTAGTTTAACTTGCAGGAAAAAAGTTTTCAATAGTTATAAATTTACTGGAAGGCTGCAATGGAGCTTCGAGAAACACACAACTGTAAAGCACCTTGTCTTTGTTATAAAATATATATTTTAACTCCTATCAACTACTACTCTTATAGTTTATTGCACACAAATATTATTCTAATGAAAGCTAAAGCTATAATTTATTTGATAGTGATGACAAAATATGTAACATATACCGTGTTTAGGGACGAATTTGCATACATTAATATATTCTATGAAACATACAGTCCATGAACTTACATCATTTAACTTACACTCTATCATGAACTTGATATGATTGCTAAATTTGATTATATGTCTGGGGCCAAATTTTACAATAATTTATTATGTTACATCTAATAAAATCTTATCCATTGTGTTATAGCTAAGAAATTCTTATCTTTTATGATTTGAGCTTGAGAAAATATTTCTTTTTTTTTTTGCAAAACTAAAAGCAAAATTTACTATTTTCCTTACATAAATAATTCACTAGAAACTTGCTTGATGAAAACTTGCAAAATTGATCAGGTATTTAGAAATATATGCTTATCTGATAGAATTCTTTTTTATCTACCAAAAATTTACTTAAAATTAGTATTGTCACAAATTATAGACTAGGTAAAAATGATTAACCATGTTAATGATTAAAGACATTAGCAAAAATTGCTTCTCCTTTTTATATAGTGAAGAAACAAGAAAGGTAAAAGCTTGAAGTTCTGATATTTTGGATTCAACATATAGGATGACATATTATAGATGAAATGTGAAAGAATAAGTTCACACCTTAATAAGAATATATGCAGGAATCAGTATATTAGCAAACTTACAAAAGCTTCAAATAGGAAAAATTTAACGTTACTTGGTTTATGAAGAAATGAAAAGAGACAATACATGCACCTTTTCTAAGAGAAAAAATTTATTAGGGAAAAGATGTAATTTAAAAAGTTGCAAGAGGGAAAGGGGATTTGAACTCAAATTCTAAATTACAAAACATATACTTTTATATGACAAGGAAAGAATGAAATTGGTCAAATGATTAAGAATAATGAATTTTTTATTGAATCTATACTCTTGCAACCAAAGAAACACAAAATAAAATAAATAGCTACTTGAATATGAAATGTATTCATATCAAATTTCTCAATGGTGAAATATTAATAAAGAAATACAAAATAAGAAAAATACAAGATAAGAAAAAATGGTGCTCAGATTGGTTCTATATGGCTCTAATACCATTCTAGGGGTTCCTTCCAGATTTTAAATGACATTGAAACTTCCAGAGTATAATCTCGCCTTATTTTCACATTTTCTCTTTCACGGCTACTTCTAGGCTTTGTTCTACTATGGAAGGATTTCGCAACAGCTTTCAAACTAGAATTTCCTTCAATTTGATATCAGCACGGATCTTTGCTGTCCTTGAGGATTGGATAAGAATTTAGTTCGTATTGAACTTAGAAGATCATTTTGAAAACACACTCTTTATTTCTTGATATAATTTACAATCTCCAAATCTGAATTGCCTCTTTCTTCCCTTGAAACTTCTACTTATAGGGAATTCAATTGGCCTTTCAGAATACACGACCTTTCAAAAAGTAAAGACAAGCAGTGCGTAGTTGGCCTTTCAGACTTCATTACATGACCTTTTTGAAAAAGCATCTGACCCTTCAAAAAAGTAAAGGGCATCTAACCTTTCAGGAAAGTAAAAGACATAAAAGACATTTGGCCTACTGAAAAGTAATGTGACCTTATAGGACAACAAATTCACACCAAAACAAATACAATCTGACAGCTTGAATCACATGGGATTACACTTATCGTTTGGAAGATTCTAGAGTATCCCAAGGTGTACTTCCTGGGTCAGTGATATTCATCTCAATTATCCAGTCTTCATGGGCTCGTTTATTTTTCCTTTTGTTTTTGGTCCTTCTTTGTCGGACCTCCAATATGTGTGATTGGCACTAGCTAGGCTTGGGCTTGCTGGACTTGGGCTTTGTGAATCTTGCATTTGACTATCCTCTACCATCTGTTGATATTCATTTTGGGCTCTTCTTACCTTAGTCCAGTGTGGATGAGTTGAGCGGTAGTTCCATGATCCTGCAAATCCTAGCCATACTTCTGGAGAGATGGTTCCATTTAGTTCAAAAATATACCTTTGGGCTTCAGGGTAGTCTTGTTCCATATCCAAAATAGTATGGTACAAATACTTGTAAATTGAACAAAATGGTAGAGTTTGAACTTCCACCCTTGTACATGGACTCGATGCGTGGAAATGAACCAATATGTAACCGGTATGAGAGGAGAACAAGTTTTCCCACCAAGCTTTGGGTTTAAACCATTGTAGGAAAATTTGGAGATTTCTGTGGAGTGCAGAAAATTGTGAGAAAAACACAAATTGAAATTCTATCATGATGTGGTATAAGTGGCATAAATACCACATTACCCATAATAGAGGTTCAAGAAAACTCATGGTTTGGGCTGTGAAGATTTGAGCAAAAGAATACTCAGGATTTATCCCAAATAGATTAAGAATGGAACCTTCATAACTTCGGAAAACCTCTAACTCATGATTTGTTCTATGTCTTTCAAGATTTTCTTTCTCCCATGGTTGAGGGATATCAAACAATTCAGGGGGATATGAATAGGGAACTGGAGTGAACTTCATTGCTGTAGGACAAGGATTTCGGGAAAAGAAATTAGCAATAATGTTGGATTTCCCTTTGATGTGGGTGACCTCAAAAGAGAACTGTGAATTTGGAATTATCTTTTGCTTAAATGTAGCATTTTTGGAAAGCTACTCATGTCCATTTCTATCTTGAAATTACATGGTCTGAGATATAAACTGAATTTCTAAATTCCACGTTTTACAGCAAGAATTTCCTTGAAAGAAGATTGATAGTGTAATTCTGAAGGTTTAAATCGTCCACTTGCAAAACCACAGCATTTTCGGGTTCCTTGAGAAGTATGTTCTAAAAGAACTGCTCCCCAATACTTGTCACTTGCATCAGTTTGAAGAATGAGATCATCAGATTATGGAATATGAAGGGATGGTAATTTGGTGAGAATGTCTTTCAAGGTTTGAACAGTTTTGGTTTGGGAGCTTCCCCATGGTGGAGGATTTTTCTTGAGCATTTTTGTGAGGGGATTTATCAACTTTGAGACTTGGGGAATGAAGTCTCAGACATAGTTCACAATTCCTAGGAATTGTTGAACTTGCATTTGGGAAAGATTCTCTTCTGGAAAATTTTGGGTAGAATCACTAACATTCAGGGGTACAAGTACCTTCTAATATATACATCCCAAGGAAATTTATTTTTTGTTGACACAATGTCAATTTCTTTTCTGAAAGGATAATACCATATTTATTTACAATACTAGAAAACTGATATAAAAGCTGAATATGTTCATCAAAAGATTCTGAGAAAAGCAGGATGTCATCAATAGAAATCAAAGAAGTATGGAGGATATGTTCAAAAATCCTAATCATTGCTTTTTCAAGCAAGGAATGTGCAATTTTTAATCCAAAAGGCATAACCTTCCATTGAAAATGATGATTAGGAATACAAAATGCAGTTTCGTATCTATCCTCTATACAAATTCCCAGTTGCCAAAAACCAGACTTCAAATCAAATTTTGAAAACCATTTTGCCATAGCAGGTTGAGAAAAAAAGGTTCTTCTATTTGGAGTAGGAAATTTGTCATCAGCCAAGAAAAGATTCAAGGGTTGATAATTGATGACAAGCCTCATTTTACCTCTTACTTGTTCAGACCTTTTATTTACATAAAATGCCTGACGAGACCATTGAAAATCAGATTTCTCAATGAGGTCAAATTCAAGAAGTTCAAAGCACTCTTGTTCAGCAAGTTTTGAATACTCGGGATTCATTTCAGGATGGCTGGCTTTGGTTGGGTTAGTGTCTTCATTTTTCTTGAAGGGAAGTTTTATGAAAAAATCAGAATTTTTCCATAAAGGATGGTCACATTTTTCAAGAAATTGGACATGATTTTCTGCACAAGATTGCTCAATAATGTGGGCTTCAAAACAACTGATTTGTTCTTTTTCAGAATAGGAAGTTTGTAGGTAAAGCATTTGGGTTTCAATGTAAGGTTTAAAGAATTTCTTGGACTGTATCCCTTTTGGCTTCCACAAGAACTTTTCTTGTTCATATATATCAAAACCTACAATAAGATCCTTACCATGTATGGATGATCCCAAAATGTTGGTTTTAATTTGACAATCCGGAAGAAACTTGAGAATTATGGGCCTTTTTGTCACTTTGTTGGTTTGAAACAATTCACCATTGGCTACTTTAAACTGATGGGTTTTAGGTTTCCAAAGTTCATCAGGGAGAACTTCATCTTTGAGGATGGACATTGCAGCACCTGAATCAAAGAATGCAATCACTGGAATAGGTTTATCAAATTTTGTAGGAAGAATATGAATGAGTGCTTGGGGACATGTTTTTGCAGGCTCAAGAGGCTTAAAATGATATTATCTTGGTAAATCCATAAGTGGGACCTGCAAAGCAATAATAGTTTGGTTAGAAGGTTTATCTTCTTCTGTCAACACATATTCTAATTCTTTAAGAATAGGAGTTTTTAACTTATTTTGAACTTCAGAAATTAAATTTACTCCCTTCTTGTTTTGAGGACAGTTTGACGCAAAGTGCCCTTTCTTATTGCAAATAAAACACCGATCTCCTTTTGTCTTCTTTTCAAATTTCTTCCTTTTCTTGAAGTATTTCCATTTGGATTTCCTTGGGTAGGTTTTGCTTGTAATCTTGACCCATTTCTTTCTTCCTTTGAATTTCTTCTTCTTTTTACAAGCAACACACTTTCCTTTGATTTCTAGTTCAGGCTTTTTGCATGCCTGATCCATGCAAACATCTCCTTTCAAGTATTCTCTAATGACAGTTTGTTTGTTGCAAATATCTTCTAAAGATAGGAATTGTGACAGCCCCACTTCTCCCTAGGGCGAACCCTAGGGTATCGGCGGGCCGCCTGTCCAGCTCTCCCCGGGACTCACTACAGTTCCTCAATTCAATTGCGAATAACAAAATAACTTTAATATCCTCCAGTCAAATGTAACATTTAAACCCCAAAACTTTCTTAACAAACCACAACCGTCCCAAACTATAATTACAGATACAAAAGTTTATCTATTCAGAATTCCATAAGTACAATTCAAAACACAAGGGTTACATCAAAATACAAGCTTAAGTCTCCAAACCAACCGACCTAGTGCAACCCTTGGAGGCCCTCGATCTCAAACCCTGCTAAGGAAAAACAAAGTTGGAAGGAATGAGCTAAAAGCCCAGTGAGCGATCCTCATATCATACAAATCTCATAGTAACAGTGAAGCAATATATATGTCAGTTAAGCACTCAATAGATCAATATAATTCAGCTTGGAAGCATAAAATGTGTAAAACACATAAACTGAGTAAACACTCAGTGAAAGGATACACAGTGGAAGTGAAAGGATACAAGTTCCACTGGAAGCAGTTGCAATCCGTCTTGTCCAACTCTCAACCCCCTACTCCTCCTTATAACTCCCAGTGGTAATACTCGAGTACACCGTACAGTGCCCTAAGTTATCAACCTACCCGACTGAGTCCGCTTCTAGCTCGAATAGGTCAATAGCGAAGGGGGAAAGGCCTTGTTCAGCCTATGTGTTAGTACACATGGCCTACAGTCACACACAAATAATATACACGGTAAAATGAAAAGTAGGCCGAGTGCGATAAAGTACACACTCGCCCTTCATATAAACAATGAAAAGCATTTAAAAGCATTTAACATGTCAAATGAACAATTCATCATGAAATGTTTCACACTTAAGCAATCTATTCACAAACATGCAAGGAACACTCACCGATTTAAGTAAAATAACTCAAGCGTTGGCCCAAATCTCCTCTGTTCCCACCTTCCAAGTCTAATAGCAAGTGAAATGAAAATCATTTAGTTTTAGCCATCCCAACCATGAAAGACCAAATGTATATGCTAGTAGTTTCTTTGCTTAATAATAAATCCTCAAATTTAATGTACAAAACCATAAGATGGCCAATCAAATCATAAATGTAAAACAAATGAAGAATCTTATAAACATAGTAGAATCACAAGTTAAGTAGGTCGGGACACGACAAGGGTACATACGAATCAAGAGGAATGAAAGAAACAATTGTGGCAAGAAAAACAACAATCGATAGTTTTGCCGTCCATCAATGTTTTAATCATAACTGTGGCTGTGGTTATCAGATTGGGACAAATTTTATGGCGTTTTGAAGCTAAGACATAGACCTATAACTTTCATGAGAGGTTGAACACAAAATCGTACTAAATCAGGGTCAAATTGGCAAAAACAGAGACACCAGAAAACTGTCGGTTAGGAGCAGGTTGGTCGAACAGTCTTGGAAGAATGTCCATAACTCGACGTAAAAAAATGGAAATTGAGCTCCGTCAGTGGTGTTTAAAACTAGGTTCATAGATCTTTCCAACAGTGTAAAGCTCAAGTTCTAGTTCAATTTCTATAATCACCAGCAAGTTCAGAAAATTGGCTGAATTCCATTTCTGATTTCATGTCACAAACCCAACTTCCCCTTGATTGTTACAATCGAACTTTTAAGACTATTTCCAATGCTTAGTAGGGTGTTTAGCATGCTAAAACATCAAATAAATCCATCGACAATACATCATAAATCCTTAAACATTTCATCAAACACTTGGAGAGCATGTAGTAAAACCTAACCTAATCCTTTCAAGAACAAGAAACTCTTCCATAATCATTCCTTCTAAACAACCTCAAACACCTTAAACTCACCAATCATGCATCCACTTTAAATTTTAATATCATTAAAGCATAGATAAGTGATTAGTTACCTTGAGAGTTGAGAGAGAAAATCCACTCAAAAGCTCCAAGTTTTCCAACAAAGCTTGATGATCAAGTAGCAATCCCACCTAGGGTTTCACTTGGAGTAGTTTTCTTTCACTAAAATTGCTAAATTCTAGCTTAGGGTTTTGTGGGTTTTCTCCTTTATGTGGCCGGCCAAGAGAGAGAAGAGTGGAGGGAAAATTTGGTTTGAATTTTGAAGACAAGAGATTAAATAGATTAGGTCAAGTCAAGGTTGTGGTAGATTGTTGACAAGTGGTGGAATTTGGTCCAAGATTTGGATTAAAATCTTTGCAATTATCTTCTAATCCCTCAATTTAGAATATGACCTATTTAACACCATATAAGTTTTATGCATTTAGCTACATGAAACATGTAAAATGCTATTCTAAATTAATGTCATGCAATGCATACAAAATGAAGTACTTAAGGGAAAATAATGCACCTAATGATACCTAGTGCAATAACTTAATTTAATTAAATTTTTTTTTTCAGGGTTCTCACACTCTCCCCCCCCCCCTAAAAGAATTTCGCCCTCAAAATTCTCACCTTCTACCACCTCTATAGACCCTGAAGTCTGTTGGCCAAAAAGGGCATATGTTCTAGCTGGCACCCGTGGTCGGTTCCCTCCTTCTGTAGCTCGTTGAGGAGTAGTTCCATTTCCTTGGCGAGTATTACCCTCTCGCGGCTACTTCCTTGGTTAATTGCTAACTTGATGGTCGGCACTTCCACAACACAAACACTTCCGCCCTTTCACCCAACAGTTATCGTCGGTGTGATTTGCCTTTCCACAGTATCCACAAGTTGGTTGAGAAACTGTGACTTGACCTCCCAACGGTGTTTCCTTTGGTTGAACCCTTCCTGTTTGAATTCCTTGGGATGTAGTTCCTTTAAGTTTCTCCATCTTATAAGAGGAAGAAGGAGACGGTAATCTTACCCCATCAGTTCCTTTTCCGACTTTGAGTGGCGGTACAGTCTCTTTAGGAGCCTCGGAGCGATTACTACTAGGTGTGTCTCTCTTTCGTGCTTGAAAGGCTTTCAGTTGAGATTTTGCAGTCTCGACCCTTTGAGCTTTTTCAAGGGCATCACTAAAGGTCTCAATTTGAGCTACTACGAGGGCGTCTTATTCTCTTCCGCTCTGTAACTACTAGTTCTGGGACAAACATTGACAGTTTAGTGAATTGAGTTTCGTATTCTGCCACACTTGAAGTTCCTTGGCAAAGTTTTATAAAATCATCTTCTCTCTTTTCCTGGACCAATGGTGATAGAAATTTTTCATCAAATTCTCGTACGAAATTCATCCAAGTTTCGGAGTTTGTTCCCTTTCCCACTTGTTTCTCATAACATTCCACCATGCTCTAGCTGCTCCTTCAAATTGGAACACCGCTAAAGTTACTTGTCTCTCTTCAGAGTAATCCAAGGCATCAAATATGTTCCTTATATTCTCCAACCAATTCTCGGCTACATCGGGGTCAGGACCTCCAGAAAACTTAGGGGGAGAAAACTTTTGAAATCTCTCTAATGCCTTGTCTTCTCCTTCTACTTGATTCACAGGGTTTCCTTGTTGATTTCCAGGGTTTTGACCAGCCATTTGTGCTAATAAGTCATTCATACGTTGGATGGCTGTGGCTACCTGTTCATTAGCATCGGCCCTTGGTTCACGATTATCTCCTGCGACTGATTCATGGTGACCACAATGCCCCACCTCCAAAGGCCCAAGGGTGGGTATGCACTCTCGCCAAGACTCACTACAATCCCTCAAGCACATTCTGATTTCAAATAATCATAATTCAAGATCTCCAAAATAATAACACGCATCCGCTCTTAAAGCCTTAATTGAGGTCCAACAATAAATGATAATTAACTTACAAAAGTAAATCCTCAATAATATCTATTAAAATTCTTACAACATCAATTCCAGGTACAATAAATCTTTAACTTCAAAATTTAATATTCATCTTATACAAAACTATGATAATCCTACCAAAGTAACTAAATCCTCGATCTATGTTTCCACCTCGAGACCTTTAAGGAAAACAAAGCTGGGGTGAGCTAGCATTCGGTGAGGCCAAGGAGAAACATGCAAGCACGTAGTAAGTAGGAAAGTCGATAAATTCAGATATAAAAGCATGTAAATCAAACATTCACTTGTACTATTGCAATTTTCACCAGGAGATTGTATTCTCAAGGAATCACTACTCAAGAGCTCACATCGGACAAAAGTCTTGGAGGCTGGGTTGGAGAACCCTCTTGACCTCTCTATCTACAGAAATTTGCAAAGCATGACCAGTTCATGGGAAAAAAAATACGATGCGGTGGGATCATGGGCTCTGGGAGCCAATTTCCTGATTAATCAGGTTGAGTTCATTCCATCCCCAAGCGTTGACCTCTGTCAACTTAACACAAATAAAGTCGGTAGAAACTCCACTTATTACAACCTCAGTCCAACGGTTCACCCTCTCGGGCGAAACCAAGCGGGTAAATTTAAAGGTAAAGCTACACGAGCAATGAGCAAGATCTCGCAATAGATCAAGCTCTAAAAACAGGACCTAAGGTTCACAAGTTTCCGACCAAGCCCTTGCCATTTCGGGTCCCAAGGATCCCAAGAGGTTTGGGCGTCCCCATTTTAACTTTTAAGTCGATGGATTAATCCAAGCGACATTCATTTCCAGTCAAGTCAAGTAACAGTCAAGTCAAATAGCGGTCCTTATACATGCAAGTCAAGTAAAAGAGAGCAGCTGATAAAGTACACTCTCGCCTCAACGGTTTATATTCAAATAAACAAGTCAAGTAATACAACAAGTCATGCACTTGACACTTCCGAGTTCATGAGTTTAAGGCCAAAAGCGCATAAGATCAATTGAGGTTTTCCGGGATCTTAGATCACACGAGACAAGTGCAGTATTTTCATTCAAAGCGCTTGAATAATATTTGATAGATGTCTTTAAAATGTCTC
The DNA here is from genome assembly GCA_013103745.1 of Gardenia jasminoides. Lineage (NCBI taxonomy): Eukaryota > Viridiplantae > Streptophyta > Magnoliopsida > Gentianales > Rubiaceae > Gardenia > Gardenia jasminoides. The sequence goes on from CM023095.1 coordinate 22,511,208, forward strand.
AAAGAGACTCAAGTCAAGTTTAAGATTTCCTAATTTGAAAATCAAGGAAGACACTAAGTTGTACGAAAATCAAGAAAAGGGTCGACCATTTCCATATCAAAGTTTCCAAGTTTATGCCTATAATAATTAAAGAGAGTGGAAATAGGTTTCCCTAGTTCACCGACCAAATTTATCTCATAAGAAAGTGAGTTCGATAATTTCCTAATTTGAGTTGAAATCTTTGAAAAATCATAACTCAAGTTTTACAGGTCAGAATTTTGCTCATTTGGTACCGTTGGAAACCTCTTTGAAAGCTCTAAAACTTTTCAGAAGACATCAAATTAAAATTATGGACAAAATTAGCCCAGATTTTCGTTAAACATTCTGCTACAGTAAAGAAACAGTGCTCGTCAGGCTGGTTATCCAGAGCATTTTGAAAATTCGCCAAAAATTACAGAAAATTAGTTAACCTCTGAAATTCATACACAATATAGTATTACATAAGGAGTTTCAACAGCCACTGACAGAACTCAATTCCGACATCCGAGCATGAAATGACAACAGTGCAAACATGGGCAGTTCAAAATTCTGCAGTTTCTGGAAACGTGAAGATACAGGGCAGATTTCCAGGCTACATTTGAGTGACGAATTCTACCCCAAAGATCACCAAATTTGGTACACTAATACCGCCATATATAGGCTAGGTTCATACCAAAATTCAACTAAATATTCCCTCGGAAGATGGTTTTCTGATCACCAAAGTGGACTTAACAACCTTGATTCATTCCTGCAGACTTCTCTTCCTTTCTTTCCATTACTTTTAACACATCTAAATCACCACCAAGTGACCCCATTTTCGAACCTAAACTAGTATTAACATTCCTAAGCCTAATGATGATAAAAAATGGTACAAGTTTAGCTCAAAATTTAGCACTAAAAATAGCCTCAAAAATCGGACAGCATGCCCTCTTGATTTTCCAGTTTTCCCTTATTTCATTTAACCATCAACTTTGCTTAATCCTTGAAGGAGTTTGTAGGGGCAATTTAACAACTTAACCACCAACATTTAAACATCAAATTCAGCCCTTAAGCTATCCAAAAATCCAGCCACGAAATTAAGCCAAAATCAGAAAATTTCGCCCCAAATTACCTTCCCTAGATTTTCCTTGAGGTTTCTCCTCAAATTTTCAGCCACCCTTTCCAACATATATACATTCATTGCATCATTAATCATGCTAGAAATCATATCATCACAATTGTGGGAGTCCAAGAGCCCACTTAATCAACTAACATCAAGAAAGAGACAATTTAAAGGAATTTAACATCTTAAAAAGGGCAACCAACACAAACTCATTTTCATCAACATTCATCAAGGTTCTAACAACCTCTCAAACTCCCAATCCTAATGGCATGCTTAAAATCAATGAACTAAGATGGAAGCTTTAGATCATTACCTCTTCCAAGAAGTGAGCAAAGTTCAATCAAGAAATGCTAAATTGAAGCTTCCAAGTGCTCCTACTCCAAGCTTCTTATCCAAGTGCAAGCTCAAGCCAAGGTTGATGAAAGATTGTTGGTGATTTTGTGAAAAATGAAGAGGAAAGTTGATGGAAAATGAAGAGGAAAATGAAGAAGGGAGTTGACCAAGAGGGAGAGAGAAGAGAGTGATTTTGTTTAATTTTTTGAGTGAATTAAATAAAGGAAGAAAGACAAGACATAGAGCTTGTCTTTTAAAAGTCAACAAATGAATAGTAATCTTGGTTAGCAATTTTGGAAATTAAGTATCTCACTTAGCTAAGAATTATAGAGTTAATCTCGGTTGGGGGAAATGAAAAGGAATTAAAATTGAAGTGAATCGGGGTGAATTAAGTGGAAGAAAAAATAGTTGATTAAGGTTCTAATTCAAAGGGGTTGGTCCAACTTAAACTATGATTTGAATCCTAATTATAATCACTCTTTTAATTCACCACTAGTCACTGAATAACATTTCTAACTACGGGCGATCATCCTTACACTCCATCATTTCGCCACTCATTTGCCGAATTTTACCTCGAAAACGTGTTTTCTCATTTTCTATTTGATGCAAAGAGCAAATTTTAAAATGAGATGTATGGAATGTTGAAAATCTACCTGAAAAATTAATATTGAGCTAAATTAAGTTTTTTTTTTCAAAATGAAATAAATTAAACAAATAAATAAATGAATAAATTGAATTTTCATTTAAGTTTTCTAAAAATTCGTTTAAATGCAATTTTAAAATAATTAAATGATTTACTAATAATAATAACATTATTTGAAAATATTAAGTTGTAATAATATCAAAATAAATTTTCGGGGCTGTTACAGACCCCCTTGATCTTGGGTTGTCTAAGTCCACGTCCACGTCCACGGCCTCATCGTTACCCTCTCGTTTCCATGTTCATAGCTAATCTATATACATACGTATATCAACCATACTAAACCATAATTAACTACACACACATACAAGTATCAACTCTTAAAGACAAATGAAACAAACCCATTTTTCATATAGCATTTTTCACAATACAGTTTAAACTCAGTCATATCCCAAACTAGTACAAACTAAAGCTCATTAAGCTAAAACACAAGTCACAGTCAAAATAAGTACATACCAAGTCAAAAGTAGTATACAAAAGCAAATAAGTCATCAACAAAAACATATTGGTCTCCAAAGTAGAACATTCTATGTCCCCATCCTATCATCCTCGTACAAAAGGTCAAAAGCAATACGTCACTGGATTAATTAGAACCAAGAGATTCTCGTTCTCTAACACGTTCGACTTCATTTCCTACGCTAGGATCCTTAAGGCCATGATCTTCTCCACCTTTCTCCCTTAGTTGTTGTGCCATCTGAACCAAACGATTATTGGCTTCTTGTAATTGTTCACGTAAGGTTTCGATTCGTTCTTACTCCTCGAGCACCCTAGTCTCCAACTCTTGAATTCGATCATTTGCTCTTGAATTTACAATAACTAACCTCTGCCTCTCATCTACTATAGCTAGCACCACACGGTTGGGATATGAATATGTCTGCCAACAATCACACTACCTATCCATCCTACGTCCTGAGACAAACTGTCGAAATGGCTCGCCAGGTCCTATCTGAAACATAACACGATGAAGTCACCTCCGAGGTGGTCCTTGTACTCCATTTCCTTCCATTCCTACAATCACAACTAGAATTAGTGTTCTAGATAAACTATTACCATAAATCATATCATTTAACAGTCAACCTAATCCCACAGTCCGGCACCCTAAACTTAAAGGTTAGGATACACTACAGAGATCTGAAGCCTAAGCTCTGATACCAACTGTGACAGCCCCACTTCTCCCTAGGGCGGACCCTAGGGTATCGGCGGGCCCCCTGCCCAACTCTTGCCGGGACTCACTACAGTTCCTCAATTCAATTGCGAATAACAAAAAAACTTTAATATCCTCCAGTCAAATGTAACATTTAAACCCCAAAACTTTCTTAACAAACCACAACCGTCCCAAACTATAATTACAGATACAAAAGTTTATCTATTCAGAATTCCATAAGTACAATTCAAAACACAAGGGTTACATCAAAATACAAGCTTAAGTCTCCAAACCAACCGACCTAGTGCAACCCTTGGAGGCCCTCGATCTCAAACCCTGCTAAGGAAAAACAAAGTTGGAAGGAATGAGCTAAAAGCCCAGTGAGCGATCCTCATATCATACAAATCTCATAGTAACAGTGAAGCAATATATATGTCAGTTAAGCACTCAATAGATCAATATAATTCAGCTTGGAAGCATAAAATGTGTAAAACACATAAACTGAGTAAACACTCAGGGAAAGGATACACAGTGGAAGTGAAAGGATACAAGTTCCACTGGAAGCAGTTGCAATCCGTCTTGTCCAACTCTCAACCCCCTACTCCTCCTTATAACTCCCAGTGGTAATACTCGAGTACATGGTACAGTCTAAGTTACCAACCTACCCGAGTCCGCTTCTGGCTCGAATAGGTCAATAGCGAAGGGGGAAAGGCCTTGTTCAGCCTATGTGTCAGTACACATGGCCTACAGTCACACACAAATAATATACACGGTAAAATGAAAAGTAGGCCGAGTGCGATAAAGTACACACTCGCCCTTCATATAAACAATGAAAAGCATTTAAAAGCATTTAACATGTCAAATGAACAATTCATCATGAAATGTTTCACACTTAAGCAATCTATTCACAAACATGCAAGGAACACTCACCGATTTAAGTAAAATAACTCCAAACGTCATACCAAATCTCCTCTCGTTCCCACCTTCCAAGTCTAATAGCAAGTGAAATGAAAATCATTTAGTTTTAGCCATCCCAACCATGAAAGACCAAATGTATATGCTAGTAGTTTCTTTGCTTAATAATAAATCCTCAAATTTAATGTACAAAAGCCATAAGATGGCCAATCCAAATCATAAATGTAAAACAAATGAAGAATCTTATAAACATAGTAGAATCACAAGTTAAGTAGGTCGGGACACGACAAGGGTACATACGAATCAAGAGGAATGAAAGAAACAATTGTGGCAAGAAAAACAACAATCGATAGTTTTGCCGTCCATCAATGTTTTAATCATAACTGTGGCTGTGGTTATCAGATTGGGACAAATTTTATGGCGTTTTGAAGCTAAGACATAGACCTATAACTTTCATGAGAGGTTGAACACAAAATCGTACTAAATCAGGGTCAAATTGGCAAAAACAGAGACACCAGAAAACTGTCGGTTAGGAGCAGGTTGGTCGAACAGTCTTGGAAGAATGTCCATAACTCGACGTAAAAAAATGGAAATTGAGCTCCGTCAGTGGTGTTTAAAACTAGGTTCATAGATCTTTCCAACAGTGTAAAGCTCAAGTTCTAGTTCAATTTCTATAATCACCAGCAAGTTCAGAAAATTGGCTGAATTCCATTTCTGATTTCATGTCACAAACCCAACTTCCCCTTGATTGTTACAATCGAACTTTTAAGACTATTTCCAATGCTTAGTAGGGTGTTTAGCATGCTAAAACATCAAATAAAGCCATCGACAATACATCATAAATCCTTAAACATTTCATCAAACACTTGGAGAGCATGTAGTAAAACCTAACCTAATCCTTTCAAGAACAAGAAACTCTTCCATAATCATTCCTTCTAAACAACCTCAAACACCTTAAACTCACCAATCATGCATCCACTTTGAATTTTAAGATCATTAAAGCATAGATAAGTGATTAGTTACCTTGAGAGTTGAGAGAGAAAATCCACTCAAAAGCTCCAAGTTTTCCAACAAAGCTTGATGATCAAGTAGCAATCCCACCTAGGGTTTCACTTGGAGTAGTTTTCTTTCACTAAAATTGCTAAATTCTAGCTTAGGGTTTTGTGGTTTTTCTCCTTGATGTGGCCGGTCAAGAGAGAGAAGAGTGGAGGGAAAATTTGGTTTGAATTTTGAAGACAAGAGATTAAATAGAATAGGTCAAATCAAGGTTGTGGTAGATTGTTGACAAGTGGTGGAATTTGGTCCAAGATTTGGATTAAAATCTTTGCAATTATCTTCTAATCCCTCAATTTAGAATATGACCTATTTAACACCACATAGGTTTTATGCATTTAGCTACATGAAACATGTAAAATGCTATTCTAAATTAATGTCATGCAATGCATACAAAATGAAGTACTTAAGGGAAAATAATGCACCTAATGATACCTAGTGCAATAACTTAATTTAATTAAATTTTTTTTCAGGGTTCTCACAGGAATACTGCTTGTCTGATCTGTCCTGCAGTCAAATTCAGAATGGAACCAAATTTATTTTGAATATAACTTTTAGTGCTATTTGCTAGGACTCTAGGCAAGGATGTCAAAAATACTTGTTTAAGATTAATATTTGCACCCAAAGCATAAAACAACTGTGTCATTCTTTTAAAATGCTTGCTCAAATCTTTTCGATCATAAGAATGGCATTTCATTCTGAAAAATTCTCTTCTTTTAAATTCTTTGTTTTCTCTTGAATCTCCTAGAAACACTAAATGAAGAGTTTCTATGACTTCTGAGAAATCTTGTCTAGTAAGAAAGATGATTTTATCTGTTTCTCAAATGGATACCCACCAATCTTTTAAAGTCCCTGCAAAATGAGCAGTAAATTCAGTAAGGATTTCAAAATGACATTCAACTGTTAAATGTTTAACTGTCATCCATGCATGGAATTATTGGAACCTTCTTTCCCACTGATTTGCAGGAATGTCATCAATAGTGAAGACTTGAGTATTTCCCTTGGAAATTCCTTTTCTCCTTGAAGAAGAGGGTTCTGCTTCCATTTCTTCTTCATCACCTGGAAATATTACTTCACCTTCTTCATTTTCAGCCATATTTATTTTAGGTAGAGATTCATTACTAAATTCTAAGTCCTTGCTTGAAGTCATCTCTTCACTATATTGGCCGGTTTCTTCTTCAAAATCTGAGCTGGACTGTTCTATTGATTCCTCTGAATCTTGTTCTTCAATTGTTGAGATTTGAGGAATCTGATTTTGGATATTTTCCTGCAAAAAGGAAGAGATAGGATTAGGACTATGAGAGATAACTAATATCTCATTTTTCTTTTCTTCTGGAGCTTCTTTTTCCATTTTTTTCCTTTCATTTTTGTTTTGCCAACCTTTTGGCATTCTGCTTCTTGTCTTCTTCTTATCATCCTTTGTTCTCTTACCCATTGATTATAATTGTGATCTGGCCTCAGTTCTTCTTCTTGCTATTGAAAGTAGATTAGGGAAGGGTCTATGGGTAAAGATCCAAAATAATAAGGAGTAGGCATTGAGACAAGATCTTCGCTCCAAAGATTGAGACAAGATCTTCTTTGGGTTTGATTGGCTGTATGGTAAATTGCCCTGTTTCTTTGAGACTTGTAATCTACCTTTTAAGATACTCAATATCTTTCTCTTTTTGCTCTTTGAACACTTCAAGGGGAAGACCAATCATTGGGATTTTGGTCTGCACTTCTACTAACCTTTTTTCTAATACTTTAATCATTTTCATGACCTCAGTATTTTGGACTTTGGTTTCAGTAGTCAATTTATCAAGTTTGGAAGAGACTTGACTGACTTGTTCATGAATGGAGGTTAGGGCCTTGTTTTGACACATTGCATTTTTAGATTGCCAGTTAAAACTTCTTCAGTTTTATTGACTGGAAACGTTTGTCCCGAAGGAAGGATTGTCGGGTGAGCAATTGGATTTTGGAGGAATGGCTAGCATGTTCTTTAACAAAAGATCCCAGAGGAGAGGAATCAGAGGAACTGAACATGCAAATTTGTGGAAGTGGCTTTGGTGGATTTGGTGTCTTGCATGGTTTCAAAACCAAGTTTTCCTTTTCAAGGATTTTCAAACACTTGTTGTAATAAGGATGAAGCATTCTTTCTTTCTTTTTGGCTATCTAAGAATTAGGAATTTGAATTCCATCAAATTTACTTCGAAGAGTGGTAGATGGAGCTTGATCTGATTCTGGTCTCCTTTCATCATAAGGATAGCAACGTGGCTTTTTCTTTGCATCCTTATTTTTAAGACATTTCCTACAAGAGCAGACATCAAAATAAATATAACCAGAAAATGGATCTTGGAAATGATGTATTGGTTGTGCATCTTTATTAAAACCAAAAATGAGATCAACTAAAGACTCCCTAGGTTTTGACCGTTTCTTTGGACTATCCATGGGAACTTGAATCATGGATATTAGAGGAACATTGTTCTTCTTTTCTTTCAAATGAGAATGATCAAATTTGATAGTAACAAATCCATCTTGTTTTGTGATCATTTTTGAATCAGTGGATTCAATTGGAAGATTTGCTGCTTGATGGAGTTTCTCATAATCTGTTACCCACACTTCAGGAAGAAGTTGGATAAGATCTGATCTTGAGATCTGTCTTGGAACATGAGTGCAGGTTGCTGAGTGTTGCTCATTGACTCTTATCGGGAGGGCATCATCTCCTCTTGGTAAGGTAAGGTCTAAAGCATGATTCTGAACTCTATAAGCCATCTGATAATGAAATGTTGCTGCAATAAAGTCAGGAATTTGTTCTACTCCATAGATCTGTACCTATACTTTTAAAGCATCTAATAGATGAGGTTTAGACAAAGACATATTAAAATTTGGAAATACAGTTACGAATACTGTGGCAGCATTTAGGGTGGTTTCTAAGGTGTCTATGCAAGCATGCTGGTATTTCACAAATCTACTATCTAGTAAAGTAAGTCTAGCAACAACTAGTAAACCTTTTCTACCATGAAATGGTAGGGAAAACCTAATCGCCCCAAAGTGGATATGGGTATAGCTTGTTGTTTCCATAGATTTGGAAAATCAGGAGGGATATGTAACGTAATGAACTATTCTTTACCTGTTGCCGGAATATGATGTTGATCCAGTTTTGAAGCTTGGACATACTCCTTGACACCTCTTGGTCTATGTTTGATCAAAGATTTTACAGCACTCAAGGAAGATGTGTTAAGATTTCAGAATGACGAATAAGGATCTAACAATGGTAAAGAAGTTGGATTTACCTGTTCTGGCTCAACTAAAACTTCATACAAATAATCTAACCTATTAGAAGTAGTTCTAGATAAGGCAGAACTCATGACTAAATTCGTGGTACTGGAGTGGTGACTTAAATGTGTAATCGGTTACTTAATTCACCGTGTCTCCAAAGAGTTTACTTAATCCGATATATCAGAATTTATTTCAAAAATTCTTTGCCACAACAGATCTAGTTCTACACGCTTCTGAATGATGAAGAACAATTGTTCTGAATAACTTTTTTCTAAGAATCTATGAATTACAGCTTCTAGATAAGTAATACTAGCTAAAGTTTCTTCTTTGTTTAGATGATCATATCTAAACCAAGGAACATACGTATATAAGTCAATCAAAGCACATCTATAATAACTTCTTGAGATATCACGAGTGAAATTCAAAGAGGTCATAATGAACTAAATTTTTACCAACCCCAAGGTATGATATGGCTCTAATACCATTCTGGGGGCTCCTTCCAGATTTTAAACGACATTGAAACTTTCAAAGTATAATCTCGCCTTCTTTTCACCTTTTCTCTTTCACAGCTACTTCTAGGCTTTGTTCTACTATGAAAGGATTTTGCAGCAGCTTTCAAACTGGAATTTCCTTCAGTTTGATATCAACACTTGTGTTTAATCCTTTGTAATTGCATCAGCAATTCTTATGTTACACGATTTCAAATCAACAATATAATGGATAAATTCCACATACACCCCTATGATTAAGTGGTTTTTAAATGGATCCCTTATAGTTTAAAAATATCCTCTTATATCCCTTGTGCTTTAGTGGAAAACAAATTCAAATGAACTCTAACTAGGGAAATTTTGACCATACACTATTTAATGATGCAACTGGTTATTTGTTTGTACTAATATTACACCTTAATAACGTTTTTCTTTTGAAATTGCCACCAAAATGAATGTCTGCACTTGTAAAAAGGATCAAACATTTGGTCTCCAATAGTTATAATTTGAAACTGTATATAGATTGTAAATGTTGATTTGCAGGTATTTTATGGAAAAAATATCATGAAGACCTCACGCAAAGAGAATAGGTACTAGTTTCGCTTAATCATTATCGTAAGTAAAAATGTATAATTTGTTATTGCAGCTATTGCAGCTAAGCATAGTCAGATGATCAATCTTTTTTTTTCCTTTCAACAGTCAACAATTAACAGTTAGGTTAACACTCAAGGTCACTAAGAGAGCTAAACCTAAGCGGAACCCACGAGAAACACCTGTCCAGTCAATTAGAAAGGTGCTCACATGACACTTAAATCTAATAGCACTACCTACACAATCAAATGATCAATCTTAAATGGACACATTTTCAATTTCTCAGTTTTATCCTTCTGCTTCTATATCGATTCTTCTTTATAGGCTTCATTATTTCCATCCCCGATGCATTATTGAGATTCAATTCAACTATTTGAAACTTTCTGGAAGTTGCAGCCATATAACGTTGAGATTCAGGCACCGTACATCCACGTGATATTCATCGTCAAAGAACCCATTATGAAAAGCCCCCCTTACTGATTTTCATACTACCGTGAAAAGCCAGGTTAACTTGGTTGACAAGAAATTTTGCAAAATTTTGTTTCATGTAAAAGCAGACGCAAAGATCACGAACCAACCAACTCAGGAGTCAGGATCAAGTTGAACTCCATTGGAGCTCGTTAAGGAACAAAGTCCAGGAACTACAAGGCCCCCAACTGGGATCACCATTCAGCTATGAATGAGATAGAAATATAGAATATGTATCTCCATTCTCCACACGCAAATAGAATGTCTTGCCAAAACAATCACTGAGACAACAATTCCATATTTATACATTTTACCAAACGTTCGAAGACTTTGGTACACTTTGGTTTCAATTTACCAAACAAACAGGACATGCGGTAAAGGGAACACGTAATTCAAACGGGAAAAAACAGACCAAAAAGATTTCACGACCCGCCAAAATCCAAAAATCAGATAGACAAATCAGAGGCCTAGTTATCAAACTATAGTACAGAAAGGTACAATGGTATGGTATCTAATCAGAAGCAGAATTATGGAATTAAGGCTGCATCTAACAAGCAGATGACAAGCAGGATAAAGGCAGTAGTACAACAAATTCCAATGCAAGCTGCACTTGCTCCGAATGTTTAAAATCAATGTAACATTCATATTCAAGGACCAGAAAACAGAGTTGATGACTTGAGTATCCCAGAACAAGAACCTATTAACTCCTAGTCAAGATGATCACCTTTAGGCAAAAATATTTCTTAGTACGCTGATGAATTAACTCACTCCAGCCTAATCTCTTGAGCGTCTTAAATTACCAAATAGCCTATTTGAAACAAAACAAAACTGAATAAACACATAAGATTTACTGAACTTTGAAGTGAAACCAATTATTGCGAAGCACCCAACCACTTTGAGAAGTTCTCAAACTCAGTGTAATCACTATCTGAGATCATTGTTTTGTACCACGACTTTCCAGCAGCTTCTACAGCAGACATCTCCTCCTGTCAGAAGTGACAAAGAAGTAAAATGGATGAGGCCTCAATACAACATTAGAACTAAATGACACCTAAATGCAACTATCAAGTCAAGAAAGCTGGGCCATACATTCTCAGAGCAAGTCCTAGGCCCCTCCAATTATCAAGCAAAATCATCCGCAACAGGAAAACAAGAATTATCAAGCAGTAACAACTATACACAATGATTACAGAACGAAACATAAGAGTAAGACCCATTCATTACTGCAAACCAGTCAGGTAATTCCAAATATTCCATTAGATCAGGTGTTTCAACATCAATAAATAAACCACAGAGCCCGGAACATATAAAGTTACTAGGAGTGATCAATCATTACCCAGAACCCGTAAAGCTAATTTAAGCATCCAGAAAAAGCTAGTCAAACAAAACCACAGTGAAAACATATGATAAACACCTTCAGATTATTATTCAGAATGTAATTGTGTACTGTTTATTTAAGACGAGCAAACTATAAAGAACAACCAAGACTAGGCAAGGAAATATCAGCACAAACACCATATGATGTAATACACAATTCTGCACCCAATTCCATGTATAAAAACAAAAATCAGCACCTACAATGTAAATGAAAGGGAAACTCATCAAAGTATAGCACAAATACATAAAAAACACAAAACATACAGATGCCACCTGATTGTGTTTCGTCTTTTGAGTTTTTCTGTTCATACTAATGAGTTTTGTCAGATAAGAAAAAAAGTTTGAAATTCTTTTGTCAACTTTGAAGAGTTTCCATCTAATCCAACCAAGATATTAAGAAGAAACTTACCAAGTAACTATTAACAAGATCCATAATTCGATCGCAAGATAAACCATGAAAAACACAAAAAAGAATGAAAGAAAAACCCAGCAGCCATGTGTTGCCACACTGTTACATCCTCACAACGCCAAAAATAACATGAAACCGCATGCACAACACATTTGCCTATTGCCATAGGTGCATCAATTTGCATTCGGTTGAGCAGCTTAGTTTAAATCTTTAAACTAAAGCATGATGTGTCTCAGTAATTATTGCTTGTATTGTTATCAATTATCCAAGTTAACAACGGTTGCATGGCAAGATATAGCCTTAATTCCTTAATCCTAATAAATTATGGAGAATAACAGCAGTTTATAGAGCCAGCATTAGTAGATAAATGTCAACCACATTTACATTTACATTAACATTCCAACCAAATCAAGCATAGAAAAGAGAGGAAAAAAGAATCACATAAACCATATACCTTCGTAATTGGACTCCTCTTCTTGGCAAGCTTCTGCTTCTTAGCCTCAACACGCTGTTTCTCAGCTAAGAGAGCCATCCTCCTAGCAGTCTTGGCATAAGGATTGAGCTTGAGCAGACAATTCAAATTCTTCAGCGGGTTCTTCTTCATGGGTGCCCTCTTCAACTCCTTCTTGATTGGCCTCACCACAGATTGCACCTCGTCAGAGTTGATAATCCTGGCCAAATCACCATTCACCATCTTAGCCCTTGGCAAAACATACCCCTTCTTCGTCAAGGAAGGCTTATCAAATGACCCGTAAATCTCATCCAATTTCTCAAATGCTGATTTCGTCCAAACAATAAACCTCCCAACATGACCCCCCGGGGCAAGTTTCAGTAAATTCAAACGGTCCACGTGGGCAACCTCCACTCCCGGAATGTTGCGGAAGGCCTTCACGAGCTTTGCACCCTCAGTACCGTAAACAACCAGAGGACCTTTCCGGGAAATGTAGCGGCGGTTACGCATCTTACCTTTTCCTGGACGGATACCCTGGCTATCCTTAGCCTTCTCAGCATCAGGGTAAGCCCCAACTTTCTTGAGAAGACTGATAGCATTGGAGGTTTTCTCCACGGCCTCAGCAGAATCGGAGATCACGCAGGGGATTTGTGGGACAGACTCGATGCGGTGGCCACGGGCCATTACAAGGGATGGCACAGCAGAGGCGGCGATGGCAGAAACCATTGCGTAACGTTTCTTGTTGACCGGGACCTTGCGATGCCAGCGGCGCCAGATCTTGGTCGGAGCGAACATACGGCCGCCGCGGCACATGTTGCCGTAGGCACCCTGACCCGCACGATGGGTACCGCCGCCAGGAACACGGGGGATACGGGAAACAGCCCGACCAGTACCCCAGGACTCGGCGGAGGTCTGGTGGCCGGCGTACCTAGAGACGGCGTAGGGTTGGCGGGAGTTCTTGGAGATGTCACGATGAACGTCTTGGAGGATGTCGGGGCGGATTGGGGCTTTCATGACGTCAGGCAGAGGGAGGGAGTTGGTGTCGGAGTCCATTTCATTCTCAAGAGGGATCACAGAAACTACCGGAAGAGCGGCGGCGGAAGCCATTTCAGAGTGCGGCAGCTTGAAAGGGATGGATGCAGCTGAAGAACTCTCTATCTGTGGAAAGGCTTAGGGTTTTGCTGAAGCGATGGTTTATAAGGGTTTGGAGGTTTGTGAAGTTTGCAGCATTAGTCCTTCAAGTCTGAATATTATCAGTTTCAAAACGCGAGGTTCCCAGAGTCCAGTTTTACTAAAATCAAATAAGAATATGTAATATTAGCAACGTACATGCCTAAGCAATTCCCCCCCCAAGCCACCACAAAACGTCAACTTTTGATTAATAGGGTGAATGATAGAAGTCCTCTGTAGTTAGTCTAATACATAAAAAAGTCTCCTGTGATTTCAAAATCATACATTTAGCTGTCTCGTAGTTTGAATTAAGGTGAAAATTGGATGGAAATCGTTAAAAGTAATGGTTATAAGTAAAATGATAGATTTACCCTAATGAATATATCATTAATTATTTTCCTAATTTATTCTTCAATATATACACAAAAAAAGTATTGAATTTTTTATTTTAAATTCTTACAATACATACTCTAAGAAAATATTACAATTGCAAATTTCAAATTTAAGACTATCAAATATTTTCCTAATTTTTCTTTACTATATAAATAGAAAATATGTTGAAAATTTTATTTTAAATCCTTACGATACAGAATCTAAGAAAATATTGTAATTGTAAATTTTTATTTTAAATCCTTACAATACGCATTAAGAAAATATTGCAATTGCAAATTTAAATTTAAAGGTATCAACTATTTCCTAGCATCAAACATGATACAATTTTAATTCTCAGCCAATTATCATGCCAACTCATTAATGCATATGATGCATTGATTCAATGCCCTCCAATGTGAGAATCTAAAATGATATAATGTATATATTTTCATCTTGAAAAGCATACATATTAAGCATCTCTTCACTTTGTCAAAATTGTATTGAAAATGTATAATTTGTCAAGGGAAACCTTTAGAATTGTTATTTTCTTGTAACCTGAAGTCATCAAGAATAACATCATGATTGTAATTCTTTTCTACTTACTTGTCATGAAGAGTTTTGCATGTGATATATATATATATATATATATATATATGTGTGTGTGTGTGTGTGTGTGTGTGTCCCCTAAAAAAGTTTGGACCGCCTAACTCTCGCCGGGACTCACTATAGTTCTCAATTAATTACAAATTAAAACTCCAATAAATAATAATTACACTTCTAAAACTCCAAAAGTACAAAAATGCTAAAATCCACAAGTACATCCCAGTAGTAAATACAACCCAATTTCTCCAAAATATAAATTACAACTCAACCAAAATTACAATTGTACAAGAAATACTCCAAAATTACTAATAAGGCCATTACACATACTCTCGATCACCTGATTCTGGAGGGAAAATAAATATTTTTGGGTGAGTTAAAGCTTATGAGGTTCGAGAAAACAAGTATTTTAGAATTTAACTGTTTTATCAGAGCATGAAAACATTGGACTATTCAAATCTTTAAAATCACGTGAAAAGTATTTTTCACTAAAAATTTACAAGACGAAAACAATTCACGAAATAATTTTATTCATCACACGAGCATTTTGACAAATAACCAAGCACACTCACAGGACACTTTTCAACTAGGAGAGAACAATACTCGAACCGCCTTCGAAGATCGATGCTCACGAGGAGACTTGCTCGGATTGGCTCTACTAGAAGAGCGATACTTAATAAACATTAAATCGGTTATAAAGGATCTGATTCACTTGGAGCTATTTCACTAGTCCACTTCACCTTATAACTCCTGAACAATCCCCTCAGTTCATCTGACCATCACCTTATCCCTCCAGTGGTAATATTCGAGTATACCGTCATGCCCTAAGTACCAACCTACCCACCGAGGTCGGCTTCGCCCGAATAGGCCGATAACGAAGGGGAAAGGCCTTGTTCAACCAATGTGGTAAAGTACACATGGTTCTGATCCACGCTAAGTAATATACAAGCAGGTGGAGAAGTAAGCAGTTGAGCGGTTATAGGCGGTTAGGTCGAGTCGATAAAGTACACACTCGCCTAAAAGCGGTATTTAACACTTATGAAATCAAGTAACATCAAGTATTAATCACATAAGCATGTAATTCACATATCATATAAGGAATACTCACATGTAATAATAAGTTAAATGGAAGTTAATTTCACAGTAATTATTTCACTTGTGCACATTGATAAATCAATATGTAAAACAAGCACATCACAAATAGGTTTATAAACAAGTGAATCGGTTTATAAGTATTTTGAAATACGGTTTAAAATGCTCACAATTAATTGAAAACGTTTACATTTATAAAGAGTAGTAGCAAAATACTTACAAATAAGTTAACATACAGTTTGAACACTCGAAATACTAGAAAAATATTTCATTTAGAAAAAGTAGTAACGGAATATTTCATGTGAAAATCAGTGAAAAGCTAGTCTAAAAATCAAGTAGAATAAGTTTGACAAGCAAGTGGAATAAGTTCGAAAACAAGTTGGAAAACAAGTGTGAAAACAATTTTGGAAATAAGATCGAACAATTATCTAGATATTAACAACTTAACGAATCAGGTTATTTCACACGACAAACTACATTAAACATCAAAAGAAGTTTGTAAAGAGTTTAAAACACATTTTGAAATACTTACAAATAATTGGAAAATGTGTCATTTAAAAGAATAGTAGTAAAATGTTTCATGTGTAAATAAGTGGGGAAAACAAATTTGGACATGTTTGAAAAACTAGTTAAAACAAGTTTAGAAACAAGATGAGAGCAAATTTGAAAACAAGTGAAGTAGTAGGTTAGTAAACCATTTCACAAGTAATAAAATGAGTAGGAAGTTTGAGATGGCAAGATCAAAGTAAGGTAGTAAGTCATTTCACAATTGAATTCTAGTAAAACATTTTAGTTGAAACGAGTTGGAACACTCACCAACCAGTGCTTCACTTATGTGCGCAATAGATATCTCCATTTCAAGCCAAGTCCTAGAATCACAAGTTTCATACCAAACATTTCATCAAACACTTGATGTGCATAACCACTAGTTTCACACAAACATTTTATCAAACACTTGGTAGGCAAACTATCAAGTTTCAATCATCTCTTGGTGTTTTGATCATAACTAGAGCTATACTTATCGGATTAAGATGAATCTTATACCGTTTCAAAGCTAAGACATAGATCTACAATTCTCATGAAGACATCTCAACCCAGTTCCCATTCTAACTAGGTCAAATTTACCAAAACAGCCCCCAGATTCTCAAGTTTACATCTCACTACGAATCTTACTAACATGCCTGATTCAATTAATCATAACTCAACGCACACAAGTCCAATTCAGGTAATTCCAATGGCATTTGAAAGCTACAATACAAGACTACAATTCTTAAGAAGGCATCGACAACCAATTCAGTCATCTTCCTAGTCAAACTAACCAATTACAGAGGCTAATTATCAGTTTAGGCAGAAACAGGGCACCAGGGGTAAATTAGTCATTTCACATGCTACAGTCTCCAATTCATCTAAAAATTTACAGGTAGAATCCTCACTCAATTCTCTACAACTTTCATGCTTTAGGATAAGGCTAATTCAGCTCCCAACATCTTCGAATATACCAAGCAAATTGGACGTGAAAACGGTAGAAATTCTTGGCTGAAATTTTGAGAAGCAAAACACCAAATCAATCCATCTAATCATCCTCTAGGACACACATGAGCATGAATTCAACTGAATCAAGAACAAAGTATCACTCCCATAACTAGAAGAAATTTCAGATTTCATACCTTCCACAAATAGGTGCTTGGATGAATACTTCAAGCTTAATTCCGCTTCTCTTGGTTTCATTTGCTTGGAGCAAGGCCACAAGCTGGAGTTTTTCCAAGTTTTCCTCAAGATTTGATGGTAATTTTTGGAGCAAAATCTCTCTTTTCCTCTCTTTTCTTTCCTTTCTTTTCTCCTCTTTGGCTCACGGTTTCTTTCCTTTTTTTTTCCAGCCTTCCAGACTCTCCCTCTCTTTGATCTCTTAATTTTGGTCAAAGGGTTGGTCAAAATATCAAGCCAACCCTAGCAACTTCAATGATCTTTCACCTTGACCCCAAGTGATTTCATTTCCTAGCAATTAAGTCCATAAGTTGAGAATCCAACTTAGTCCATTAATACTTAATGACACCTAGTTAGGTCACTAGGGTCACTAATCACCCACGGATCTTAATTACCTTCGCACAACTCTCGCTACTTTAACCAATCAAGGTCACAAAATATAATCCAAAATTAGGGTTTTTGAGTAAACCAAAACTTGTAACACTTGAAAGACCATTGGTAAAAATACGGGATGTTACAGTGTGTATATATACACTACAACAAATAAGGTTTTGAGTGACAACACTTAGTGACAATATCCAACTTTGTCATTAATAAATTAATTTTATTGACAATATTAATTATTGTCACACAATACTAATTATTGATGATAATTTGTATTGTTGTCAAAATATATTGTCAATAATGCTACCATGGGTGGAGTGACAAAAAAAAAAGCACTAAATGTTGTCACTTAGTAATTTTTTTCCATGTGACAAACTCATAATATTGTCAGCTGCCTTTTAAAGATTTTTCCTTAATTGAAAAATTCACCTAAAATAAAAATGGCAAAAACTTAAAAATAAGGGGGAAAACGTAAAAACCTAGGGTTTGTTTGGATACAATTTATCTCCCAAAATTTACCCATAATTTACTTGTTTGCATCATCAACACATTTTCCAACCACCTTTTTATCTCACACACATCACATCAAAAAAGTGTTACAGTGTTTTATTTCAAAAAATTATTTCAAATACTCTCTATCCAAACAAACCTCTAATGTCTCCCTCATTTGTCTCTCTCTTCGTAAAAAAATTTCTCTCTCCTCGTAAAACCTAATCATGCTTCACTCTTTTCTTCTCTCTCTTGAAAAAAATTCCATCAATTGGTTCAATTTTCTCCTCGGGTTTGGCTACTTCCCTTTCCTGGTTCACTCCTTCATTTGCCTAAATTAGTTGTTAAAATTCCAATCGGTCTTTGCTTTCTATCTCTGTTCAATTGCCGGTAATTTGTTTTTTTTCAATACTGGACTAATTGTGCATTGATTTTTTGATGAATTGAATTTAAATTTGTCTCCATTTTAGGTTTTATATAGAAAGCAAAGGAATCAGCTTGTAGCACTTAAATTAGGAAATTCTTCTGGTTTTCTCGTAATTTTGAATCGTAATTTTTTCAAATCAAATGCAAGGTAAATAATCTCTGGTTTATATAGAAAGTATTTTGTTGCAAAGAAGGAGATTGAATATAGATTGAAATAATGTATGGAGTTTTGGTTATTAACATGGATTCTAATTTTTTATTTTTCTGGAATTTTAATGTGATTTTAGGGGCAAAATTTTGTTCATTTTGTGGATTTTAAAATTTTGCCTCTAGGTCATGAATCTGAATTTTTTTTATATATATAAAGAAATTTGTATGTTTTATGAATATGAAACTAATTGCCATTGGAGTGGATTTGGTACGGTATTCATATTCGGAAGATAGTACTGGAGTAGAGTGGAAAACATGTACCTGGACTTGTTCTATAGTATGAATACCTTTAATCATTCATAACTTTATGTAATGGTATGGAACATAGTATAATGGACTTGTTCTGTAGATAGATGTTTCTCACATTCGTGAGAGGCTTGATTAGGATCGTATAGTGATCTTAAGCAATCTTGGTTATTCCAGCTCCAGAGAAGTGCTAAATTGCAAGTATGCTATTTGGCTTTGGCTTTTAATAGGTATTTTTGTTGCCACTAGCACGATCTGATTCCCAAAAAAGTTTCTACTTTTAAGTTTCACCTAGATCCTCAGTACTGATGCTTAATTAATGATGTCTAAGTTCCTTCTTCTGACTTGTAATATTTTGAATATGTCATCTGTCCTTTGAGAAGTAATTCTAATTAAATGTGCATATCTACCTGGAGTTCTTTTAAGTATTAGTTAGGCATTTACAGTGATCATCACAGAACAGGTATGGTGATGCTTAGCAATGCTTATCTTGTTCAAAAGATTCAGGAGTTGAGACTTGCCAGTTCTAGATGTACTCGTACATGGATCTGATGTATCTCATATGACCATTCTCTTTCTCTCTCTCACTCTCTCTCTCTTCCTCTCTCTCTGTTGTAATTGAGTTACACATTAATCCAAGGGTCTAAAAATCTGATCATCTTTATATCATAATGCTACATTTTGAAGCTTGCAGTTACTCATACTACAAAAATTTAATTAGGCTTGAATTGCTGGATCATTTTCTCAACAATTCTGTGATATTGCATATCTCCTTAGTTTCACTTTTCTTGGCTAGTGCTAATCTCAAGCATCAAGAATTTCACTTTATCAATTTGAGCTTCCATTTCTCCTCCCAGTTTAGCCTCTTGTGACATATGCTTATAAAATGTTATGCGCCAAGCACATATGAGTTCCCTTTAATAGGTTTAAAAGAAACCAGCAGACTCGACATTCACAGAAGTTGCCAACAATGAAAATCTAGTTGCAGTGATCCTCACTACATCTCCCCAAATCAGTTTAAGGTTAAGAAAACATAGCGAAAGTCATTGTTTAAAATCATGAGAGTAGTTATGATACCTTTCAGCACATGTGAAGATTTTTGCAGAAACGGAATTGAAGAATTGGAGGAGAAAGAATTCTTCTACATTTTATTTCTCACATACACATATTTATAGGGATTACAATTCTACTACAATCTGTGCACAATTTTAGGCAATGTAACCATGATTGTAGGAATAACGAATGAGAACCATGATCTTAGAATCAATCGAAATCCTATCTCCATTTTATTTATTCTATTTAGACTACCATAATCATAGGAATTAATATCTCGACACATCTTTGACACCCTGCATCAAGGTGCGTGGATATTCATCATGCCTACGCTTGCAAGAATTCAAAATTTGGTCTACTGAGTCCTTTGGTGAGAATGTCACTCATCTGTTGAGTTGATGGAACAAATGGCATGCAGAATAACTCCACCTTCAAGTTTCTCTTTTGTATGAGGTGGCGGTCAATCTCAATATGTTTGGTTCTATCATGTTGCATGGGATTGTGAGCTATGTCGATTACTGGTTATCACAATAGAGTTTCATTGGAACCTCAATAGGTCTTTGAGCTCATCCATAACTCTTTTGAGCCATAACATCTCACATACACCATGAGCCATAGCCCGATATTCTCGCCTCACCAGATTTCACTTTCCTGCTACAACACTCGTTTTTTACTTCTCCAAGTAACTAAGTTACCCCACACAAATGTACAATAACTTGAAGTTGATCTTCTATCGATGATTGATCCTGCCCAATCAGCATCTATGTAGACCTCAATAGTCCTTTGATCTCCTTTTTTGAAGAACAATTTCTTTCTTGGAGTATTTTTAAATACCTCAGAATCCGATACATTGCATCAAGGTGCTCTTCATCATAGAGTGTAAACATAAACTGCTCACAACACTCAATTAAAAAAGCTATATCGGGGGGCGGGTATGAGCTAAGTAAATTAACTTGCCCTACTAGTTTCGAGCATCGGTAGCATCAACTGGTGTTCCATCTTATATTCTGCTAACTTATGATTTGGATCCATAGGGGCTGCGCACGACATCCATTCATCCTTGCTTTCCTTTAAAGATCCAAAACATACTTACGCTGGGACATAACTAAACCCTTCCGGACCGACCCTCAATCCCTAGGAAATATCGAGTGTTCCCAAATCTTTGATTTCAAAGCTAGAAGCAAGACTTTTCTTCAACGCTCCATATCTATCAAATCATCTCCTATGAGAATGATATCATCGACGCGTACACAATAAGTACCGCTATCTTCCCTCTTTGAAGTGTTTAACAAACATGGTGTGATCACTTTGAGCTTGGGTATAGCCTTGATCCTTCTCGATCTAGTAAATTTTTTCAAACCAGCCCTGGGGATTGTTTGAGACCATATAGTGATTTTTTTAGCTTGCACACTCTAGACCTAAACTTCCCTTTAAATCTGGGGAGAATCCATGTACTCTTTCCTCAAAATCACCATTTAGAATGCATTCTTTACATCAAGTTGTTCTAGTGGCCAATCAAGATTTCATCTTGCCATTGAGAGAGCACTCTCGACGAAGTTTAGTTTTGCCACCGAGCAAAGTTTCAAGATAGTCGATGCGCCATAGGTTTGAGTAAACCCTTTAGCCATCAACCGAAGCTTTGTACCGCTCCGGTGTGCCATTGGAATTATACTTGATAGTAAAGATCCACTTACACTCTCCCACTGCCTTCTTCCCCTAAGTTAGTTATTCATGTTTGATTCTTTTCTCAAGGCACACATCTCTTCTTGACTAGCTCTTTCTCACTCAACTCTCAATGCTTCCACATTATTCTTTGGAATTTCCACGTAAGAAAGTTATGAAGTGAATGCTAAGAAAATAGAGAAAAAATATTTTTTACAAAGATTCACACCGTGGCTTCTTTCGCTATCTCCATCTAGATCTGTCCCCTTAAAACCAATGCGAACTTTCTTAGACTCTCTACCTTGGACTCAACCTTCTCACCAGATTACTTTTCGCCTTGATTCTTCTTCTCACGAACTTGTAAAATACCTCACAGAATGGAGGGAAGAGGCTTCTTGCCCAAAATACCACCTCCTGACTTCATCAAGTTCTTGATTTAGTCCCGCAAGGAAGACATAGACTGGCTGTCCCCTTCCTTTTATTTATATCGAACAATCGCCGCCAGGAGGCCCCATACATCCTCATAGCAAAGATCCAATTCCCCTTGCCATAAGGTTACCATCGATTGTATAGTTTGTAACATCTCTATCTCCTCGCTTTGATTTCCACAACTGCTCTTGAGATTGAAAATCTGCGAGTGATGAATTTTCAACATCTGAGTACATATCCCGACACATCCCACACATCTTTGGGTCAGGCAAAATGCGTGGTTTTCCAATCACGGTTCCATAGCGTTTATCAACCAGCGATAACAAGAGAATTCTCTCGCATTGCCATCTTCCAAATTGGATCAAGGCTGGTCGGTGTACTTCTCCAGTAAGGTGGCCGAGTTTACCCCTGCCATCGATAGCAAGTTTTATAGATTGGGCCCATTCTAGATAGTTGGAACCGTTTAATTTATGAATGGTTATCTGTGGAGGAGAAGGAGAGTTGAAGCAAAGAAATCTGAAGTTTGGATAACTTCAAGACGAGGATGAGTCTTCTCTCGTGTGTGAGACAGATCCAAATACCTTGGTTAATTTATGGATAGGAATTGGTATAGAGTCGGCTCGATACCATGAAGATTTTTGAAGAAACGGAATTGAAGAATTGGAGGAGAAAGAATTCTTCTACATTTTATTTCTCACATACACATATTTATAGGATTACAATTCTACTACAATCCTGTCACAATTTTAGGTAACAGAACCATGATTGTAGGAATAACGTAATGAGAACCATGATCTTAGGAATCAATCAGAAATCCTATCTCCTATTTTATTTATTCTATTTAGACTACCCTAATCATAGGAATTAATATCTCTGACACATCTTTGACAACATGACTGCAACAATTATTAGTTACCTCTTAGCTATTGCATGTATAAAAAATTATGAATATATCTTTCAATAAAAGTTACCTTATGATAGTGAGAGACATTAAGAAGAAAAGTAAAAGTATAAGAGCTCATAAAGTAAAAAAATCCCTCGATGTTAGCATAATGACTCTTCATCATGTTCTTTTAAGTTCATGGTTCAAATTTCAAATGGCTTTCCTAATCTTTTTTCAAAATTTTTTGCTGTTGAATGCTTTTTAGAGTTTGGGTTTAGTCAAGTCACGGGAAAGTACATAATCAATGTGTTTGAACAATCCATCTTTCCATAATGTGATTGCTTTTATTGGAGCATATATACAACTTTGCTTTTTTCTTGTACATAGTCCACTAGTCCGCCTCTACTTCTTTTTCTTGAACAAGCACCAAGAGATACGTAACTTTGACTCATGCAACACACACACACACACACACAAGAATGGAATTTTATGCTACTTGATTTAAAAGTAAGTGTTTCTTATATCCGAAGTTTTCTACATGCTTTATTTTTTGGTGTGAAATTTAGAGTATCGGTTGTAAATAATTTGTCAAGATATGTTAATTTTTCTTGTAAATTTGTTTGTTTACTTGTTGTCTGTTTTTCATAGTCAAATGCCCAAAAAAAAGCAAGTACTCTCAACAGCTTGCTTTCCCAAGTACTTGTTGTCCGTTTACCTTGTTGTCTCGTGCATTTCTCCAACAGTTCAAGAATCTTCATGCTCATATCAAACCAATAGAAATATAGTTCAGAGGCATATTTGCAGCATAATTAGTGTTTAGTTGTTAATGCATTTGCATGTTGTTGGTAAAACAAACAAGTAAATCTTGGGAATCTGCACCTCTATATTAAAAAGGAGGGAACCACTTGATGGATGAATGGAATAATGTGCTCTAGAACTCGCTGAAACAGGAGGGAACCACTTGACTGGGGCTACTGGTTATGCATATTTCACCCATAAAGAGTTCTATCCTTTGATGGTTATTGCTCCAGCTACTACTGGAGCTTTATACCATAAAATGGAATAGTAAATGTGGCTTAACCGCAGAATGAGTTCTCGCTGCAATTTCAAATTGTTTACTAGCTGCATAACTAGGAGGAGATGAAATGAGCGCCAATCGGAGGTAAAGACGATCGATCTTATTATTCAAAAGAAACTTGCTCATCTATTCTGCTAAGTCTGATATATACATGTTGGGGAGCAGGTCAAAGCCAAACTCATCAGTTGAAGCAAAGACGGTCAAGAAGAGTTGGAAGAAGCTAGGAGGAGGGCATCAAATGCTGAACAAAAGAGCTGAAGAAACACAAAAATAGATCAAGAATTGATTGAACAAGTTCGGTACAAAATCAAAGATCAATGAGTTAAGGGAACTTCTCCAAGCTTCTCAAAGATCGATTAATGAGACAATGTAGAAAATGTTTGAAGATGTGGTTAGGTCCATTTACATGTACCAAATCCTTTGGATGTCAACAATCAAATGGTATGTGATTCTTTTTTTTTTTTGGGCTACTTTTGCTTGATTAGGTTGTTGAGACAATAATATGCAAGACTTATCTAAATTATAGTGCAGTAAATTGGGGAAGGAGAGGGTAAAAATAGAAAGTGATCTTATGGGTGGTAGTTCATACGCTAATATGGATATTGCATTTCAAACTTTGTAAAACCAGTCATGATTAGTTGCTCATTTTCCCTTTTCATTATGATGATGCTTATGTTTCTTATTTCTCCAATTTATTCATGACCATGTTTCTTACTTTCATGCTCAGGTGTGTTTGATTATGCGAACATGAGATCAAATCCTTGTTAAAACTTGCTTTGTAAAGAGACCTATGAGAAGTTATTTTGATTCAATGGATTTTGCAACTTGACAATCTGCTTGCATTTTAATACTTAGCTGCCGAATTTGGCGGATCAACCAGAATTTTAGTTGTTGAAATCACTTCTAAACAAAATGCTGAAATGCCTCTCTCTACAACAGCTTTTTAGACTCTATACCAATAGTTGTTATGAAACATTCATCTTGTAATAAATTGGTGCAAGTATTCTTATAGTAGATAATGTACTTGAAATTGGATTGTCATATTGGGCTGGTTATATTGCTTTTTGTCGATTTCATGTTGAAATATTGGATGAAAGTGATGTTTTAAATGGGTCAAGAATGATTTGAATGTTATTAGATAAGTTTTTATTTAAGTGATAAATGAGTTGTTATCACTATTTTGGCACTTAAAAGTTGTCACTATAAGGTCTTGTGTGACAATTTTTTGTTGTTTAATGACAATAAAATGCCTATTTTATTACAATTTAAGTTGTCATTGAATGGGTTGAATTTGTGACAACTTTGAATCTTGTCACATTACAAGTGACAATGCCCAAAATGTTGTCACCAAGGGAATTAGTGACAGACCTACAGTGACAAGATAGTGACAACTTTTTCTTGTCACTCAAAATAAATAGTGACAACTTTTGGTCCTTTAATGACAACTCTTATTGTCACTCTGTGAGGGCTCGAAAATTTTATTTTTATTAGAAAATGAATGATAATGATAATAATAATATTATTATGTATTTTTACTCAAATATTAGTGAATTTATGCTTTGAATCATTGTTTTCTAATTTAGATGATTTTTCGAGAATTATTCCGGTGTGTTTCGGGCTTTAAGTGTTGAATTTGTTCAAGGGCGTGAATAGTGACTCTAAGATGAACCCGAGCATATGTAGAGACATTCTGAGATATATATTTAAGGTTGGATGGGTGTAGAATGAGATAAACCAGTGTAAGTTAGAGTGTTCATAGCGACAAAAAAAAGTGGGTTGACTAACTTTTCCTCGATTTAAGGACAACCAAACATTTTGTCCTTATAAAGCCTTGTTTCTTGCATCCTTGCTTCCTCTTTTGCAGCTGCATTTTGGAGCACAAGAGAGAGAGGGGCCGAGAGCTGAGTGAGAGAGAGAGAGAGAGAGAGAGAATTCTTTATTCTTTCATTTTTTCTTTCCCATCCTTCTTCAAGCTTCAAGGCTTTATTGAAAACTTCATTCTTGGCTCATCCTCCTCATTGCAGCCGGCCAAGAGAGAGAGAGAGAGAGCAAGGGAGAGAAAGGTGGCTTCATCTTGTCTGTTTTCATGTTTCTTGAAGAAATCAAGAGAGCAACCCATCAACTTCATCTCTTCTTCATCTTGTTTCTTGCAACTCCATTGGAAAGATAGAGTGAGAGAGAGACCAAGGAAGAAGATCATCTTGATCCTTGAAGCTTTTGGGAAGGAAACCATCAAGTGATCCACGAGAACTTTGGCCAATTTTGAAGATACTTGAAGGAACAAGACTTGGAGGTTCACTTTTGAATAGATCTATCACGGATCTTGCAGGATCGAAAAGATCTTGAGAGCTAATCTTGGGAAAATCATCTTCAAGACAAGGAGAACGAGCAAAGATTGGAGCTTTTGGGGTTGTTGAGCTTGAAGGGGTCAATTTGAGAAGATATCACAAAAGCCCTCGGTGGATCTTGTCGGATCTTGTCGATCTAGTTCAGTCGAGGGTATAAGCTCTAAATCTTCTAGATATAGCTTTATTAGAGTTAAATAGCTTAGATCTATGGTTGATATTGGGATAATGATCTCATCCGAAAAGATGAAGTTGGGCTCTTGAAATCCCAACCTAGGTAGCGGACTTGAGGAATGGATTTTAGGTAGTTGACTTGAGGACGATTGTGGATTTGTGTGATATTAGAAATAGTCTTGATATGGTTGGAAAGTAGGAGTTTGTTGTTGGAAATTTTGGAAGAAGTGTACAGAGATGAAACCCATGCTTGGTGATTTTAATGTTTGATTTCAAAATTTTGTGATTTTTTCTTGAAGAGATTTTTGCTAAATAAATGTGTATTATGTTTTAATTATGAGTGCGTGATTTAATGGGTGAAGTTATGAAATTTTAATGGGTGAAAAGTTGTGTTTTCACACTAATTTTGGGTAAACATGTGTTTTTGAAAATAGGGAGCAATTTTAATCGTCTAGAACTTTGACTTCTTATGAGTTTTGACTGAATTTTGGTATAAACCTAACCTATATATATAGAAGAATAAGTGTACAAAATTTGGCATTTTTCCGTGTTTGGCTTATTTTTTTGAAGCCTTGTATCTTGTGTACTTTAACTCTCTTGGGTCTTGTAATTTGATTTGACCTATATTACAAATGAATTTGAAAGCAAGTTTTCTAGTGAATTATGTAGTTCTCCGAGTCTAGCATCCAAATACCCATAAGCCTTGCTCCCATTTCAGAGAGTAATTTTAGACATGGTGCGAACAAGAAAGCTGTAGGTGAGTGAGGGGTTTGGTGATTCAGTAGTTGAGTTAAAACTTTGAGTTTTAGATGTTTTTTGGTTAGTATCTAATAGATGAACTTTGGCTCGGTGCCCAAGACAGCTTGTCGGTGAACCAACTAACGCAGTTTAGCCTTCTTCTTTGCTCACTCGTTTAATCGAATCAAGGTGAGTGTCTGACCCTTTAAATGAAAGACTTTACTATTGGTTGCAAATGAATGCTTTAGTGAAATGATCACATTAGTAATTCTAATGAAGTGATTTACCACCATTTCAAGTAATATACTTTTACAAGTGACACAATTTATGAAGAGTTTATGAATGTTCAAACCCGTTTTAGGTCAAAAGTTTTACTACTACGTGAAAATGACTTGTGAAATGATTTACTCAACTCATATTTGTAAAGAAACGAGTCTGTGAGTATTTCTTGTATGTTATGTGAATTACATGCTTATGTGATTAATGCTTGATGTTACTTGATTTCATAAGTGTTAAATACTTGGTTCTAGGCGAGTGTGTACTTTATCTCACTTTCGACCTAGCGTAATAATAACTGTTCAGCTTTACTTCTCCAATTGTTTGTATATTACTTGCGCATGGCTGTAGGCCATGTGTACTTTACCAATTGAACAAGGCCTTTCCCCTTCGTTATCGACCTACCAGAACTAAGAAGTGGACTTCGTCAGGGTGGGTTGGTACTTAGGGCACTTGTATGGTATACTGCGAGTATTACCACTTGGGAGTTATAAGGAGGAGTAGGAGGGTGGTTGGTGACAAAGACTAAGCGTGGCTGCCATTGGAGGACACTATATCCTTTCATTACTTGAACTATATGTTTATTGAATTATTACTTCTTGTATGTTGTTTGCTAAATAAGTGTTTCTAGAATGATTGTTTAAGACTCAAATGTTTTACAAAATGATGTTTAACTCAAAGGTCTATGAATTTCTTGTTTTGCGCACTAAGCATTCATTGAGGCTTCTAACTCACCCCAAAAATGTTTTATTTTTTCCTCCACAGGGCTTCGAGGCGATGGATGGCGTGTAGCCATTGATCCTTCTTAGCGCTATTGGCTGGGTTATTTCTGTATCCCTTTTGTAATCATGGATGGATGGACTTTTATTGTATTTGGGCCTATGAGATGGTATTGTGGTTGTACTTTAAGTACTTTGAAGGCTGTAATTTGGGAATGAGAGTTGTAAGTTGAATTCGTGGGTATGTAATATTTGTGATTTGGATTGGAATGGTCATTTATGTTTCCCTTTTGAAGTATTATTGGTTTATCCTATGAGTGAGTCTGAGAGTTGGGCGGCTACTGATACCAAGTGCACTTACTGGGGAGAAGTGGGGTCATCACACACTCAAAACCTTATTTCTTGTAGTGATACACACACACACACACACATATATATATATATAGTGTTTCGAACCATAGCTTACTATCTTTCCGTATCCCTCTTTTTATTTGCTTGTCACCCATTATAGACATATCTTAATTAATTGTGGTTCTTTGCAGATTAGAGAACATGGTTATCAACAAAGTCTATGTAGGTTACCTAAAAGATTTCAGGTGATATGGCATTTTCCAATATTGTATATTAAGTCTTTTTTTTTTTTTGTTAATCGGCACCATCAACTCTATTCATGTGTATTAGATGCCGTACTTTTTTTCCATGTAAAAATGTTACTTTGCAAAAGATTTTAGTTTCTTCGCTTAGTTGCTTTGGTGCATCCGAAATTATTACGATGTCCATTTCTAACTTTCCTTCATTTCTAGCAAAATACTTAGGCCAAGTATTATTTTTAGGTTTCTTTTTTAGTATAGTAGCATATGGGCAAATCAGAAAACTATAACACTAATGTGATATCATCACTTTAGTAGCCTCGATCTCTATTTTTTCCCCATGCTAGGTTCCCTCATTTTTAAAAAAAACAGCGTTTTTAATTCTATAAAAAATCATGCTTTATTTCATAGAGAATTTACCTATTAAAGCATGTACTTATTGTTAATAATGATTTCCGTGCATTCAAAAAACTAGATTTAGAGCATTACACATTGGCAATTCTCTTTTGCTTTGCTCCATGTTCTTTTCAGCTAAATATAAATTTACTTATTGCTATATCAATTACTCTTTCATAAACACAAGTGTCAACTCCAGCATTACGTTGGGACTCTTCCCAGTGATCATATACAAAAGGTAGCAAGGCGTATTGCGTCAAATAAGCAATATACATTAAAACCTCAATAAATTAATATCCTCAGGACCATATAAATTCTATTAATTTAAAGAGATATTAATTAATCAATAATTTATTAATTTATCAACTGTACTTATAATTCTATCTAAGGAGTATAAATCAACCCATATCTACTTGATTTGTAAGTATAATTTAATTCTATTAATATCTTAAATTACGTATTAATTGATATCATTTTTCTATTACCAAGATGTCAAAAAGATTTAGGAATACCAAATGATAGATGTCAACAATATAGATGTTCACATGCATGTGGATGCTCTCTACCATACTTATGTAATGCTTTACGCATTTGATCAATTATGGTTGATTTTGGATGAGATTCAGTTAGATTCAAGTTTTAAGGGGAAAAAATGACAATAAACTCATATTTTAGGAAAACATAATATGTAAGTTTAGTGAATTATTAATTTATAATATAAATGGGACCAAAGTTATATAAGAGTTTCAAAAAAAATTATTATCTTATTATTTTATCAAAACTTCGTTGCCAAGTGATCGAGACTAGGAAAAATTATTATTTAATGGAGGTTATTAATTTATCAGTATTATTTTATGGAGATTATATTGTACGACAAGAGTTCTTGATCAACCTTCAACTCTAGTAAAATGATACTAAAATTTAACCTCTTGAACATACTAGTTTTGAGCGTAACAACCACAACTATAATACAACATTTTGAGCCCCTATATCATATGCTTTCTTTTTGCATTGTCATATACCATTGCTAGTACTAAAATACAGCAGCCTAACTGAAAAATTCATGGATCCGATTTGATCTACTCCCAAAAATAGAGTACCTGATCTACATTATTTGTTTGGGTCAAAAAAGGGTCAAGTACCCGCTTGTATACAGGGTGAGTTAGGATCACACGATTAAAAGCCTGCGGGTACTCGACTTGTCCGTGTGTATATATATATATATATATATATATATATATATACATATACATATATTATATTTTTAATATACATATACAAAATATTATTTTTAGAGCTAACTAAGTAATTTTATTGAACAAATTATACGTCAAGAATGAGCACCTATTATTTGTTTACAAGATTCATTTGTAGAAGTCATGATGTTATTGCTTTAAAAAAAAGTTTAATTAATATATAATATGTATAAAAAAGGGCATTGCTTATAGCAATTTTCATTCACTTTTGAATTGATTTATTTTTGTTTCTATTGTGTTCTCTTTACATGTTTGTTTCTCAACATGAGAATTTTTCTTTTGCGTAAAATTTTATATTGAATGTTAGATGAATATGTAAAATATAAATATAAATAAATATAAATTATTTTCAAAAATAATTAAATAATCACGCAGGGGCGGGATGGGAACACCATTAACCCGATCTGCTTTAGTAGGTACTTTCGATGTCTGTATCCATTAATATATGGAGCAAGTAAAGGTCAAAAAATAGCTGACTCACAAGATACGGGTTGAGTTAGCCAAATGTTTCATGGGGCGGTGCCACATGTCTTGTGGTCCCATTTTCCCAAGAGAACGGAAGGGTCATTGACCTGCCAACTCTAGGGACTCATCAATCACTTAACAAGTCCACAGTAAATATCACAAAATAATTGGTAATTCTTGCTTACGAAAATTCAAACTTATACATATCCATTTTTCAAACCCAAAACTAAGTTCAAACCCTAGAAATTGTAATTGTAACTTACAAGTACTTAATATAACAAAATGTCCATGAGGTTTTGCTGCCAAAATCTCAACCACAGGCTCAACCCACTTTAACCTTGGGGAAATAGTTAAGAGGGGTAAGCCTAATGCTTAGTGAGTGTCCCGGTAAACAGTAAATAAACATGTAGTATTTCCCAAATAAGAGCATGTAAACGGTCACTCAGGTAAACCCGATGTAACGAGGTCATGTATCAGTCAATCATATAAGCCCGATGTAACGGGGTCATGTATCAGTATCATGAGTCATGTATTCCACTAGTCATGGACAAGTAAAAGCGATAGCATTTTGTTAAAAGGATCAGTCCGGTACAATTGCGATCACGGTTTTAGTAGTCACTTGTCGCCAGTTCCCTTATTCCCAACTTTCGGGCTCGAACACCAACAAGTAGGAGGCGGTAATACTCATGAGTAAACCTTAACAAGTACCTAATGTTCGTTAACTTGCCCGACCTAACCCGATGCCTGCTCGAGTCAAGCCATGTCGCCAATGGGGTTAGGATCCCGGAACAGGTGGATGCTAATTGTGGTAAAGTACACAATGGCGCAAACAGGCATGCACAAGTACTTTTCAAGTTTAGGGCGAGTGCGATAAAGTACACACATGCCCTTTTCATATAATTGATAATTTACATGTGTACAAGTAGGCATATAGCATGTTGGAAACAATTAACAAGTAAACAGTGAAACAAGACGGGTCCCTCACTTGTAGTAGTCTAGATCCCGAACTGGTCTCCTAACTCCTGGTGGGGTCTTGTGAGTAATTAGATATTAGGTACTAATTTTGGCTAATATTCTGGTCTCAAAATAAGTTGTTCAATTTATTCTATTAATAGATTAACAAATGAATTAGGTTTAGGTTAAAGATTAGAACACGGTTTAGGGCTTGGGTGATGCTCGAGTGGCACTGAGTCAGGGTGTGTGCTGTTGATTGGTGGGTACAAATCAGCATGTTTTGTGCACGATCGGCAATAGTCGGTATAAAGAGTTGGTAGGATTGAGGCGACCAACAGCGGTTGTGGTCTTGTTGGAACGCGCCGGTACCGTTAGTCGAAACCGGTACTAAGGGTTACAAGTTAGAGGCGGCAGTGGTGTAAATCGGTATTACTAGTCGGACCGCATTTTATCGACACAAGTACGTCGTCATCGGCGGTCGATTGGGATAAGTCATGGGTGTTTGGCATGTGTTGGTCCGTTGTCATTATGATTGAGGTAGCCGGTGATAGTTACCAAGAAAGTCGGCACTAATCGATTACCCGATCAGGCTATCGAGGGCGTTGAATTGTTACATCGATTAGGCTGGGCGTGAGGGTTGGACAAAATGGTCGATTAATCCTGCTTGGAGACGCGGCCGAGCCTAGTGTTACTGCGACTTGTCCTGGCCCAGGTTATCCACAGTTCATTTTATGTTTAACAGGTAAGATGGGTCGTCACAGGTCCGTTAACAGAGGAAGGTTGGTTCTCAGTGGGTATAGGTTGTCTCGAGGTATATAGGTAGCTTAGGGTACTTGGTGTCAGAGTGGTCGATTAGACGGGTGTATGTAAGTCAACAATTAGGTGCATTGGGTGGCTAGAGTTGTGAGATGTGGTCAGAGTCTTTGGAGCACGGCGGTGTGCGAGCTAGAAACAGCGATCATTAGGTCAAGATGTACATCGGGGTTAATGGTTGGTTAGACACGGGTCACGGCTGGCTAACGGTTGCTAAGGTTGTTGGCTATTAGTATTGTATCGTGATAATGGTTACTTAGTCAAGTGTTGGGACCCGAGCCTTACTCGGCACCGATTAGATGGCAGCGTTCGCGAGGTTATGCCGCGGAAAAGTCCGGTTTAGTCATCGTTCATGAGTCAAGGGCAAGGGTGCAGCAGCGTGAGTCTGTTCGAGCTTCCGGTCTAATTGCGATTTTTGGTTTGGTGTCTAAGGATGGCTAACTTGGAAAACCTCCTGGTCATGGAGTATACCTACGAGGCTTTGGCAGGTGGTCGAGGTTATCGAAGCGGGTTGGCGAAATGCGATGGTCTGAGACGGTTGCCAAACTAGGTGACTAAATGGTGAATGATCGTCTTAGTAGTCAAGGGTGGTATGCTAGGGTTAGTGGTCCGTTATACGTTGGTGAAGCTAGGGTGCGATGATTTCATTAACGGTTTGGTGCCGCGAGTTGATGCGTCCGTTGCTTGATCTAGGCAGAGTCACGCCTAGGTTGGGGCCTTAGGTTCATGGCTTCAGTAGCGATCCGAGCAACTTCCGCTAATAGTTAGGCGTGTCGCCGGGACTTCCGCTAATGGACACGTGGTTCCGCTAACAGCTGGGCATGCAAGTTAGGCATTCCGTTAACCGGTGAACCGGTTGGCTAGAATTCGGTGTGTGCTAAGGCTGAGCAATGCATTAAAGGTCCGACAAGTTAGGCTAGGCAATCCGCTACTTAGGAAGCGGCTGAGCGATCCGATTAATGGAACGCCGGGACTTGGCATTCAGCCGCGGATCACATGATGTCTCATCATTTCCATTACTGAGCGTGCAGGACGAACCTATCCATTGCGGTCGCACCTCACGACAAGCAATCCACTAGCGGGCGTGCGACGGTAGCAGGGTACCGGCGTGTTACAGACATGTAGTTCAGCAATGACTAGCGGACGGGCCAATGAGCTCCCGAGCCGCTCCAGCCAACGACTTCGTGTGCTGCGATCCAAAAGCGGTGGCAAAGTAATGCGGAAAAAGCTTTAAGGGACAATAGCGAGCAAAGTAGTACTTGTATTGAGAATAGAAAGGAATACAACGTTCTCAAAGTAAAGCAACAATGGGATGTGGGTGATGGTACTAACCCGTCGATTCTTCTTTTCTATTCTCAATCTACCTACTCAACCCTACTCCCTACTTTATGCTGAAATGACTTTATATGGCTTATAGTTGGGCGTCTCGAGTTAACTTGCAATCCCTAGTCATTAACAAGCGACCCATAACTATAACGATTAATCAACGGATAACACAACAGCTTCATTACCCGTGCAGATTCTTTGCCATATCGAGAATCCACTCTTGCGTTTTTTACCCATTTTATGCCGTTGGAAACGACATTCAGAGTACTACGTTTTCTCAGAAGACAACATTTCTAGATTCAGGCTACAACAGGTTCGAATTCTAGATTAAACATTCAACAAGACAAAATGGTCGTTTATTCACAAGACGCGTACATGTTTATTGATCGGTGAGGTGTGGGCTACACGGGAGCTCACATGTCTACCCCTACCTACCACTACCAACAGTAATATTTTTGTATTTTTTTTCAACTTTTCAATTTCTTTCTTCATTTTCCTATCCTCGGTCTCAACTTTTCCTAGGTCCTTTAGCAACGTAGCCATCACATTCTTTATGCTCTCCGACATGGGAGGATCATACCATAAAATGAAGTTGCAAGTATAGCCTGTCTACACTCACTATTATTCCATCATTAATAATATCCCCAACAGATTTTACCAAACTTGAATAATTTAAATGTCACATTACCCCATAATTCCGGCGTTCATAGAAACTTCTTGCTGGATTTACTGCAATCCAAGAAATAACTATTTTGCACGCTTCTTAGCAGTGGCACTTCACAATTTCATCTCCATTGGAGTGTTCAAACTTTCCTCGAATAAATCCTCCAACATGCAAACTTTCACCACTATAGATCCTCAATTCTTGATTCGTGGCTGAACTTGATGACCCTTAATCAAAGTTCTCCTTTTATTTTATATTTCAGAGGAGGAATTTGATGACCCTTTCATTCAGGGCTAGTTGAAAGAATCCTAATTTCTTTTTCTATTCTCTAGCACTATTTAACACGTTTGTATTGTCATTTGCTATATTTCGCTCAGCATTAAAATGGCCCTAATGTCTACTTCCTAAAATGCCCTTAAATGGCCGCCCATCTAGGTAAAAAAAAAATGATGCTTGTGATGGCGCTGCCTAATAGGTCCTCTATTGGCATGGATATTTTACTTTAAGGACTAATTGCATGTAACAAATACTTAAGGGACCAAATCAATATTAATGAAAAATTTTAAGGACTAATAATGATTTTCCCTTTCTAAAAATCATGTAGATGTTGAAATGTAGGGCCTTGTTTGGCAAACAAGTTTTTAGGCTAGTTTATAAAAATTTATTTTTTCCCTATTGTAATGATAAGAACCCACTAAAAACACCTAAAATTTTTAACATATACACCCCCAGAACTAGGGCTGAGACTCGGTTCGAACCGGATTCACTACCAAATTTGAATTGATTATGGTAAATTGAAAATGGATATTCGGTGTTTGGTATGAAAACGGTATTTACCGAATTCACCGAATTCAAATATGGTATAAAATAGGCAATGGGATTTTTAATTAGGGAATTGCCAATTTCAATTTCAAATTCAAATTCAAAAATGGAATAAGGTACTGAATTACTATTTTTGAATTATCAAATTAGTATTCAAAATTATATATTATATAGGTATATAAATGTAATGATAATATATGATATTAATATATTGTACAAATAATGACTATTAATAATAATTAGTTTATAGTATTATATTATATCATGTACTTATAATAGGAGTAGGAGTAAGAGGAAGGAGCAGGAGTATATAATTATCTACAAGATACTATCTTAATATTTGTAACATGACTAATTATTTAGATATGCAATAATATATAACTATAATACTTATCATTTTATACATATCTAGATTAGATAATAAGTCCAACATATTAGTATATTAATTTGCACTATTGAAAGGAATCAAATCATTTGCAAATTAAGTATTTAAATTATGTAAAAAATAAGAACAAATATAAGTGTAATAAATTGTGCATTACATAATTTGTAAACTATAAGTGATTAAATGGCACATCACTCTTGGTATTTGTAATGCTATAATAATACAAATATATAATAGCATATAACTATGATGCTTATCATGCTATACATAACTAGAATTAGATAACAAGCAAAATGTACTAGTATATTAACTATTTAGGTTTCACCATTGAAAGCGATAAAATTATTTTATCAAATTAAGTATTTAAGTTATTTAAGAAATAAGAACAAATATAAATGTAATGCATTCTGAATTACATAATTTGTAAGTTATAAGTGATTAAGTGACATTTCACTAGTCATTGATTCATTGTAAATTATAAGTTGTAAATAATAGCATTTATCAATTATCACTAATCATTGTAAACTGTATCTAACTGTAAGTTTCATTTTTATTTGAATTAGTCACAATTTATTTATTTGTTAAATTTTTGAGATTCAAGATATAACTACGTATAGGGGATGAAATGACTTTGGATTAAATTTTAAATAGGTGGAATAGGACTAATGTATTAAATTGTGAATAATTTATGGATTCAAATTAGGAATAAAATTTTGTGGAATTCAATTAGGTAATAAATAGGTTTTTTACCGATTTCGAATTTAATTTAGTAACCAAATTTGATTTAGCAAATTTAATTCAAAATTTGAAATGGTTTAGAATTTAATAGGTGAAATAATTGAATTTACAAATTACTATTGAATGCTCACCTCTACCCAGAACCCAAAAACACACACAAGAAAAAAAATCTTTTTTCCTTCTTCTTCTTCACCCCCACAACCTTAGTATACCAGGTTGTGGGTCTTTGAACCCTCACCGACTACCATTGCTAGAGGTGATGGCCAATGCACTCTTTTTTTTTTTCCTTTTTTCCTCTCCCCCGCCTTCCTCTTTTCCTTTTTCCTTCCCCTTGCCCCACTTCGCCCTCCCTCCTCTCTTCTCTCCCCTCTCTCGCCACCTCTGGTCGTGTGAGCAATTTAGTAGTTGTCCACCAGGATTGGTGCGTGCCAGAGATGTGACAAGAGGTTCAGAATGGGATAGGAGAGGACAAGGAGATGGGAGGAAGAAGGAGAAGGGGAGGAAGAGGAAGAAAGAGGGAGGAGGAGAGGGAAAGAAAGAAGAGAAAAAAAATAAAATAAAAGAGTTTTTTGGTGATTGGTGCGAGAGGAAGGAAAGATGATGAACAGCGGTGGAGCAGGGGAGAGGAAGAGGAGAGGAAAGAAAAGAAGAAAGAAAGAAAGAAAGAAACAGAAAATAAAAGAAAAAGAAAAAGAAAAATAAAGTTTTATACACTTAAAAAGTTGTTCTACAAATTTACAGTAGTTACAATAAACTTTTAAATAAACACACAAAAAACTTACTTGTCAAATTTTTAGTTTTCGCTTTTAGATCCGGTCTGAGTGAGTTATTGGTGGTTTATCCACACAATACCGCAGATCCAATGGTCCAAAACCACTGGCCCGTTATAAAACAAACTCAGTGACCCTTTGGACTGAATTTTTGCTGGCCCATTACAAAACAAATGCCCGTAAGAAAACTAAACCAAGTCAGTCGTGGACCGTTCGGCTTTAACTTCTGCTCCAGTCGAGTACTACCCATACTTCATTTTCTGCGCTATACATAAGTGTCCCCAAACCCTAAACACAACCTCCAGCCGCACCCAGTCTCTCCCAGTTCCCAAACCCCCACCTTCCACCGGAAATGGCTTCCGCCGCCGCTCTTCCGGTAGTTTCTGTGATCCCTCTTGAGAATGAAATGGACTCCGACACCAACTCCCTCCCTCTGCCTGACGTCATGAAGCCCCAATCCGCCCGACATCCCTCCAAGACGTTCATCGTGACATCTCCAAGAACTCCCGCCAACCCTACGCCGTCTCTAGGTTTTGCCGGCCACCAGACCTCCGCCGAGTCCTGGGGTACTGGTCGGGCTGTTTCCCGTATCCCCCGAGTTCCTGGCGGCGGTACCCATCGTGCGGGTCAGGGTGCCTACGGCAACATGTGCCGCGGCGGCCGTATGTTCGCTCCGACCAAGATCTGGCGCCGCTGGCATCGCAAGGTCCCGGTCAACAAGAAACGTTACGCAATGGTTTCTGCCATCGCCGCCTCTGCTGTGCCATCCCTTGTAATGGCCCGTGGCCACCGCATCGAGTCTGTCCCACAAATCCCCTGCGTGATCTCCGATTCTGCTGAGGCCGTGGAGAAACCTCAATGCTATCAGTCTTCTCAAGAAAGTTGGGGCTTACCCTGATGCTGAGAAGGCTAAGGATAGCCAGGGTATCCGTCCAGGAAAGGTAAGATGCGTAACCGCCGCTACATTTCCCGGAAAGGTCCTCTGGTTGTTTACGGTACTGAGGGTGCAAAGCTCGTGAAGGCCTTCCGCAACATTCCGGGAGTGGAGGTTGCCCACGTGGACCGTTTGAATTTACTGAAACTTGCCCCGGGGGGTCATGTTGGGAGGTTTATTGTTTGGACGAAATCAGCATTTGAGAAATTGGATGAGATTTACGGGTCATTTGATAAGCCTTCCTTGACGAAGAAGGGGTATGTTTTGCCAAGGGCTAAGATGGTGAATGGTGATTTGGCCAGGATTATCAACTCTGACGAGGTGCAATCTGTGGTGAGGCCAATCAAGAAGGAGTTGAAGGGGCACCATGAAGAAGAACCCGCTGAAGAATTTGAATTGTCTGCTCAAGCTCAATCCTTATGCCAAGACTGCTAGGAGGATGGCTCTCTTAGCTGAGAAACAGCGTGTTGAGGCTAAGAAGCAGAAGCTTGCCAAGAAGAGGAGTCCAATTACGAAGGTATATGGTTTATGTGATTCTTTTTTCCTCTCTTTTCTATGCTTGATTTGGTTGGAATGTTAATGTAAATGTGGTTGACATTTATCTACTAATGCTGGCTCTATAAACTGCTGTTATTCTCCATAATTTATTAGGATTAAGGAATTAAGGCAATATCTTGCCATGCAACCGTTGTTAACTTGGATAATTGATAACAATACAAGCAATAATTACTGAGACACATCATGCTTTAGTTTAAAGATTTAAACTAAGCTGCTAAACCGAATGCAAATTGATGCACCTATGGCAATAGGCAAATGTGTTGTGCATGCGGTTTCATGTTATTTTTGGCGTTGTGAGGATGTAACAGTGTGGCAACACATGGCTGCTGGGTTTTTCTTTCATTCTTTTTTGTGTTTTTCATGGTTTATCTTGCGATTGAATTATGGATCTTGTTAATAGTTACTTGGTAAGTTTCTTCTTAATATCTTGGTTGGATTAGATGGAAACTC
Source organism: Gardenia jasminoides (assembly GCA_013103745.1). NCBI lineage: Eukaryota > Viridiplantae > Streptophyta > Magnoliopsida > Gentianales > Rubiaceae > Gardenia > Gardenia jasminoides. Next base: position 22,550,686 of record CM023095.1, read on the forward strand.
TTCAAAGTTGACAAAAGAATTTCAAACTTTTTTCCTTATCTGACAAAACTCATTAGTATGAACAGAAAAACTCAAAAGACGAAACACAATCAGGTGGCACCTGTATGTTTTGTGTTTTTTATGTATTTGTGCTATACTTTGATGAGTTTCCTTTTCATTTACATGTAGGTGCTGATTTTTGTTTTTATACATGGAATTGGGTGCAGAATTGTGTATTACATCATATGGTGTTTGTGCTGATATTTCCTTGCCTAGTCTTGGTTGTTCTTTATAGTTTGCTCGTCTTAAATAAACAGTACACAATTACATTCTGAATAATAATCTGAAGGTGTTTATCATCTGTTTTCACTGTGGTTTTGTTTGACTAGCTTTTTCTGGATGCTTAAATTAGCTTTACGGGTTCTGGGTAATGATTGATCACTCCTAGTAACTTTATATGTTCTGGGCTCTGTGGTTTATTTATTGATGTTGAAACACCTGATCTAATGGAATATTTGGAATTACCTGACTGGTTTGCAGTAATAAATGGGTCTTACTCTTATGTTTCGTTCTGTAATCATTGTGTACTGCTTGATAATTCTTGTTTTCCTGTTGTGGATGATTTTGCTTGATAATTGGAGGGGCCTAGGACTTGCTTTGAGAATGTATGGCCCAGCTTTCTTGACTTGATAGTTGCATTTAGGAGTCATTTAGTTCTAATGTTGTATTGAGGCCTCATCCATTTTACTTCTTTGTAACTTCTGACAGGAGGAGATGTCTGCTGTAGAAGCTGCTGGAAAGTCATGGTACAAAACAATGATCTCTGATAGTGATTATGCTGAGTTTGATAACTTCTCAAAGTGGTTGGGTGCTTCGCAATAATTGGTTTTCCTTTGAAGTCTCTGTTACGTTTCAAGTAGGCTACTTGGTAATTTAAGATGTGCAAGAGCTCAGGTCAGAGTGAGTGAGAGAATTAAATCAGTTTTCTGTTTTTATACCAGTTGTATGGAGTTCTCAGCATGCTGAGAAACTTTTTTACATTAAAGGAGATCACCTTGACTTGAGAAGTTGATGGCTTCTTGTTCTGAGATATTCAACCATCGTTCTATTTTTGGGTGTTTGATTATGAATGTGACATGATTTAAACATTCAGAGCATGTGCAGGTTGCACTGGATTCGTTCTACTTCTTTCTTTATCCTCTGCCTGTCATCTTTCTATTATATGCAGCCTTGGTTGCACTGGATTTCGTTCTACTACTCTCATTATCCTGCCTGTCATCTTTTTATTAAATGCAGCCTTACTTTCATATCATCCTGCTTCTGATTAGCAGCTATAGTTTTTGTGGTATCATTTGCTAATGAGGCCTCTGATTTGTCCTATCTTATTTTTGGGCGTCAGTGAGTCTTGAAATCTTCAGACTGTCCTCCCCCAACCCGTCAACCTCCAACACACACACACGCACGCACACACACACAAGCACACACACCCAACCAAAAACAAAAAACAACACCAAAACCCCAACTGAAAAGTTGGCAGTCCCTTTTTATGTGGTAAAGTGAAACGACTCCAACCTTTGGTAAAGTAAGAGGGTAGTATTGTCTGAGTGATTGCGTTAGGAATTGTCGGGTGTGGAAATACAGAGTCTATTCTATTTCATCCATAGGTGAATAGTGAAACACACGGGGGCTTGTTCCTGGAATGTCTTCCTCGATGAGCATTTCTTGGGCCTAACCAAATTATGTAGGCTGGTTCATCCTACGGGCTAACCTCTTCTCCCAAATGATTTGAGTCCGTTTGGATTAGTTGGAGTTATTTTTTAAAAATAGTATTGTAGCATTACTGTAGTGCTGTAGTAAAAAACAATTACTGTAGATGAAAAACAATTACGGTAGATGTAGATGAATTTGGATTACTGTAGATGTATTTGAATTGTTTTTTTTTATTTCTTTTTTCTTTTCCAAGATTTTTTCCTTTTCTTTTTCCCTTTCCTCCCTCCCCTCTTCCCTCTTCTTCTTGCGTCAGCTAACATAACAATATATATATTTTTTCTCTCCCTCTCCTCCCTTACCTCTCCCCCCCGCCCACCTCCCCTCTCCCCTACCTCCCCACTCCCCTTGCCACCTCCTCTCTCCCTCCCCCTTCCTCGCCACACTCAGATCGTGACTAGATCTAGAGTGTGTGGGGAGGGAAAGGAGGAGTGTGAGGTGGGAGGAGAGTAAGAGGAAAAAAAAAAAACAAGAAGATCATAGTCTTGAGAAGAAGGGAAGAGGGAGGAAAAAGGAAAAGAAAAAAGAAAAAGAAAAAAATATAGAATATTGTGAAAAATAAAGGGTTGTTTTTGGGGTTGTTTTTATTGTTACATTTGGAGTATGAAAAATAGTTTTTCAAAAATAGGGGTAAAAATAATGAATCCAAACAAAGCCTTTGGTATTTGCTTTTATTAGCAACAATAGTGCAAAATGACTTGTCAGCTAGGTTAGTCCAACTTTCGTATTTACAAATTAAAAATAAGAGGGAAAAATGTTTCAATGCAATAGGGTTAAAAACAAAAAAAAAAAACTCCTGTGGTTAGATTAATATACAAAAAAACTCCCCGTTGTTTCAAATTATACATTTCGTTACCTCATGGTTTGAACTAAGGTGAAAATTGGCGAAAACCGTTAAAAGTAGTTTTTAGTTGAAAAATAGTTTTTAACACAAATTTTGACCTAAAATGCCTATTTTGCCCCCTAGGCCTTAAAAAAACTCTAAATTCGCCTCAAATTTGTAGGAAATAAGTTAGATAAAAATCAAAAAATATCAAGAGAAATCAATAAAATTTGCAATTGCAGTATTTTCTTAGAGGTTCTATTATAAGAATTTAAAATAAAAAATTAGAAAAATAGTAATACCTTTATATAATGAAGAAAAATTAGGAAAGTATTTGATAATTTTAAGTTTGAAATTTGCAATTGTAATATTTTCTTAGAGTATGTATTGTAAGAATTAAAAAAAAAAAATTTCAACACTTTTTTTGTGTATATAGTGAAAAATAAATTAGGAAAATAGTTAATGATATATTCATAAGGGTAAATCTATCATTTTACTCAAAACCATTACTTTTAAAGTTTCTATCAATTTTACCTTTAGTTAAACCATGAGGTTATCTAAATGTATGTGATTTGAAACCACCAGGGGCTTTTTTGTATATTAGTCTAACCACAAGGGGTTTTTTTTTTATTTTTAACCCAATGCAACATAATTTCATTTGAAAGGAAAAGAAATGATGCAATTTGCTTTGCTTTACAGGACGTATTGAGATGGTCAGATGGAGAGCAAAAAGTTTTGTTGAAAAAGAAAAAGTGAAGAGCAATAGAAGTTTATTAAAAAAAAAAAAACTGTTGCGTATCACAATTTCTTGATTTAGGATCTTCTACAACCCTAGTTTGTGCGTGGAAACTAGGAAATCTGGAATTCTTGATTAGGCGACGCAACCAGTCGCCGATAATCGACCTCTAGGCGGCTAGTGTCCAAAGCCTTGAATGGTCTCAAGGACTTAAAAGCCCGTACAAACGAAATTGGAAGGAATAAAAGTACTGAAAAGACTCTGATGAACTAAAGGAATTTATGAACAAACTAATTGGGAGAAACAAGAAAGGACATGTGCCGATTAAATAGAAAAGCGAAATAAAGAACATTAACAAGTCGATAAGCGTAAATTCGGAATGAAAAGACCTATCTAGAACCTATTCCTACTTGCTACTTGATTCCAATTTCTGTTGTTGTGTTTTTTGATGTTGTTTGCGTCCTGTTTGCTGTAACACTCCTCGGTATTTATAGATACCGCTTTGTAACCGTTTTCTCCCGAAATCGGTGTGGGTCTTGCTTCTAATCCACTTCCCCATTTACTGCTGATTTCTTGTATAGTGGGGATAGTACTGTCTACCGCTTCCTAGAATATAGGGTCACGCCAATCGCCTTATCCTTAGCCATACTCAGCCCTCTCTTGCGAACCAGCTTGTCGGGGTAGTGGGATGGTCGACCACGTTGGCGACCCTAGTTCCTTCGATGCACTTTCGGTGACCCTGTCATCGGCTCATTACCCATGGCCGTGATTCATTATCTCGACTGTGCTTTCTCGCCATCGGTGGCCGATTATTTGGACCCAACGGTGATGGTACCGACTTCCCTATCTCGACCAGTGCTTCTTTGACTTATCGGATGGTCGATTATTTGGACCCTAATGCTGATGGCCAGCCGACTTCCTATCTCGACACAACTTCTTTGGCTTATCGGATGGCCAATTATTTGGACCAACGGTGATGGCTACCGACTTCCTATCTTGACTGTGGTACTTCCCTCGGCTTACCGGTTGGTGATTATTTGGACCAACGTGATGGCTTAACTTCCTATCTCGACCTGTGGCTGCTTCTTTCAACTTATCAGATGGCCAATTATTTGGACCCAATAGCTGATGGCCAACCGACTTCCTATCTTGACCGGTGGTTGCTTCTTTTGACTCATCAGCTGACTGATTATTTACAAAAACAAAGCAAAATTGCTGTGTCTCCGAAAAATTTAGGGCATGTTCAAAGGATTTTTGGCTACATTCACAGAGCTTTATACGGACAGGCGTATATATAATTATGTATAGAAAGGGTTTAGGTGGACAGCTTCTAACGAACTTTGCATATGAAGCCCATAATCTTTGTGAGATGGTCCACTTAAAGTAGGTCCATAATCTGTGGGATCATAATTTTCCCAATCAATCGTTGGGTTAGGAGACTGATTAGGTATGGTAAGGCCACAATACTAATTTTCGGCTTTATTTGTCATGTGCAACTTAGATAAGTGAAAAGGAAAAAAAATGAAAAAGAAAAAGAAAAACAAGACATTTACAATAATCATGTTTTACCATAGGTTATGTTCTCATTTACTTTAGATTTTGTAAAATTTGATTATGAAAGGTTATTTTAAAGAATAATCTGAATGAGCAAAATCTAATTTTTTGATTGATTATAGATATCAAAATTTTATGACTATAATAAAATCTATAATCTAAATGGAAAAAAAAACAAAAACTCACAAAAAATACTCATTATTCGAAATCAAAATTCATAATGTAGTGTAGTAAATTAGTTTTGCATAATTGTTGCCAAATTGTTTTTTTATTTGCTGTCATTATGTCAATTGAAGAAGACAATGGCACCGCCTATACCAATTTGTCTTCGATTCTTATTCCGCTAACTAGTATATGTTACTACTGATGTCTACCAATTGGATAGAGTGAAACATTGAGAAATAAAGCTTCAGTTGCTACTGTGAGGCTTTGTTAGTGTTTTTTTAATTCTTTTGTTTTTTGTTTCCTACAAGATGGAGATGGAGACGGAAAAGGAGGAAAATGAAATGACGAAGAAGAAAGCAGAGTCAACCACTGGCATCGATCATCAAATTGTGGAGCACCAAGTGAGAAGTCATCGACTGAGACGAGTATCCATTTTGTTCGTATGGATATCTGGGGGGGCCTTTCTAGCTAGTTGTTTTATCAACATATAGAGTATAAGCGTGAATGCAATGGGTGAATGGAGTGGTTCTACTGCTGACATGGCCAACTGTGATTGGTTAAGAGATGGTCGTCAAGTCACGCAGGACTCACGTGCCATATAAGAGTTTTGCTCTCTAATTACATTACATATATATAAAGCGGGAATGCAATGGACGAACTGAGTGTTCGTCTGCTGACGCAGCATCCTGCCATTGGTGGAAATGTGGTCGTCACTCACGTGACAGGCACGTGCTTTTTTTTAACCCCCGCCAGAAAGAATGCTTTCTCCCAATCCTGATGTGACCGAAGCTTTTTTCTCTTTCCACTTCTCCTCTCTTCATTTCCTTTCAGATTGATGGATTTCTTCTCATTTTTTCGTCTGTTCATTTTTCCCCTTGATTATTACATTCTTTTTCACTCGCTAATGGTCTCCTCTTCTCTTCTCTTCATTCTCCTTTCAGATTCACTGATTTCTTCTTATTTTTTTGCTTTGTTCCTTTTCCCCATTGATTATTAGATTCTCTTTCATTTCCTGATGAGTTCCGTATTTTTTTTCCGCAGGTTGGGAGATCGGAGCATCGATTAAAGCAGGAAGAAATGTGGAGATCCATTTTTTTTCCTAAAGGTCGGCAGTTTTAGGTCTCTGTCTTTGTTTTTTTTCCCTTTTTTCTATCAGGAATTAGTTAGCTTTGAGGGTTTTTGTTCTCGGGGTTTTTTTTTTATATCTTCGTGATAAATCTTACTTGGCCACTTTTTGCTTGTTTAGGGTGTCGGTTGGACAGAGGAAAAAGCGAGAGAAAGGATGCAGACTTATTTGAGGATTTATTTTGCAGTGGCTGTAATTTTGTTTTATTTTGAAGAATGGAGGACTGGACAATTTAAGGTATGCCATTTTTTTCTGTATTCTTTTTTCCCCTTGATTATTAGATTTTCTTTCACTTTCTCATGAGATCCTTTTTTTTTTTTTTGGTTTTGAGAAAGAATTGCAGCATTTTAGTTTCTTGATGTACTTGGAGCTTCTTGGTCTCCTCTTCTTCTCTCTTCACTCTCTACTCTCCACTCTCCTTTCAGGTAGACGGATTTCTTCTCATTTTTTTCTGTGTCAATTTTGTTTTTGTTTTGCTTTTTAAGTGACTGTTGATCTTTCCAGTTTCTTGATTTGTTAGAAAGATGCTTTTTTTTTTTTTCGGAGAACAGAAACTTCTGAAATTTGATTTCCTTTTTCTTTTTTCCTTTTTTTTTTGGGAAAGGGGTGTGATACTTTCCCACAGGTCGGGAAGATTGTACTGTATTGTTTAGAATAGAAGTATGCTTGTGATATTGGTGTATTCATTAGTATGGTCCGTAGAACTTCAATTTGTGGAGGAATATATTGGTGATAGTTGTATGAAAGTGCTTAGTTTACAGCATAGCTTCGTTTTTAAATAGTTCAGAAAATAATTTTGTTGGCTGGTCTTTGTGAATGGATTTAATATATGAGTGTTGTCTGTTCTTTTAGGATTTTTTTGTTGACATTGTATTTTTCCTCGTTTCCCAGTTGGAGATGGTGTGCATTTTATCTACTTAGTGCTCCTATAAATTTTTTTTCTAGATGAAGTGGATGTTAATATTACAATGAGATAAAGCTCTCAATGCTTTTGTGATTTAGTGATGCTCAACTCTTTCCTTCTGGACTCCCTACAGGTTTAAGTCTGGATTAGAAGTTGAGCATTTTTTTTGGGCTTGCCTTCTTTCCACTACCTTTGGTGAACTTTCTTCCCCCCCTCCGGGTGCATGTCAGCTGGAATGTAGTTGGTCTGTTGTATTCTTAGTTCTAATGCGCAACAAGTTTTTCTATACAATTTTCATTTGAAGAACACTGCAAATATTTCGTCAATGTCAGTTTGAAGCTTTTAGTGTTATATACTTGGAGAGTGAATATGGTTTACTTTCACATGAAAGAGTAACTTTTAATTAGTAGTATCATGCAAGCTATTTTTAAACTTTGTGCTGGACTTGCAAAAGGGTCCAACTTCTCTGTGGACTTGACATATTTTAGTTTTGCTCATAGAATGTTGGCCCATCTGAGTTTGTTCATGGAGCCACTCTCTGGTGCTAACTTGCACTCCAACGTGGACGCGGATGATGATGGGAATGCGGAGGAGAATGATGACTTGGAGCTTAAACGACGGCACATGGAGGATAATGCTGAGAACGATGACCAACCTACTGTCATCGGTATGTTTAGTGGTGAATAGAGATTTTAATTGTTTGACATAGGCGTTTTAACATTTTGCTTGGGACTGTAATTTTTTAGTTTTTAGTGCCAGTTTTGTTTGGTTTTTGGGGTTGTAGGAATTTTGCATGTTTGTTTCTACCATTTTGTAGTCCAAATATTTGGGTTTTATGTATTTATATTTGCCATTTGGGATGAAGATTCTTGTGGGTTTTATATTATATTGCATCTTTATGTACGATGGTAGCCCCAGTTCGTCATGTAGTCTTTTAATGTATGGGGATGGCCACATAATATAATTCGATGAAGAACTGAATAAGCTTTGAAACTATGGTTTAACAACTTGTGCAAACGAGCCAATGGTTTATGTTCAGCTAAATTCCTTTTCCCTTTGTTCTGCTTAGGCTTGAAGCTGAGAATGTGGAATTGGCTCCAGGTTCATGGACACCCAATAAGACTTGGAATTCACAGTTGTCTTTTGCTAAGAGCAAATTATATGATACAGAAAAATTGCTGAATGCAGGAAAGCTCATGATCATAGGACAAAGCAATTGTTCTTCGAAACTTTGCCATTGGCTCACTGAAAGGTTTTGATGATACAGAGAATATGGAAGGAGATGGTTCTTGAAAATGTGGATAGCTACTCCGCCAAGAAAACAAGATTAAGCTGCATTAGTACTATTCAATGTTTGTATTAGAAGAGCTTGATGTTTTTTTTCCTCGCTGGCCTTCTATTGTAAATTTGACAGATTATTTACATCCTTTTTAAAGGATTATTGCTGTTTCAGTTAATTGAGTACTTCCGTGTGTTGTGTCCTAGGTAACTTAGTGGTAGAGGCTGAATTGCGCTTCTTCTCAACTCTGTATCAGTTTTAGATCTTCATCTGCGAGGCTTTGCTCTATAGGATGTGCCTTGTCCTATGTTATGTTTTAATTTTGTAGTGCTGAAGTTTTTATCTACAAGGTTTCATTCCTTTAGATGTGCCTATATGTTATGTATCACTTTAGATTTATTTATTTCTGATTTTTTTTTGCACTCGTGAGCTTTCTGCTTTGAAAGTCTATTGCTCCAAAAAAAAAATCTTAATTCTTTTTCCCCTTCTTTAACACATATCTACTAAATGTGAATGCATGTTACCAAATGGTGATGCCAGGATGCTGATGTGTCAGTGGGATTGGAGGCTTGATGGTCGTCCTCCTCACGTGATCTGCACGTGGATGTGGAGGGAAGAAAGTGCTGTTGGTTTGTCTTTAATTTTTTTAATCAGATTTACTTCTTTTCCCATATGGATGCAATTAATTCGTTTCTACCTGCCACATCACCTTTGGTCAAATTTATTGTGACAGGTGTTGATGTTTATTAGTGTTTGGCTCAATGTAATGGGGTTCATTTTATAGGTGTGCCCCCGTTTGTAGGTCATAACTTTCTGCTTCCTTTGCCTTATTGCCATTTAGAATAAGTGGGTTATATGTAAAAACATATCCTTCTATTGTAGTGAACTGAAGAAGGGATGCTTTCTGATTTGATTGTGCCGTGTTTTCCTCGGTGCCCGTACTCATTTTTCAGAACTTCATGTTTACATTACGGATTTTGAGGTCTTTGTGATTATTAGTTGTTTCCTTCAGCTTCTTGTTATCGGCAGCATTGTTTTTTGTTTTGCATTTTTCCTTTTGGTGTTTGCTAAGGTTGGCTGTTGTATTGCTCAGCTCTGTTTTGAAGTCCTCCTCTGTTTTTATTGTGTCTCCTTCTTCTCTTCCCTGCATTTAAAGCCAGTAGGTGAGCATTTTTCCCCTTTAATTTATTAAACATAAACAACAGTGGAAGACAAAATCGATCTTCATCATCTTCATCAGAACAACTTTTTTTTGCTGTTCAGTGAGTATTTTCCTTTTTTCCCCCTGCAAGAAATGAGACAAAAAAATAAGAAAGCCCATGGAAACAAGAAGCAGGCTAGGGAAAAATAGATCTTTAGCCTCTTCATGGGAACATGTGATTTTTTTGCTCAGTAAGCATTTTTACTTTTCTTTTTGGTGAAATTTAAGTTGGTTATTTGATTTTTTTTTTTCCTGATTAGAAGTAGAAGATAAGAAGGGAAATAAGCAGATTAAAGGAAAAGTATACTTCTTCAGCTTGATCGGGTCATATAAAATGGTTGTGAAAGGATGCTGTGGGCGGCACATGATTTTTGTGCTTTGTAATCTCTCCTTTCTCAGTACTTCTTTAGCCTTTTGAATTTTTTTTGAGGGTTTAATAGTCTAATTTTTGTATATTAATCTATATATGTATGTTGTAGGTGCAAGAAATTGGAAATTTTTTCCATCATCCTGATGAGAATAAGGTTCTGTAAATTTTTCTCCTTTTATAACGTGTCATCTATTTGGGTATTTTTTTTAGAAGAAAAGGTTTAGTTTTTGTGTTTCCTCCCGAGTTATGCCTGATTTTTTTTGGGTTGGGGGTTTTTGGCTATGTTGGAATCTTGATTTTTTCCCGCAACTAGAAAGTGCCAAAATGCATAAATAAATTTAGAAAGTTCTTTTTTGTATTTTTTTCCTTTAAATTCTGATCTTTTTCCTTTAAAAGAATTTTTTGGTCTGTGTAATCTATTTATTTATTTTTGTTATATTGTAGGTCCAAAACTAGCGGCCAGACATGGTGGATTTCTTTTTCCATTTCCCATGCCGGCTAGTAAGGAAGTATATATTAGACGGTTGTCTTATATTCTTGTTCTTTGTGAAGCACATCATGTAGATTTCCTCTGTTTTTGTGAATTGGTCCCATTGTAAGCCCATAGTGCATTTATGTTCCTATATTTTTTGTTGAATTGCAAGTATCATGGAATAGATATCCTGGAACTTCCTAGAAGCTTAGTTGTTAATAATCTGAGATTTATTTTCAAAAAAAGTGCAATCCTGGAATGTCCTTGCCACAAAGGAAAATACTTTTCATTGCCTTGCTTTTACTTTTATCAGGTGGTCTTAGGTGTAAATGTGAGCACCAATTAATGAAACGCCCTCTTTCACTATAAGATGCATTTTAGCCTCGATAAAGAAGGTTCTTCTGGGAACAGGAAGCTAAAAAATTTTGTAATGTTTAATTCCCAGCCAATTTGCACTGATTCATTTATAGTTGAAGCATATTCTGGTCTTAAAATTTCGATTTTATCTTCAATAGAGAAATGTCGGATGGGTTTTTTTGTAGAAAGAATCGTAGCATTTTACCTCATCTTGATGTACCTGAAGTTTCTCTTTCTCATGGTCTCCTCTTCTTGCTTCATTCTCCTTTCAAATCCACCGCTTTCTTCATTTTTATTCTGTATACCTTTTCCCCTTGATTAAATTCTCTTTCACTCTCTAATAAGTTCCATATTTTTTGCCACAGGTTGAGAGATCAGACTATCAATTAAAGCATGAAGAAATGTGGAGATTGTTTTCCTAAAGGTGAACACTTTTAGGGTCTCTCTCTCTTTTTCCTTCCTTTTTTCGGTTCAGAAATGAGTTAACTTTGAAGGCTTTTCTTCTTAGGGTTTTTTTTAATATCTTCCTAATAAATCTTACTTGGCCAGTATTTACTCATTTAAGGTGTCTATTGGACAAAGGAAGAAACGAAAAAATCCAACCTTATTCCAGATTTGTTTTCGGTAGGCTGTAATTTTGTTAGATCTTAAAAAATGGAGGATGAACGATTTAAGGTATGTCATTTTCTTCAACTTTTGTGTTTTGTCTCTTACTATGTAATCAATTTTACCTATTTCCTTTTCATAATCTCCCTATTTTTTCCTCTCTAAAGAATCATTTTATAACAGATAAACAATGCATGAACACCCACCATTTGCTCCTTTTTTTAAAATTTTTTTAAGGCACCTCCAAATCTATTCTTTTTTTTGCTGAAATTTCTTTTTCCCTTTTTTTTTGAATACCCTCTCTATGAACTGAAGTTGTCAAGAGGGTATCAGCAAATTTTATTGGTTGATTTTGCCTTCTCTATTTTTTTTTTGCAGAGTGGAACTTCTACCGACACATTGATTTTGACTAAATCAAACTTTTGCACAATAATCAAGTGACTTCTAAGGTTTTCTTTTTTGTTATAGTTGTATTCTCCAAATATCGCTTGATGATTATTTTGTTTTTTCCGGTTGTTTTTTGTGATTACGATGGGTAAAGAGAGAGAGATAGAGGGTCATGAGAAATTACAGTTAGTTCATTTTGGCTTTTAATTGATTGTTGATCTTTCCAGTTTCTTCATTTGTTAACAAGGTGTTTTTTTTACAGAGCACAAAAAATGCTGAAATCTTATTTTCTTTTTTCTTTTTTTTTAGGGAGAGGGTTTGTGATACTTTCCCACAAGTTTAGAAGATTGTACTGTACTGTTTTTTGTTGTGTGCATATTGGGATGCTTGAGGTCTTTTAATCTCTTCATTTCCTTTGTCTGATTCAATTAGATCTCAGCTGCCAGCTATCTATTTTTCTTTAATTTTTAAATATGTTTTTTGTTTTTTGAAAGCACGTTCCTCTGTCTTTCTTATACATAATGCTTTTCAAGTGGATAGCTAAAAGTTATAGACTTTGTCAATTATTATAATCTATAAAGGTAAGAAGAAGACATATAATAATAATGCAGTTCATGCTGCTCTGCAAATGATAATGTCTCTTCTTCTTAGAACTAAAGAATTTTGAACAAAGATATGCTTGTAAAATTGGTGTATTCACTTGTAAAGTCCATAGAACTTGAATTTGTGGAGAAAAATAGACCATAATAGTATAAAAGTACTTAATTTATAACATAGTTCGTTATTTAAACCGTTCAAGAAATAATTCTGTGGGCTGGTGTTTCTCAATGGATTTAATATATGAGTCTTGTCTATTCTTCTATGAATTTATTTTTGTTAGTAATGTTTTTTGTTGGTTTTGCAGTTGCAAATGGTGAAGATTTAATCTACTCAGTACTGCTATTAAGTTTCTTCTTCTAGGTGAAATGGATTTTAATATTGAGAGAAGATAAAACTCTCAAATCTTGTGATTTAATGATAATTAACTCTTCTTTCTAGACTCCGTACAGGTTTATGTTACTGGATTTATTCCCTGTATTGGAAAGGCAATAAATTTTTTGGTTCTTTCATTGATGTATGTGTGAGGGCCGTGAGCTTTAACCTAAAACTTATTTACATTCTTCATCAATGGTTCTTATAATTTTTGCTTGAGGATGTGCTTGATTAAAAAAAAAAAAACTTTGTACCATCAAAATTATTGCAAAATGATAGCTCGGGAAACTTACGTAAACTTTTGAAATTCACCCCAATAATTAATGAGCAATTCAATCATCCAGTGAGATATACCTAATTCACTCAATTTCAAAATACATAGACAAATTGCTTTGAAATCACTACCATCATTTGTACAAGGTTTTAATCATTTTCTCCTTCAACCGATTTCATTCAACATTCCTTAAATCAAATTAGGATTAAGCTGAAACATTCCAAGCAAATTCGGGAATTTCATCACATTTCCAGCTAGGAAAATTTTTGCCACCCCTCTTCACCCTACCTGACCACCATGTGTCGATTTCTTGCTAGGAAGAAGTTGATAACTTGAACAAGTTTCATCCTTCCAACCGGCAGCTCATTGGATTGAGATCAAGAAAATTTTCAGATTATCTTAACCAAACTTGATGATGATCACCGGCCTTCATGTCCAATGGAAAAAGGGCTGTTGCCATTTGGCATCTTATTCCAGCCACCTTATGCTCACTTGAGCAAGGCAAGTCTGCAAAATTATTTCTTCAAGACCAACCGATGATCATCAGCCTTAAACTCTCCTTATTGCATTTCAAATTCACTCTTCACTTTCACTTGACTTCAGCACTCATCTCTCAAGCTCTCAACCGAGAAGCTCTCCCTTCACCCCCACATTTCACTTCAAACTTTTTTCTCCCAAAGCTCAACCTAGAGCTCCCTTTTCACTTTTCATTTCCTTGTCTTTCTTTTCTTGATCGATTCAGCCTTGCACCAAGAGGAGACTGTGGCTGCAAGCTGCTGAAACCAAGCTTGAAATCTGGGCAGGATCAAGGCTGTCTTCTCTCCATTCGTTCCCTAAGCAAGCCGAAGGTAAAACATCATCTACTTCTTGAAAAACTTCTTGGCAGCTTAGCATTTTCCATTCTTAGTTTATTTCGTTTCTTGTAGCTGGAAACTGGATTTGATTAAGCCAAGCATCACTTGTTCATCCGTTTCTTGAAACTGGTTGGAAGTAAGAATTATTTTTCATCCTCTTTAGCTTAAAAGAAATGGTTCTCTTCTCAAACATATCATCTTGACTCGTGAAACTGCCATGCATGTACCGGTTGACTTGAAATCTTGCCATGGCATTCTTGTATCCTTTTGTCTTGCTGGAAATCTGGTTAACCGAGAGAAAAGCCATTGTTCTTGATTTCACTAAGCTTCCCGAAGGCAAATGATAGTTTTAGTTTGTTACTTCATGCATGATAGTTGAATGTAGTTGGACTTTTCCTTGTGTTCTGTTATTGTTTGGTAACCTTGATTTCCTTGTTGTTTTGAACAGTTGTGGGCTGAAGGGCTTGCCCTGTTCCATCCGAAGCTCTCTTGTTAATAACTTGTTGAAATCACCACATGCATGTGCTACATTCCACTTGACCGGTAAGGCTTTGATTAAAAATTTTCGTGAACCAAACGTTTTAAAAATAAACTGAGCTTGAGTCCTTCATTTTCTCCTTTGAAAGTTGTATATCCATTTTCGTTGCATGAGATACTCTTTGTCAGTTTTAGAGCTGGATATATGATGACATAAAACTTGGCTTTTGAATGGAAGTTGGTCTTGCAACAAGAAAGAAAAATAAAAGGAAGAACCGGACTTGATAACTTCAACTTAAGGATTGTCTAGTTGCATCTATTGTTCAGTTTTGACCGTATGCATGAATCTTTAGTTTCTTAAATGGATGTATTACATGTTGAGGGACCTAATTGGTATGCTGGGAATGAAATTAGACCATTAGCAACATCGCTATGAAGCTAGAAATTCACAAATTTTTCAAGAAACGTGTATTTTCCAGAAAAATCAGTAGGCAAATTGGTCCAAAACAGAATGCTTGTATCTCACAGTTTATAAGTCCAAATAAAGTGGCATTAGTGGCATTCGAAACTAGACCCAAAGAGCTTCGATTCGGTACCTCACACGCTCCGTAACTCATTTTCTACACACCGTGGCGATCCGACGAACATCGCTGAAAATCAAACCTGCGATTTTGTTAAACATGATGGTTTCGAACTTATTGTCCAAATTTGAGTGATTTCTAAATTGATTTGGTCTTCGATGTTTTCTGAGGAAATAAAGAACGATAAATCTAGTTTTAAACGCTCCAAAATCATGTAATTCACATGAATAGAACTTCCGATTCAATTTTTGAACGAAACCATGGCAAATTGGTTTTTCACGCAATGCACTTTACGAAACTTTCATTTACTACATTTGGTCATTTGACAAAACCTTCATTTTTCAAACTCAAATTCCGACCTATAAAAACTTGTTTTAATCCGTAGAGGTATTGTACTTTAACAAGACCAAAATGGGTAAACACGGAATCAAATTATTTTAAACCAAATTCAAGTCACGAAAACTCATTTTTTGTACTATAACAAATGAAATTAGACACAGCTAGTCAATTTTCTAACCAAGGCAAGTTTTCCTCTATTTTCTCCAACGTAATACTCTACATTATCAAAATCCTTTTAAATATCAACTATTAAAATTTTTCAAACCCTAATTTTGCCAAATTTTTGAAACTCACGTATTCTGACCTAACTAACCAAAACCTCAAATTTCAAAATTCATACCACCGTTTTGCCATAATATTAACTCGATTAGTAAAACCTTAAATACATCCTTGTTTTTATAAGAGAAGTGAATTGGTCAAAATTGATTTTAAATAAATAAAAGTTAATATAGTAATTATGTACCTCAGGACCCGTCGGTGAACCAAGCGAGGGCGTTGATACTGAAGCTTTCAACTCACCAACTCAACTTTGATCTATCTAAGGTGAGGGTTCCAATTTGTTGTTAAGTGATTTTGGTTATTAAGTGTTATTTGTTATTTAAAATACTTGATTAATAAGTATTACTTATCATTGAAATCACTTGTTTATTAAGTATTATTCATTATTGAAAATACTTGCTCCTTAAGTGCTACTTGTTATTAAGTTACTTATTTATTGAGTATTACTTGGATTGAATGTACTTGTTTGTTAAGTGAACCATTATATCACTTAATTATTGAATTCAATTTCAAAATGATTTGACAAAAGGAGGGGCCGAGTGTGTACTTTGTCGCACCGACCCCACTGTTTTACACAAATGACTTTAAACTACTATAATTGTGCCTGTGCATGTCAACTGTGCATGACTGTGACGCCATTGTGTGCTTTGCCGCAATAGGCTGGTCCGGGATCCCAAACTCCAGAGGCGAGTCGGCCTATTCCGATCCGGCATTAGGGCTTGGTCGGGTACGTCGACGGACCCTGGGGATCGTTAAGGTTACCTCGAGTGTACACCACCTACCGACTGTTGGTTTTCGGGCCCGAAGTTGGGAGTAAGGGGTTGGCGAATGGGAAGCAGTGAAGACTGATCAAAGTACTGCAAACTCTGTACCGACTGGTTCAAATGAGCATTGTATCCTTTTATTGCTCCTATTATTGACTGGACTGTGCTAAAAATACTGTTCATGACTTTCTTAAAAGTGGAAAACTTACGTACTTGAAAAATTTTCCCATATGTGAATTTCACTGTTATATGAAAGCATGCTATACCAATGTGCTTATCTGCTTATGTGTTTTGGGACTCTCATTGGGCTTTCAAAAGCTCACCCCAATATATATTTTCCCTCCCAGGTTCTCCAGAGTGTTAGATTGGGTGAGAATGGTAAGTGTATGTGGAACCCTAGTGGATGAATGGATGTGAATTAAATAAATTGAATTCTATGGATGTATTTTATATTGAAAACTCTAAGTTGAACTGTTGGATTGACCGAGTCCTGGCGAGAGATAGGCCGGCGGCCGCGGGTCCTAGGGTTTGCCTTGGGAAACGTGGGGCCGCCACAGTATGCTTACTGTTGTTTTGGGTAAGTGGTGAAATTTTAATGGGTTTGTTTGTATAACAGAAATTTGCAAAATTTACTTTGCTTACATCATAATCACACTTTCCAATCACCTTTTTATCTTCCCAACAACATTTTTATCTCACATACATCACATCACAAAAAGTGCTACAGTAAATATTCCAAATAAAATCTCAAGTAAATTCTCTATCCAAACAAACCCAATGTCTTTTTGTAATGTCCTGTAAAAGATCATGTTCCTAATTTTATATTTCTTAGATACAAATGCTATCCTTCGGATTTGAGTTTGGATTAGAGGCTGAGCATTTTTTAATCAAGCTGGCCCTTTTTTGCTAGTTCTAGTAAATTTTTCTTTTTATATATATTTTTTGTTCAATACATGTTGCTCAAATGTAATTGGACTGCTGTATTATTAGCTTGAATACACAACAAATTTCCCTACAGAATTTCCACTCCAGAACACTACAAACATTTTATTTGATGATACTATAGCTTGTCTACAATTACTAGAATGTCTTTGAAATGTGTATTTTCAACTTAAAACTGCCTCAACTGTGTATTTTCAACATAAAACTGCCTCAATTTTTTGATGTACAGGTTGTTTGTTGCGTTTGTGATGTACTCTTAAAGACTGGATAATTTGTTAGTTGGTATAATCTTGTCCTTCTGAGAAAAGTTGATTTTGACTTTGAAATGTGTATTGCTTGCAAATCATCTGCCCCTCCTGCTGCCCCAACTTGTCTCTCTTTTTCCTTTCCCCACCCCACTTCTCGATAAAAAATTCCCTTATACACCTCCTTTATGGAGGTGTATTCACGTGGTGTGTGCATTTTGTGATACGTTATTGGAAGTCAAATTACAGATGATATTCCTAGACAAATATTACTTGGAGGTAGAGGGGCTTTAGGTATTGATTCTCTGTCTTTGTGTGTAAGTAGTTGTTCTTGGTGTGTGCTGTCCCCTTTTCTAATGCTCACACAGTAATTTGGATTTCGCAGTCAGATTTGTTGGTGATTAAGTAAATTATTACTTCTGTCATATGGATGATCATTGTTTTTTATTTTCTATATCTTTCACCTGAGTTGGTAGTTTGGTTTGCATGCAGCTGAATGGTTTAGGTTGTCAAATTTTTATGGGATTAGTTTCTATTAAATGATAAGTTTTTAGTGACAAAAGATGCAAAAGTACTAATGCTTTTGGTCATTAAAGTCACTATGCAGTTTCTCATAGCAAACAATGAAGATTTTGTTTCATAAATATATGGAACTGAAGCCTTTTGGCAGAAGAAAAGTTTTTAGGGATGCCTTGAAATGCAAAAGAATTGGAATACATTTATTTGAGTCGTCTATTGTTTTCCTGAGATTCATTATTGATTATTTATTTGAATTTTTTATAATCATCTTCTAGGATGTCCTTGTATTCTAGATATGTTTTTTACCTGTTCTTGTTAGCTACGGAGTTGTGGCTATACTCGCCCACTTGTAAGTTACAGCTGTTTTTCTTACTATATCTTGATCAATATGTCTTCCTATCCGTGCAATCACAAGCAGTATTCTATGAACAGTTTTTCCTTCCTTTTTTTTGGTGGGATGATTTCTATGAAAAAAATGAAGAAAGAAAACAAAGTATAATATTATTGGTCAGTTATGATACTTAAATTTCTTGCTTGATTACTAGAGTATAGCAAAAAATGCTGTTTGTCAGGAAATAATCTTGAAGTGGAATAAAGTGGTATTGATTCTATAAAATTAACAACTTACAATGAGGTCTGAAGTCACATTACATGTTCTCAAGAGTAGCAACGTCAACATTTTTTTTAAACTGCTTTCAAATTTTATTAGCTTTTTTAAAACTTTAAACTCACATCTTAAATGCCAATAACCTTTGCAGCACCATTTTGGTTTGGGAATTATACCTGTGCTTCAGTTCTGCCGTCAGTTTCTCCTCCATACATGGTGATTAATTTTTCTAGCATTCTTTTCTTACCCTGTTAGCCTTTTTTTTTTTTGTAAAGCTGTTTTGCATATATTCCGTTATGTTATGCTTAGATGCAAATTTTAGGAGTTGAGTTTCTTCAGATTTTCTATTTTGAGTGTAGATACATCTATCCCAATGTGAGATTATCAGAAAACATGTAAACCAAAATAAATTTGTGAAATTGAAATGTAGCTAGGTAAAAATCAAAGTTTCATGCAAATAATTTTGCATCTAACTATTAGTTGCTATTTAGTTTGAGTCTCGGAGATAAGGAAAGGGGTAGTTGCTAAATGAGTAGTTTTTTCTTTGACAAATATCATCCAAAGTCCAGCATAAGTAGATGTAATGAACTACGGTTGCTGACATATTCTAACCTGTCATATGATACATGTATTGTTCAGCTGTTTATCTTTTAAGATAAATATTTGATTTAGAAGTCACAAAGCATTAGCATATTAACAAACATTTTGTTACTTCTATACACTATTAAATCATGCTAATTGGATATTCCCATGTGTGAGAGGCGTGTATCTGTAATAACTGCTGCTTTGAGCAATGGTAAGCTTCTAAAGAAAAGTAAATCTGCACTGTCTGCATGGTAGTGGCAGCATTCCCTTTACATTAGAGCAAATGTTACCAACCAGCAATTAAGGGGGTATTAGCTATAGATTGGATTGTGGTTAGTTAATGAGGTTTCTGAGATAAATCACTCCATTGCTTCCCAAGTACACAACAAAGTAGAACTTGTGAGTGTTAGCTTGAAATTTTGAGTAGTATTATACAGTTGGAGAATGGATATGATTTACTTTGACATGAAACAGTAACTTTTAGTTAGTAGTATTATACAAGCTATTTTTAAACTTTATGCTACTGGCATAACATTTTTTGAATTGTATTATACCTTTGGAGAATGGATGTGATTTACTTTGACATGAAAGAGTTACTTTTAGTGGTACCGTACAAGCTGTTCTTAAACTTGTTTGCTGCTGACACAACATTCAACTAGAGGGTTTTAAAAGCCATGTTTTTGCCACATCTTAATAGTATTTAGAAATCATGCAATGAATGTTTGGAGAAGCCACAGTAAGAAATGGAGAAGAAACCAATGTGAAAGAGGAGATGGCATAGAGCATTTCTGTCCTTAATGGGTTGTGTAGTGGATTTGCAAAAAGGTCCAAGTTCTCTGTAGACTTGACATATTTTAGTATTGCTCATAGAATGTTGAGCTTCCTCTTGAATTTGTTCATCAATGATTCAAAACAAAGACATTTTTGTGCACATCAAACCACTGCAAACACAGCTAGTTGATGCAAGACGATGCTACAAACTGTATATTATTCTAAAACTAACATATTGCCACTCCTGTCTAGGTAGCAAGCAAAGCAAAAGATAACTAGCCGCCAAGCTGAGACTGTGGAATTGACTCCAAGTGGATGAACACTCAATTAGACTTGCAATGCACAATTGTGTTTTCCAAAAAGCAAATTATGTGATAAGACAAAAACTACTGAATGTGGGAAAACTCATGACTGCAGAAGAAACCAATGGTTCTACGAAAGTTTGTCATCGACCCACTGGAAAGTTATGATATAGATAATATGGAAGGGGATGGCTCTCGAAAATACAGATAGCTGCTCCGCCAAGAAAATAAGATTAAGTTGCATTAGTACTATTCAACGTTTGTATAACAAAAACTTGATACTTAGGCCTCACTGGGCTTCTATTCTGGATTTAGCAGATTGTTTAGATCCTTTTTAAAGGACTATTGCTATTTCAATTAATTGAGCACTTCTGTGTGTTGTGCCCTAGGTAACTTAGTGGTATAGGCTAAACTACACTTGTTCTCAACTCTCTATCAATTTTAAATCTTCATCTAGGAGACTTTGCTCGATAGGACGTGCCTTGTCCTATGTTGTGTTTTAATTTTGTACTATTGAAGTTTTTATCTAGAAGGTTTCATTCTTTTAGATGTGCCTATATTTTATGCTTGGGTTTAGATTTATTGATTTCAAAATTTTTTTTTATAGAGGTTAGGTTTCTGCTTTTAAAGTCTATTACTTCAAAATTTTTTTTTTCAATCTTATTTCTTTTTTTCCTTTTTCTTTATCTAATCTCTTTGGAAAATAAGTGTCCAAAAACAATTATTTGTCAACTTTTAAATATGTGTACAAAAGACTCGTCGTGAAAAGAGAACGTTTAAAGGGAGTAAATAAGAAGCAATGCAGTGTTTTAGGATGTTGAATCATATCTATTCATATAGATGTCAACTTTGTTCAGTATTTATACAAGAATTAACTTTGTTCAGTATTGTATAAATAACTTTATTCAGTATTTATAGTATCTATTAATTGCTCAGTACAACAAAATTTATTTCACTCAATTTTCTCTTTTCTAATTCCTTATATTTTCTCACCTCTCATTTCTTTTATGCATGATTATATGACTCAATCAAATTGAAGTTTACAATCATAACTACTGGTTCGATTGTATCTATCTTTTTTATTGATTCTATTTTCATTGTGTGTGGATACAAGGAGCATAACCTTAGTAATATGTTCATCATATTGTTTTGCATTTCCTTAACAAATTACTATTTATTTTGACTACTTAATAAAATCACAAAAGTATAACCGCAGATATCTTGGTGCACCTTTATGTAACTTTTCAGATGTATTTTCATTTTGTGTGGATACAAGGAGCATGATCTCAGTAATATGTTCATCTTATTGTTTTGCATTTCCTTAACAAATTACTATTTATTTTCACTGCTTAATAAAATCACAAAAGTATAACTACAAATATCTTGGTGCACCTTAATGTAACTTTTCATATTTAACATCTGAATTTTAATAATTGGGCATTTTTGAACAATGTTAAAAATTACACCGCGCATCGCGCGATGTTCTCCTCCTAGTTGGTGGTGTTCTCCTTCTAGTTGGTTATCACTTGTCTATTGCTCATCTGCTGCTCACTTAATGCATCGATACATCAAGAAATTTGACAAGCGTTGGGCTCGAAGCATCAGCACCTTTTCACCTCCCATTCCATCAATGCCTCTCACCCTCTCTTGTTCCTATTCATCATCTCTTCCCCCATTTCTCTCTCTTCTTTATTTTCGTGATCGACAAATGTAATAACAAAAAGATGGTAGAAATTGTTTGTTTCAAATTCTCTTCTTCCTTCCCCGCTCAGAACTTCTCCAACATTTTGTTTATTTTTTCCCTTTTTTTGGCTTAGTTGTCTGATTTGTATATGTTTGGTGTGTTAGGTTAAATTCGGTGAGAATTTCTCCAAGATCATGATCGATTCTCGTAAGTTCTTTTCCCCTTCTTTAAAGTATGTTCTAGATGGTTTATTCTCATGAAACAAGGTTTCCTCTCCATTCTTGAGCCCCATTTTCTTCTTCTTCTTGCATTTAACATATTTGAGAAAGTTCTTTTTGATTTTTATCAGCCCGATACTTTTAAAATATTTTTTTTATCAAATTTCACTGTCTAATTTGTACTATATTTTTTGTGATCTAGTAGGTGCAAAAATTGGAACTTTTCTTCAACGAAAATTACTCTCGATTAAAATGATTACATACCTTGTTTTCAACCTCCATTGCGTACTATTAGTGAGTATTTTGATTCTGGCCTCTTCTATTCATGTGTGTTTCATTATAGTTTGCGCTTTAAAGGTTACCCTATATTTTTTTTCCCACAAGAGGTTACCTTGATTTTATAACTTTCTACTTTCCTAGCCTTTTTTTTGCTCTCTTATTTTTTCGTAATTTTTATGGTAATACCTTAAATTGTTGATTTATTTATGTTTATGACTCATGAGATGTAAGTTTCAATCTTGTTAATCATAAAGTGTGTGAGGGCCTTAAAATTCCATTTTTTATTGAAAAATAAATAATAATATTTATTTTATGTTTATTCACTAAAATGTGAGTGAATTTATGCTTTGAATTATTATTTACCAATTTATATGATTTTTTGAGAATTATTTACCGGTGTTTGGTTTCGACCAGATTAAACATTAATTTTGTTCTAAAGTGTGAATAGTAACTTTAAGATGAAACCCGAGCATATGTAGAGATATTCTGAGAGATATATTTAAGGTAAAGGCAGGTGTTGGAATCGAGATAAACCGATGAAAGTTAGAGTGTCATGCGTCGATCACAAAAAGTGGTCGTTGACCACTTTTCTTAAATAAGGGGAACCACACTTTTTGCCCCTTAAAAGCCTTGTTTCTTGCTCCTTGGTCTTTCATTTTACACCTGCAATTTTGGAGTTTAGAGAGAGGGGCTGGCCGAACTTGAGAGGGGAGAGAGAGAGAGAAAATAAGCTTCATCCAACTTCATCTTCTACCACAAGCTTGAAGACTCCATTGAAGACTTGGTCTTTGCTTCACGTTCTTCCTTTGACTACTGCGTGAGAGAGAGAGTATGTGTGTATGGTCTGAATTGGAAGAGAGAGAAAAGAGAGGGAGCTCAAGCTTGGTTTCTTCAACTTTTTCTTCCTCAAAATTCTTGAAGCTTCAAGACTTCATTGAAGGCTTGATTCTTGTTCCTTCCCCATCTCTTGGCTGCCGTGTGAGAGTGAGGGAGAGAGGGAGTGATCCGAGTTGGAGAAGAGAGAAAAAGAAGAGAAAGAAAGCTAGTTTTTCTCTTCATCTTCTTGTTCTTGAAATTTGTGGAGAAAACACCAAAGATCAAGCAAATCCTTGGCTAAGATTGGAGATTCTTGAAGTTGCTAAGCTTGGGGACTCATCCTTGGTTCGAGACTCACAAGATACTACTTGATCTTGCTAGATCTAAATAGATCTTGAGGTATAACACTTCAATCTCTTAGTTCTAGCCTTATTAGTGTTAAATCTTGTAGATCTATGGTTTATTTTCTAGAAATGCTTATGTATGAAGCATTTGAGTTGGGCTCTTGAATTCATAACTTAGGTAGCAGATTTGAGGTGACTTTTAGGTAGCGGACTCGAGGACCTGATTGTGGTTGTGTTTGTCATTTATGAGATAAGTACATTTTATGGTTAGAAAGTAGCATTTGTTGTTGAAAATTTTGAAGGAAAAGAGTGAGAGTTGGCCAAACCTATGCCTGGAAATTTTGACACTTGATTTCGAGATTTTGTGATGTTTCATGGGTAGATTTTGCCTAAATAAATGTGTACTATATTCGTTTATGAGTATATGTTTAGATAGAGTTCAAATCTTGAACTTTAAGGGTGAAATGTTGAGTTTTCACTAATTTTTGGGGTAAATATGCTATATGGACAGATTTGAGGGTTTTGAAATGTTTTATCTATTTTTCATAAATTTTGAACATTGAGAATTGGTGAAAATTGTTCTAAACATGTGTTAAAACCTCAATTTAAGTGAGTGTTGGGTTTGAACTAGAAGGGGTGATTTTCGAGGTGAAAGATCTCACTTTACGTCTTTGTTCTAAAAGTTTAGAAGTTGCGAGTATGGAGTTCATCGAGAGAGTATTTTGTTTAAATGATGTATCGATTTGAAAATGGAATCTTTTATGATGATTTTCGACTCGAGTGACTACTTTTCACACGAGTAAAATTAAAGGATTTTGGGAGGAATTTTGATAAAATAAATGAATAAGCTATTTGAGTTTAGTTTCGTTATTTGTGGGGCGAAACTTATTTCTTCTTTTACTTGATCATAGGAAGTGGGGAAGAGTCTGAACCAGATCCTAACCTGGATTGTCAACTGTGATTAATTGGTTAGTGTTCCAACTCCTTTTCAAATGAAATCTTGTAATTGTTTGCCAATGATTAAATTGTTAAAATGATTTACTGTTATTTTCAAGCGAAATGCTTTACAAGTGAAATAGATTATGAAGAGTTTGTGAGTTTCCATGCATGTCATTTGTCTTGATTCGCAAATACTAAATGAGATAGTGTTTTATTTATGTGATTTTGAAGCTGTGACTAAAGATGAGTTATAAGTTGAATATGTTTTGTGTCTTGAATTCTCGACTTGTGTTTGTTAAGCGGAAGTATGTACCACACTCTAATGAGTGGGAGGTACCTCTCATTCCGCCATATATGATAAGCGGTAGTATGTACCACACTTAATGAGTGGTAAGTACCTCTCATCCCGCCTTGATAGTGAATCTTGAATATGTTGATTGGAGCGTTGTCTCGTCGACCAAATGTGTTAAGCGGTAGTATGTACCACACTCAATGAGTGGTAGGTACCTCTCATCCCGCCTTGATAGTGAATTTTGAATAAGTCGATTGGGCGTTGTCTCATTCGACCATCGTATTGAGCGATAGTATGTACCACACTCTAATGAGTGGGAGGTACCTCTCATTCGTCTCAATATCTTATGGTGATTGAATCTGAACGGTAGTATGTGTCACACTCATTTAGTGTGGGAGACACCTCTCATCCTGTTTCAGTACTTATGATTTGATTGAAGTGAATTGTTAGTTTAATTATCGTCCGAATGCTTGAAAGCATATATCTTTTGTTAAGCGTACACAAGTGTATTCTAGAGTTTTCTCGCTATAACACTTTTAAGTGAATCATACTTTTGTAAGTGATTTTTAACAACTCAACTGTTTTGCAAAAGTGCTACTTGATTCAAGTGTTATGATTTTGACCAAATGTGAATTTGCTCATTTTTATGGAACCTCACTGAGCTTCTAGCTCACCCCAAAAATGTTTTATTTCCCCTCCACAGGGCTTGATGCAAAGGAAAGTAAGTGTCGTGATCGTTCTTAGAGTGACTGGTTGGATTATTTCGGGTATTATTTGTAATCATGGATTGTTGGACTTTTAGTGTAATTGGACTAAATGGAAATGTAATTATTATTTTGGAGATCTTGCTTTGTACTTATTCGAGATTTGTAATGTGATTGAGGAACTGTAGTGAGTGTATGTTTTGTAGTTCGATTGACTTGTGGAATGTAAATTAGTGGAGTATTTGATAAATATTTGAAATTGGCATTGTAATTTGTTTGAGGACTGTATCTATTGAAGTTCAAACTTTAATTTGATCAAGGAGTGTAGTGAGTCCTGGCAAAAGTTAGGCAGGCGGTCCACGGATACCTTAGGGTACGCCCTAGGGAGAAGTGGAGCTGTCACAAAGTGCGCATTCTGAAAATTTTTCTGTGACTTTTTTTAATTTCATTGTTAATTTAGAATTTTAGTTATGAGAGATGTTTGTTTTCTGAATATTCAAATGAGAAATTAACGGTTTATACTCCTGCATTAAGTTATGTGGTGATTAGAAACTTCAATGTCATTTTTTATTTTAAGTTTCTCCCAAAAGATATACTCTTTTAACGCATTTGTGTAGTTTTAGTCAAATATTCTCTTTTGAAGTTGAGTATTTTGTTTACTGTATGGTTGTAATACAAAACCATCATTTGCTTCTGATTTTACACCTTCTCTCAACAAGGGTGTTAATTTTTCGTGTCCTATAGCTATTAAGAAACACCATTGTGACTGTGCGATTCTGTCTGCTCTTGTTTGATTGAGAAGATTGGTCTGCTCTTTGTTTGTACGATGTTTGCAGAGGTGGCAATGCCTTAATAGTCAGATTTTGGAGCCATGATTTATGATCATTAGTGGTATTCGTGCCTTCTATTACATTTTTCTTTCTACTCATCTGCTCTTGGTTCATTTCTATGCAAAACAATGAGCTTATTTTTTTTTTTCCTTGCTGTTCTCAGATTGCTTTCTTGCTAGATTTTTGCATGGAATTTAGTTTGCTCTGTGACCATCTTTGCTCAATTGCTGATAAGTAGTGAGTTGGTGGAGGATTGTTATTCATTTTTCTAGCTCTTTCTTTTTTCTTTACTTTTCTTTCTTCTTGTGCATTTGCTCAATGCGTTTAAATTTTTCTTGCTTGTCTAAGATTTTGAAATATTGTTTTTGCCTTTCTTTTGTCAATAGCTTTTGCATCATTGTGCCTTTTTTGCATTGTTTGTATCTTTTATTCTGCTTGGATTCTGCCATGAGTTGCTTCTTCATACTTATAGTTTGGTTTTCCTGGTATTCCTTTTTATGTTGTTGACCTTTTATTTTTCATATTTTTCCATATTCTTTTTTTTGTTTTAATTGTGCAAGCTCTTTTTTGTTATTTCCAGGAAAAATATTTAATCTACAATACTAAGAGGGTTTTAAAGATGGTGTTTTCATATTATGCGATGGAATTTCTCTTTCTTTTGATATAGTTCATGGATTTTCTTTTTCTTTTGATACGTTTAATATGTTTAGATTCTGGTTTACAAATACAATGTAGAGGTTTTGTTTAACTGATGATTATGCTTCTTTTAACTTCTTTGATATCTAATGTTTTATGTGATTACAAATTTAGGGACTGAAATTCTACATAACCTGCTTTTATCTCCTTAAGTGCCCATATGTTTCAGTGTTTATTAAGTTTCCAAGAATTTGATGTTTTTCTCTTGTTTCTCTGCTTTTTAGACTGTAGTTGTTTTAGCATTTGCCTTGTTTGCATTACTAATTTACTAATGTCCTCTTTATAAAGGGAAAAAAACTATTGATAGCATCAAGAGATCTCTTAAATTTTGGTTTTTGATCTTGACTTTCTTTCCTTTTCGTTTCTTTTTTGGCTTTTGCTCTGAACTCACCAAATTTGTGTGATGACTCTCAAATGAGCAAGGAACTTCGGCCATGATTTTTTGATATATGCTCAAAACTACCAAATTTCAGCCATGCTTATGTCCTAGATTGAGAAAGATTCTTCCTTACACTTTTCTGCTTCTTTCAGCACATATGGAGAAATGTTATTTACTTTTTCTTTTGATTACAAATCTAGCTTAGTTTACACAAAAGAATAAAAAAAATATAATAAATGTTTAAGCTTACATGTTCCATCTTATTTGTTTTGCAAATTAAGTGGAACTTGAGTACTGGTTGCTTTCTTTTGTGGTAGGAGCAGATGATGAAGATTTTTCTTTACTGCTCTTTTTTCCTTTTAGGTATGTTATGAATTTGCTATTCTAATGTTGCAGGAGCCAATATCAAGGACTTTACTTTCAACCAAGCACTTCGCTTGGTTTAAGAATGGTAAGTGTTTTGGAATTGAAAAGTGCTATGCCATATAATTAGCTGTATTTGTTTAAACATTAGAGATTCTAGTGAAAATTTCATGTTGTTTGAGGGTATAATCATTGGCCCATTTGCATTATATTAGAAAATTACTTCATATCTTGTCATGATTAGAGGATTCTCTCTCTCTCTCTCTATTTTTTTTTTGGTATGTAAAGGAGGTTTTACTTCCATGAATGTTATTTAGTTGGACTTTCCATCTTTTGCAGTTGTCTTGTTTTACAAGTATCTGTCATTATAAATTGGAACCATGAATGTGCTAAAAGATTGCTGAAAGCTCATGTGACTACTGATGAATATGATTTATGTCAAAACTGTTTCAGGCTTTCTTCTTCCTTAACTGTATGTTCGATTTATCTACAAGTTTTATTATGCTAATATGCAGATAATGCCACTATTTAGGAAGATTTTGTTGTACGAAACGTAATCGGGATCTATCTTCAAAGGTAAAATTAGAGCCTTTTATCACGTAATTATGTATTACCCTCAAAAAAAATGTTCTGGGTTCTTTTTCATTTGTCATGCTTTAGTTTATGACCTGAAGAAAAAAATGAAATTGAGAGGAAGGTGCTCACGCTTTAATTTATTGATCAAATTAGACTCGTAATCGAGTAAAGATTAAGATAATATATTTATTTGTGTCCTTTGTGGTTAGGAAGAGTTCTTTAGATTATTAGTTTTTTGTCCAAATTTCATTTGATTTGCTTGGTGTTTACGAAGTGATTTAATTGAAGGTAAATATATTAAAATATGTGACCGAAACACCTCCCCTTGGATCAAGCACTACAGAAGTTTTTCTTTTTTTCTCCTCAATTGTTTTCTCGATCATGATTTTTTTTAATGGTTGATTGTCTCTGCAATAGTGTTTTTTACATGAAATGGAGAATTGCTACTTGCATTCGAAAATCATTAGGTTTGTTGATACATTACCAAATAAGCTAACAACATTTTCTAATATTGCTACTGGAGTACTTCTGGTGGAATGTTATTTAATATATTATGTAATTTATTTCCTAATTCATGGTGTAACTCAAATATTTGAAGGAGACCATCTTAATTGTTTGTACTAATTGTTACTCCCACACAAGATCAAGTTCTTGATGAGCATGGCTTTATATGGATCACCAATTTCTTTTACCGGGTGGTCAAAGAGGATCCATTTACCTAAGGTATGACCTTTCACCTCTTTTTGATGTTCTTTTATTTTCTCATTTTCTTTATTATGTTTATTTTGTCCTTATGGATTTTTTGTGTGATTATCTCAGTTAAGGAAAGATATTATCTCAGTTAAGTAAATATAAGAGTGGTCACTGAGTGAGGAACTATAGTTAGCTTTTTAACCTTTTCGTTTCTTTTTGGTTATTTGCTGTGATAATATGATGTTGTTTCTCGTATCTTAGTCTAATATATGCGAATAATCCTTCTTGTTATTTGAATATGTTGGTGCTATGGAACTTCGTGATGTTGCTAGATTAATTGCATTTCCACTGAAACAGAAATGTATTTTGGTTTATCATTAGTTTCAAATTCAATGATCATATGCACAAATTCCTTAATTTTTAGCTCCCAATATATGTAATTTTTTGACTCTTAACCTTTTCTTTGCATTTAATTTTGTAAATAACCTATTTCTTTTTGGTTTTTTTGTGACTATTTTAATTTTTTGCCAAGTTAAGATTTGCTTGCAAAGGCGATGTTTTAACTCAAGTGGGAGATTAGGAAAAATAAATAAATTTTCTCCTCTTGCTTTAAATATGGAGTCATCAAAATCTTTGATGTCATGTTTCTTAATCTTCTCCTAAAAAACCTCCTTGTGTTAATGCATTTGTTGGGTTTTATCAAATCTTCTGTTTGGGATATAGTAGTTGTGGAAGGTGAAATTTCGTTGGTTTATTATTTGGTTGTAAGACAAGGCAGATCATATTTTTACTTAACATATTGGTATCTTCTTGACTCTGTGTATTACGCTGTATAATGTACTTTGATGATTTCTTGACAATGGCTCAAATTTCTCAGCTCGTGTTTAGCTGTTGCGTGGGTTTTTCAAAATAACTGAAATCATCAATTTCTTGGTTCTTGTTCATGTCTCTGCCTTTGTTTATTTCCAATGAAATTGAACTTATTTCATCTTTTGGTGACTTTAGTTTGGAGTTTTAATTATAATTTTGAATAGTTTCAACTAATTCTGAGAAAGGTGGTTAAAGTGGCAAAATTTACTAGATTAGTGGTAGATGAGCAGTTTAGCAATGAATGCCATTCTGAAAGGTATATTCCTGTCTAAACCTATTATTTAGAAGAAAAAAATTCCTGGGTCCCTTCCCATTCTTGTTTAACCAATAGGTGGAGAATGTCAATCACCTTCCTAGAAGCTATCCTAATGTGAGAAGCCTTTGTCTTCAAACAAGCTTGCCTTGGAAGACTGGTAGATCATCACTTGAGTTGTAAGAAGTGAATGGAAAATGCATGCCTAGCAAAAAAACCCCCTCCCTTTTTCTATCTTCCTTGGGGTTGTGTGATTTCTTTCACTTGCTGGTCCTCATTGAATTATCAAAAGAATCTAATCTTTTTATATTGGCAAATCTTAATTCTCTGCTCTTACAAATACCTCTCATAACTCCTTTCTAAGATCCAAGCAGACGATGACTAAGGAAAAATTTGAAGTTATGATTATATAGACTTCCCCTAAGGATGGCTTTTGGAAACTTCTCAGTGGTGGAGTTTCAAAAGGCAATCTTGGAATTGCTAGAGGTGGAGGAGTTATAAGGAATTGAGATGAGCTTTGGACCATAGGATCAGTAAAGGACTAGGAAAAGCTTCCAATCTTCTGGTTGAACTTTTGGGATTAAGAGGATTGAGGATTGCTATACAACATCATTGCTGCAAACTGAATTAGAAGTTGATGCTTTTACTATTTTTAATCTTTTAAACCAATTTGGTACTGCTTCTTATTGTAACAGCCCCACCTCCCCCTAAGGCTAACCAGAGGGGTTAGCGGACTGTCTGCCCAACTCTCGCCAGGACTCAAGCATTCAAATCATTACTAACTTAAACGTGCAATTTCCCCAATTAACACAACATTGACACTAAAACTGAGAAGTGCATTTAAACTTAAAAATTACAGTCATCCATTTAATAGATTTACAATCCTCGAGCCAAAGCTCATACACTTCCATAAACTTAAAGTACTAAACATCACACAAATATACAAAATATATCTTCGTTTCGAGACCAAAATCAAAAGATCAAGACGCCTAGCCCTAGCTACTGGATTCTCTCTTCACCGTTAAGGAAAATAAAAGGGAACGGGGGTGAGGTAAAATGCTCGTGAGTTTCCAAAATTCATGCACATGCACTTAAAGCGGTAAAATTACAAGTAAATAATTAAAACACATAAACAAATCCAATTAATACACATAGAGGGATACTGGGGCTCTCGGGGAGCCAATTTCCACTTTTCACGAGCAAGTATAGTAGACACTCCGTCACTTTCAATCCAAGTAGACGACTCTTCACGCTAACTCCATCCACCTTACTCCCCTACCGGCCGCACGCCACATAATTCAACAATAAACAAGAATGAATTTACTCAAGGCACACGGCCAAGAGTAAGTATATATCACGCTTTTCCATCTCCCAAGTTCAATACATGCATCATTAAATTTCCGACTCTACAAAAGGGGAGCAATAAAGTATACCTCCTTTTAAGTGTGAGCGTCCATCAAAATCTCAATTTCACATTTCAATCAAGTAACAAGTCAAACAGTGGTTTCAATCCAATAAAAGCATAATAACATGCATTGAAAACTCACCGACAAAATAGGGGTCGGAGTCCAAATTTTGATCAGTTGCGAAATCAGCACTTTGCCCTAAAATAATTAAAAGAGAACAAAAATGTGTTCTCCTAATCACAGGTCACGTTTGGTTCAAAAAGTCGAAAGTTCGACAATTTCCCAAATTGAGCTGAAAACTTTGAAAAATCATAACTCAAGTTATACAAGTCGGAATTTTGCTCATTTGGTACCTTTGGAAACCTCTTTGAAAGCTATAAAACTTTTCAGAAGACATCAAATTAAAATTATGGACGAAATTAACCCAGATTTTCGTTAAACATTCTGCTACAGTAAAAAGACAGTGCTGATCAGGTTGGACATCCAGAGCACTTTGAAAATTCACCAAAAATTACAGAAAATTAGTTAACCTCTGAAATTTATACACAATATAGTACTACATAAGGAGTTTCAGCAGCCACTGACGGAACTCAATTCCGACATCTGAGCATGAAATGAAAACAGTTCAAACAAGGGCAGTTTGCAATTCTGCAATTTCTGGAAACATGAAGATACAGGGCAGTTTTCAAGATACTGTTTGAGTGACGAATTCAAGTCCAAAAATTGTCAAATTTGGCACACTAATACTTCCATATATCAAATAGATTCATACCAAATTTCAACTTAAAATACAAGTGGGAAGGCAGTTTTCTACGTGCCTCAAGTTCATCCATCAAAACTGTCGCAACCACCAAAGTTTAATTCCCTCATTTCCTATACTTAGATTATGCCTCAAATCACTACCAATTTGCCTAATTTTCGAAACCAAGCTAGTATTGAACTTCCTAAACCTAATGATGATAAAAAATGGTCACACATTTTGGCAAGAATACCACAAAATAATCCTCAAAATTCGGACAGCATAACCCCTCTTTTTCCAGTTTTCACTTTGCAAATTAGCAACCCTCATAACATCAACTCTTGAAGAGCTTTTTGTGGGGCAAAATAACAGCTTAACATTCATCATTTAAACATCAAATTCAGCCTCTTAACTAGCCAAAAATACAGCCATGAAATTCAAGGAAAAAATCAGAAAATTCATTCCCCAAATTTTTTCTTCCTTAGCCGGTTTTCACCTTTGAGTTTCATCCAACTTTTAACCATCATCATTACACATAATGCACTTAGATAACATCATCTAACCATCTAGCAATCAATTACACACACTTAGTGGGAATTCAAGAGCCCACCGTTTTCTTCCATAGTCATCCAATTCCACACACCAAATCCATATACAAAGTTATAAACACATAAGTCAAGGTTTTCTAAAACCTTTCAACATCCCAACCTATCAACATGATTTCAAATGGAATGGATGAAATGAAGTTCAAGTTTCTAGTTTTACCTCTTGCAAGAAACAAGTGAAAGTTCTCCAAGGAAATGCCAAACAAAAGCTTCCAAATGCTCCTAGTCCAAGCTTCTCCATCAAGTTCAAGTTCAAGCCAAGAGTGATGAAGTTTTTGTTGGTGATTTTTGCAAGAAATAAAGGAGGAAAATCGATGGAAAATGAAGAGAAGGAAGAAGAGGAAGTTCGGGTGAAAGGAAGAAGAAAATGCACCGATTTTAAGCAATTTTTTTTTAAAAAAAAATAAGGAAGAAAGGAAGACAAGACACAAGTCTTGTCTTTGCCTTAATAGTCAAACTTCATTAATGCTATTCTTGTTTATTTGGAGGGAAAATAAATGGCTTAATTTTGCTTGAAATTAAGGGGCTAATTTTCTAGGGAGGGGAAGAAGAATAGGAAAATTTTCGTAAGAGTTAGAAGGAATTGGTTGAAAGAAATAATTGGTTGAAATTCTAAGTTTAATGAGGTTAATCCAAATCTTAACTAAAATTTTCAAAACCCTAATTAATCACCTTCAACGACCCAATTCCAGTCATTTAATCACTCTTCTAACCCATTAATGCTCATCCAGACTTAATTTCACTATTTCACCCACAGCCCGATTTACCTCAAAAAACGCGTTTGACATTTTACCGCTAATAATTGCTATGAAACGATATTAACAGGAGAATAGAGTTAAAATTAAATGAGGCATGGTGAATGAAGAGAAATCGGATGTCACAAGATTATTAAAGAAATAATTATATAAATAAATAAACAAATAAAATTCAAATTTTAGAAATTAAAATTAATTTAAAATATTTTTTTTTCTTTTTCGAGGCCGTTACATTCTCTCCTCCTTAAAAGAATTTTGTCCTCAAAATTCTCACCTTGTTAAACAAATAATTCTCGATATTTCTTCTGCATTTCCTCTTCCACCTCCCAAGTTGCTTCCTCCACATCGGTGGTTTTCCACAGACTTTAACCAGAGGAATTTTCTTCCCAAATCCTTCACTCTCGATCGAGAATCTTTACTGTGTCTTTCCTCATAATTAGAAAGTGTCTCATCCATCTCAATCTCGCTTAATTGCAAAACATGGCTGGATCTGGGTGATATTTCTTGAGCATTGAGATATGGAAGATATTGTGAATCTTGGACATACTAGTGGTAAATCCAGCTTGATAAACCACTTTTCCAACCCGCTATATCTCAACGGTCCTACACGTGGCTTCAATTTCTTCCCCTTTAGACACTACACCACCTTTCACCTGGCTTCACCCGCAAGAAGACTTTATCACCTACTTCAAACTCCAAATCTTTTCTCCTATTATCCCAGTAGCTTTGCCAATTCCTCGGCCGCTTGAAGCCTTTCTCTAACTAATTTCACCTTCTCATAAGCCTCCTCAATCCAAGGTATAGCAATGGATTAATAACTTTCTTTTCCCCTACTTCATCCCAATGAATCGGTGACCGCACCTTCTCCCATAAAGTGCTCATAAGGTGCCATTTGAATCGTGGCATGATAACTATTATTATATGCAAACTCAATAACGCTATGTACCGACTCCAACCTTCACCAAAATCCATTATACATGACCTTAACATATCCTCCAAGGTTCGAATGGTCCTTCGTGATCACCATCCTGTCCTGGGATGATAGGCTGTACTCAAGTTTAATTTGGTCCCAAGGTCTCTTGCAACCCTTGCCAAAACCTCAAACAAACCTAGGTCTCGGTCGGAAACAATACTTACTGAATTCCATGCAATCTCACTATCTCATCCAAATAGAGTCTCCGGTAATTTTTTTCAAAGGATACTTCATATTCACCGGTAGAAAATGTATGGACTTAGTTAGTCGATCTACGACCACCCATACAAAGATCATGTCCCTTTGACCTTTGCAGTGGACGTAAATGCATAGTAATATGTTCCCATTTCCATTCAGGGATTTCTAAGGGTTGTAGAAGTCCTGAAGCTTTTGGTGTTCAGCTTTTACCTGTTGGCAAGTAAGACAAGTCTACACATATTTGGCAACATCTCTTTTTAATCCATCCCACCAAGCATCCTTTCAAATCTTGGTACATCTTATTACTCCTGGTGAATAGTATACTTGGACCGATGTTTCTTCTAGAATCTCTTTAATATCTCATCATTTGGCACTACTATCCTTTCCTGAACCTTAACACTTCTTCCTCATCCAGCCTTAAAATTCCGAGTCTCCTCGACTTTTTCCATCGATCTTTGTTGTGCTTTCTTAACTCCTCCAATAATGGAACCTTAATTCCACATTTCCAAAAATAACCTTCTCATGCCTCAAGACAAGGTTTCCATTCACTTACTTGCTCCAACATTTCCCATTCCTTCACTATCAAACCGCTACTTGAGCCTCATACTTAACGATCGCTACCACATTTGCCTCTTCCTGTGGATGATATTTTATGGAGTAATCATAATCCCTCAAGAAACTCTGCACCCATCTCCTTTGCCTTAAATTCAACTCCTTTGAGAAAACAAATATTTCAAACTTTATGGTCCATGAACACCCCTGCAAACCCCATATAAATAATGTCTCCACTTCTTGTAAAGCAAAAATAACCGCTAATTCTAGGTCATGTGTTCCTGGGTAGTTCGTTCATGGGTTTCACTTCCTAGAAGCATATGCTATAACTTTTCCATTTTGCATCAAAACACAACCCAATCCATCCTTAGAGGTATCGAATAGACCACAAATCCTTCTTGCCATCCGGTAGAGTTAAGATCGGCTGCCTCGCTTAACCGCTTTTTCAATTCTTGAAACCTTTCTTCACACTTAGACTCCAAAGGAATTTTCCATGTTTCTTAGTCAAGTCGGTCAAAGGTCCGTAATTTTGAAAAATCCGAATGAACCGACGATAATATCCAGTTAACCTAAGAAACTTCTCACCCTCGGTAGGATTTTGTCTCTTCCAATGTATAACGCCTTCCACTTTAGACGGTCAACCGCAATTCCATCCTTGGAAATTCTATGCCCTAGAAAAGATACTTCTTTCAACCAAAATTCACACTTACTAAACTTGGCAAAACAACTTGTGCTCCCGAGGGTTTGCAATACAATCTTCAAATGTTCGCATGGTCTTCTAGGGTTTGGAATACACCAATATATCATCAATAAAGATCACCACAAACCGATCCAAATAGGGCTTAAATACACGCTGCATCAAATCCATGAATGCGTCGGAGCATTTGTTAACCCAAAAGGTATCATCACTAGAACTCATAATGTCCATATCTTGAATTGAAAGCTGCTTTGTACATCCTTTCTCCTAATCCTCAACTCCGGTAATATCCCCTGCCTAAGATCTAGCTTGGAGAATACCACCACCCAATTGATCAAATAACTCGCCAATGAGTGGTAAGGGATACTTGTTCTTAATCGTCACATCATTCAACCCCGATAGTCTATACACAGCCTTAAACTACCATTTTTTAACAAATGCATCGGTGCTCCCCACGGAGAATCACTTTCCCGATAAAACCTCGCCCGTAAGATCTTGTAACTGCACCTTCAACTCTTTAAGTTCAGCCGAGCCATCCTAGGAGTCTTAGAAATTGGCCGCTCCGTACTAGATCAACCTTAAACTCTCACCGCTCGGGAGGTAAAGACTCCAATTCCTCAGAAACACATCGGGAAAATCCCTAACACCCATCGCCTTCCAACTTCATCTTATCATTTGAGGGTTTAAAGAAAAGCCAAATACCCTTGAGCTCCTTTACTTAGAAGTTTTCTAGCCTAATACCCAAATAAGGGTCAGAAGCCAAATTCCCTTAACGTCCACTCCAACGCCGCTTCTAAGATATCAAATTCCACTCACTTTCAATTTCAATCCACCTTGCATGGTGTTGAAGCTAAGCAATCCTTATCCCAATTCACATCATACCTTAATATCCGTGACTTACAAAATCAACCATTAATTCTCTCCCTATCCACAATTCACAATTTTATACACCAAACTCGGTGATCAAACTTTTGTCCCCGTTGGTATTCTAACCTCTAGGTCAAAAGGTAACCTAACAGGTTTTATATCTATACCACAAACAAATGCAGATTAACAAAAGAATGAGTGGCACCGGATCAATTAAAACCTAGCTGTTTATTAGCGTGGAAGGGGAATGGTACCTCACCACTTCGCCGACGAGGCAATCCTCTTGATGATCCAGCGATAGACTCAAGTTGTAATCTTGTCCTACTTCCCACCAAACTAGCTTGGCTCGGGTTTGACTTCTGGGCACCACTCCGATCTCGGGTTTGAGGACAGAAGATATTTGATGGTCGAACTTCCACACCTTAGGCATTTTCCTTGCTTCTTCCAACATTCATTGGTGTGGTTTGGTTTTCCACAAAACCACACGTAAGACCTGAATTGGAAGCTTGGCTCCCTCAGAAACACTTCTCGTTGGGTCTCTACCCCCCCTCTAGATGCCCCTCCTCAAGGAAAGGTTCCTCTTGATGTTCCCAGGCACTGGCCCCACTTGAGCCCTCCCAAACTTGAAGGCGGGCACTCAATCCATTGGACCCGACTACTAGAAGGGGTACTCCTTTTCTTGGCATGAAAACTCTTCGCTTGAGCCTCATGTCTCGCATCCTTGGGCTTTCTCAATGGCCTCACTAAAACTGCACCCGAGGCTAACCCTTCTTGAATTCCAAATTCAAGCCTAATAAAACGTCTAATCCTTCTTGCCTGTAGAGCCACCAACTCTGGGCAAACTTAGACAACTTGGTAAACCCGTGTCAATCAGCAACACTCGTAAGCCCTTGTCGACACTTAATGAAATCATCTTCCCTCTTTTCTTGTACCAAGGGAGGAAGAAACTTAGAATAAAACTCCCAGTAAAATTCTCCCCAAATCCTAGGAGTCCGTCCCTATCCCATTTGGCCTGAATCATGTTCCACCATGATCTGGCTCCTTCAAGCTGGAGGAAAAAGATACCCGCTTTCCTCAGATAATCTGGTACTAAAGATATCAGAATTTCCAACCACCCCTTAGCGACCTCCGATTAGGTCCCCAAAGAATTTAGGTGGGAACTGAATCGCTCTAATGCCTATCCTCACACCCTCGTGGCTCTCCAGGATTGACTGGACCCACCTTGTTATCCACCGGGAGCCAAGATGCCCGCATCTCCGGTTTATGGTCGCCACTTGTTCCCGAAATCTACCCTTGACCTTGACCCAATTTCCTCGACCTTGGTCAATCGCGACCCTCGGTATTGCGTCCCCTCATTTTGGGGTTGTTCAGCCCTCGTCTGCCCTCGACCTCGACTCTACCTGCCTTCCTCCCTCGCTTCACCGCCCATGATTTCTATAATGGATAGATAATTAAGTACAAACATATTATAAAATAAAATTAATATATAATAATACGGAACAAGGTAAAGTGAGATAAGAGAAAAGAAAATGTAAAGAAGTAATACAAAGTAAAATAAATAATTTAACAAATTCAAATCGAGAAGCAAATAAGGGAATTTTCTAAAATTAACCAAAATTTCATATATATAGCCGTGGGAATTCAGTACACTACAGTGGCATGTTTATCACAAAAGAGTACACAAAAAGTGCTTTCACAAATAATTTACCACACAAAATATAATGGTGAAAGCAATAGATAAATATGCATCCTGGGATGAGAATCCCCCTAATAAAGTCTTCCCACAATAGATTAATAAAACCCAACCCTAATACTTTGGGGCGGACTTCCTCTAGTCCTCAGAGACCACTAGGAGGGGTACCCTCAGACGGGTCCTCCTCCTCCTCCTCCTCCCAAGGGTCGCCCCCATCGATATCCTCGAAGGCTCCGGGACGAGTCCTCATCAAAGGCCCGATCAAGCATGGCTCCTGCAGTAACATCGCCTACAATATTCTCCAAGGTGGTAAGGTCGCCCTAATCCTAGACCGCCATGGACCTCGCGACATCCTATCAAGTCGGGCCCAAACCTGGACTGATCACGAGTGGCAGTCCTATCTCGTGTCAACCCGGTCTCAATACCTCACCGATCCTCCAACTCGATCCGCTCCTGACGAGTAGCCATGATATCTCTCACCACCATGTTCTCCTCCTGTAGCTCCCTAGGGGTATCCAGTAGCTCCCACGCTCATCGCCCATAGACAAAACCACGGCATTAGGTAGGAGTACGCCCCTACAGGCACTCGAACCTCCCCCACGGCGTGGGGTGAACAAGAGACTGGTGTGGTCGCCCTCCGCCACTCTATACCAGACTGCCTGCAGGTGTGGCTCATGACCATTGGCCCCCTGCCCATTAGCTCCCACAGCTCCATTACCACTTTCCATACCTACACCAAAACCACAACTTAAAGTTAGGGACTTTTCAATATTCAAGGTAGCTAAAATATCAAACTTAAAGTACAAGAAACCATTCTAAAAGAACTTTTTAAAATTTCCTTTATAGACTTCTAACCTAGGCTCGATACCATCTGTAATGCCCCACCTCCCCTAAGGCAAACCAGGAGGGTTAGCGATCTCAGCCCCTCGCCAGACTCAAGCATTCAAATCATTACTAACTTAAACGTGCAATTTCCCCAATTAACACAACATTAACACTAAAACTGAGAAGTGCATTTAAACTTAAAAGTTACAGTCATCCATTTAACAGATTTACAATCCTCGAGCCAAAGCTCATACACTTCCATAAACTTAAAGTACTAAACATCACACAAATATACAAAATATATCTTCGTACTCGAGACCAAAAATCAAAAGATCAAGACCCTAGCCCTAGCTACGCCTCGGGATTCTCTTCACCTGTTAAGGAAAATAAAAGGGAACGGGGGTGAGGTAAAATGCTCGTGAGTTTCCAAAATTCATGCACATGCACTTAAAGCGGTAAAATTACAAGTAAATAATTAAAACACATAAACAAATCCAATTAATACACATAGAGGATACGGGGGCTCTCAGGAGCCAATTTCCACTTTTCACGAGCAAGTATAGTAGTCGACACTCCGTCGACTTTCAATCCAAGTAGACGACTCTTCACGCCAACTCCATCCACCTTACTCCCCCTACCGGGCCCGCACGCCACATAATTCAACAATAAACAGTAAACAGGAATTTACTCAAGGCACACGGCCAAGAGTAAGTATATATCACGTTTTCCATCTCCCAAGTTCAATACATGCATCAATTAAATTTTCGACTCTACAAAAAGGGAGCAATAAAGTATACTCTCCTTTAAGTGAGCGGTCCATCAAAATCTCAATTTCACATTTCAATCAAGTAACAAGTCACGAAGCACAAGTTTCAATCCAATAAAAGCATAATAACATGCATTGAAAACTCACCGACAAAATAGGGGTCGGAGTCCAAATTTTGATCAGTTGCGAAATCAGCACTTTGCCCTAAAATAATTAAAAGAGAACAAAAATGTGTTCTCCTAATCACCGGTCACGTTTGGTTCAAAAAGTCGAAAGTTCGACAATTTCCCAAATTGAGCTGAAAACTTTGAAAAATCATAACTCAAGTTATACAAGTCAGAATTTTGTTCATTTGGTACCTTTGGAAACCTCTTTGAAAGCTCTAAAACTTTTCAGAAGACATCAAATTAAAATTATGGACGAAATTAACCCAGATTTTCGTTAAACATTCTGCTACAGTAAAAAGACAGTGCTGATCAGGTTGGACATCCAGAGCACTTTGAAAATTCGGCAAAAATTACAGAAAATTAGTTAACCTCTAAAATTCATACACAATATAGTAGTACATAAGGATTTTCAACAGCCACTGATAGAACTCAATTCCGACATCCGAGCAAGAAATGACAACAGTTCAAACATGGGCAGTTTGCAATTCTGCAATTTCTGGAAACATGAAGATACAGGGCAGTTTTCAAGATACTGTTTGAGTGACGAATTCAAGTCCAAAAATTGTCAAATTTGGCACACTAATACTTCCATATATCAACTAGATTCATACCAAATTTCAACTTAAAATACAAGCGGGAAGGCAGTTTTCTACGTGTCTCAAGTTCATCCATCAAAACTGTCCCAACCACCAAAGTTTAATTCCCTCATTTCCTATACTTAGATTATGCCTCAAACCACTACCAATTTGCCTAATTTTCGAAACCAAGCTAGTATTGAAATTCCTAAGCCTAATGATGATAAAAAATGGTCACATATTTTGGCAAGAATACCACAAAATAATCCTCAAAATTCGGACAACATAACCCCTCTTTTTCCAGTTTTCACTTTGCAAATTAGCAACCCTCATAACATCAACTCTTGAAGAGCTTTTTGTGGGGCAAAATAACAGCTTAACATTCATCATTTAAACATCAAATTCAGCCTCTTAACTAGCCAAAAATACAGCCACGAAATTCAAGGAAAAAATCAGAAAATTCATTCCCCAAATTTTTTCTTCCTTAGCCGGTTTTCACCTTTGAGTTTCATCCAACTTTTAACCATCATCATTACACATAATGCACTTAGATAACATCATCTAACCATCTAGCAATCAATTACACACACTTAGTGGGAATTCAAGAGCCCACCGTTTTCTTCCATAGTCATCCAATTCCACAAATCAAATCCATATACAAAGTTATAAACACATAAGTCAAGGTTTTCTAAAACCTTTCAACATCCCAACCTATCAACATGATTTCAAATGGAATGGATGAAATGAAGTTCAAATTTCTAGTTTTACCTCTTGCAAGAAACAAGTGAAAGTTCTCCAAGGAAATGCCAAACAAAAGCTTCCAAATGCTCCTAGTCCAAGCTTCTCCACCAAGTTCAAGTTCAAGCCAAGAGTGATGAAGTTTTTGTTGGTGATTTTTGCAAGAAATAAAGGAGGAAAATCGATGGAAAATGAAGAGAAGGAAGAAGAGGAAGTTCGGGTGAAGGGAAGAAGAAAATGCACCGATTTTAAGCAATTTTTTTTTTTTAAAATAAGGAAGAAAGGAAAACAAGACACAAGTCTTGTCTTTGCCTTAATAGTCAAACTTCATTAATGCTATTCTTATCTATTTGGAGGGAAAATAAATGGCTTAATTTTGCTTGAAATTAAGGGGCTAATTTTCGGCTAGGAGGGGGAAGAAGAATAGGAAAATTTTCGTAAGAGCTAGAAGGAATTGGTTGAAAGAAATAATTGGTTGAAATTCTAAGTTTAATGAGGTTAACCCAAATCTTAACTAAAATTTTCAAAATCCTAATTAATCACCTTCAACGACCCAATTCCAGTCATTTAATCACTCTTCTAACCTATTAATGCTCATCCGTACTTAATTTCACTATTTCACTCACAGTCCAGATTTACCTCAAAAAACGAGCCTTTGACATTTTACCGCTAATAATTGCTATGAAACGATATTAACAGGAGAATAGAGTTAAAATTAAATGAGGCATGGTGAATGAAGAGAAATCGGATGTCACAAGATAATTAAAGAAATAATTATATAAATAAATAAACAAATAAAATTCAAATTTTAGAAATTAAAATTAATTTAAAATATTTTTTTTTCTTTTTCGAGGCCGTTACACTTATAGTATGCTATGGTTATAGCTAATTGCAGATACCTCGTTGTATTTTTGCAACAAGTCTCCATCAAAGCATGTATGTTGTGAAGCAAATCCGGTGGTC
The DNA here is from genome assembly GCA_013103745.1 of Gardenia jasminoides. Taxonomy (NCBI): domain Eukaryota; kingdom Viridiplantae; phylum Streptophyta; class Magnoliopsida; order Gentianales; family Rubiaceae; genus Gardenia; species Gardenia jasminoides. The sequence continues at coordinate 22,593,378 of CM023095.1, forward strand.
GACCATCTAACTGATTTATAGGATACTAGCAAGAGGATGTTTTTTGTTATGATGTATGCCACAATATTTTTAATTTGTGGCAAGATGACTATTTAGGGATTTTATCCTCATTTTGTATCTGGATATAACTGTATATTATTTTAAAATTCTTTTTATGTGAAAAAAATGAGAAGTTATGTTCTTTTTTATGTTGTCGATTAAAATTGTGGCTTATTTTCACTGCTTAATAAAACAAAAAAAATATATAGCCACAAAAATTATGGTGTGCCTCTATGAAACTTTTCATGCTTTAATATCTAAATTTGAATAATTGGGCATTTTTGAACAAGTTTGAAAATTACACCGCGCAATCCTCCTAGTTAATATCAAATTAACTTGAATGGTAGTGGTGGCAATGATGTCTCCGGTTTTTGGCAACGCGAGCATCAATTTCCACTTAAAAAGCGTTGGAATTTCTTTTGGTTCGCAGGGAGACCTAATTTAGGTTTTGGACGAGGCAAGGTATTAGAGATAGTTTCGGGCTACCTCTTCACACTTTTTTACTATTATGACACCTCCAATCTGGCAAAGGATGGTCTCAAGGTCCTCCTTGACTCTCAACCAAATATTATACTTGTCAACAGGTAATCAATGGTATAATTTATGCCTTGGGAGGATATTTGGCTTACAGCCCTGTCCCTGTCCTTGGTTCAGCAATAGTCAGTCCTAAATTTTAGTATTATTTTTCAAATGAGGCCCTAAATTTAATTATAAACTTATAAAATATGCATTAAATTATACAATTTGCTTATTGATTATTCAATTTTATTTGTATTTTCTTGCTAAATAGCTGTGCAACGTCAAACATACATGAATGAACATTTTTGACACTAATACGATGTTGGTGCATTACATAGTCTATAAATATTGTACATAAATTTAACTTTGAACTTGTAAGTATGCATTGAATTGCTATGTGATTGTTCTAATTTCTTTGCACTTTCTTATTAATAGTTTTGAAACATCAAACACACACACACACACACAGATATACACACATATACGCATTTATTGATATTAAAATGCTTTTAGATATTGTATATGATATTTTAATTTTTAAATAAATTTTATTAATAACATTGTATTGACGTAATCCTCATGGTGTGGTTGGCATCTATGACGAAAACCTTAATATGTTAATCACTATTTTGGACTTATAATTGTTATGCTATAATCGAGCTTTTTTGGACTAAACCTAAACTTATGAAGTTGTAAACCACCAATTTAAAGATAACTTTTATGCATTATTTTGACTATATATTATTAATAAATATTTATGACGTCCTTCTATTTGACCCTTACCCTTGGTCGAATCTATTGACTCCTAACCCCTGATTTCGGTCAAATCATAACGCGAGCCGAGTTTCAAAACATAGGCCAACACAGGGCCAACTCATGTGATTGGGAAGTTGATGCTAGCTGGGCCTAGGAAAGCTAGTGAGAAGTAGAGTATCATTGGTGCACCTGGGCGCTAGCAAGCAAACAAATGGACCAGTGGAGAACGATGCAACTTATCAGGTTAAGAGCAAAGGATGTGTGCCATCATAGACAGCATCCTAACTTGAGACGTGGGAGCGCCCCTTATTAAAGGTGGAGATGGTTTTCAGGTTGTTTGGACAAGAAACAACGTGACAACTCCTGCCTACCAAGAGTATATGATCGTGCATGGCAGGTGCACATACGGCTATGAATAGAGCTCCATTGTCCAACGGTCTTAACATTAAACTAGGAGGAGAACACAGCGCGATGCGCGGTGTAATTTTCAGGGTTGTCCAAAAATGCCTAACTATCAAGTTCAGATATTAAGTATGAAAGGTTATATAAAGGTGCACCAAAATGTTTGCAGTTTTACTAAGCAATGAAAATGAGTAATTTGTTAAGGAAATGCAAGACAATATAATGAGTAGAAACTGAGATCATTAAAATGTTCCTTATTTTTTCATACAATGATAATAGATTAAACAAAAAGACGGAGGTAATTGAGGAGTTGACAGTTTTGCTCGTAAATGTTTGTTTGATCGAGTCAGATGGTCATGAGGGTTGAAACAATTAAAGAAATCATCATAATGAGTGGAAACTTAAGGAGTAATATGTAAGGCCTCCAAAAAGATCAAAATTAATCACAATTCTTTGCACCTTCATAATATGACAACTACTCTTGTCAACCTAGCAGAATTTTCCTTACATAATTACTTAAGCAAAACATTCAAGCTTTTTCTTTAAATATATTCCAATCTAACTCTACTACAAGTTCCACAATACTAAAGATAGCAACATCATAAAGTAATAATTCTTCTCCATGTCATGAATCAAGAGCAACTTTAGTCTTCTTGTTAAATATAATTATTCAGCTTAAAGAATACAAAAAACATATTATCTTTTTTGATAACAATGCTAAAATATGAGATTATCATTTAAGTCCATTAGACATAAAGAGTTGATCAACTTATTTAGCATCTTTGATGTTACTTCTAGTCATTAATCTTAAAAACAAATAAATATAGAAGTAAATAATTGAGTTCAATTGCTTACAAATAAATCCTCATCTTTCCTCCTATGAAATTAGAGACAAACAAAAAACCTTAAAGGGGCCTTAAAGCTGACAGAAAATTTTAAAAATTTATATATATATATATATATATATGTATGTATGTATGTATATGAGTAGGGAATAGAGGTTTAAGCTACACGCAATAGAGGTTAAGATTTGTGAAACCAATGAGTAACAAGAGAATTAAGACGGAATACATTTAGATTCTAATGACCGTGTGTATCATTTCATAGTTGTTCCTAACCAACTGATCATATATCAGATTTGCAGCTAGAAGGCATATCAATAAAGAGCTCAGGACACTTGTAGCTCGTAGTACGAGCCACCAATTTTCAAGCACCAAATGAGTAATAGGTTAACGTGAGCATTTGAATTAGCTTATTTTAGAATAAGGATTTCTAGCAAACAAAATTAATTACATTAAATAACATCCCAACTAATCTGTTGCATTATGAAGAAAGTTATCAGATTACAACTGTGAGGCCCCGTACTGTAAATTTAAATTATAAATTGTAAAAATCCCATATTTTCATAAAATTATTTATTAAATTAGTTTGAAATATTTGATTTTCATATATCAATTGCATCGGCACGAAAAGTTTGAAAATGCATTGCACACGTTTAAATTATGTTGTTAATTGCATTATTTGAATGTTTAAATTTCGCATGTGTGCCTAGTGTCGACTAATAGACGTAAGTTTCGAGCGTTAGGATATGTATTTAAAATATATAAGTGAGTGAAACCAAATCGTAGAGTCGCGACGCACGAATTAATTTCGACGCCACAAAAGGAAGCTTTAGGCTAAGTTAAGTGATTAACTTCCTTTTCTTCCATTTTTTTTTTCCAACCACACAAAAGCATCAAACGTCAACCAAGCTACCAAAACCTCTCATTTCTTCTTCTTGTTGGCCGACCCCTTCCCTTCAATTTCCCTTCATCTTCATCAACCAAACTCATCACCAAGTTTCACCAAAATCACCACCAAACTTCATCAAATCACCAAGATAACTAGTGTAGTATTTTCCTCTTCTCACTTGAAGCTTCAAGGATCATCAAAGGAAGTAGAGGAACCGGTTAGGGGGCTTGGAAGGGAGGATCTTAGGCATCCAAAGCTTGAACAATCCTTGAGTTCTTGAGGTAAAATGACCACACAAAACCCTAATCTCTTGTTTCCATTGTAGAGTTGAGAAAGCTTGTGGTTTCATGTTAGTGATTTTGTTAGTTTTGAGTGTTATGGTGGGCTCTATGAACTCCCACCACTCTTGATGATTGGCTTATGTGATACATGTGTAATGGAATGTGTTTGGGATGAGATGTTGAAGCTAGAGAATTAGGAGACATTGAATGAGGAAAATCGAGAGAAACTAGGGGAAATGCTGCCGGTTTGAATTCAGCGAATTCCTCCCCTGTTTTAGCAGCAGTATTTCATGAGGTTTTTGGTGGTTTTGGGAGCTGGAATGTTAGGCTTTAAGTGACCATTTTCCTAGCAAAGAAACTCTCTCAATTGGTGTTTCAAAAAGTACAAGAAATGGAGATCAAAAACCTGGAATTTGGCTTTCAGTTCTGCCCGCATTTACTGTTCTGTTCTCGTGTGGTTTTGGTCCAAATTTTGCTATCATGTAACCTTCATTTGATCAATAAATATTGTTAGAGTCTTGGTTTTGAAAATGGAATGGAATGGGGGTTGTTTTGGATGGACCAAAGGTTGTAAAGGAAAAGAATTTCGTATGGCAGATTTGAACTCCAAATTTTCAGTCAACTTTGGGTGCATGAATCACTGTCTTCCCGTATGATTTTTTGGCTAAATTTTGGTACAAATTTAGTTCACATACTGAGGTTTTTTCCTGCAAAATTTTGTGTTTCTCCAGTATCATTTCATTACCCAAATGATGTTCCAAAAATGACTCTTCAAAACTGGAAAACCAAGCTGTCAGAACAGCTTACTGACCTAGGTTCAAATGGCTATATTTTCTTACTTGGGAGTCAAAATCGAGCACCGTTGGTGGTGTTTGAAACTAGACTTCAAGGGCTTTCCAATGGTATATGGCTTGCATGCTAACTCATTTCCTATCAATCCCAGAAAATCTGAGAAAATGACTAATTTCCAAGACTAATTACCTGTTTTTGTTCTTTCATGTCATCTTGTCGCGTACTTTAGCTTATCTTACATCCTGAATCTCAAAGAGAGCCCTTCTAGTGATTTGTAGTACTCTGAGTCTAGTTTCCATAGCCATAAGCCTTGCCAAATTTCAATTTTTCTACACCAAGTTATGCCCGTTTTCCCAAGACTGCAGAAAACCCACTGTTATACCCGAACTTCAACTTTTGTCGTGAACTTATTCTTGGTCGAACCTTGATGCTTCTTGAATCTTTGCATGCTTATTTCATTCCACACATCATCTTTGACTTGTGAATCTATTAAATGTTCAATGTTTCATCATTTGGTGACCATGAATCACCCTAGAATTTTGTAATTTAGATGCATTAACTAGTAGCATTCATTTGCACTTGTTAAGTTACATTTACTTGTTTTGGTTTGAGTTGATGGTTATATACATTGGTTGTACGTAGGGCTCGAAGGTGGTATCGAGGGTGATCAATGCACGAACGTTTGAGCTACTTAGCTTTATTTGGTGAGTGTTCCTTGCATGTTTGTGAATGAATTGCTTAAGTGTGAAATATTTTATGATGAATTGCTCATTTGACATGTTAGATGCCTTTCAATGCTTTTCAGTGATTATGTGAAAGGCGAGTGTGTACTTTATCGCACTCGACCTAACTTTCATTACACCGTTTATTTTTCCACTTTTTGTGTATTATTTGTACATGACTGTAGGCCATGTGTACTTTAACACATTGGCTGAATAAGGCCTTTCCCCCTTCGTTATCGACCTATTCGAGCCAGAAGCGGACTCGGTCAGGTAGGTTGGTAACTTAGGGCACTGTATGGTATACTCGAGTATTACCACTGGGGGTTATAAGGAGGAGCAGGGGGATTGAGTGATGGACCAGATGGACTGCAACTGTTTCCAGTGAAGACTGTATCCTTTCACTGAGTGTTTTCTCAGTTTATGTGTTTTATAAATTTTATACTTCCAAACTGAATTATATTGATCCATTAAGTTCTTAACTGATATATATTGCTCCACTGTTACTATGATATTGCATGTTATTAGGATCGCTCATTGGGCTTTTAGCTCGTTCTTTCCAATTTTGTTTTCCTTAGCAGGGTTTGAAAACGAGATCCTCCAAGGTTTGCTCTAGGATGTTTGGTTTGGAGACTTTAAGCTGTATTTTGATATAATCACTGTATTGTGGATTGTACTTATGAAATTCTGAAAGTATAATCTTTTGTATTTGTAACTTTAGTTTGGACGGTTACGAGTATCTAATGAAGTTTAGGGTTTAAACGTTTTGTTGAATTGATGGATATTAAAGTCACCTTGTTATTCGAAATATTTGCTCGTTACTGAATCGTGGATTGTAGTAAGTCCCGGCGAGAGTTGGGCAGTCGGCCCGCCGATACCCTAGGCTTCGCCCTAGGGAGAACTGGGTTCGTCACAACAACTAGAGTTAGGATATCCCTCCCATTTCTTTGTAAGAAAGGCCTTTTGTATGTGTGTGTGTATGCGTGCGATTCTGTGTTGGATGGGACTATCGGCATCTCTAAGGGAAGCCTAATGGCAAGCTGAGTGTCATTTGTGCAAGGTGGTTATAGAGCAAGTGAGTCTAGGATAATAAGATGACCTAATGTCTATGTAGGCAAAGCACATTCGTACCAAGGAAGCTAGGCATTCTTGATAGAGCAGTTTAGCCAATCCAAAGTCACCTGAAGAAGTTATGTGTGATAAAATTTGATCAGATACAAACAGAAACTATTTGTTATAAAACCTTAGAAACTTGCAAACGATTGATTATTCATTCAACTTGATAATTGCTTTACATTGTAACTTAAGATCCCTATGCAGTACGCAATTAGAATACAAATAGTCCAAAGGCAATAAAACCACTTACGCTAATTCTAGAAGCATGAAGGATATAGATGTTGAAAAACAGGATAAGGTGAGATATTGAAGGAAAAAAAGGTCTACAGAGCCATCAAATTGGAAAATGAGGAAATGAACATAGCAATTAAAAGAAGGAACCAAGTGTAATAAAAGAGGGAACAATGACAATAACCCTCTGCAATTTTTACATAAAATACAGATGCAACTTACCCAAAAAGGAAAAAAAACTGCTTAGGATTACGAAAATTCATTCTTTCTCCTATCTCATTTTTTTTTTTATCCATTTGAGATTCAATAACAGAAAATTAGACTAAAAGAGGGAAAAAAATGTAACTCACAGAACTACTTTAAAGAAGAGTAACAGAAGAAACTTACAGCAAATTAGGCCAAAGATGTTTCTTTCTCTTGTTTTCATTGGGAAAATATACGGACAGAGAGAATTGAACATTTTATAAACAATGATGAGATAAGACACTTTATCTATATAAAATTGATTCTAAAACTGTAAGCAAACTAATGTCCTCAAACAAGATGCGGAATAATGCAAGCATTAACCAAGTTGGCAAGAAGCCAAATCCTGTTAAGAGGTTTGTTGGGTTCTGTCCCAAAAGGCTGGTATATGAAAAGCATTAACAATATGAGTAGGGAAGAGAGTCTGTGAGCCAGGTTCAACATCAGAAGGGTGGAGAATACTTGAATTCGAGAAGCCCAATAGTCATAAAATTAAAGAGTACATTATCCCCTTGTATTTATATTTAATGGGTGTAATATTGCAAAAGATACCAAACCAATACACAAAGCTTAGGAATTTTGAAAACCAAAGCATTTATTTGAAAACTTGACATGTATTTAAGGATAGATTACAAAGTCAAAAAAAGGGACATGTCTAGCTATAATGAACACAGCAGACATATCAACACAATATCTTGTATCATTGTGTACTATCTTAGAAGCATTCTCACATCTGCTTCACATACGTGATCTCATATCCGAGGGACACCATTACTTTTGCCTACATCTTAGGATATGCTAGCATGCAGAATTAAATCAAGACCAAATAAAAAATTAAACAAAAAGTATATTTGACAAATAACAAGAAGACAAAGAAGGAGAACGCTCAAACAAGGATCATGTGCAAGACCCTCAACATTCCCAACACATATCAATTGAACTTTTCCGTATGAATCAACCCACAATCCTCAGAGGAATACCAATTGCGAGATAAAGAAAATATAAGATTGTAAAGTCATGTCTCCAAATTCTTAAGATTACAAAAATAGTTTTTAGAGACAAAATGTAGAGAGAATGAAAACATGCCTCTAAAGCAATCCCTATAAAATAGATAGTTAAAATGAATATATAAAAATGCAAGGAGAGAATAAAAGATTCTACATATAAAAAGTTATGAAGAACAAGTCCTCAAAAGTATGTAAAATGAGTTCATAAAAAATTGCACAATAAAATTGGTGTTATGTGTGAAAAAAATTAGAATACAAAGCTTATAGCCTCTATCTATTTGGTTAAGATAACGAATCTAACTAAACCTTGAACTAAATTAATTACAAGCTCTGGAAATCAATTTACCTGCTAGATAGAAGGATAAGCAATAGATTTATATTATAAATTGTAAGGCAATAACAACTTTCCCTTCCTGTTTCAACAGATTCTACATTGAACAGTTTAAAAGATTACCATTCAATTATTTTGGTCTAGATGTTTATTGACTCAATAACCAGAACCACAGAGACCAATAGGAAAAGGAATAAGAAAAGCTTAGTCTACCTTTTTCCACTCAAGAAATGATCAGACAATTTTTGTGTGAAGTCTTAAAAAAGGTATTTGCAAATATAAAGTAAAGGGAAGAGAGTCATAAGGTAGCTTCTTTTCCACATAAAGTCTCATCCAAAAAATTTTAGAATAAACAAAGCAGCCTCACTTCATAAGGCAGCAAATGTCACAGAACTTTACTACAACTTATACCTTATTCATGATATTGGTACTGGTGGATCTTGAAATGACACTCACCATCTCAACTAAGACTCTAGAGTCCATCATGCAAAATGGTTTCATCTAAAAGCATTTTCTTGGCATATAACCTGGAATTTGGCAACAAATGGGTCACAATCCTGATATTTCAACAATTAACTTATTCAACAGAGAAATACAATCCATTTTTTCATAAATTCTTAATCATCTGCATCAGAATCTATATCTCAAAGAAATCACATATACCGCTCTTGTTTTTAAAGACTTAGCACACATTGTAGCAATAAATTCTAAAAGTGTACATTAAAACAATAACAACAAAATTTAACCCTGATATAATGTAAAAATGAGTAGTGTTCAGAGCTGGACCGTGAGGTAAATGGTGATCATGTTGGAATGTATGTCCTAAAGCAATGTATTTTTTTTATTTTTATACATTCCTTATTATATGTTTTGTATTTTAAACTTCTTATTTGTCTGTTAAATATTAGATAGAACTGATGAAATCCTTAGAATATTTACTAATGTGATGGTAGTCACAATAGTTGATGACTATGAGATATCAATCACATTTGTAGTAATATTCTTAAAATTCCCTAGTTATAGTACTAATGAAATCGGACATATTTAGTACGGTAAAAGTAGTACACAGCTAGCCTCTAATTAATTTAATTAGTGGTTGTTCTCATCAACTATGGTATGAAGATACCTAGGCTGATGTGTAAATGATTTGAAAAGTACAAATGCAATAAATGCATTGGAGTGATCCGTTTAGAGATCCCGTTAAGATATCTATCTAGTGCCAATGGTGTATCTCTAGTGAAAAATTGTGTAAGTGATCCTACGACTTGAGATCACCATAGTATCTTTAGTGTGAATCGCTACATTTTGGTTCTAATTACTTGTTACTCGTTGAGAGTACCTTAAAGTCTAGAAGTTGGATGTAGTGTGAAGCACATAAAGAAAATGGGTGATCAAGATAGGATTGCACATAAAGAAAATGGGTGATCAAGATAGGATTGATCACTCTGATAGTGGGAGTTGATATCCGGATGGCCACTAGTGGGAAATTAACCCTAAAGTCGACTATTAGGTAAATTAAAGAATGTCTTCAATTTAACCTAATTCATGGTTAATTTCGGGAACTAGAAAACTTAATTAGTCATCAGGGAATTGCACTTATTCCTCATCCCTGACTAATTGGATATCTTTGGTGAAAGAATAATAATTACACGGTAATTTTTCATGGAAAGGTTAGGTCAAATTCCGTTGACTAATTCCGAGTAATTGGGTGGTCACGATGTGTTGCTAGACACCGCTCGTGGTCTATAATTATGGATTAATTATTTATTATAAGTTGTGATAAAATAAAGTGATACAAATCTCGTTGGTGAAACGAAACTCGTGTGCAAGCCCGGATCTTGACGGTGGAAATTCAAGTTTGGTTTACGCAGCGGAAACCCTACGACCACTCTAACCCTCGTGATTGCGAACTTGTTGATACGATCTCAACCCACAACCAAGCAAATTAGTGAACCTCAGGTGAATGTAGAAGGCGCCACAACTCAAGTGTGATTCTTGAATTGATAAGCCAGAGATGAACACTAGAGAACGAATTCTAAAGTATTCAAGGGAAGCTTGAAGGCTTGTGAGAACTCTCTCAATTATACTGAATAATGCTTGTTGTTGAACAACGAAAAGACTTGGCTATTTATAGCCCTACAAGACTCAAACCCCAATTAGACTTGGACTCTCCTAAAATAATTACCTAAACCCTACTTGGCTAGGTTCGGCTGGTCTACTTGGTCAACATGACCTCATGGCCAAATTTATTTAATGAAACAACTAAGGAAACCTAGTAACATAAGGAATTACTTACGAACTAACAAACGAAAATAAATTCTTTAGGCGTGACCGTTAGGTGTGGGCACGCCTAACTAGTGGCAACGCTTCTGCCAAGCCGCTCCTTAGGTGTGATCACTCTGCGCGGGCACGTCTAACTAGTGTCAACGCTTCTGCCTCTGACTTACATGAATGAAGACAAACACCAATTGGCTCGAAGGATGACAACTACACATGCTTCAACTCTCGGGTGAAACCCGAATGACATTAACAATCGACTTTGCATTTGGATCAATTCCTTGTACGCCCTAGCAGCCTTCAATCAATGTGTGAATGCCTTGAACAAGGCCTTGAACTTGCTCCCTTAACTTCCTAGCCTGAGCTCTTGTAAGTGGTCCAACAGCCTTCAATGCTTGAACTTCCTTGACGCTATCATAAAGTCATTTATTTTGTCTAATTATTAAACCATATTATTACCCATTTATTCGGGACCTATTGGGTCACACACAATAGAGATTTAATCCTGGATTAAAACTATGTAAATAATCAAGGTTTAATTTTAAAAGAAAATTAATCTCGGGCCTATTTGAGCAGATAAGAGTAAACGGTTATCTCTTATCTGTCAGGTAACTGATAGATAGAGTCTTGTATGATGAGAAGTCATATCGTTTGATTTTGGATCAGACAGTAAGTGTGACAGCCCCACCTCCCCCTAAGGCGAACCAAAGGGTTCGGCGGGCCGCCTGCCCAACTCTCACCGGGACTCACTACAGTTCCTCAATTCAATCTCAAGCAATTACTTCACATAACAAAATAACTTTAATACTCTCCAGTCAAATGTAACATTTAAACCCCAAAGTTTCCTTAGCGAACCACAACCGTTCCAAACTATAATTACAGATATAAAAGTTTATCCATTCAGAATTTCATAAGTACAATTCAAAATACAAGGATTATATCAAAATACAAGCTTAAGGCTCCAAACCAAACGACTTAGTGCAATCCTTGGAGGCTCTTGTTCTCAAACCCTGCTAAGGAAAAACAAAGTTGGAAGGAATGAGCTAAAAGTCCAGTGAGCTATCCTAATAACATGCAATCTCATAGTAACAGTGGAGCAATATATATATATATCAGTTAAACACTCAATAGATCAATATAATTCAGTTGAGAAGTATACAATGTATAAAACACATAAACTGAGAAAACACTCAGTAAAAGGATACAATTTTCACTGGAAGCAGTTGCAGTCCGTCTGGTCCATCACTCGACCCCCTACTCCTCCTTATAATTCCCAGTGGTAATACTCGAGTATACCGTAACAGTGGCTCAGGGTCCTAACCTACCCCACCGAATCCGCTTCTAGCTCGAATAAGCTAGTAACGATGGGCAAGGGCCCAGTTCAGCCAAAGGCTTACACTCATGTGACAACAGTCAAATGACAGTCAATTAATCACTTTAAATAGTAAAATGTCACATTTGACTAGGTTGAGTGCGATAAAGTACACACTCGTCTAACAAATGGTATAACGGAGAAAAGTTTCACATTTGAGCAGTTTTAGAAACACTTAACACTTAAATAAGTAGTGAACATTCAAGGAGCATATAACAAGATCATTCAAGTCACACACATGCGAAGATCACTCACCTTCAAGCAAAGCAAACCCTATGCGTCCGTTCTCAGATCCCCTTTGTATCCGCCTTCCAAGTCTAATAGCACACAAGATATGAGATATTTAGATTTGAAAAGGGTTTAAACCGAGACACAAAATTACCCAAACAATCACTAAGATGCCAAAAAAACACTTAAAAACACTTAAAATAGCAAAGAGAGCACATGCATGGGTGCTCGAACGAAAACGGACGACTTTAGAATCAAAACGGAGAACACACACTAGAAGGTGTGAGAGGCAGATTTGACACCTTTTGCCATTTTGATCATAACTAATGGTACAAGTGTCAGATTGAAGTGCACAAGGTGCTGTTTCGAAGCTAAGAGAACAAGCTATAACTTTCATGAAGACAATTTCTGCTCAGATTCACTCCTTCTGGGTCAAAACACATGAAAACAGTTCCAGTTTCTTCATATCAGACTTGCTGATAGGCCGAATTCAAATGGCCATATCTCAGCGCACAAAGATCCAAATCAAGAAATTCCAAAAGCGTTGGAAAGCTGGTATAAAGGCTACAACTTTCGTTTGGCCAAAAGCCAATTCACAATGGATCGACATGAAAAACAGAGCCAATGTAGCTGTTCCAGCCTCCCCTGTTTTCCACTTTGAGCGATGAACATGCATGCTATCATCCAAAGTTTCTTCATGCAAGTCACATGCAATTGAGATGCAATTTACATACATTTGCAAGCCACACACATGCAACCTTAAAGTTCCTAAACTTGAGCCAAAACTTCACCTTCCACTACTACTAAACAATCCTCCAACAATCCTACTACTTCCAAACTACACCAAACCATTATCTACTCACACATTCTTCTATCCAAAGTACACATTATCTACTAGATTAAGCAACTAGCGAATCATTGTCTTGGCTGAAACTTAAGAACACAAAATCAACCAATTTAGTCCATCAATTCATTTCATAAGTTAAGCACAAACACCAATGCATTAATACAAGTGAAATATCATTAATTTCAATCATTCCAGAATCCAACCAATCAAACCCTAACTTAAATCTTCTTGGCCGAAAATTCAAGAATTGAAAATCTTCAAAACTAAACCATCAATTCACATAAGAAGCCAAGTTCAAGCATTAATCTATCAAAATAAGACATGATTCCTCCAATCCAAACTTGAAGACATGAAACCCTAATTCAATCTTCTTGGCCAAGATTTTAGACATGCAAAACACAAAATCCAATCCATGGAATCATCTTAGAAGCTAAGAATGAGCATTAATCAAGCCTAAACATCAACCAAATTCATCAATTACATCAATTACAAGAAATTCCAGCTTTCAAAGTGAAGCTAGTTACCTCCTAACTTGATGTTCTAGGCAAGAACTCCAAGCTCCCAAGTTTCAATCACCTCCTCCTAGCTTCCAATTCAAAGTTGGTTGATGCAAAGATGAAGAAATCCCCAAATTCCTCTTGTTTTTTTCTTTCCTTTTTTTCTCTTCTCTTTTCTCTCCTTTGCTCACGGTTTTCTTTCTTTTTTTTCCAACCTTGCACCCGACTCCTATTGAGCTTCTCAAATGACTAATAGTTCAAGCTAATTAGATATTTATTGCCTCTAGTCAAAGGTTGGTCAAGGGTCAAAGTTATCATGCCAATTAAACCTAACAACTTAGGTCATCTTTCACCCTTGCCCAAGTAATTTCCTTTCCTATCAAATTAGTCCATAGGTGCTCAATTCAACTTAGCCTATCAAAGCTTAATTACACCTACTTAGGCTACTAATCACCCAAGGATCTTAATCACTTTTCGTAATCATGCATTAACATACATAAAATCAAAGAAATAACGAACTTGTAGTTGGACATAAAACTTAGATTCATTTTCAAAACTAGGGTTTTACGAAACCAAACTAGGGTTTTTTTAATATACAAATTAGGGTTTTATCCAAATTTAGGGTTTTCGAAGCAAACTAGGGTTTTAATTTCAAATTAGAGTTTTCAGACTTTTAAAACAAAATAGTTAAATCAAAACACTTTAAGACGTAAAACAAACCATATAAACACCTTAGCAAACAATAATTACTATAATTAACATTATTTAATATTTTCTAAAAATTGGGAAAAATTGGGATCTCACAGTAAGACTCATCAATCTATCTTATTATCTCTCTCTTTTTATCCCTGTAAAAATATATACGGGAAAGACACCGGAGAAGATGGGAATGAGTTATTGTAACTAAAAGAAAAAAGGACTCTGTGAGCGTCACCTATTGATAGAGAGAAAAATACGTTCGAAAAGAGAAAGAAAGGCTAGCAACTTTCTTCCTTCCTTTCCATACATAGTTCGTGAGACGATCCAGGGTTACTCTAGCATGGATATCAGCAGAGGCAGGACGAGTGGACTGTTCAAGGGCTGACCATCCTCTACAACGCTATAAGGAGATGCCGCTAGAATTAAGGTAATCCTATAACCCTAATTTTATTGCATCATACGTAAAATCTAGGGTGATTCCTGGATGGTTTTAGGGAAAATTTTTAATTTTGCTGTTGCGTAGTATCCCTAAAACCTGACAAATCAATGTAATAGGACATATTTCGCTACACATCAATTTTGCAAAAAGTAAATGATGGAAGCTAGGTTTAGGAGTCAACCAACAATTGCAAGAATGCTATGCCATTTTCCGTTAACATACAAACCACATATTTTACTAATTTCACACTATGTGAAACATATAGGAACCTGGATGTCAAAAAGTTTACACATTATGCACACATATAGACTAACTCCGACACTCATAGACCAGAAATTTTGAAAGACTCCACTTGGGCCTTGACATGGCACATTAAGCTAAAAGGAATTTGAGATCATGAGTGCATAATTAGTTGAAACTGAGGCCATGATCTGAAGTCTGAAAGGAAATTGGGAAATAATAAGTCAGAAGCACACGCCTTAAGAACACAGGACCTCAAGTCTCTTAAAAGAAGTTAGACAAGATCATGTAGTAATTGGTGAAATTTACTATCTGATCATGTATATCATTATGAGATTGAGCAAATAGCTTTTACTAATACTAATTCATTCAAAAGCCACACCAAAAACAAAAAGTGAAAGTGATAGATCTATAATAAACTCCACTTTTCAGTATTTGTATCAATATACATACAAGAAAAATTTAACCGGCAACTTTTATGTATGTAATGACCAATACATATTGATAATATGCATAATGAAATTTAAAGTTCTAGTAAGTGGGTGTTTAGGACATGAAGTTGCTCCACCTTCCTTCTGAGGACAAAAAAAGGTATCTGTAAAAAAGGAAAAAGAGCAATTTTCCTACCTTTCCTCCCAGAACATCCTTGGCTTCCACCACTATAGGTTTATGACCTGCATCAATCAGATATTTTGTAACGGACAAACCAGCCAAACTTGAAAGTAGGACAAGACTAATCAAGTGAATATTCATTTTGAAAAGGCCAAGCAAAAACTAAACAAGAAACTAAAAAACCTAAGCATTCACGATCCAAAAACCAGTAAAATACATTGTACTCAGTAGTACACAAAATCAAGAAGATGCCATATAGCTAAGGCACCATGATGCACAGTTCGAAGCACCGAACTAGGCAGCTTCAGTAAATTATTGACATTCCAATTACAGAGCTATCAAGTTGTAAAATATGGATATGAACATGACAAATAAAAGAACAAACTAGGCAGAATAAAGAGACTAACAACAAAAATAACCCTTTGAATTTGTACAGATTCAGATATAGCTTACACAAATTTAAAAGGAAAAAAGAAGATCACTTAGGATTATAAAAATTTATTTTTTTCTATCCCATTTTTTCAATACCGATTTAATAATAGAATATTAGATTCAAAAAAGAGAAAAAAGAAAGAAACTAAAAAAACTATTTAAGTTATAATAAGAAAAAGGTCACAAAAAAAGTGCACAACAGTGAAACAGGCCAAAGATTGGTTCTTCCATTTCAAATGATGAAATAAAAAAAATTTTAAAGTAAAAGAAAATATTACAAAAATTACGTAAATTTAAAAAAAATAAAGAAACTTACAGACCCAATTAGGCTAAGGACCCATGTTATTTTGTCCACCTGCTTATTGTCCTTCTCATTTTCTCCTTCTGATCAGGGGAAAAAGTAAACATATATATATAATAATAATAATAAAGTAACAGTAAAAGTACACAATAGTGAATCAGGCCAAAGATCGATTCTTCCATTTTAAATGGTCAAATAAAATATTTTTTAAAGTAAAACAAAATCTTACAAAAATCACGTAAATTTAAAAAAAAAATAAAGAAACGTACAGACCCGATTAGGCTGAGGACTGTCCATCTCCTTACTGTCCTTCTCATTTTCTCCTTCTGATTAGGGGAAAAAGTAAACATAAATATATATGAAATAAAACTCATAGAACCAGTTTAAATTTTATGAAAAAAGCAGTAAAAAGAAATACATTCCATGATGAAGATATTAAAGATCTGCCTTCCCCCTTTTTGCTTCTTCATTTCTTGGCCTTCTCTTTTTTCCCTTTTGGTCTCTTTTTTTGCAACAAAGAATATCAAACAGATCTGCAATTACTTCTGTATCAATGAAGAATAGGAGGAAAGCTCAGTATTTTATTCGCCTTTCTTCCTGCAAACTCAGAAAAATGAAAAATAAGAGACCAAAAAAAAAAACTTTACAGGTATATAAGAGGAGACGAAAATTAAAAGAAGAAAGTTGTTGTAATAAGAAACAATAAGAGGGAAAAAAGTTAGAAACCTGGAGCATATTTGCAGGTTAATCGCATCTCATCACACGGAAATGAATAAATGAAAGAGAAAACATAGGATAATTTTTGGGCGTGCCTCTTCTAGGCTTGTTAGTTGATTCGAATTTAGGAAAGGCGAAGTTGGTCGTCGGTGAATTTTGATGAGAAGAAAAATAAAGAGAGATGAAATCAAGAGAGAGGCAATTTGTTGAAACCCTAAACTCATCAGGCACGTGACTTTGGCGTGACCAAGACGACCACCATTCCTAGCACAACACATTAGCAAAAACAACCACCATTTGGCAACATGCGTTCACATTTAGTAGGTATGTGTTAATGAAGTGGTTGGTAAAAATGTATGAAGTTCAATATTATTGATGGAGCATGATTTGGAGTCTTGAATGAAGAGATATGATCATTGCGTTTGCTGGAAAAAGAGGTGGCCTTCCTGCTAGTTGGATATTTTTCTTGTTGGACAAAGTTAAGAAAGGCAAGCAAATGGTGTTCGAACTACCAGTTTTCCTTGTACATCTTAGGCAACTGGGAGTACTAGGTGAGCAAGAAAAGTCCTAGGAGCCAGTTTTGGGACACTTGAAGGAGTACTAAAGTCTTCGTTGAGGAAAGAGAACTTCACAAATGACATTTTGCCTAGGGTTAGAAAACCTGCTCAAAAAGCAAAATGATCCATTAAACTATGTGAGGGCCTCAAAATTTTATTTTTTTAAAAAATGCATAATAATATTTATATTATCTTTATTCACTAAAATATTAGTGAATTTATACTTTGAGTCATTATTTTCCAATTTAGCAAATTTTTCAAGAATTATTTGCCGGTGTTTGGCTTCTAGCTCACCCCAAAAATATTTATTTCCCCTCCACAGGGCTCAAGGCAAAGGAAGCACTTGTAGAGACTTCCTAGCGTGACTGGTTGGATTAACTCTTGTTCTAAATTGGTATATTATTTTTGATGGCTTGTGGAATGTACTTATTGTCTTGAAGTACTTGGAAAATAACATCTTAAGGTTATAATATTATTTTGAAATATTTGCAATTGTAATATTTATAGTTATGTTATTATTTTGAAGTACTTGAATGTAATTGTTAGAGTTTTATTGAAATTATTAAAGGCTAGAACTGAAATTTGATTGAGGACTGTAGTGAGTCCCGACGAGAGTTGGATAGGCGGTCCACTGATATCTTAGGGTACGCCCTAGGGTGAGGTGGGGCTGTTACAGGTGGTATCAGAGTTTCGGTTTCAGATCTCTATAGTGTATCCTAGATTATAAGTTTAGGATACCAGAATGTGAGGTTAACTTGAATATTACGTGAATTGGAGAACCTACTGTGTGACAGCCCCACCTTTCCCTAGGGCATACCCTAAGGATTAGTGAACTGTCTGCCCAACTCTTGTCAGGACTCAAATATCCAAAATCATCAAAACATTTATCTCGACATTCACTCAAACTACATTAACTCCAAATTACAAGAATATAAAGTTTACAATGTTTAAATCTTAAAGCTTACAACCAACTTCAAACTTACAAAACGGAGCAAGTTCACGAATACATCGGTACCTAAACAAAGATAAACACTTGACTTTAGCCACAATCAAACTCTCCGACCTCTTACACGTTCTTGCTAAGGAAAACAAAAGGGAAAAGGGGTAAGCGAAAGCTTAATGAGGTCCCCAAAACAAAACATGCAACCACATTAACAAATAGGCAAATCAGATAGTCAAATTTCACATTTAAAATAATTTAAAGCAATGCACTCAAGTAAAGGATACAGGTGGCTTCCAAATCCAAATCCACAAAGCTTGATCGAACACGAGCCATTGACTCTCCGTCAACGTTTGAAGTTAAGAACCAAGTCCGTAGACACCACTTACACCATAACCGTCCACCAATCACCCCATTACCGGGCCTGAACACCTCAACTAATCAAATTTGGGTAATATTCGAGTATACCATGTTCCAAAGAACCAAATCAAATAACCTATGGTTCACCGATCTTCTCGACCAAGCCCATGCCGGCTCGATACGAACGGCTCACCAATAGGGTTTTGGGGTTTCCGGAGCCCCAAGCGAATCAAATTAGTCGATGGGATATCACCCAAACGACTTTTCACATCAAAGTACACAAAGTCAAATTCCAATAGAAAAGTCAAATTCCACTAGAAAAGTCAAACGGAAGAGTTCGTGTGCGATAAAGTACGCCCTCGACTCACCCTCAGTAATCCAACCATTTATGATATGTAATCCAGTTCAATAGCTACATTTCAAGCAAATCACGTAGTCACGTAGTTCAAGCAAACACGCAGATCATGTAGTTTGAGAAAACACATAGGTTCACGAAACAAGCAAGGAAACACTCACCCAACCAAGCCAAGCAACTCAAATGCTCACACCCTGATCACCCTCGTTACCTCCTTCGAGTCCTATGTACAACCAACGTATACAATCATCAACTCAACCAAAGCAAATAAATGTAACCTATCAAGTGCAAAAATGAATGCTACTAGTTAATGCATCCCACTAGGAAATTCTAGAGTGATTCAAGTCACAAAATGATGAAATATTGAAGGTTTAGTGGATTCACAAGTTAAGTAGATATTTGGAATGAAATAAACGCGCAAAGATTCAAGAAACATCAAGGTTCAACCAAGAACAATTTTACAACAAAACTAAGGTTCGGGTATAATAGTGACCCTTGCACAGTCATGGGAAAATGGCCATAACTCGGTGTAGAAAAATCAAAATTGAGTGTCGTCAGTGGCGTTAGAAACTAGACTCACAGGGCTTTCCAACAGTATATGGCTCATCTCCTAGTTCATTTCCTATCAATACCAGAAATCCTGGGAAATTGACTGATTTTTCATTTCTGACAGGGTGCAGAACAGAAATTTTTGTTCAAAAGTTTGTGCAACTCAAGAGGTTTTCACCCTTCATTTCACTCCAATTTGATACACAAATGTCCTAACAAGGTTTCTCAACAAGAATTAGTGAATATTGAACAAGAATAAATCGCAAAACAAGAGGAAAAGAACCACAACTTCTTCCATTTTTTTTTAAAGTTCAAAACAACTCCTATAACTTTTCTAGCATGCATATGAAAGATAATCAAGCACCTTTCTCAAAGGAATAATCATCATAGCCTAGTGATTAGTGCTAATCCAAATATCAAACACATAGTAGGCATAAAATCAAACCAATTCTCATGTTGCAACTACAAGAATCCAATCCCAAAAACTAGGTTTCCAAGCATCATTCTTCCATAAACATCACCAACAACCTTCATTAGACTAACTTCTAGGATCATAGAACTAGGGTTTGGATAGGAAAATACCTTATCAAGCCAAAGAAGTAACTCTTCAAGCAACCAAAATCTTTCCCTACCAAACTTGAGGATTGATGGTTTAGGGTGCTACCAACTTCCTCTCTTGATTTCCTATTAAGCCAAGCAAGATATTGGTTGGTTTTTGGATGAATTCTCCTCTCTTTTTCCTCCCTTAGGTTCGGCCACCACCACCCCAAAAAGTGAAGAGAATGTGTTGTTTTAAAGAGATAAGTTTGGAGGGAAATAAATCATCAAGTCAAGGTTTGAATCCTAGGGTAACAAGTGGTGGTTTCTTGGCCATTACCTACAAAAATCTCATTTAATTGCTTCCTAACTCCTCTAATTTAATTTAGTCTCCAATTAACACCAACACATCCTATTTTCTTGGCAATTAAGCCATGCAAGAAGCTCCCACTAATTCTAAAATTGAATCTAAGAAAAGTGCATTTAATCAACAATGAATAATATATTTAGTGGAAACATGCCACTAATGCACTAAAAGAATTTATATGCACTTGAATGAGTTAAATGGTAATGTATGCATGAAAAATTTATTATTATTATTATTATTATTATTATTATTATTATTATTTAGGGCTCTCACATACTGTATCCTAATGGTTAAAGAGGATTTGTTACTTGAGAATTTCTTATATGGGATTGGTGGAAAACAAAATTGAATAACTAGGTAATGTTACATTGAAGTGAAACATTATGTGAGAGATTTTTAGTGAAAGATTGACTGAGACTTGAATTATCATTGTACTCGTAAGAACGGAAGGAATCGGGGCAACTATCGGTATTGGCAATAGAAGTTAAGATATTCAAAATTAGTAGTTGATACCTTATGTGATGGTTTTGAGTTAAAATAAAAGAGGTTTTAAAAGAACAAAATGTGTTTTCCTACTTGTTTAACTATTGAAAATTTTTCACTCTGAAATTTAAAAGAAGACTAAGATGTACTAGTTTTATTTTCCAACCGATAATTGAAGATGACACATATGCGTTTTAAATATTCTATAACATGTCGTTCTTGACATGTATAAGAATTCCACTATATTTTTAAATTTAAGAGTTGGAAAGAAATTGATGAGTTTGCTAGATTTCTGTATAGAGGATTTAAGAGGAAAGTTGAAGTTTTCCAATCGTGTTTTCAATTCTTGATTTTAAATTGATACACTTTCGCACATGACTTTGGCCATGTTTGAAAAAGAAATCTTAAGTTTTGAAAGAATTATGAACTTGCGTTCTAGTAAGGTAAACCCTGAACTTGAAGAGAATTTTGTAACTTCAATGGCTCTTGTTGTATTTTCAAAAGTTTATTTTGAGAATTGAACATACAATTTAGGGATAAGGACTAAGAAGGTAGAGTGAGTGCATCTGAGAACTTGCAGTTAGTGTAATGGGGGATCGAGAATATACTAGTGATTTTGTGAATAGTTTTAAGAGTTCAATAACTGCGATGATTGAAAGGAGAGACAACTATGGGCGCTGGATGTATTCTTGCAGTAGATTGTGTAATTTACTTGGTATGTCAGGCAGGAATGAGGATTGAGTTGATTGACTTCTTGGGTGGCCAACCATGTGGTGAATTGACTTTCTTCTTATTTTGGTGCTTGAAAATGTGTGTTATCAGGATTTTAGTGTTGGATTTCTGTGGTTATCTGACTTCGTTATGAAGCGAGCTGGAACAATATGACACTAAACCCTAATAGGGGTAGAGAGGTTGGAAGTTGGAATATCGAGTACCCTCTTTTCTGAGAAAACCACTAGATGGTTCTCGTCCCTGTATTTGCATGCTTGCGTAATTGTTCTAACTACCATTTTTTTACTTTCTTCTATTTGTAAGTGTGACGTGACTTGATGTGTTTCCTTTGAAAAAGAATGTACTTTTGTGATATACTTGAGTACTTCTTATCTTGTTATGAAGATATGATATATTTTTGGTTCTGCTTGGAATTTCATTTGCTAATATTTTATTTTTGCATTTATCTTAAACGTCAGTCCTCTAAAAGATCATGGACGGTAGAAGAAGGGGACGACGCCGTGGGAGAGGGTTTAGATAACCCCAAAATATGGGAGGTGACCGGGAGTCAGCGGTTGACCAAAACTGTGAGCCTAGGGTTGAGGCTGGGGATCAAGTAGCCATCGCCATTACTTGAATGACAAATATATTGGAGCGTATGGCCGATCGCCAGGGTCCAGGGCCTACAAACCAACCTATAGGCCCCGAAGGTCGTGAGGATGGGGCCTTAGAGCGATTTCAAAAATTTTCCCCACCTAAATTCTATGGAGGGCCCGATCCCGAAATGGCCGAGAATTGGTTAGAAAGAATAAGTGACATATTCGCCGCTCTAAACTACTCGGAGAAGAGACAAGTGATGTTTGCGGCGTTTCAATTTGAGAGAGCCGCCCGATCGTAGTGGAACATGTTTAGGGCTAAATGGGATAAGACCAAACCCCTAGGACATGGATGAACTTCACTAGAGAGTTTAACGCTAAATTCCCCCCTCCCTTAATCCAAGAGAAAAGAGAAGATGATTTTATTAAGTGTCAACAAGGAACACTAAGTGCTGCGGAGTACGAGACACTGTTCACAAAATTGTCCAAGTTCGCCCCTGAGTTGGTGGCAAGTAAACAAAGGAGAATAAGGAGATTTGTCTGAGGGTTAAGCGTGGAAATTCAAGAAGGCTTAGTAGCAGCCAAGTTAACAACTTTAGTGATGCAATCAAGAAGGCCCATAGAATTGAAAGTACAAGAGCCCAAGTGAGAGCCTTTCAAGCGAGAAAAAGAAGTGCCCCTAGAAGCAATAGTGAACAGGGAGACATGAGTGCCCCACCACCCAAGATGGGAAGAGGAATAGGTGGAATGAACATCCAGGAACCCCAAGAGGGCCATGGCAGAGATGCAGATCGAGAGGGACTCAAGTGGAGGGAAAACCGAGGGAGTGTTTATAAGAAAGCCTAGCATCAACTCCCCGTGTGCATTGTAATTATTGTGGAAAGTCTAATCATACCGAGGATGCTTGCTAGAGAAAAGAAGGAAAATGTTTTAGGTGTGGGAGTACTGATCATCAGTTTGCTGCATGTCCTAGAACCCGAGGGGGAAATGGGGTTCAGCAAGTGGATAAATCAACCTCCTAGCAGACCAATGCAAGGGAAAATCAGCCAAGGGTTCCAGCTAGGGTTTATATTATTGACCAACAACGAGTTTCCGACCCCCCTGTGGTGTTGAAGGTACAACCTCTATCTTTCACCGCTTAGCTAAAAACTTTGATTGATCTTAGTATTACGTATTCGCTTGTGAATTTTATTCTTTTGTGTGGTGTTGGCTTAAAACCTATTAGATTATTTTACGATTTGAAGGTTACCTTATTTTATTTTAAAAACATGTCGACTCTTCGATTTAATTTTTCTATCACACAATTGTGAAAAATGAGAAAAGCATGCTTTTCTAGACAAATATTTGATCTGAGAGTGACGTAATCTTGGAGAGTAAGAATGATCAATATTAGATTAAGAAAAACTACTTGAGGGCTTAGAAGTGAGTGATTGGATTTAAACTCAATTAGGAGCATTATTGGCCACTATTCAAAGTTGAGCTTGAAAGCTTTAAAACATGGCATTATGTCTTCTCTATCTTTCACTATTTTACATCATCCAAAAGCTCCCAAAATCCTCTCTCTCTTCTCTTGGTTTGGCCAAACTCCCCTTCCTCTTTTTCCCTTGTCTTGAACTTCATTTCATCCTCCAAAAACTTGCTCAAATCTTGCTCCAATTTTTGCTCCAACCATGGATCATTCTCAAATTTGGTAAGAAGGCTTGAAGGAGGGAAGATCTTTGGAGGTTTTAGTGCTTGAATCTTGAGTTCTTACTTGTCATCTTGAAGGAAGGAAGTGAAGGAGAAGAAGGCTTAAAGCTTCAATCTTTCTTGCCAAAACTTGCTAGGAAGGAAGGTAACTTGTCCATCTAACCATTCTTACACCATTAATCTTAGATCTAAAAAGATCTATGGTATCTTTTGCTAGAAAATTTGATATCCTGATGTTGGAGTTGGGCTCTTGAATTCCCAACTTAGGTAGAGGCCTTGAGGATATTTTATTTTCTTTCTTGATATGCTCTTAGGTAGAGGCCTTGAGGTATTATGTACTTGGAAATGGTTGGTTGATTTTGGGGGTATTAAGTGTGTGTTGTAATGTTTGAATCTTGATTAAAATTTTAGTTTTAAACCCCCCAAAAGTTGGCCGAATGTTTGAGCTGAAAATTTTAGTTTTTAGAGCCTTTCATGAGTCAAAATTTTGCCAAAACAATGGCTCTTAGATGCACCTTGACTGGAGTAACAAAACTGGTTTTAAAAGAAGGGAAAAGAGAGAACTTTCATAACGTGCATTGTTGAAATTTTCGTATGACAGGTTTTGAAAAACAGCTTTCAGAAAACTGTTATATCTTGGTATAGAAAAATGCAAATCAAGTTCCGTTTGTTGCGTTTGAAACCAGACTTGAAGTTCTTTCAGTGGTATAAATTTCTAGGGTTATTTCAATTTCTGTGAATTTTGACAAATTTTCAAAGTTGACTGAAATTTAAGACTGATATGCCCTGTTTTTACTATAGTAGCAAATTTTAACTAAAATTTGACTAGTTTTTGATTTGAATCTTGTATAAGTGTCTTCTAGAGAGTTTTAGTCTTTGAGTCTATTTTCCAACGGTATAAGATTCGCAATTTTTGGACTCATAGAACTCAAGTTATGATTTTTCAAAGAATGACACAAAAACATAAAATTCTTCTAAGAAAGTGTCGAAAGCTTAAAAGTGTTTTGGAAACATTTCTTGGGTTTCCAGCCTAACCTTTTGGTTATTTGCACACCATTCCATACTTTGGAAAGAGATTTTCGAATCACATGAGATTTCTTTTGACTTAGATCGAAAAACTTGATTGTTTGAAAGTTAGCCTTGGTTGCGTACCTAGGTAACTTTGATTATACATGTCTCAGGTGATCACGTGGATACTGAGGAATTTGATTGACTTCTTGATTTGCTCTCGCTTGCTCTTGACTATTGGTGAGTTTCCATGCATGTTACTTGTCTTGGTTCGCAAATACTAAATAAGATGGTGATTTATTTATGTGATTTTGAACTTGTGACTAGAAACGAATTATATGTTGAATACGTGTCGTGTCTTGTAATCTTGACTTGTGTGTGTTAAGCGGTAGTATGTACCACACTCAATAAGTGGGAGGTACTGCTCATCCCGCCATACCTGTTAAGCGGTAGTATGTACCACACTTTAGTGCATGGGAGGTACCTCTCATTCCGTCTTGATCTTAAATCTTGAATACGTCGATTGGAGCGTTGTCTCGTCGACCATACGTGTTAAGCGGTAGTATGTACCACACTCAATGAGCGGGAGGTACCTCTCATCCCGCCCTAATCTTGAATTTTGAATAAGTCGATTGGAGCATTGTCTTGTCGACCATACCTGTTGAGCGGTAGTATGCACCACACTCTAATGAGTGGGAGGTACCTCTCATTCCATCTCAATATCTTGTGCGTGATTAAATTTAAAGGGTAGAATGTGTCATGCTCAATCAGAGTGGGAGGCACATCTCATCCCGTTTCAGTACATTTTCTTGATTAAAGTGAATTGTTTGTTTAATTATTGTTTAAATGCATGAATTCTTGTATCTTTTAATAAATGTATTCAAATGTATTCTTGAGTTTACTTATTATGGCACTTCTTAATGAATCATACTCTTATAAGTGATCTTTAACGACTCAACTGTTTTGCAAAAGTGCTATTTGATTCAAATGTTATGATTTTAATCAAATGTTAATTTACTTATTTTCGGAACCTCACTGAACTTCTAACTCACCACAAAAATATTTATTTCCCCTCTACAGGGCTCGAGGCAAAGGAAGCACTTGTAGAGACTTCCTAGTGTGACTGGCTGGATTAACTCTTGTTCTAAATGGGTATATTATTTCAGATGTCTTGTGGAATGTACTTATTGTATTGAAGTATTTGGCAAATAACATCTTAAGGTTATAATATTATTTTGAAATATTTGGAATTGTAAGTATTTGAGTTTAAATTGTAATATTTTTGGTTATGTTATTATTTGGAAGTACTTAGATGTAATTGTTGGAGTTTTATTGAAATTATTAAAGGTTGGAACTGAGATTTGATTGAGGACTGTAGTGAGTTCTGGCGAGAGTTGGTCAGGCGGTCCACTGATACCTTAGGGTACGCCCTAGGGTGAGGTGGGATTGTCACAATAAACGTTGTATAGATCTATGATCTATCACCAACTAGTTAAAAAAATAAATTTTAAATTTTAAGTTGAACTAAACTCAAAGTTCAAAAAATGAGATTAGATTCTGACTCATTTAAGAATAATATTTGGTACTAATCCAAAAGTACATAGTACATATCAATTTTTATGGTTAAATTACATATAACCCCTTTGTAGTATCGCTTTCAACCACATAACTCCCCCTTGTGACAGCCCCACCTCCCCCTAAGGCGAATCAGAGGGTTCGACAGGCTGCCCTCCCAGCTCTTGCCGGGACTCACTCGTTCAAATAATTTAATTAACAATTCCACCCATCTCAATATAACTAACTTCACATTTCAAACCAACTACTTAAAAGAACTAAAATTCAACTTACATTTCCAAAATAAATTCCAGGTACTAAAATACGTACAAAAGCTGAATTACAAATCCCAATAATTTCATCTGAATTCCATTAGTATTAACTCCAAGTACTACAAACCATCAAGTGCTCAAATCAAAACAACCTTATACAAAAGAACGGAAATCCTACGAAAGAAACTAAGATCTGCGGTTAGCAAACTCCGCTTCAAAACCTGTTAAGGAAAACAAATCTTATGGGGTGAGCAAAGCTCAGTGAGGCCAAGAAAACAAGTAAGCATGCAAGATCAAGAAATATACACTTTTATTAAACAAGATAGGTAACCAAAACTTTGAGGTAAGAATGCAAATAAGGAATTTAATTACACATTAAATAAAGGATACAGGGGCTCTCAGAAGCCAAGTTCCACGAAACTTGATCACATTCCAGTAGTTGACACTCCGTTAACTTTTATAATTACCATGTTGAACTCCACTTGTCAACCATCTCCGTCCACCTTTTCACCCCCCAACCGGGCCCGCTCGTCAAAATAGAAAATTTGGTAATACTCTAGTATACCCAGGTAAGTAGTCAGTGAGCGCACTCCAACCGACGAAAATATGTAAAGACTCATGGTTTACCAATCTCTCGGCCAAGCCCTTGCCGGCTCGAGGTGAAAGGTTTACCAATGAGGTTTTGGGCATCCCCAACATGTTTAAATAGCAAGTAAGATGATGAGACAATGCTCAATCATCAATCAAGTACAAGTACAGTTCAGGCAATCATTTCAAGTACAACAAATACAAGCAAGCATGTCAGGTCAAGTAAGAGAGGTCGGACGAGATAAATTACACGTCTACCTCGACAAGTTTAATAACATATTCAAATCAAGCATTTAACAGGTTCAAGCAATTCAACAAATCATGCACTTGACACTCACCAATAACCGAGAGCAAGCGAGAAAATTCAGGAGATCAAAAAGCTTCTCGGTGTCCACGTGATCACCTGAGAGATAAAAATCAAAATTACATAAACATACATTTAAGGTCAATTTTCAAATTATTAAACTTTTCGATTCCAAATTAAAAGGAATCACATGAAATTGGGAAATCCATTTTTTCCAAAATTGGAATGGTGTCCAAACACTCAAAAGATTACGCCTGAAAACCAGGAAATGTTTCCAAGGCATTTTTAAGCTTTCGTTGTCTCCTTGGAGAAATTTCAGTTTTGCTCGACATTTTTTGAAAAATCCTAACTTGAGTTGTACAAATCCAATTTTTACAAGCTTGGTACCGTTGGAAACCTCATTTAATGTTCTAAAACTTTGTAGAAGACACCATGATGAAATTCCAGACAAAAGTTGCCCAGAATTGCGTTTAAGAATCAGCTACAGTGAAAGACAGAACTCAACAGGTTGGTTTTCTAGCAAACTTTGAAAATTCACCAAATATTGTAGGAAAAGAATTGGCCTCTGAAATTTACACATTTTAAAGCCCTATGTATCAAGTTTCAAACACCACTAACAGCACTCGATTCTGACTCTTGAGTAAGAAATTTTAACTGTCCAAATAGGGCAGGTTCAAAATTCTGTGTTTTCTGAAATTCCAGATTTGCAGGGCATCTTTGAAGCCTCAAATCAGTGACGAATTCTTACTCAAAAATCACCAAATTTTTCAGGCATAAATCTTAGTATGTGAACTACATTTGTTCCAAAATTTAGCTAAAAAAATCACACGGGAAGGTAGTGAGCCATGCGCCCAAAGTTGACTGAAAATTTGAAGTTCAAACCTATCAAACGAAATTCTTTTCCTTTTCAATTTTTGGTTCAACCAAAACAACCTTCATTTCATTCCATTTTCAAAACCAAGACTTTAGAAACATTTCTTGAGAAAATGATGGTAAAATGGTAGCAAAAATTCAGACCAAACAACACCCCAAAACAGGACACAAGTTCGGGCAGATTAGGAGCAAAATTTCCAGATTTTGGCTTCTTCATTTCATGCAATTTTACCACACCAAATGGAATGATTTTTGCAACTAAATTTACACACATATAGACCACATTTCAGCTCTCAAAATAGCTAAGAAACTCATGAAAATTCGCAGCCAAAACAGGGGAAAAATGCTGAAATGAAACCGGCAAAATAACATTTCCTTCCACACTCGATTTTCCTTCCTCCTTTCTTCCTAACTTTCTAACTTCCATGAATTCATCACAAATTCATTCCCTCACACACACACACATCATGGCAGTCCAATAATAAGAAAGGTGGGAGTTCATAGAGCCCACTTCAACAACCCAAACTCAACAAGAACAACATCAAGAAGCTACAAAACTTAAAGCTACAAGATGAAATCAAAGGAAAAGATTTGAAGAAATTAGATTACCTCTTCCTATCAAGTGAAACCCTAAGATAATGTGGTCTAGAAATGCTCCAAAGCCCCTTCTTTTAACCTCCCAAGATCGGCTCTCCCACAAGGCAAAATGGTCTTCAAGGTGCAAGTGAAGAGGGAAGGAAGATTGAGCAAGTTTCTTGGTGGATTTAATGGAGGATGGAGTGGATTTTGAAGGTGAATTGAAGGGCAAATTGGGGGAAGGGGTGCGGCTGGAACAAGAGAGGAAAAGAGAGGATTTTGGGTGCTTTGGTAAAGTGAAACAATGTAATGAAAAGATGACACAAAGCCTTACTTTAATATGCAAAAAGTCAACTTGAATATATGTGGCCAAAAATGTCACTAAACTATCGACTTCTATGTCTTTTGGTCATTGAACATTTTTTTTAGTCAAAAATGTCACCGAACTCCTAAAAGCATGCAATTAAAATGATTTAAATCAATTATTTAGGAAAAAAATAATTAAATAATTAGGTCAGATGAAAATAAATTTTCGGGTCCTCACACCCCTCCCATTTCAATATGACTGCATAATCCCCTTGTGGTTTCATAGGATGTGGAAAATGGATAGAGGCAAGCCTCTGTGATGTCGAGTGGCTAATACATACACAAAAAATGTGTCATAAGAATCAAAGAGGGAATATACCTGCAAGACCACTTTTTTTGGGCTAAATTTACCCTCACCCCTACTATGAGAAACAAATCTCTAATTTTTGTAGTTTCATGAGTTTTGCCACCAGTTAAAGGGATTTTGCTCCTTTATATCCAAAATCATTGTGGTAGAGCAGTCGTGTAAAGAAATTGACATGCCATATATGTGTAATTCCCAATTTCTTTATTCTCCTCTCCTTTTTCTCCACTAGCAAATTATTCTTCCGCTTTGTCGTGAAAACCTCAAAAAAAAGGTATAAGGAAAAATATTATCCTAGATTGTTCTAAGAAATAGGTTCAATGTTATTCTCAAATCCAACCATGATAATTGTAGAATTAATGTATCTATGCCATTGTAAAATAGGAAACTCGGGCATCTTGATTCTTTATTTTAAACCCACATTCCATCACAAACATGAGCATTGGCTTCCAGATTTTCAAGTCTTCTTTCTCCTTCAAACACCCAAAACAATGTAGAAGACTGCCCATATGAAAATTCTATAGATGATTTATGACCGAATTCTTTTTCTGTTTATTTCCCTTATCTGCCTATTGAGATAATTGCATGTATCAGCTGCTATGCCATTAGTTTTTGCATAGGTAGACTTAGATACATGACTTCACATATTAGCCAATGCTTCCAGAAACAGACGTAGACAATTTACTTGTTTTGATTTGCTATGCTGATCTAAAGGACGAAATTTTGGATTTAGGTGAAGCAATGATTGATTTAGCCAAGGCAGATGGAGTGAGAAAAGGTTGATAGAAGAATTTGGACCCAAAACATAAGGACAATATTGACAATTCCAGTTCAGATATCACGGAGACTTGTTTCTGTCCATTTTTCATATCCCATAAAATCACAAGGGGATTATGTGGTAATATTGAAACGATAGGGGGTTATGTGGTTGAAAGTAATACTTAGGGGGGTTATATGTAATTTACCATTTATTTAATTTATGTGTAAACAAGATCTATTTGTAAGTCATATCTCACGGAGGAAACTACATCATCCAAAAAGTAGATGAATCACAATGTTTTCGAGCGAGATGACATTTCTCCAACATTCTACTTGAAAATCACTCTTCTTCAAGAATTAAATAATTAAATATTTCATGACGTTATCTTCATCGTTCGATACAAGTTGATCCCTTTGCAAAAGCTTTATAATGTTATTTGTGAACAAATATGGAATATTATTTTTCTCTATGTTGATGTTTAGATGCATAGCATTGTATCCTTTAGCTCCAAAATAGATGGGAGCAAATGCACTATAAAGAAAATGAAGAGATCTTCTCAACACTATTTTCTACATCGACTATGCTAAAATTATAACCAATCAACGCGATCTGTAATATTGATCTCTTCAATCATGAGTTATGGAACATGTGACAACTTGTATGAATTCTCATCAACTTTTATGATTTTAGAATTATTCCTCTCCCTAATAGTATTATGAAGGGGTCCAGACTCTTGAAAACAGGCAAACTCTTTCACATCCCTTTGGTTTAGTTTTTTCATCTAAATCCCGCTTCTTACTTACAGGAAAGGTGAAGAAAATTTGCTTCACTATGATAAGCTCTCCTTTGTCAAAATGGTTTTCGTTTATTGAAATCACAATAAAATTATGTTTAGTAGCTATGGATGCATTAAATTAAACTCTTCCATAATTTTCAAAAATTGGATTAAGTGAAATCCTTGTCAAACAACCTTCGTTATGATTCAATATTCTCCTATGTACAATTCACATCCTTTTAGGGTTAATTACATTTTTTCCCCATTAACTTAGGTGTGTTTCTTACTTTACCCCCCAAAGGTTGGATTTTAAGCAGTTTACCTCCTCCATCTGTTCAGATCAGTAATTTTAATGGTTAAATTGTCCACTTACCAGAAAATGCCCCTTTACATAACTGTTTAAATATGTTGACCAAAATGCCCCTTCATGTGTTTTATAAGGAGCCCATAAGCATAAACTCCAGTTATCTTCTTCTTCAATCCTGTTACTTCTTCTACATCAAACTCTTCAACTAGAAAATACATTTCAGTCAAAATAGGAAGAATGTTAGAAGAATCAAGAAGAATGTCGCAAGGTTCTTTAACCTCTACAACATGTAATTGTTGCAAGTGTTACCTCCCAAAAAGATTAAAGAATCACCCCCAAAAACTTAAAGATATGGAAAATTGGACCATTGTACATATCTTGGACAATTGAAAATTTCTAACCAAGATTTTATGGTTGCTCTAACTACAATGTATGATTCTTGAGTGGAGAAAAGAACATGTAATTTTTGCACTTAATTTTGCTTTGAATATAAGTAACATATATTCATGCTTCAAATTTTTTTTTTTTTTTTTTTTTTTGCTCTAGAATCGGAATTACTGTGGTCATTTTTCATGGATGGGCCTTGAAATTTGTGGCAAAGGAAGGGAGATAAATAATGTGTTGCAAGCCAAGTGAGATAAATAATGTGAAGTCTGCTCAATCATTTCAAGGGGAAATAGATTGGCTCTTGTGGTCTTGATTAGTAGCATTACCAGTAGGCCTATGGACATTTTAGTCTAGTAACTATTTTCTTGGGGATATTGATATCTTTTAGCATTCCTATTTGCCGATGTTCGAGTTGACTATTAGTCTTGGGGATAAACTATTTAAAATCTACTATTTAAAATCTACGGTTTGGGGTAAAGTGAGAAATAGGAGTTAATGGGAATAAATTTTAACTAGCCCTTTTTTAACTATGCAAAAGTTAATAGTGTATGAGATTCTTAATTGCATGCAACTAATCATATATTCATCATAAATTATAGAAATCTCAATGCAAGATGTAAGAAACAGTTTATCTACATCTTCCTTCCTTGTAATGTGACTCATATGTGGAGTAAAATTCAAAACCAATCCAAAAAATATATAATATGTATCATATTTTTTATTCATATGTAGAAAAAATTCATTTTCTCTCAAATAGAGAAACTACATCATTCAAAAAGTCTTGTTTGAGACGAATTATAATCATTTCAAGTGAAATAATGTTCCTCTAACATTTGGCATGACAATCAACTTTTTTTTGAGAAAAATCAAATATTCCAATTGTTGTCTTCATTCTTTAATAAAAAGTTGATCCCCTATACTTTTTCTTACATTAACTACTTTAAGATTATCATCAATCAAGGGGATGCATGATATTAGCCTTTTTTGCCAAGGAACATATAACAGACTGTATGAATTCTTATAAACTTTTATAATTTCAAGGTTATTCCTCTCCTTAATAAGAGGTGTATTAGACTCTTTAAAAAGAAAAAAGAAAAAACTCGTCACATACTATGTTTGGTTTTATTTTTGCATTGAAATAAAGCATCTCATATGCACTAATAGTGAAGAAGATTTGTCTGCCTTTACCGAAGTAAATTCCCTTTTACCAATATAGATTTCAGTTGTTGGCATTATGTAAAATTATTTTTAGAATCAATACAAATGTATCAAATTCAACTCCTTCGTACTTTCTCAAAATTGGATTAGTTGAAATCCTATAACATGACATTCCTCATGATTCAATATACTCCAACCTAAAATACATATCTTGTTTTGAACCATCCAACAAAAGAAAATATCAAACTCTGAGTTGATGATTGCAGAAACCAATCATCTATTCAACAAGTGATAGGAAATTCAACACAGGGTAGGAATTAATATCTTAGTTGTGATATGACTCATATGTGCTCTTTAGAGAACCTAATTTTATAATAGTAGAAATTGTACAGATAATATCAAATTTGTAAGTAACATGAATAATATTTTAAATATGATAAAAATAGAATAATAAACTTGCCAGTGTGATGATCACAATGGCATCTTAAGCTACTACTAAAATTTTAAGCAAATTTGAAGACGTCAAAAGACGAAATCATCCGTATCTTAACATTTCCTGCCTCATCTGTAAATACCAAAACTATATGCAAGCAACATATTTATCTAGTCATAGAAAAATATATATTTATCTAGTATTCTAAAATATAATTTGGACCTATCAAATCAATCACAGGGTAACTTATCCGTAAAAAGGTTTTTAATACATAGTTATGCTACATTATATGACCCGATACAGAAACAAAAGAAGAAAAATGACTAATTAATATCATTTGCAATAATGATGGAATTAAGACAATAGGGTCAAATTTTGGCACAATACAATTTTATAAAATAAGAACTACTATATATCATACATCTTCTTTGATAATTTTAGAAAATTAATTTGTTATCAATTTTGTTAATAAAACTTTTTAGCATGAGTAATTAAACTATCATTAAATCATTAATATTCCATTTATTATGCTTTTGCCTTTCAATAATTTTCATTGTTAAAAATACTTTCTTCATAGCTGCAATTGTAAAAAATAAAATAATACTAATTTCATAATGATATATTATTTATTTTTACAATATTTTTCTTTAAAATTTTTAAAATCTTTTCTAAATTATTTGTCCACTGCCAATCATTTGCTATTTTCATTTAAGAAATCTATTTATAATGTAATAAAAATAAAATTTGATATAAAAGGCCTAAATCCTAATTAATTACCTTCATATTAATCATCAGACACTATTAAACAAAATAAGATCATATTATAATAAGACAAAAAGAAAAGTAACAACTATTATTAAAGTTATGTGGATTTATAATAACATAAAAAAAATTTATTTTGAGCTAAATGAAAATATGAAATTAATGATTGATTTAGTTAGGAATTGAATTTGTAGTTATACTAATTTAAAGTTGAAAAATATGATATTAGATTTAGAATCATTTAATAGTGATGTTTATGAGTCCAAAAAGTACATAGCAAATATCAGTTTTGACATTTTTTGTTTTAATTGCTAGATGTGTAACAGCCCCACCTCCCCCTAAGGCTAACCAGAGAGGTTAGCAGGCTGTCTGCCCAACTCTCGACAGGACTCAAGCATTCAAATCAATACTAACTTAAACGTGCAATTTCACCAAACACCACAACATTAATATTAAAACTGAAAAGGGCGTTAAAACTTAAAATTACAATCATCCATTTAAAATATTCACAACCCTCGAGCCAAAGTTAATACACTTCCATAAGCTTGAAGTACTCAACACCAAACAAATATACAAAATATTACTTCATACTTGAGACAAAAGTCAAAGATCAAGACACTAGCCCTAGCTACGCCTCGAGATTCTCGTTACCTGTTAAGGAAAAACAAACGGGAACGGGGGTGAGCTAAAAAGCTCGTGAGTTTCCAAAATTCATGCACATGCACTTACAACGATAAAAGTAAAAATAAATAAATAAAACACGTAGACAAATCAAGTTCACACACAATGAGGATACGGGGGCTCTCGGGAGCCAATTTCCACATTTCCGAGCATTTATAGTAGTCGACACTTCAATTTCAATCCAAGTAGACGACTCTTCACGCCAAACTCCAACCACCAAACTCCCCTACGGGCCCGCGACGCCAAAATTTTAAGCGTGAATGGGAGCATTAAATCACTCAAGGCACTCGCCAAGAGAGATTGTATAACACATTGCCTCCCAAATTCAATACATGCAAACAAATAAATCACCGACTCTACAAAGGGAGAAAGTATACTCTCCTTTGGGTGAGTGGTTCAACGATTTCAAGTTTCAACATAAGCACGTAACAAGTCACATAGCACATTCACGCTAAGTTCAGTAAATTAAAGCAATAAACATGCATCGGAAAACTCACCGACAAAGTAGGGGTCGGAATCCAAGTTTTGATCAGTTGCAAAATCAGCACTTTGCCCTAAAATAATTAAAAGAGAACGAAAATAAGTTTTCCTAGTTCACCGACCACATTTAGTTCAAAAAGTAGAAAGTTCGACAATTTCCTAATTCGAGCTGAAAATTTTGAAAAATCATAACTCAAGTTATACAAGTTAGAATTTTGCACATTTGGTACCGTTGGAAATCTCTTTGAAAGCTCTAAAACTTTGTAGAAGACATTCAAGTAAAATTCTGGACGGAATTAGCCCAGATTTTCGTTCAACAGACAGCTACAGTACAGAGACAGGGCATATCAGGCTGGCCATCCAGGCCAATTTGAAAATTCTCCATAAATAACAGAAAATTAGTTAGCCTCTAAAATTCATACACAATATAGTACTACATAAGGAGTTTCAACAACCACTGACGGAACTCAATTCTGACACCCGAGCATGAAATTATAATAGTTCAAACAGAGGGTGTTCAAATTTCTGAAATTTCTGGGTTCCGAACTTACAAGACAGAGTTTCAAGCCCTGTTTGAGTGACGATTTCATGTCTAAAAATTACCAAATTTGGCAAAACAATACTTCCATATATAGGTTAAGTTCATACCAAAATTCAACCAAAAATTCAAATGGGAAGGTAGTTTTCTACGTGCCCAAAATTCGCTCATCGAACCTCCTCAAACCGATGAAGTTCAACTCATCCACTCCTCATCTCTTATAACCAACATATACTACTGCCATTTAACTTCAATTTCGACCCTAAGCTGGTATTAGTCTCCCTTAACCTAATGATGATCAAAAATGGTCACATCTTTTAGCAAAATTATCACGGAATAGTCTCATAAAATTCGGGCAGCATAATGCCTCAATTTTCCAGATTTTGCTTCCAAATTAGTAACCCTAATTGCATCAACTCTTGAAGGGCTTTTTGTGGGAAAAAATAACAGCTTAACATTCAACATTTAAACATCAAATTCAGCCCTTAAACTAGCCAAAAATACAACCACGAAATTTGACCCAAAAATCAGAAAATTCACCCCCAATTTCTTCTTCCTCTAGCCGGTTTTTCCCTTATGGTTTTCTTCCAACTTTTAACAACCAACATTGAACATAATGCACTTATATAACACCATTTAACCATCTAGCAAACAAATGCACATATTTAGTGGGAATCCAAGAGCCCACCCACAACTTAAACCAATAAAACAACTTATTGAAGCTTAGCAATACACATTCATCTACCACATAAGTCAAGGTTTCATCAACCTCTCAACAACCCAAACATGCTTGAAACTTTCAAAAATGTACAAGGATGAAGTCCTTCAGATTTTACCTCCTCTTAGATGATGACTAAACCCCAAGAATGATGCTAAGCTAAGGCTTCCAGGTGCCACCCCTCCAAGCTCTTCACCAAGTGCAAGTCCAAGCAAGGATTAATGGAGGTTGTGTGGGGTTTTTGGAGGGAATTTAAGTGAAGAAAATTGCTGAAAATTTAGGGAAGAAGAGGAGAGGGAGTTCGGGTGAGAGAGGGAGAAGAGTGAGGAGATTTTTGGTTAATTTTCTTGAGGAGTTAATGAGAAAAAGGAAGACAAGACATGAGCTTTATCTCATCCAAAGTCAAAGCTTGCATAGTGATATTAATGAGCTTAATGAGTTACTTGGAGGGAAAATTAATCACCTCATTTGGCTTGAGATTAATGGGTAAATCTCGATTAGGAGAGGGGATGGAGAAGTAATTTTTAAGTGATTGGTAGGAATTTAGTTGAAAGAATTAACGGTTAGATAAAATTCTAAACTTAAGGAGGTTAATCCAAATCTTAACTAAAATTTCAAAACCCTAATTAATCACCTTCAATGACCCAATTCCAGTCATTTAATTACACTTCCAACTTATCAGTGATCATCCATACTTATCCTCACTAGTTTACTCACAGTCCGAATTTACCTCGAAAAATGTGCTTTTAACATTTTACCGCTAATAAATGCTACGAGACGATATTAACAGAGGAATAGGGTTAAAATTAAATGAGAAATTGTAAATGAGGAAAAATCGGATTTCACAAGATAATTAAAGAAATAATTATATAAATAAATAAATAAAACTTCGAATTTTTGAAATTTAATGTTAAATTTTTTTTTTCTTCTGGAGGCCGTTACATTCTCCCCTCCTTAAAAGAATTTTGTCCTCAAAATTCTCACCTTTTTAGACAAATAATTCTGGATATTTCTTTTGCATTTCCTCTTCCACTTTCCAAGTTGCTTCCTCCACATCATGGTTTCTCCACAGGACTTTAACTAGAGGAATTTTCTTCGTCCTTAAAACCTTTACTTCTCGATCGAGAATCTTTACAGGTCTTTCCTCATATGAGAGTGTCTCATCCATCTCAATCTCGTCTAATTGCAAAACATGGCTCGGATCTAGATGATATTTCTTGAGCATTGAGATATGGAAGACATTGTGAACCTTGGACATATTAGCGGGTAAATCTAGTTGATAAGCCACTTTTCCAACCCGCTTAAGTATCTCAAACGGCCCCACGTACCTCGGCTTCAATTTCTTCCCCTTTTTAGACACTACACCACCTTTCACAGGCTTCACCCGCAAGAAAACTTTATCGCCTACTTCGAACTCCAAATCTCTTCTTCTATTATCCGAGTAGCTCTTTTGCCGACTCTGAACCATTTGAAGCTTTTCTCTAACTAACTTCACTTTCTCATAAGCTTCCTCAATCCAAGGTATAGCAGTCGGATTAAGAACTTTCTTTTCCCCTACTTCATCCCAATGAATCGGTGATCGACACGTTCTCCCATAAGTGCCTCATAAGGTGCCATTTGAATCGCGGTATGATCACTTGTTATATGCAAACTCGACCAACGCCATGTACGACTCCAACCTTCACCAAAATCCATTATACACGATCTTAACATATCCTCCAATGTCTGAATGGTCCTCTCCGCCATCTGTCTGAGGGATGATAAGTCAGACTCAAGTTTAATTTTGTTCCCAAGGTCTCTTGCAACTTCTGCCAGAACCTCGAAACAAACCTAGGGTCTTGGTCGGAAACAATACTTACTGGAATTCCATGCAATCTCACTATCTCATCCAAATAGAGTTTGGCCAATTTTTCCAAAGGATACTTTACATTCACCGGTAGAAAATGTGCGGAGTTAGTGAGTCGATCTACGACTACCCATACAGCATCATGTCCCTTTTGACTCCTTGGCCCAGGACTAAATCTATAGTAATATGCTCCCATTTCCATTCAGGGATTTCTAAGGGTTGTAGAAGTCCTGAGGGCTTTTGGTGTTCTGCTTTCACCTGTTGACAAGTAAGATAAGTCGCACATTATTTGGCTACATCTCTTTAATCCATCCCACCAAGATACCCTTCAAATCTTGGTACATCTTATTACTCCTGTGGTGAATAGTATACTTGGACCGATGTGCTTCTTCTAAAATCTCTCTTTAATACCTCATCATTCTAAGACTACTATCCTTTCCTAACCTTAACACTCCTTCTGGTCCGTCTAAAATCCACGAGTCTCCCCTTTCGAACTTTTTTTCGCACTGCACTACTGATCTTTTGACTGCTTTCCTTAATCCGTTCCAATAATGGAGACCTTAATTCAACATTTCCAAAATAACCTTCGCTCCAAGACAAGGTTTCCACTCATTTGCTTCCAACATTTCCCATTCCTTCACTATCAATCCGCTACTTGAGTCTTGCGACTTATCGTGATCAGCCACAACATTTGCCTTTCGGATGATATTTTATGGAGCAATCATAGTACTCAAGAAACTCTACCCATCTCCTTTGTCTTAAATTCAACTCCTTTTGAGAAAATAAGTATTTCAAACTCTTATGGTCCGTGAACACCTCAAAAGTCACCCCATATAAATAATGTCTCCACTTCTTCAAAGCAAAAATAACCGCCCCTAACTCTAGGTCATGTGTTGGGTAGTTCTGTTTATGGGGTTTCAACTTCCTAGAAGCATATGCTATGACTTTTCCATTTTGCATCAAAACACAACCTAATCCATCCCAGAGGCATCCGAATAGACTACAAATCCTTCTTTGCCATCGGTAGAGTTAAGATCGGTGCCTCGCTTAACCGCTTTCTTCAATTCTTGAAACTTTTCTTCACACTTAGGACTCCAAAGGAATTTTCCATCTTTCTTAGTCAAATCGGTCAAAGGTCCAGTAATTCTTGAAAAATCCTGAATGAACCAATGGTAATAACCAGCTAACCCTAAGAAACTTCTCACCTCAATAGGGTTTTCAGGTCTCTTCCAATGTATAACAGCTTCCACTTTAGATGGGTCAACTGTAATTCCATCCTTGGAAATTCTATGCCCTAGAAAAGATACTTCTTCCAACCAAAATTCACACTTACTAAACTTGGCAAACAGCTTGTGCTCTCGGAGGGTTTGCAATACAATCTTCAAGTGTTCGGCATGGTCTTCTAGGGTTTTGGAATACACCAATATATCATCAATAAAGATCACCACAAATCGATCCAAGTAGGGCTTGAATACACGTTGCATCAAATCCATGAATACGGCCGGAGCATTCGTTAACCCAAAAGGCATTACTACAAAATCATAGTGTCCATATCTTGAATTGAAAGTGCTTTCGTACATCCTCTTTCCTAATCCTCAACCGGTAGTATCCCCTGCCTAAGATCCGTTTGGAGAATACCACCGACCCTTGCAATTGATCAAATAACTCACAATGAGTGGTAAGGGATACTTGTTCTTAATCGCCACGCATTCAACCCCCCGATAGTCTATACACAGCCTTAGACTACCATCTTTCTTTTTAACAAATAGTACTGGTGCTCCCCACGGAGAATCACTTTTCCTGATAAAACCTCGCTCCGTAAGATCTTGTAATCAGATCTTCAACTCTTTAAGTTCAGCGAGCCATTCTATGGGAGTCTTAGAAATTGGTGCCGTGTGTACTAGATCAACCTTGAACTCTACCGCCCGCCAGAGGCAAAGATTCCAATTCCTCAGAAATACATCGGAAAATCCCTAACAATCGACACGTCTTCCAACTTCATCTTATCATTTGGAGGGTTTATAAGAAAAGGAAAATACCCTTGAGCTCCCTTACTTAGAAGTTTTCTAGCCCTAATTCCCGAAATAAGGGCCGATGAAGCCAACATTCCTCTAACATCCAATCTCAACGTCGCCTCCCCCGGTATATCAAATTCCACTACTTTCAATCCATACCCACCTTGGCATGGTGTTTAGCTAAGCAATCCATCCCACATAATCACGCCATACCCCTTAATATCCGACTTACCAAATCAACCATTAATTTTCTCTCTCCTATCCACAATTCACAATTTTATACACCAAACTCGTAATCAAACTTTGGTCCCCGCTGGTGTTCTAACCTCTAGGTCAAAAGGTAACCTAACTGTTTTATATCTATACCACAAACAAATGCGGGATTAACAAAAGAATGAGTGGCACCGGGATCAATTAAAACTCTAACTAGCGATGGAAGAGGGAATGGTACCTTCGACCACTTCCGTCAACGCAGGCACCTCTTGATGGTCCAGCATAGACTCAACCGGTACTTTTGTCCTACTTCCCACCGAACTAGCTTTGGCTCGGATTTGACTTCTGGCATCACTCCGCCTTTGGGGACAAGAAGATATTTGATGATCGAACTTCCACACCTCGCATTTTCCTTGCTTCTTCCAACATTCGATGGTGGTTTGGTTTCACACAAAACCACACGTAAGACCTGAATTGGAGGCTTTGGCTCCGTGGAAACGCTTCTTGTCATGCCTACCACCGATAGACCCTCTAGATGCCCCTCCTCGAGAAAAGGTTCCTCTTGATGTTCCCGGGGCACTGGCCCCACTTGAGCCTCTCCCAAACTTGGAAGGCGGGGCACTCGAATCTATTGGGCCCCGACTACTAGAAGGCACTCCTTTTCTTAGCATGAAAGCTCTTCATTGAGCCTCTCTCGATCCTTGGCTTTCTCAATGGTCTCACTAAAGTCGTTAACTGAGCCGCTAACCCTTCTTGAATCTCAAAATTCAAGCCCGATAAACGCCTAATTCTTCTTGGCTCTGGCCACCAAGTCTGGGGCAAACTTAGACAACTTAGTAAATTGCCTGTAATCCGCAACACTTTCGTAAGCCCTGTCGACACTTAATGAAATCATCTTCCCTCTTTTCTTGTACCAAGGAGAAGAAACTTAGCATATAACTCCGGAAAGTAAAATTCTCCCAAGTCCTAGGAGTGGTCCCTATCCTAGTTGGTCCAATCATGTTCCACCATGATCCGTCGCTGCTCCTTCAAACTAGAAAGCTGCAAAGGATACCCGCCTTTCCTCGAGATAGTTCGAGTGCGAAAATATCTCACACGCTCTATCCAACTCTCAGTGACCTCCAGATCATGTCCCCCAAAGAACTTAGGTGGGGCAAACTTTTGGAAGCGCTCTAATGCCCTATCCTCGCCACCCTCATGGCCTCTAGGCTGATTGACTGGACCCTGGCCTTGTTGGTCCACCAGACGAGCCAAGATGCCCGTTATCTGGTTTATGGCAGTCGCCACTTGTTCCCCGAAATCTACCCCTTGACCTTGTCCCAATCCTCATCCTTGACCTTGGTCAACTGCTGACCCTCGGTCGTCTCCCTCATTTTGGGGTTGTCCCGCCCTCGACCTCGACCTCTACCTCGGCCTCGTTTACCGTCCATGATTTCTATAATGGGTAGACATAATTAAGTACAAATATAAAATAAAATTAATACATAATAATATGGAACAAAGTAAAGTGAAATGTTTAAAAGAAAATATAAAGAAATAACACAAATTAAAATAAATAATTTAACAAATTAAACCGAAGCAAACAAGAGAATTTTCTAAAATTATCCAATTTTCATACATATAACCGGGAATTCAAGACACTACAAAGGGCATGTTTATCACAAAGAGTACACAAAAGTGCTTTCACGGTCAATTTACCACACAAAATATAATAGTGAAAGCAATAGATAAACATGCATCCCGTGGACGAGAATCCTCTAATAAAGTCTCCTTACAATGTTAATAAAACCCTAATACTCTAATACTACTCTAGTCCTCACAGCGGGACCACCGTGAGGGGTACTCCTCGAACCGGTCCTCCTCCTCCTCCTCCGTGCTCAGCCTCCTCGGAAGGATCGTCCCCCATCAATATATCCTCATAAGACTCAGCCTCGGATAAGTCCTCCTCAATGGACCCATCAAGCATAGCCTCTGCAGTAACATCACCACGATATCCTCCAGTGAGATCGCCTAATCCTAGCAGTCCGCTCATAGACCTCGTCAGACATCCTATCAAGTTGGGCCCAAAACCTCTGGACCTGGTCACAAGTGGCCCTAGTCCTATCTCTCTCAGTGTCAACCCGATTCTCCAGTACCTCGACCCGATCCTCCAACTCTCGAATCCGCTCCTGACGAGAAGCCATGACACCTCTCGCCACCATGTTCTCCTCCTGCAGGTCTCTATTAATATCCAGTAGCTCCTAACACTCGTCAATGACAATATCATTGAATTAGGGTAGGAGTGCTGACTCCTCTACACGGCACCTCAACCTCCCCCCTCGGTGAGCAGGAAAAGACTGGTGGTCCCCCTCACTCTTATACCGCAGCCTGCGGTGGCTCATGACCATTGGCCCCGCCCATTAACTCCAAGCCTCCATTACCACTTTCCATACCTACACCAAATCCACAACTTAAAGTTAGGACTTTTACAATATTCAAGGTAGCTAAAATATTAAACTTAAAGTACAAGAAACCATTCTAAAAGAACTTTTAAAATTTGCCTTTATAGACCTCTAACCTAGACTCTGATACCACCTGTAACAGCCCCACCTCCCCCTAAGGCTAACCAGAGGGGTTAGCGGGCTGTCTGCCCAACTCTCTCCAGGACTCAAGCATTCAAATCAATACTAACTTAAACGTGCAATTTCACCAAACACCACAACATTAATATTAAAACTGAAAAGGGCGTTAAAATTTAAAATTACAATCATCCATTTAAAATATTCACAACCCTCGAGCCAAAGCTAATACACTTCCATAAGCTTGAAGTACTCAACCCCAAACAAATATACAAAATATTACTTTATACTCGAGACAAAAGTCAAAAGATCAAGACACTAGCCCTAGCTACGCCTCGAGATTCTCGTCATCTGTTAAGGAAAAACAAACGGGAACGGGAGTGAGCTAAAAAGCTCGTGAGTTTCCAAAATTCATGCACATGCACTTACAACGATAAAAGTAAAAATAAATAAATAAAACACGTAGACAAATCAAGTTCACACACAATGAGGATACGGGGGCTCTCAGGAGCCAATTTCCACATTTCCCGAGCATTTATAGTAGTCGACACTCCGTCGACTTTCAATCCAAGTAGACGACTGTTCACGCCAAACTCCAACCACCAAACTCCCCCTACCGGGCCCGCACGCCAAAATTTTAAATAGTGAACAGGAACAGTAAATCACTCAAGGCACTCGGCCAAGAGAGATTGTATAACACATTTCCGTCTCCCAAATTCAATACACGCAAACAAATAAATCACCGACTCTACAATAAGGGAGCAATAAAGTATACTCTCATTTAGGTGAGTGGTTCAACAGTTTCAAGTTTCAACATAAGCACGTAACAAGTCACATAGCACATTCA
Organism: Gardenia jasminoides; assembly: GCA_013103745.1. NCBI lineage: Eukaryota > Viridiplantae > Streptophyta > Magnoliopsida > Gentianales > Rubiaceae > Gardenia > Gardenia jasminoides. The sequence goes on from CM023095.1 coordinate 22,637,673, forward strand.
CGCACTAAGTTCGTAAATTAAAACAATAAACATGCATTGGAAAACTCACCGACAAAGTAGGGGTCGGAGTCCAAGTTTTGATCAGTTGCAAAATCAGTACTTTGCCCTAAAATAATTAAAAGAGAACGAAAATAAGTTTTCCTAGTTCACCGACCACATTTAGTTCAAAAAGTAGAAAGTTCGACAATTTCCTAATTCAAGCTGAAAACTTTGAAAAATCATAACTCAAGTTATACAAGTTAGAATTTTGCACATTTGGTACCGTTGGAAACCTCTTTGAAAGGTCTAAAACTTTGTAGAAGACATTAAATTAAAATTCTAGACGGAATTAGCCCAGATTTTTGTTCAACAGACAGCTACAGTACAGAGACAGGGCATATCAGGCTGGTCATCCAGGCCACTTTGAAAATTCTCCATAAATTACAGAAAATTATTTAGCCTCTGAAATTCATACACAATATAGTACTCATAAGGAGTTTCAACAGCCACTGACGGAACTCAATTCCGACACCCGAGCATGAAATTATAACAGTTCAAACAGAGGGGGTTCAAATTTCTGAAATTTCTGGGTTCCGAACTTACAGGACAGAGTTTCAAGCCCTATTTGAGTGACGATTTCATGTCTAAAAATTACCAAATTTGGTACAACAATACTTCCATATATAGGCTAAGTTCATACCAAAATTCAACAAAAATTTCAAATAGGAAGGTAGTTTTCTACGTGCCCAAAGTTCGCTCATCGAACCTCCTCAAACCGATGAAGTTCAACTCATCCACTCCTCATCTCTTATAACCAACATATACTACTGCCATTTAACTTCAATTTTGACCCTAAGCTGGTATTTGTCTCCCTTAACCTAATGATGATAAAAAATGGTCACATCTTTTAGCAAAATTATCACGGAATAGTCTCATAAAATTCGGGCAGCATAATGCCTCAATTTTCCAGATTTTGCTTCCAAATTAGTAACCCTAATTGCATCAACTCTTGAAGGGCTTTTTGTGGGGAAAAATAACAGCTTAACATTCAACATTTAAACATCAAATTCAGCCCTTAAACTAGCCAAAACTACAACCACGAAATTTGACCCAAAAATCAGAAAATTCACCCCCAATTTCTTCTTCCTCTAGCCGGTTTTTCCCTTATGGTTTTCTTCCAACTTTTAACAACCAACATTGAACATAATGCACTTATATAACACCATTTAACCATCTAGCAAACAAATGCACATATTTAGTGGGAATCCAAGAGCCCACCCACAACTTAAACCAACAAAACAACTTATTGAAGCTTAGCAATACACATTCATCTACCACATAAGTCAAGGTTTCATCAACCTCTCAACAACCCAAACATGCTTGAAACTTTCAAAAATGTACAAGGATGAAGTCCTTCAGATTTTACCTCCTCTTAGATGATGACTAAACCCCAAGAATGATGCTAAGTTAAGGCTTCCAAGTGCCTCCCCTCCAAGCTCTTCACCAAGTGCAAGTCCAAGCAAGGATTAATGGAGGTTGTGTGGGGTTTTTGGAGGGAATTTAAGTGAAGAAAATTGCTGAAAATTTAGGGAAGAAGAGGAGAGGGAGTTCGGGTGAGAGAGGGAGAAGAGTGAAGAGATTTTTGGTCAATTTTCTTGAGGAGTTAATGAGAAAAAGGAAGACAAGACATGAGCTTTATCTCATCCAAAGTCAAAGCTTGCATAGTGATATTAATGAGCTACTTGGAGGGAAAATTAATCACCTCATTTGGCTTGAGATTAATGGGTAAATCTCGATTAGGAGAGGGGATGGAGAAGTAATTTTTAAGTGATTGGTAGGAATTTAGTTGAAAGAATTAACGGTTAGATAAAATTCTAAACTTAAGGAGGTTAATCCAAATCTTAACTAAAATTTCAAAACCCTAATTAATCACCTTCAATGACCCAATTCCAGTCATTTAATTACACTTCCAACTTATCAGTGATCATCCATACTTATCCTCACTAGTTTACTCACAGTCCGAATTTACCTCGAAAAACGTGCTTTTAACATTTTACCGCTAATAAATGCTACGAGACGATATTAACAGAGGAATAGGGTTAAAATTAAACGAGAAATTGTAAATGAGGAAAAATCGGATTTCACAAGATAATTAAAGAAATAATTATATAAATAAATAAATAAAACTTCAAATTTTTGAAATTTAATATTAAATTTTTTTTTTCTTCTCGAGGCCATTACAAGATGTACTAAAGATCTAGTCATTAATTGGGAGGACAAGAGGAGGATATTACAGGAGGGAGGAAGGGGTTAGGAGAGGGGAGAGAGAGTGTGAAAAACAGGAAGGGGAGAAGGAGGTGCTACTTCATATGCATTAGTTGAAAGCTTTATATTATTATTACTATTGAAAATTATATATAACTTTACATATAAAGTTAGAAGCAATTTAAAAATGTCATGAATTAAGCAACATATAAAGTTAAAAGCAATTTAAGAATGTCATAAATTGAGCAAAATGAAGTGAAGTTTGAAATTTTAAAACTAAAACATTGTAATGGAGTGAATAAAGTGGGGTCTTTTATTTTTAAATCGAATAAAGGTAGTAATAAGATCAAAGAAAATGATAAGATATATTAACATCACAAACAAACTGGCATTTTTATATAATGGTATAGATGTACTAATAACATAATTTATTTTCTTAGGCTAAAATAAATGAATGAGCATTTGCATCTCACATATCATCATTTAAAAATAGAAGTAAATAAAGTCTAATTTTTCAAGTGAATTAAAAGCAAATGAATTCTAAGAAAGTACATACATTATACATAGAAATTCAAACTATCAAGGATATGAGATTATGATAAACCATTCAATCCTATTTTCACCCCTCAAAGGCTTATTGAACAAGAATCTTCCAAGTTATTTATGTAAGACCTAAAGACAACCTAAGAGGGGGGGTGAATTAGGTTGATTAAAATTAATCAAGTTATAATGTCCGTTTTTCACAATACGAAATGTAACCTCTTACACAATCAAATTGTCTAACAAATGAGCAATAGAAATCAAGAAGGATAGACAATATAGCAATAAATGAATCGTAAAGTAAGCTGTAAATAAGGGTGATAGTGATGAAACCAATTTTCTTCAAAGCTCCTCTTGAGCATGAAGAACAAATCTCAACTGAAGCAACTTCAATTTGATGAATTTCTACCAATCTTTATGTACAATGGAAGGCTCACTTCCTCCTTGCCCCCAGCAGCACTTAGTCAAACTAGGAAGTTTTACAATCACTCTAATAACCCTCTCAAAGTTACACTATTGAAGAATTCACTCACAATTGAAAAGCTTGCTCACTCGTTCACACTATCAAGAACTACAATTCTTACACAAAGAGTATTTTTTTACCAAAATCACTCTTAAGAACTTGTATTCTAAGTGTACAAAAGTTATTTTGAAGTTCAGACAAGACTCTGTGACAGCCCACCTCCCCCTAGGGCGGACCAAAGGGTTCGGCGGACCGCCTGCCCAACTCTCGCCGGGACTCACTACGAACTCCCACATATCGATCCAAACAATCATTCGTAAGGCCATCATTAAAAGCTATCAAAATTACTGATAAACTCTCACAAAATACAAACCCCAAAAATTACATCAACATTACATTGATAACAACTCATTAATACTAACTCCGAAATACCATAAACCATCAAATTCAACCATTAAATTCAATCTTATACAAAGCGAGGAAATCCTACAAAAGTACTAGCTTCCTCGGTTCACGTGTCCCACCTCGGAACCTGTTAAGGAAAACAATTGGGGTGAGCTAACGCTGAGGCTAAGAAAACATGCAAGCATGCGTGCTCAAGAAAATTACACTTTTATTAAACAAGATAAGTAACCAGGACTTTGAACAAGAATACAAATACAGTCTTTAATTACATATTAAATACATATTAAATAAAGGATACAGGGGCTCTCGGAGCCAAGATCCCAATCTTGATCACATTCCAAATAGTTGACACTCACAACTTTCTTATCCATGTAGAGCTCCACTTGTCAACCATCTCCGTCCCACCGCTTTCACCCCCAACCACCCGCCGTCAAAATAGAAAATTTGGTAATACTCGAGTATACCGGTATGTAGTCGGCGAAGCCTCCAACCGAAAATATGCTGAAGACTCATAATTTACCAATCCCTCGCCAAGCCCTTACCCCGAGGTAAAAGGTTTACCAATGAGGTTTGAAGGCCCCAACAAGATTAAATAGCAAGTACAACAAACACAAGCAAGCAGGTCAGGTCAAGTAAGAGAGGTCGGCCGAGATAAAGTACACGTCCCCGAAAAGTTTAATAATAATGATCAATTTAAACATGTACCGGTCAAGCAAGTTAACAAATCATGCACTTGACACTCACCACTAAACCGAGCAAGTGAGTAAATTTAGGAGGTCATACAAGCGTCTCGGTGTCCACGTGATCACCTGAGAGATAAAATCAAAATTACCTAAATGCATTCAAGGTCGAATTTTCAATCAAATAAGGTTCTCGATTCCACATTAAAAGGAATCTCATGAAATTGGTAAATCCATTTTCAAATGTGAAAAGACGTGACGCGGTATATACTCAATGAACTAAACTCTCGAGAAGCACTTATAAACACTTAAAACAGCAAAAAGGGGCACATGCATGGGCGTTGGACGGAAAACGGATGAAAACGGATCAAAACGGAAAACACACACTAAAAGGTGTAAAGGACAGTTTTGACACCTTGTACGCCGTTACCCATAACTCAGGATAAAAGTATCGGATTAGAGTGAACGAGGTGCCGTTTCGAAGCTAAGAGAACAAGCTACAACTTTCGTGAAGACAACTTATGCCCAGATTTTCTCTTTCTAGGTGAAAAATGTCGAAACAATTTCAGGAATTTTCCCCGTCAGAATTGCTGACAGGCTACATTCAAACGATCATAACTTGGTGCTCACAAATCCGAATCCATAAATTCCAATGCCGTTAGAAAGCTAACATACAGGGATACAATTCTTAAGAAGACATCAAAGGCAAAAACCTTCATCTTCCTGGTCAAAATGACCCATTACAGTAGCAAAAAACCATTTCTGCCAGAAACAGGGCATCAGGGGTAATTTAGTCATTTCACATGCTACAGTGCTCCGATTCATCTGAAAATTTACAGGTAGCATCCTCACTCAATTCTCTACAACTTTCATGCTTTAGGCTAAGGCTATTTCAGCTCCCAACATCCTCAAATATACCAAGAAAATTCGGACAGAAAATGGACAGAAATTCTTGGTTGAAATTTTGAGAAGCAAAACACCAAATCCAAGCCATCTAATCATCCTCTAGGACACACATGAGCATGAATTCAACTTCCAATCATCAATTCCCAACATTAAGTCTTGCAACTAATGAAACCCTAACCCTAGCTCTTGGCCAAGGTTCAAGACAAGCAAAACAATAAAACCAATCCATGGAATCACCTCACAAGCCAAGGATAAGTATGAAACAAGCCAAAAGAACCACAAAAATCCAACAATTTCACAACTTCCATAAAATTTCAGCTTATACAATAAAAGGAAACCTTTCTAGTTGATGTTCTTGGTGCAACCTCAAGCTCCTCAAGTGCAAGCTTCACCTTCTTGCTCCTAATCAAGGTTGAATGATTGAAAGTTGCAAGAATTCCCCAAACTTTTCTCTTTTTCCTCTCTTTTTCCTTCTCTTTTTTTTTTCCTCTATTTTCCCACGGTTTTCCCTCTTCTAGTTTTCCTTGGTTTTGGCCGGTTCTTGTAGCTTTATAATGAGCTAAGGGATGACAACAACACTTAGATATTTAGTTGGTCAAAATTATCAAAATGTCATGCCAAATCAACCCAACACTTAGGCTATTTTCCACTCTTGCCCACATGATTTCTTTTCCTATCAAATTATTTCATAGGTACTCAATTTAACCTAGCTTATCAAAGCTTAATCACACATACTTAGACCACTAATCACCCAATTACCCTAGTAACTCTCGTATGCATAAATTCACACCGAAAATTCATGAAATAACAAACATTGATTTGTACATATAATTAGGGTTTCGAGAAAATATATTAGGGTTGGTACTTTAGTGTTTAATTTACAATTAGGGTGTAAACAAATTAGGGTTTTATCGAAAATTAGGGTTTCCGAAACAAACTAGGGTTTAAATGTCAAATTAGGGTTTTTGACTTGTAAAACAAAATAGCTAAAACAAAATACTTTAAGAAGTAAAACAAACCAAATAAACGCCTTGGCAAACAACAATCACTATAATTAGCATTATTTAATATTTTCCAAAAACTTGGGAAAATCGGGGCCTCACAGACTCTATGTATAGGAGACCAAAAAGTGCCTTGATAATTGTTGTCAACAGATAAAAGGTAGCTAAAGAGTCAACTAGCCGTTGGGACTGTCGGACATCCGATACAATGTTGAGCGTCCGGTGCTATCGTGCGAAAGGTTGTTTCGATCTTTATCGGACGGCCGATGTATGTTTCTGCGTCCGACATTGGACAGAGAGCTCAGAAATTTTCTTCAAATCGATCGGACGTCTAATGATGCTGATATGCGTCCGATATAAGTGTCCGATACTCCCCCTATCTATCAGATGTCCGGTGCTTCAAATTGAGTGTCCAATGGAGTTTCTCGACTTTTATCGGATGTCCAATACGTACTATCAAGCGTCCAACAGAGTTTACTGTCCTTTGCTCCTTTTTGATTGAATTCTTTAATTGCACCATTTGCAGTAATGACCTGTGTTGCCAATATATTCAATGGAAAATATTAAATTGACTTCTTCAATTATTTTGTAATTGTCAAAATTCGAGACCACGATTTACATTCTCTCCCTTTTTGATGATGACAAAACAATTGAATTGATTTGGTAAAAATGAAAACTTTTGATAAAGAATATGTAGATAACTCCCCCTCATTTTGTGAATCTTACGCAACTTGTGTTTTGAGCATAATTTATTTAGATTGGGCAATCAAACCATTTGACCATATCCAATCCATAACTCCCCCTTACTAGATCAACTATATTTTTTATTAAATTCATCCACGCCAAAAATTCTTGATCAAAATCATCCAATATAAGCCAAAAAATTCAAGCCAAAAATTTAGGCCATATAACCTTCTAACCTTTTGCCCCTTTTTGTCATCTCAAAAAAAATCAAACAAATTGTAATCTTCAATATCAAAAAGAACCAAAAGAGTAGCTGAAATCTTCAATACCAAATAGTTGAAATCTTCAATACCAAATGTGGCACAATTCAAATAGTAGAAATCTAAGATCAATACCATCTAATGTACCATTCAATGCATAATCAGAATTCCAATGATTCACAAGACAAGGCCACAATATCCAACAGAACCAAGATCATAATGCAATACAAGGCCATCGCATATTCAACAGAACCAATATCTCAACAAGAGAACGAAATCCATAAAACCAAGATCAATACCAAAAATAATATCAACACCACATAAGCTTCAATACAATACCATAAATAACATATAGAAAATACAATGTAATCAATTAGCACAATCAATATCAAAATATCCAATGTAAATACTTAATACAAAATAAGGAAAGTAGCAAAGCATTTAATACTTTATACACTTTGACCATTGACAAAGTGGAACAAAAACAGAAAATATGCATCCTAATGGTGAAGTGCAAATGATCCTAAAGTACTTAAAGAGTGAATGTGGCCTTCGGTCCAAGCCTTCTTCTGGTAATTCGATAGGCAGAGTGGTCTTCCTCCTCGATGTCTTCATCATCTTCTTCCTCAAGTTCTTTAGTAGCTTGTTGCTTGCCCTTCTCGGAGTGGAAGAATCAATGAGGGTCTGAGAATCTGCTACTTTTGAGTTCCAAGAGTAGGATCGATCGAGATTCTTTTGTGATGCATCCTCAACCATAGTAGTAGAAAATAACAGCTCTTTCTTATCCAAGAAATCGATCTTGCTCAGAGTCATGTCAGCATAAGACCATGTTCAAGAAGAGTACATGATCCCAAGCTCCTTGAGCAGCTTCAACTACTTCAGACCGAGAGGGATTGGTTTTAGAAGAAAATTTCCTAGGGATGAATGGAGGGGTCAGAAGTGAAACGTAAGTGTTTGAGATGTGCTAGGAGTGATGGAGTGTCATGACCCTTTTGAACGAGATTCAAGCAACCTCTTTGTACACCATGCACCATCAAAAAATCTCAGATTTTTCCATTCAAAATAAAATTTTGTGAAAACAGAAGTAGAAGAATCCTTAGGACATACTCCTGTGATAGGAACTTTAAAATGCTTGGAAATAGGAGTTAAAAATTTTTCATAAGACAACTTTCTTCTAGTGTCAATACTCAATTTTAGCAAAAACTTGCACATGAAAAAACCAAAGTCAATGCGAATTTTCTCAATAAAATAGTAAAACAGATATAATTCCATCTTGTTTGCATCAGTATGATGCTCATCAGTAGGAACAAGAAGGTTTGAAATGATTGAAAAAATGATCAAGTTTTTGGAAGAAAGGTCCTCTAATTTAGCATCAGCAGGAGTTTGAAATGGAGATTGAAAATATGACATCAATTTTTCAGCATTAAAATGATTGATGCTTGTCGGATTTTCTTCATAGGAGAAAAAATTGACAATTTTACTTTTACAACCATATTCAATAGAGATTTTCAAAATCTCATTCACAACAACAGGATCAAAAACAAGATCAACTCCATTGACACGTGATCTTAATTCATTACATTCATTCCCTTTCCTTAGGTTAGCAAAGAACTGATAAAGCATTTCAGGGTAGTAGATATTGGACATTGTGATAATATGAGACCATTTTTGAAAATCAAAAAGCTTGAGAACAGAATCGAGATCAATTTTACGGAACTCAAAAGGATTGATTAATCTTTAATGATGAAGCTTTTTGGTGAGAACAAAGCAAATTTTTCCTTAGCTTCATCATCAATAAATTGAGGCAATGGAAGGGGTTGGGAAGAAACCTGAGAATCAGTTTGAGTTGCATGAGGTTCTTGGGTATTTGCAGAACCTTTTTTCTTCCTATTTGAAGTCCGCTTAATAGTAGGAGTTTGCACCTCTTCATCCCTGAGAGTACGCTTGCGTCCAGTGGCTGAGGATCCTCCCCGAATTCGAATCATTATGATGTGTGTGTGTTTTGAGTGATGCGTGAGATAAGAAATGAGATGCTCAGGACTGAAACAACTATTTTGATGAGAATGTCATGATCAATTTTCTCAGATGATGAGGAATGTGAGTTTTAGGATTTTTGAAGAAATTTGGGATTGGAAAGGATTGCTATAGTTAATGGAAAATGTTGACACAGAACAGTCTGCAAAAGGCTTATGAACAAGTTTGTGCTTTCAATTTTGAAATTTGTTTCAAGTCAAAGTGTGAATTTTGGTTTTTGTAGTCTGAGTGGTTGGGAAGGTGCCTCCAAAATAAATGAGATTTGACTGATGGAAATGAAAGGAAATGACCTTATAAGTCTAACATTTGGTGTGTCGACGTCCAATGACGCGAAGCCTCCGACACATCCGTCCGATAGAATTTTCTGGAAAACAATTTAGAACAATCGCCGACGCCCATTCATTAGCTATCAACGTCCGATAAGTTTTGACAAAAATTTTTCAAGAGTTCTTTTCTAAAATTTTCAATTTCAATCTCAAATACATAAATTGATCCAGAGGCAAAGCTTTTGTGAAAATATCAGCAATTTGGTCTTTTGAACAAATATAGTTCACACAAATCTCACCCTTTTGAACAAAATTATGAATAAAATTATGCTTTATGTCAATGTGCTTTGTCCTAATATGTTGAATGAGATTTTTTGTCAAATTTATGGCACTTGTGTTATCGCAGTAAATAGGCATATTGTCCTACAACAAACCAAAATCATTCAAGATATGCTTCATCCATAACAATTGAACACAACATGCGCTAACGGCAACATATTCTGCTTCGGTTGTAGACAAAGAAATAGCATTTTATTTCTTACTAAACCAAGATACCAAGTAATTACCACGAAAATGACATGAACCACTAGCGCTTTTTCTATCTATTCTACATCCACCAAAATCAGCATCCATATATCCACATATCCACATAAAGCAAATTCATGACATTTAGGATACCAAAGACCAAAATTCAAAATTCCTTTCAGATATCAAAAAATTCTCTTCACGGCATTTAAATGAGATCCTTCAGGACAAGATTGAAAACGAGCACATAAGCAAACGACAAACATAATATCCAGTCTACTTGCGGTTAAATAAAGTAGGCTTCCGATCATACCTCTATATTTCTTCTCATCAACACTTGTACCTTTTTCATCTTTGTCAAGTTTGGTAGATGTACACATCGGTATGCCAACTTGCTTTGAGTCCTCCATTCCGAATCTTTTGAGGAGTTCTTTTGTGTACTTTATTTGATTAATGAAGGTTCCTTCTTGAGTTTGAAGGACTTGAAGTCTGAGGAAGAAATTTAATTCTCCCATCAAACTCATCTCAAATTCATTTTGCATAATAGTAGAGAAATCCTTGCACAAACGTTCATTAGTAGAACCAAAAATAATATCATCAACATATATTTGCACAATAAGAAGATCATTCGATTTTTATTTTGTAAAAAGAGTGGTGTCCACAATACCTCTTTTAAAACCATTTTCAATCAAAAATCCACTTAAACGCTCATACCAAGCTCTAGGAGATTGTTTTAAACCATACAAGGCTTTTGAAAGATTAAACACATGATTTGAAAATTTAACACTTTCAAAACCGGAAGGTTGATCCACATAAACCTCTTCATCACTAAAACCATTTAGAAAAGCACTTTTAACATCCATTTGATATAATTTAAAACCTTTGAAACAAGCAAATGCAAGAAACATTCTAATAGATTCCAATCTAGTTACAGGAGCAAATGTTTCATCAAAGTCTATACTTTCTTCTTGAGCATATCCCTTAACCACTAATCTAATTTTATTTCTCACAATTTCACCCTTATCATTTAATTTATTTCTAAATACCCATTTTGTGACTATAATAGGGTGATTTTGAGGCCTCTCAACTAAAATCCAAACATTATTCCTTTCAAATTGATTTAATTCCTCTTGTATAGCTACAATCCAATTATCATCTTTCAAGGCATCATTAACATTTTTAGGTTCTAAATGTGACACCAAAGCAAAATTGTCAAGTAATGATTTTGTTGAGGAACGAGTTCTTACCTTTTCGGATGGATCACCAATAATTAGCTCCTTGGGATGATTTTGAATAAACTTCCAAACTTTAGGAAGATCATTGGGTAGATCATCATTCTTGTCTTCTTCTTCTTGTACTTGGTTTTCTTGAGAGCCATTTTCCTTCAAGTTTTCCTCCATTTCAGGATTGTTTTCTTCTTGGAGTGTGAGCTTCTCAAGTCCTTTTTGAATACCTACATCATCATCTATACAAGTGCTTTTGGAAGAAACATCGTTAGACTCATCAAATGTAATGTGTATAGTTTCTTCAATCACAAGAGTTCTTCTATTATAAATTCTATATCCTCTTTTGTTTTCACAATAGCCCAAGAAAATACCTTCATCGGTTTTCTTATTAAATTTTTCAAGATGTTCCTTGATATTTAAAATAAAACATTTGCACCCAAAAACTTTGAAGTAGCCAACAATTGGCTTTTTACCAAACATCAATTCATAAGAAGTTTTGTTCAAAATAAGTCTTAAGAGAACTCTATTCATTACATAACATGCCGTATTCACGACCTCAACCCAAAAGTATTTTAGCAACTCATTTTCACTTAACATAGTTCTTGCGGCTTCAACAAGATTTTTTCTTTCAACAATGCCATTTTGTTGGGAGTTTTTACAAAAGAAAATTCAGGAGTTATTCTATTGTGATCACAAAATTCCAGAAAGCCACAATACTTAAATTCCGATCCATTATCACTCCTAATCTTAACAATGTGTAAATCAAGCAGATTTTGAACTTTTACAAACAAGGAAACAAAATTTTTGAAAGCATCATCTTTATGAGCAAGAAAAACAGTCCACGTATATCTAGAATAATCATCAACAATCACAAGACAATATCTCTTACCACCTAAACTAACAATCGGTGTAGGTCCAAACAAGTCAAGATGTAAGAGCTCCAATGGTCTAGATGTAGAAACACTCTTTTTAAATTTAAAAGAAACTTTGGTTTGTTTACCAAATTGACATGCATCACAAACTTTATCCTTTTCAAATTTAATTTTAGGCAAGCCTCTAACAAGTTCCTTTTTAAAAATTTCATTTAATACATCCATATTGAAATGACAAAGTCTTCTATGCCATAACCAAGGATCTTCATTTGAAATTTTAAGACATTTAAAGTTAGAAGCATCGATTTTCTCAAGAATCACAACATAAATATCATTGAATCTTTTTTCTTTGAAAATGATATTGAATTTTGAATCAAAAACCATTCATGCTTTTTGAATAAAACAAATAAATCTCTATCACATAATTGACTAACACTTAACAAATTATAGCCTAGATTATCAACCAAGAGGACATTATGAACAAATGTTTCACCATTCTTACCAACATCACCTACTCCAATTGTTTTGGCTTTCATGTCACCTCCAAATGTCACTTTTCCACTTGATTTTGACTTGACTTTAATGAATTGTAATGGATCACCGGTCATGTGCCTTGAGCATCCACTATCTATGAACCACTTTGATTCATAAGACTTTCTCCATCTTCGCTTACACAAGAGATAGAAAATTTGGTACCCTTTAATTTTTGGGTCCTTGATGGTTAGAATCATGTTTAACTAACCACATACAGTTCATTTCTCTTTTCACGTTTTTCCTTACATAACAATCATGCTTTAAATGACCTTCTTGACAACAAAAGGTACACATAATGGTAGGATTGTTCATATGAATTGGTTTAATAAACCTTACTCCTATTTTTCTATAAATTGTGAATTCATTTGCACTAAATGTTATTTTTCTTTCAAAGGCATTAAAATTGAGATTTCAATTCATTTTTTGCAAAATAGTTTTGTTTCTTATTTTGAAGAATCATGTCTAGACTATCCATTCTTTTTTTCAAGTCACTTTGTTTTTCCTTAAACATTTCACAAAGACTTGTTTTTCTATCAAATTTATGTTGCAACTCAATTTCAGCTCTTATCAAGCAATCATTGTCATATTTCAACCTTTTATTTTCTTGAAACAAATTTGCATTATCTTGCAAGAGAAACGTAATTTTCTGTTTTAACTCTTTATTCCTAACATAAGATTCTTTTAGACTATCATGTAATTTTCGAACAAATGACTCAAGATCATCATCATTATCATCATCACTTTCAACATGAGGGTTACAAGATGTTACCTCATTGTCTCCAATTGCCATGAAAGCTATTTGAGCCGATTCTTCTTCCTCTTCAATTTCACCTTCCGAATTGCACTCATTCCAAGTGATTTGGAAGTTGTTGAATCTTGGCTTTCTTTCACTCTTCATTTCTTTCTTCTTCTTCATTGGATAGTCAATTGCATAATGTCCAAACTGTCCATATTCAAAGCATTTATCTCCTTGCTTTTTGTTTGCATCTTGTCTTCCTTTGTATCTTGTGTTGAATTGGTTGGGGTTTTGATTGCTAGGTCCTCCTTTTCTAAATCTTCTCTTGTTGAGAATCCTCTTGAAGCTTTTAGTGATGAGGGCAAGATCATTATCATCACAGTCCATATCTTCATCATCCAATGAGGCCGAATCTTCCTCATTTTGGGATGCCTTTAGAGCAATGCCTCTCTTGGCCCTTGTATCTTTTCATCCTGCACTTTACTCTTGAGTTTTAACTCATAAGATGTTAGAGAATTTATGAGAGATTCAATGGACATTGAGTTTAAGTCCTTTACTTCTTCAATTGCAGTCACTTTACTTTCCCATTCCTCAGGTAAAGCATTCAAGGTTTTTCTATTTTTCTCACCTAGTGTATACTCCTTATCTAACACTTCTAAGTCTTTGATGAGATTATTAAATCTACAATACATTTTATCTACATTTTCATAAGATTCCATTTTGAATGATTCATATTCACTACATTCATGAATTTCCCTCAACTTATCCTAAATTTCCTTAGCCAATTTACATCCTTTAACTCTAATAGATTCATTTGTATTTAATGCACTATATAAAACATTCATGGATTTAGCATTTGAAGTAAGATTAGCCTTATCCTTACGAGTCAATTCACTCCTTGTTTTTAATCTAGGAACATGAGTAATGGGATCATCAATGGTGGTAGTGTAGGGACCTTCATTAACAATAAACCACAGATCAATATCAATAGATTGTAAGAAGATGATCATTCGTTCCTTCCAATTAACATAGTTCGAACCATTGAACATGGGTGGTCTAGTAACCGATTGTCCTTCTACAAATATAGCATTGTTGGTTGTCATCTTTTCTCTAAGCGGTTAAGTTTGATCCTAGAGACCAAACTCTGATACCAATTGTAACACCCAAAGACAACCTAAGAGGGGGGTGAATTAGGTTTATTAAAATTAATCAAGTTATAATGCCCCTTTTTCACAATACGAAATGTAACCTCTTACATAATCAAATTGTCAAACAAATAAGCAATAGAAATCAAGAAGGATAGATGATATAGCAATAGATGAATCATAAAGTAAGCTGTAAATAAGGGTGATAGTAATCAAACCAATTTTCTTCAAAGCTCCTCTTGAGCATGAAGAACAAATCTCAACTCAAGCAACTTCAATTTGATGAATTTCAACCAATCTTTATGTACAATGGAAGGCTTACTTCCTCCTTGCCCCCAGCAGCACTTAGTCAAACTAGGAAGTTTTACAATCACTCTGATAACCCTCTCAAAGTTACACTATTGAAGAATTCACTCACAATTGAAAAGCTTGCTCACTAGTTCACACTATCAAGAACTACAATTCTTACTCAAAGAGTATTTTCTTGCTAAAATCACTTTTAAGAACTTGTATTCTAAATGTACAAAAGTTACTTTGAAATTCAGACTAGGCTCTATTTATAAGAGACCAAAAAGTCCCTTGATAATGGTTGTCAACGAATAAAAGGCAGTTGAAGAATCAATTAGCCGTTGGGGCTGTCAGACGTCCGATACAATGTTGAGTGTCCGGTGCTATCGTTTGAAAGGCTGTTTTGATCTTTATCGGACGGCCGATGCATGTTTCTGCGTCTGATGTATCCTACGTCCGACACTGGACAGAGAGTTCAGAAATTTTCTTCAAATCAATCGAACATCTGATGATACTGATACGCATCCGATATGAGTGTTTGATACTCCCCCTGTCTATCGAACGTCCGGTGCTTCAAGTTGAGTGTTCGATGGAGTGTTCTCAACTTTTATAGGACGTCCGATACGTGCTATCGAGCGTCCGACAGAGTTTAATGTCATTTGCTCCTTTTTGATTGAGTTCTTCAATTGCACCATTTGCAGTAATGACCTGTGCTACCAATATACTCAATGGAAAATATTAAATTGGTTTCTTCAATTGTTTTATAATTGTCAAAATCTGGGATTACAATTTACAATTTATAATGAGTTTTTGAACAGTAGCACATGATTCTTGAATTCCAATTGAGTTATGAGGATCAAAACAATATTATCCAAAACAAATAACTCTTTTGGGACTTAAGATTTGTTTTCAAAGACATCAAGACTAAAGCCACCTCGGTCACCATGTAATAAGAGTTGTATCAATTCCTTCTCATCAATGAGAACACTACACCCAATATTAATAATGAGCCTATTTTTTTCTAAACTTTTCATTATATTTGTGACAGCCCCACTTCCCCCTAAGGCTAACCAAAGGGTTGGCGGGCTGCCTGCCCAACTCTCGCCGAGATTTGAGCATTCAATGATACTAACTTAAACGAGTAAAACCACCAAACATAGTAACATTAATATTAAAACTGTAAAGTAATGTTTGATCTTAAAATTACAGTTATCCAATCAAAATTCTTAAAATCCTCGAGCCATATTTTAATACATTTCCATAAGTCTAAAATATACATCACCAAAAGAATACACAAAACATTTCTCCATACTCAAGACAAAAGTCAAAAGATCAAGCACTAGCCCTATCTAGGTTTCGGGATTCTCGTCACCTGGTAAGGAAAAACAAACGGGAACGGGGGTGAGCTAAAAAGCTCATGAGTTTCCAAAAGACATGCACATGCATTTGAAACAGTAATATAATAAGAAATAATTTAAACACGTAGGAAAATTAAATTTAACACACAAGGAGGATACGTTGGCTCTCAGGAGCTCAAATCCACATATCACGAACATTTATAGTAGTCGACACTCCGTCGACTTTCAATCAAGTAGACGACTCTTACGCAAACTCAACCACCAAACTCCTACAGGGCCCAAACACTTAAACATTTAAACAGTTAACCACTCAAGGGACGCGGCCAAGAGTGGTTGTATAACACTTTTCTTCTCCAACTTGTAATACAGGCAAAACATTTAATTTACCAACTCGACTTAAAAGGGAGTAATAAAGTATACTCTCCTTTAAGCGAAAGGCTTAACAATTTCAAATTTTCAAGCACGAAGCACGCTCAAACAATGCATTCAATTAAAGTAAGTAACACGCATTGAAAACTCACCGACAAAGTAGGGGTCGGAATCCAAGTTTTGATCAAATGGCAAATCAGCACTTTGCCCTAAAATAATTAAAAGAGAATGGAAATAAGTTTTCCTAGTTCACCGACCAAATTTATCTCAAAAGGAAGTAAATTCGATAACTTTCTAATTTGAGCTGAAATCTTTGAAAAATCAAAACTTGAGTTATTCAAGTCCAAATTTCACACACTTGGTACCGTTGGAAACCTCTTTGAAAGTTATAAAACTTTGTAGAAGACATCCAGTTAAAATTCTGGGCAGAAGTTGCCCAGATTTTCGAGAAAGAAACTGCTACAGTACCAAAACAAGGCACGTCAGGTTGGTCGACCAGCCAACTTTGAAATTCACCAAACATTACAGAAAATGAATTGGCCTAAATTTATACAGTTCAAAGTAATATGTAAGAAGTTTCAAACGCCACCAACGGCACTCAATTCCGACACTCGAGCAAGAAATTATAATGGTTCAAACATGGCAGGTTCACAAAACTGAATTTTCTGGAATCCGAATTTACAGGGCAGAATTCTAAGCCTTGTTTGAGTGACAGTTTCTTGTCCAAAAATTACCAAATTTGGTACACTAATACTTCCATATATAGACTAGATTCATTCCAAAATTCAACCAAAAATTCGAATGGGAAGTCAATTTTCTATGTGCCCAAAGTTCGCTTATCGAAACTTCTCAAACCAATGAAGTTTAACTCCTCTTCTTCTAGTCTCTCCTAACCAACATGTACTAATACCAATTGACTTCAAATTCGAACCTAATCTAGTATTAGTCTTCCTTAACCTAATGATGATCAAAAATAGTGTGTGGGCCTCAAAAAAAATTAGTTTTAATAATGTTAATAACTATTATATTAAATAATGTTATTATTGTTATTAATTCGTTCAATTATTTTAAAATTACATTTAAACGAGTTTTTGGAAAATTTAAATGAAAATTCAATTTATTCATTTATTTATTTATTAATTTAATTTCTTTCGTCTTGAGGTGAATTGATTTTATTTCACCCTTAATTTCTTGTAGTTTATCAATAATTCGTTTAGTATTTAAAATTTACTCTTTTATATCGATTAGACAGAAAATGAGCAAAACACGTTTTTCTCGAGGTGAAAATTCGGGCAGTTAGTGACGTAGCGATGGAGTGTAAGGATGATCACTCGTAGGCTAAAAATACAATTAAGGGACTAGGGACTAGAAGTGAGTTAATAAGGAAAATGATTAGGGTTGTGAAACCTAGTGTAGCTGAATTAACCTCCTTGAAATTAGAATTTTGTTTAGCCATTATTTCCTCCACTTAATTCACCCTAATTCACTTCCATTTTATTCCATTTCATTCCTCCCTCCTAATCAAGATTAATCCTTTAATCCTTAGCTAAGTGGGATAATTATTTTCCCTCCAAAATTGTTAGCCAAGGGATTACTATTTCCATGTTTGACTTTAGGGCTTAAAAGACAAGCTTTATGTCTTGTCTTTCTTTCTTCATTGAATTCACTCAAAAATCAAACAAAAACACCCCCCTTCTATTTCTCTCCATGGCCGAACTCCCTCTCCTTCTCTTCCCTTGAGTTTTCATCAATTTCTTCTTCCAAATCCTCTCCAAAATCACCTACAAACTTCCAATTAATCTTGGCCTAAGCTTGGGATTACGGTGAGGAGCATTGAAGAGGAGCTCATGGAGGTTTGAGGCTAGCAATCTTGGAGGAAATTTGTCAACTTCTTAGAAGAGGTATATTGCTAAATCTTCCATCTTTGTCTATTGATTACAATTTTAAGCATGATATTAGGCTTGGGTGGTTGATAGGTTCTTAGAACCTTGATTGATGTTGATTATGTGGATTGAGTTGCTAAGCTTTATTATTTTGTAATTTGATGATTATGAGGAAAAAGTGGGCTCTTGGATTCCCACTAAATATGTGTATTTGTTTGCTAGGTGGTTAAATGGTGTTATATAAGTGCATTACGTTTAATGTTGGTTGTTAAAAGTTGGAAGAAAACCTTAAGGAAAAACCGGCTAGAGGAAGAAGAAATTGGGGGTGAATTTTTTGATTTTTGGGTCAAATTTCGTGGCTGTATTTTGGCTAGATTAAGGACTGAATTTGATGTTTGAATGTTGATTGTTAAGTTGTTATTTTTCCCCCACAAAAGCCCTACAAGAGTTGTTGCAATAATAGTTGTCAAGTTGGAGGCAAAATCTGGAAATTTGAGGATATATGCTGTCCGAAATTCTTGGACTGTTGAATGCTAAAAGTTGATATAAACTTATATCATTTTGACCAACCTTAGGCTTAGGACGTTCAATACTAGTTTAGTTTCGAATTTGGGGTCAATCGGAATTGGTTTAAATGTATTAAAGGTAGTGATGAGAGAAGGAAGTGAAATTTGCAGGATTGATCATATGCGAACCAGTCCACTTTAGGAGCATATAAAACTGCCTTCCCATTCGAATTTTTGGTCAAATTTTTGTATGAACCTAGACTATATATGGAAGTATTAGTGTACCAAATTTGGTGATTTTTGACCAAGAATTCGTCATTCAAATGATGCCTTGAAATCTGCCCTGCAAAACTGGAAAACAGAATTTCAGAATTTTAAAACCCCTCTGTTTGAACTATTATAACTTCATGCTCGAGTGTCAGAATTGAGTTCCGTCAGTGGCTGTTGAAACTCCTTATGTAGTACTATATTGTGTATGGATTTTAGAGACTGACTAATTTTCTGGAATTTATGGCAAATTTTCAAAGTAGCCTGGATGGCCAGCCTGATGTGTCCTGTCTCAGTACCATAGCTTTCTGTTGAACGAAAATATGGGCAGTTTTTGCCCTGCATTTTAACTGGGTGCCTTCTAAAAAGTTTTAGAACTTTAAAAGAGGTTTCCAACGGCACCAAATTCGTGAAATTTTGATTTGTATAACTCAAGTTATGCTTTTTCAAAGATTTCTGCTCAAACTAGGAAATTTTTGAGCTTTCCACTTTTTGAAATAAATTTGGTCGGTGAACTAAGAAAACTTATTTCCATTCTCTTTTAATTATTTTTAGGGTATAAAACTTGGTAACTTTGACATGAAAATGGTCAACCCTCTTTCTTGATTTTCGTTACCAACTTGGTATTTCACTTGATTCTCAAATCGAGAATCTTGAACTTGACTTGAGTCTAATTGAGACATTTTAAAGACATTTGTCAAATATTACCCTAGTGATTTGAATTAAAGTACTTGACCATTTCCCATGACTTGAAAATGTTATCTTTTAAATAAGGGTAGTGAGAAAACTACTAAACCTTGGTTGTATAATTAAGTAATTTATATTCGTACTTGTCTCAAGTGATCGAGAAGATCCCCTGAAGAACTCGATTGATCTTGCGTCCTTTTGTTTTAGGCTCTTGACTTCGGTGAGTGTCAAGTGCATGAATTGTTGAATTACCTGACATGTTTATTTGAATGTAAACCTTGCCGAGGCTAGAGTGTACTTTATCACGCCGTCCTCTTTACGTGACTTACATGTACATGCCACTTAACTTGAGAACTAATGTCGATTGGAATAATCCATCGACTTAAAAGTGATAAATGGGGACGCCCAAACCTCTTAGGGATCCTTGAGACCCGAGCGGGCAAGGGCTTGGTCGGGAAGCTTGGTGAACCTTAGGTAGTGTTCTTTGAGCTTGATCTATTGGAGAGGTCTTGCTCGGTATTGCTGGTAGCTTTACCTTTTATACTTACAATTTGGTTTGGAGAGGGTGAACTCTTGGACGGAGGTTGTACTAAGTGGAGATTCTACGGACTTTACCTTTGCTAAGTTGACGGAGAGTCAACGTTTGGGATGGAATAGACTCAACCACCGAACAAGGGTGGAAATTGGCTCCGAGAGCCACAGATCATATCTGCTTTACGTATTTTCCTGCATGAACATCGCCACCGTGCTTTATTAACTGTAGATAGAGAGGCTCGAAGAAGGTTCTCCGAACCCAGCTCCAAGACTTTTGTCTAATATGAGCTCTCGAGTAGTGATTTCTTGGGAATACGGTCTCCTGGTGAAAGTTGCAATAGTACAAGTGATTGTTTGATTTGCATGCTTTTATATCTGAATTTACCGGCTTTCCTACTTGCTTGATTATGTGTTTGCATGCCTTTCCTTAGCCTCACTGAGCGTTACCTCACCCCAGTTTATTTTCCTTAACAGGTCTTGGAGTGGAAAAACGTAGATCGAGGATCTAGTTACTTGGGTGGGATTTTCATAATTTTGTATAGGCTTAATATTAAATTGTGAAGTTAATGGTTTATTGTACCTAAAATTGATGTTATTGGAATTTTAATAGACATTATTGAGGATTTATTTTTGTAAGTTAACTATCATATATTGTTGGACCTCAATTAAGGATTATAAGAATAAATGCTTGTATTATTATTTTAGAGATCTTGAAGTGTGATTATTCGAAGTCTGTAATATGATTGAGGGTTTGTAGTGAGTCGGCGAGTTGGGCATCCATATCCTTGGGTTCGCCCTTGGGAGAGTGGGGACCGGGTGGTATCGAGCCTAAGTTAAAGATCTATTTGGGATATTTTAAGCATAATGATCTCGAATATAGAGTTAGATAAGCAAAAGACACGATTCGTATTCACGAGTTCATAAGAGTCCTTATATTGGATTTCAAAGAGTTGAGCTCTAAATGGTTAGAGTTCCATTGTGATTAAATATAAACCTGGCAATTTTGGTTTCCTTAGCAGGTTAAATTCGGGAGTAAAAGGAATCTGTGACATGGCGAACTTGGAGGATTCACACGAAGACGTAGAGGCTCTTCGAAAGGACTTAGGATTTCAGACGAAACTTGCTAAATATTGGGAAGCTCTCTTAATGTTAAAGGGAAGCGTAAAAAGATTAACCAAGATGAACACGCTGCTGAAGGTAAAGAAAGGAAACTAAAATCTAGTGGACCTCTTGCGTGGTGACTCAGAGCTGCTAAGTGTGATTTCTGTCAAAAATCTCATCCTACAGATGAGTGTTGGAAAAAGATGGGAGCATGTTTAAGGTGTGGAAGCCTCGAACACCAAATAAGGAACTGTCGTAAAACTTAGAGCTATATCTATGCTAGGAGTTTTGAACTTGGCACTTGATGTAATGATTAGTACAACCAAATGTTGATATCGTTTGGTATTAAATCCTCCTAGATGTAGGGTGAAAATCTAGTTATGAACTAGACTATGAAGGTCTTAGTCTTTTGAATGTTTTGTAAGTGGATTAGATGAGGTGAGACTTGTGAGGCCTATGCTTGTAACTACATGACTATTTGTATTTTGTGGCATCTACGTGTAGTATATTTTGTAACCTTTTTGTAAAGAGAAATCACCAGGGCGATTCTCGTCTCGGTGGGTGCATGCTTATTTACCGTTTTCTCTGTTGTGTTTTTGTGTGGTAATATGGCCGTGCAAGCGACTTTTAGTATGTTCTTTTGCATAAAATATGCCACCATCACATACTTGATTCTCTCGATATATATATGTATGAAAGTTGGTCGGTTCTAGAAAATTCTCTTGTTCATCCCAAAATTTAATTTGCTAAATTGCTTATTCTATTTTGTGTTAATTCATTACATTCCCTTTTATTCTATTTTACCTTGCTCTAGTGT
This sequence comes from Gardenia jasminoides, assembly GCA_013103745.1. Taxonomy (NCBI): domain Eukaryota; kingdom Viridiplantae; phylum Streptophyta; class Magnoliopsida; order Gentianales; family Rubiaceae; genus Gardenia; species Gardenia jasminoides. Next base: position 22,660,004 of record CM023095.1, read on the forward strand.
ATTTTATTTTATTTTCACATTTATTTTATGTCTACCTTCTATCAAGATTATGGACGGTAGGCGAAACGAGATCGAGGTCGAGGGCGTGGGTCAAGGCAACCCCAAAGTAGGGGAGAGAATCAAGAGCCGAAGTCTAGGGTTAGTCAATGAGGGTAAAAAGATAATTCGTGGAGTGTATGTTGCCTTTTATTGGAATTAAAGGGAGTTAAGTGTGAAAAGGCGAACTAGTGAATAAGATAGATTTCATTAGAGTCACGAGCAATGGAAGGGTGGCCATTGGCATCACCTCCGCCACTCATTCTTTACAAAACTTTAATTACTCTTCATTCTACCATTTTATTTTGATTTCGTAAGCAAACAACTAGAGAGAGAAAAGAGAGTTTTGCTTCATATTTTATCTTTATTCATGCTTTTATCTTTCGAGAAAATCACCAACACGAAACTCTATTCTCCTCCTTCCTTGTAACTAGCCTTATAGAGATGAGAGAGGCGAGATTTTTCAGCAATTTTCTTCGCTATTTACTCTTCTCTAGCCGGTTATTCAAGCTCCAAATAGAGAAGAAAGATTTCATCTGTTCTTTCATAAATTTTGCTTCAAGACCATTACTTCATCCAACTTTACTTGCCACTGACCAAGTTCGAGAGAAAGGTAAATCTTGTGGCGAATCTTGGAGGTTTACGACTTACCTTGGCTAGGGTTGAGACTATACTAGCGGGAAGAGTTTGAACTTTGTTGACCTATAAGTTTTACGACTTAAATCTAATGATTTTGGGCTAGATGAGTTTAGGCTATTGAAAGGATCTCTTGAAAACCCGAGTACTCGGTTAGATGACTTGAAGATTTTTTCATGTTTTGTGATGTCAACATGTTGTTGAATCTTGATGATTAATAGCCTGATATATGATGATTATTATGTATTATGGTTATTTCATGAGATTGAAGGACTATAGTTCTGAGATTGATACAAGAATCTTGGTAAAATCTCTAGAAATACCCCCCTACTGGCCGAATTCTTTCAACTACTTTCAGCCCTATTTTCTTACAAATTTTTGGTAAAATATCGCTCAATAATCTTTGTTCAATGTTGACTTTTAAATGTGAGTTTAGAAGTTAAAGGGGATAATTTCTTGAACTTCGTTTTGCTAGATATCTCCTCAGGGAGCATTGCACAATTTTAGAAAATTTTGACATCGCAGTAAAAAAAAATAAAAAATAAAAATAAATAAAATTTTAAATTTGGGTTTTGTATGTTAGATTTGAAACTAGACAAGAATTTTTCAACATTGTAAACTTTAGAATTTTGTTCAATCTCCATAAGTACCAATAGTTTTTAGAATTCACTAAAATGTCAGACTTGATCTGTTTTTCTACTTGCGAAAGTTATCACTTGAGGTCAAGTTTGTCTATTTACAAATTGAGTTTTGAGAAAATGCCTTTTGAACAGTTGTAGTACTTTGAGTCTATTTTCTAGTGGTATACAACTGGTAATTTTTCGATTTATGGATATAAAAAGTTAGAATTTTCTGGTTTAAAGAAAAGTGTTCTTTTAAAACTTTTAACTTTACTTTGAAAATGCCGATTTGATCTGAGTTTGAATTCGTAGATGAAAAACGAGGTCTCTTATAGTTTTAAGTCCTCTTTTAAATGATGGTTTTCAAAACTTTAATCTCCTCTTTAGGCGTTATAGTAGTTGTTTAAGAGTGTGGATCTCCCTTTTCAATTGACCTCTGTGATGGTTTAAGGGAATTAATTGGAGATGGTCCGTGTGTGGTGGTCAGTGAATGTAATCGCCTTAGGTGCTCAAGGTAACTTCTAAGAAAATCTCTTTAGTTAAGATTCTCTGGAAAGTCATGACGTCGAGGAGGCGACTTGAGAAGTGGAAGAAGAAATGCAAGAGTATTCAGAAATATTTCTTTAGCAAGGTGAAAATTTTGAGGAACAAGCAAATTCCTTTATTGAAAATTATTGTGGATGAACCAAGGTGTCGAGGAAGTAACTAGAGGGTTAGAGGAAGAAATTTGGAGGAAATACCAAGCATTATTTTAAGCATGAATTTCGAGGACGAAATTCTTTTAAGGGGGGAAGAATGTGAGGGCCTCAAAAAAAAATATTTTTTCACAATGTTAATAACTATTATAGTAAATAATGTTATTATTGTTATTAATTCGTTCAATTATTTTAAAATTACATTTAAACGAGTTTTTGGAAAATTTAAATGAAAATTCAATTTATTCATTTATTTATTTATTAATTTAATTTCTTTCGTCTTGAGGTGAATTGATTTTATTTCACCCTTAATTTCTTGTAGTTTATCAATAATTCGTTTAGTATTTAAAATTTACTCTTTTATATCGATTAGACAGAAAATGAGCAAAACACGTTTTTCGAGGTGAAAATTCGGGCAGTTAGTGACGTAGCGATGGAGTGTAAGGATGATCACTCGTAGGCTAAAAATAGAATTAAGGGACTAGGGACTAGAAGTGAGTTAATAAGGGCGAAAATGATTAGGGTTGTGAAACCTTAGTGTAAGCTGAATTAACCTCCTTGAAATTAGAATTTTGTTTAGCCATTATTTCCTCCACTTAATTCACCCTAATTCACTTCCATTTTATTCCATTTCATTCCTCCCTCCTAATCAAGATTAATCCTTTAATCCTTAGCTAAGTGGGATAATTATTTTCCCTCCAAAATTGTTAGCCAAGGGATTACTATTCCATGTTTGACTTTGGGGCTTAAAAGACAAGCTTTATGTCTTGTCTTTCTTTCTTCATTGAATTCACTCAAAAATCAAACAAAAACACCCCTCTTCTATTTCTCTCCATGGCCGAACTCCCTCTCCTTCTCTTCCCTTGAGTTTTCATCAATTTATTCTTCCAAATCCTCTCCAAAATCACCTACAAACTTCCAATTAATCTTGGCCTAAGCTTGGGATTACGGTGAGGAGCATTGAAGAGGAGCTCTTGGAGGTTTGAGGCTAGCAATCTTGGAGGAAATTTGTCAACTTCTTAGAAGAGGTATATTGCTAAATCTTCCATCTTTGTCTATTGATTACAATTTTAAGCATGATATTAGGCTTGGGTGGTTGATAGGTTCTTAGAACCTTGATTGATGTTGATTATGTGGATTGAGTTGCTAAGCTTTATTATTTTGTAATTTGATGATTATGAGGAAAAAGTGGGCTCTTGGATTCCCACTAAATATGTGTATTTGTTTACTAGGTGGTTAAATGGTGTTATATAAGTGCATTATGTTTAATGTTGGTTGTTAAAAGTTGGAAGAAAACCTTAAGGAAAAACCGGCTAGAGGAAGAAGAAATTGGGGGTGAATTTTTTGATTTTTGGGTCAAATTTCGTGGCTGTATTTTGGCTGGATTAAGGACTGAATTTGATGTTTGAATGTTGATTGTTAAGTTGTTATTTTTCCCCCACAAAAGCCCTACAAGAGTTGTTGCAATAATGGTTGTCAAGTTGGAGGCAAAATCTGGAAATTTGAGGATATATGCTATCCGAAATTCTTGGACTGTTGAATGCTAAAAGTTGAAATAAACTTCTATCATTTTGACCAACCTTAGGCTTAGGAAGTTCAATACTAGTTTAGGTTCAAATTTGGGGTCAATCGGAAGTGGTTTTGATGTATTAAAGGTAGTGATGAGAGAAGGAAGTGAAATTTGCAGGATTGATCATATGCGAATCAGTCCACTTTAGGAGCATATAAAACTGCCTTCCCATTCGAATTTTTGGTCAAATTTTTGTATGAACCTAGGCTATATATGGAAGTATTAGTGTACCAAATTTGGTGATTTTTGACCAAGAATTCGTCATTCAAATGATGCCTTGAAATCTGCCCTGCAAAACTGGAAAACAGAATTTCAGAATTTTAAAACCCCTCTGTTTGAACTATTATAACTTCATGCTCGAGTGTCAGAATTGAGTTCCGTCAGTGGCTGTTGAAACTCCTTATGTAGTACTATATTGTGTATGGATTTTAGAGACTGACTAATTTTCTGGAATTTATGGCAAATTTTCAAAGTAGCCTGGATGGCCAGCCTGATGTGTCCTGTCTCAGTACCATAGCTTTCTGTTGAACGAAAATATGGGCAGTTTTCGCCCTGCATTTTAACTGGGTGCCTTCTAAAAAGTTTTAGAACTTTAAAAGAGGTTTCCAACGGCACCAAATTCGTGAAATTTTGATTTGTATAACTCAAGTTATGCTTTTTCAAAGATTTCTGCTCAAACTAGGAAATTTTTGAGCTTTCCACTTTTTGAAATAAATTTGGTCGGTGAACTAAGAAAACTTATTTCCATTCTCTTTTAATTATTTTTAGGGTATAAAACTTGGTAACTTTGACATGAAAATGGTCAACCCTCTTTCTTGATTTTCGTGCCAACTTGGTATTTCACTTGATTCTCAAATCGGAGAATCTTGAACTTGACTTGAGTCTAATTGAGACATTTTAAAGACATTTGTCAAATATTACCCTAGTGATTTGAATTAAAGTACTTGACCATTTCCCATGACTTGAAAATGTTATCTTTTAAATAAGGGTAGTGAGAAAACTACTAAACCTTGGTTGTATAATTAAGTAATTTATATTCGTACTTGTCTCAAGTGATCGAGAAGATCCCGAAGAACTCGATTGATCTTGCGTCCTTTTGTTTTAGGCTCTTGACTTCGGTGAGTGTCAAGTGCATGAATTGTTGAATTACCTGACATGTTTATTTGAATGTAAACTGTTGAGGCGAGAGTGTACTTTATCACGCTCGTCCTCTTTTACGTGACTTGCATGTACATGCCTGTTACTTAACTTGACTGGAACTGAATGTCGATTGGAATAATCCATCGACTTAAAAGTGATAAATGGGGACGCCCAAACCTCTTAGGGATCCTTGAGACCCGAGCCGGCAAGGGCTTGGTCGGGAAGCTTGGTGAACCTTAGGTAGTGTTCTTTGAGCTTGATCTATTGGAGAGGTCTTGCTCGGTATTGCTCGTTGTAGCTTTACCTTTTATACTTACCTGTTTGGTTTCGGGCCCGAGAGGGTGAACTGTTGGACGGAGGTTGTACTAAGTGGAGATTCTACGGACTTTACCTTTGCTAAGTTGACGGAGAGTCAACGTTTGGGATGGAATAGACTCAACTACTGAACAGTGGAAATTGGCTCCTGAGAGCCCTGTATCCTTACCTGTTTCTGTGTATTTTCCTGCATGAACACTGTTCACTGTGCTTGCGCATATTCACTGTAGATAGAGAGGCTCGAAGAGGGTTCTCCGAACCCAGCTCCAAGACTTTTGTCTAATGTGAGCCCTCGAGTAGTGATTCCTTGGGAATACGGTCTCCTGGTGAAAGTTGCAATAGTACAAGTGATTGTTTGATTTGCATGCTTTTATATCTGAATTTACCGGCTTTCCTACTTGCTTGATTATGTATTTGCATGCCTTTCCTTAGCCTCACTGAGCGTTACCTCACCCCAGTTTATTTTCCTTAACAGGTCTTGGAGTGGAAAAACGTAGATCGAGGATCTAGTTACTTGGGTAGGATTTTCATAATTTTGTATAGGCTTAATATTAAATTGTGAAGTTAATGGTTTATTGTACCTAAAATTGATGTTATTGGAATTTTAATAGACATTATTGTGGATATATTTTTGTAAGTTAACTATCATATATTGTTGGACCTCAATTAAGGATTATAAGAATAAATGCTTGTATTATTATTTTAGAGATCTTGAAGTGTGATTATTCGAAGTCTGTAATATAATTGAGGGTTTGTAGTGAGTCCTGGCGAGAGTTGGGCAGACAGTCCGCTGATACCCTTGGGTTCGCCCTTGGGAGAGGTGGGGCTGTCACAAATAGTCACAGCTTTTATCAACAATTATCACAAAACAATCCCATGAAATCGGGCAGCATGCTGCCCCAATTTTCCAGTTTTTCCTTATTCCCAATAACCATCAATTTTGTTCAATCTTTAAAGAAATTTGTGTGGGACAATTCATCACCCTAACCTTCAACATTTAAGCCTCACATTAAGCCTTCAAGTTGGCCAAAATATCAGCCACAAAATTTTAAAAAAAAATCAGAAAATTTCACCCCCAATTTTTCCTTCCTCTAGCCGGTTTTCCTTGAGGTTTATTTTCCCACTTCATACAACAATTCTCAAGCATATACACACACACTTCACCATTTAACTTACTAGTAGGCAATTTCACACATTTGTGGGAATTCCAAAAGCCCACATTTTCACCATAATCATCAAGTTCAACATAATAAAGCTTAACAACTTAAACCATATAATCAAAGCAAAACAAGGTTCTAGGAACCTATCAACCACCCAAAATTCCTACTTTCATGCTTGAAGCTTTTATGTATGTACAAAGATGGAGTTTCTAGAATTTTACCTCTCCTTAGATGATGGCTAAACACCAAGAAGATGCTAGACTAAAGCTTCCAAGTGTTTCTCCTCAAAGCCCTTCCACTAAGTTCAAGCTCAAGTCAAGATTAATGGAGGTTGTAAGTGGTTTCTTGAAGGAGATTTAGGGGAAGAAAGTTGCTGAAAATTCAAGGGAAAAGGGGAAGGGGAAGTTCGGGTGAGAGAGGGAGAGAGTTGAAGAAATTTTGAGCAAATTTTGAAGAGTAAATGGGAAAAGAAAGACAAGACACAAGTCTTGTCTTATAACCCCAAAAGTCCACCCTTGAATAGTGAACTTAATTAGCCATTTGGATGGAAAATTAATTGTCTTATTTGGCTTGAGATTAAGGAGCAAACCTCGATTAGGAGAGAGGAAAGAAAAGAAAAAATTTTAAATGAACTGGAGGAAATTAGTCGGAAGAAATAGTGGCTAGTTAAAATTCTAAATTTGAGGAGGTTAATCCATTTCTTAATCAAGGTTTCAAAACCCTAATTGATCACCTTCAAAAACCCAATATCTGTCATTTCACTTCTAACCTACCAAAGATCATCCGTGTTTTCCTTCACTAATACTCTCACAGTCCGAGTTTATCTCGAAAAACGTGTTTTTACATTTTTCACTAATAGACGCTATAAGGCGATATTAAAAAGGTAAATTAAGGCTAAAATTCAACGAGAAATTATAGATGAGGTAAAATTGAATTTCATGAGATAATTAAATAAATAAATAAAATAATTTTTTTTAAAAATTTGAAGACAAAAATTAACTCAATAATAAGATTAAAATTAATAAAGGAATAGTTAAACGAATTAACGGAGGTAATAATAGTACTAATATCTAAATTAATAAATTTTGAGGCCTTCACAATATCCTTGTCTACAATGTGATGAGTTTCACTCCTATATGAGTAGCAACGAACAAGAACATCACTTCAAGTAGCAAGTTCAAAAACATTTGCATAATGAAGAAAAGAAAAACTAGGTCTTGGTCTTCTAGAGTTGTAGGTAATGAGGCATCGAATGCTTAGAATTTCTTACTTATTTTTTTGCTAATATTTCCCAAACCCATAATTCCAACTCACTTGCATCTTATGTGCAGCATATCAAATTAATATGTAGTTAGTAATCTTACCTTAAGAACATAATATCCAATTTATCTCATCACATGCCATTATTTCATATATTTGTTAAATTAAATATGTACATATGAATGTACTAGGCAGCAAAATCTATTTAGACTTACCCCTAACTATTGTTGTCACATATAAACTAATCGCTCCTTGTCTCCTGACGTTCTTCCTGTCTACTCTAACAAAACAAAATATATAGAAGAATAATTTAGAATAAGGGAGTTTCTAATTTAACCAGAGAGATTGTATCGTAAATGGAGTACTACAGGTTATCTGTAAACTAGTCTAGGGACCTTACTAGCAAATACAAAAATCTTTAAAGATTTCTTCCATCAAGAAAATCATATCATAAATATAACTGAAAATAATATATTTAAGTAATTAATTGATTTAATTAATTTTTCATTTTAGTGAAATATCAATTAACAAAAGATATTAATCATTCATCACTAAATAGAAGATACTAATTAATCATTGACAAAATGTTAATTAATTAATTAGGATAGCAATTATTTTATAATCAATCATATTGGTCACAATAGCCTCTAAAAAAGACGAATCTTATATTCTCTTACTTTACCCACCTGGAGTAGTGGTTAGATAAATTTTGAATGATAAAATACTTAAAAATGGTTATGAGTCTTTATTATCGCTCAACTTGCTCAACAATTATATAACAGTTACTTAATTAGAAAATAATAACATACAAATTATGGTGGTTATGCTCTCACGGAAAATATTTCCTTCTATATATTATAATATATTATACTTTTAACTAAGTACTACAATTTTCATGCCCTAAAAATTTTTTTAGAATTTATCATGTTTTGGATGTTAATGTTTAATTGAGAAGAAGTTTGTTAATTGTACAAGTTATTCTCGATTAAGTGAAAGTCACTAAAACATTTATGTAAACTATTAGTCAAGTTGCAAAAATTTATGGTCAATTATTGTAAATCTATTAAAGTTACAAATTCATGGTATATTATTGTAAGGGGAATGAAAAGTTGGAAACTTCAAAGAGATAACTATGAATACGAGAAATAAATATGAAGATAAGATTGTTATGAAGAGATACATATAATATAACTATAGAATTTAGTTAAGTAATGAGTTTACAATTATTAATAATGTGATAAGTTTCAATTAACTTCTTGTAAGTTGGTGAAACTTTTTGTCTTTATCAATTAATTAAGTTATGAATCGCTATTATATAAAAGTTGGTAAGAGTTCGCAGACAAGTTTTGATAAAAACTCTTAGTTTTCTTCTTTGTATAATCATTGGCTAGTTTGCATTAGAAAGTAGGGAGAAAAATTATATCAATAGTAGCCGGAATGAGAGTTGGTTAAAGTATGGAGTGAATTATTATAGACCAATTCTCAAGAATCTATGAGAAATCTAAAGTTGTACGATGAAATAAAGAGTTTAGTTTCTTGTATCTGGGATAGACTAAACAAGAACGTACTAAAGGTTTTTGGAATTTGAAACTTTAATCGGCTAAAGAATGGTGAGTACTCCTTATGAAAATTTATTTGAAATTCATTTGTGTTGAAAATAATTTTTGCTACTATTTTTGCCAAATTATGTTTCAAAATTGGAAACAATTATTTGTTAAAATTTCATATCTTATAATATATGAGAGAGATTTTATAATTTATTTTTACGATGAATCTTACATAATTCATGGAATATTGCCCAAACAATTTTGTGAACTTTTGAAGATTTATGAAAATCTAAATTTTTTTGTGGAATTTTTTTTTTTTGTGAAGAGAATAGTAAATTCAATTTGTGAATTCAAAAGTTATTCCTGTAACTTGTTTTTAATGCTCTATTTTGTGGATGTTCTTGTGAACTCAAAAATAAACTTCTGGCAACGCTGTGAACCCGGCTATATTGGAGAGATTTTTGGACCTTTCATGTATTGACTTATGAAAGTTAGAAAAGTATTGGCTTGACAATAAGTAATCAGTGACCAGAACCTCCGTCCAACAAGATCATGAGGTTTGATCTTGCGGTATAGTTTAATTTTCTGAAGATATTTTAGGTATCCCATTCTACTGCCCATTATCATGTAGGCAAAATTTGGTATGTTATGGTAGTGATAAGTCGTACACGCAATCTACAAAGTTGTATGAATTTTTGTTTGAGTCGGCTAGTCCTACCAAGTTTGGTAAAATCCCTATTAGTGATAATTGTGTGCAATTTGCAAATGTGTTATTGCTTAATTTTTTTAATTTTTCAAAAATATTTGAAAAATTAGTATTTGAAAAATTTTATAATTCTTGAAAAATATTTGACAGAAAAATTTTGAATATCTATCATAGTTTTATAGAATGGTTTGTTTAATTTTTTCATTAAACATCATTTGCACACATAAAGAGTCTCACTAGGCATTAACTCATCAAGTTTTATTTAGAAAAAATGTTTTCCTGAAGAGGAGACTCAACTAAAGGAACTATCAAGGAGACGCTCATATGAAGGATTGATTAGTATTAAAAGTTCACGGATGGATACACATGAACTTGATTAGAGATTTAGTTTTATATTATGACTAAGTTTGGATTGTGCTATAGTAATTTTGTGTAAATGTTTTTTTTTGTATTATTGGAAAAATTATTTTCAATGACAGTCTTAAGGATTTTAAAAATATATAAATTTTATGATTATAGTTTTCTGAACCTTGGTGAGAACTAGAAAAGTTGTTGATCCACATATTTTGAATAGGATCGGGTTGGGTCGTTACAACAATAACTTTGTGAATAACTTCATATAAGTTATTCAGGGTCTAACTTTATGAATCAAATAATTCTTACTTTATTCATAAACAATAATGTGCACAAATCATGTAAACATAAGTATCTCCAGTGTTTTGATAACAACAATAGTTTGAAAATAATAGCAACTACAATAGTTTGAGAATAATAGCAAAATATTAAATGAACTAAGGAGTCCCATATGAGTTAACTGATCGTTAACAATTTAACTGGTAACTTTTAGTTGTTATATCAGCAATAATAACTCCTTAATATAAACTCAATATATAGTTGCCTTTTGCTTTCCAAGTATTATCTTCAACTATTGAATATATTATCTTGAGTTGCTTGTCTTGACTCCCACTCTTTTATGCATACATACAAAAGTGCATAGCCAAATTGAATACTTATATTGGCCAAAAATGCAAATCGACAAAATATTAAATGATTGTGATATAACTTCATAGCATTTGTAGTAAATTTATATTCATTCTAGTACTAATGTGAATATTATACAACTGTTCACTATTATTACTTAAAAGTAATACTTGTTCTTTTATTCTCTAAGAACTCTTGCATGAAGATCTTAAGATAGATTAACTGGTTTTTATGTTCAATTTTGTGAATACAAATGACAAACAGTTTTCAGAAATATCTGTGAGGGCTTCAAAATTCTATTTTTATTTAAAAATGTATAATAATGTTTATATTATATTTATTCACTAAAATATTAGTGAAATTATAATTTGAGTTATTATTTTCTAATTTAGAGAATTTTTCGAGAATTAATTGCCGGTGTTTGGTTTCGGCCAGTTTAAGCATCGATTTTTTTCCGAGGCGTGAATAGTAACTCTAAGATGAAACCGAATATATAAAGAGATATTACAGAGATATATTTAAGGTAGGATAGTGTCAGAATGAGAAAAACCAGTAAAAGTTAGAGTATCGCGCGTCGACGCGACAAAAAGTGGAGTTTGACCACTTTTCCCCAATTTAAGGATCACCACACTTTATGTCTCCTTAAAGCCTTGTTTCTTGCTTCCATGCCTCTTCATTTTTCAGCCACTCTTGAAGCTTGAAGAGAGAGAGAGAGAGCCAACTTGTGAGAGAGAGAAAACCAAATTGCTTCCAACTTCATCTTCTTCCTCAATTCCTTGAAGCTTGAAGACACATTAGAAGGCATTTCTCTTCTTTCTTCCCCTTCTTGTTGCTGCCATGAGAGAGAGAGAGAGAGGAAGAGAAGTCCGAGAGTGAGAGAGAGAAAGGAATAGGGAAGAAAGCTCATCTTGCTTGCTATCTTCTTGTTCTTGAGATTTGAGGAGGAAACCATCATCAAACAAGGAAATCTTTGGTTAAACTTGAAGGTTCTTGAGATTACAAAGCTTGGGAGTTCATCCTTGAGTGAACCAACACTAGATCTTACTTGATCTTGTTAGATCTAGTTAGATCTCGAGGTATAACACTTAAATCTATTAATTTTAACTTTATTAGTGCTAGATCTTTTAGATCTACGGTTTATTTTGCTAGGAATGTTAGCGTTTGGAACTTTTGAGTTGGGCTCTTGAATTCTCAACTTAGGTAGCTGATTTGAGGTGACTTTTAGGTAGCGGACTTGAGGACCTGATTGTGGTTGTGGTTGATGTTTATGAGATGAGTTCATTTTGTGGTTAGAAGTAAGAATGATGTTGAAAATTTTGAAGAAAAATCAAGAGGGCTGGCCGAACCTCACTTCGAATGTTATGATGCTTGATTTCAAAATTTTATGATGTTTCTTGGCTAGATTTTGCCTAAATAAATATGTATTATGTTCGTTTATGAGTATATGCTTAAATTAAGATAAAATCTTGAATTTTAATGGTGAAAAGTTGAGTTTTCACTAATTTTTAGGTAAAAGTGCTATTTGGTCAGATTTGAGGGTTTTGAAATGTTTTATCTTATTTTCGTGAATTTTGTATATTGAGACTTGGTGAAAATTGTTCTAAACATGTGTTAAAACCTTGATTAAAGTTTAGTGTTGAGTTTGAACTCGAATGGGTGATTTTCGAGGTGAAAGACCTCACTTGATTTCCTTTTTCTGAAAAATGAGAAGTTGCGAATTTGGAATACATCGTTGGAGCATTTTATTTAAATGATGTATCGATTTGAAAATGGAATCTTTTATGATGATTTTCGACTCAAGTGACTACTTTTACCCTTGAGAAAAGTTGGAGGAATTTTTGGGAAGAATTTTGAAATGACTACGTTTATTTGAGTTTAGTTTCGCTATTAGTGGAGCAAAACTTATTCCTTTTCTTTACTTGTATATAGGAAGTGTGGACGGATTTGAAATCGAGCCAAACTTGGAGACTGAACCTTGTTATTTTGGTGAGTTTCCATGCATGTTACTTGATTATGTTAATTGATTTGGATTATGCTTGGTTAAGTGATTTGATGTGAAAATTTGATTTATCGAACCATCAAATGGAGTAGTGTGTACATTATCGTACTTACTTCTATTTGAATGGTAAAATTTGTGAAAGTGTTGTGTCGTGACTTTTGTGCGTGTGAAATTTTGAGAATTCCTGAGACCTATCGGCAAGTCGTTCGACTCGAACTGTAGGCTAGGCCTAGGCCGAGGAGAAATGACGAGCCATAGGGTTATTTATGTGAAGGGTGCTCTGGACTTGGCTTATGGACTTGTCCCTTTTGGAGAGTGTGAAAACCCTACCTTCCCCTAAGACGAACCAAAGGGGTTAGCGGACTGCCTGCCCAACTCTCGCCAGGACTCGATGGCCAATATAAACCAACAACTCAAAACTTACAAAACTAAGTTCTCCCAAATTCAAAAGTCAACCACATAGTTACATAAATTCACACCACAATTCAAACTTAAAATTCAACAGGGAATTAAGGATACAAAACCAACATCTAAGCTTATCCATGATAGGGTTTACTAGTACGTCATCCCTTATACAAAAGTAACAACAAAACATATACTACTCGCACGTACTTCCAACCCTGAGTTCAAGCAAATTCCCCTGCTAAGGAAAACAAAAGGAAAATAGGGTGAGCTAAAAGCTCAATGAGGTTCCAAAAACATGCAGTCACATTAATACATAGAAGAACTCCAGTAGTTAAATATCGCATTTAAAATGTGAAATAAGGGACAAATATCACAACCAAGTACAAAATACATCGAGCCTCTCAACTAGGAGATGGTGCTCATGAGGAGAACACTGCTCGAGTCTCTCAACTAGGAGATGGTGGTAAAGAACACTACTCGGGCCTCTCGACTAGGAGATGGTATTCACGAGGAGAACACTGCTCGAGTTAGCAAGAAGTCATAAGACAAATATAATAACAAATATATTTAAAAGGATACGGGGTGGCTTCCAAAAGCCAATTCCACTAGAGCTTGATCATAAGATAGCCCGTTGACTCTCCGTCAACTTTTAAGTCAAGAACCAAAATCCGTAGATCACCACTTTACTCCACAACCATCCACCGTTCACCCCTTTACCGAGCCCGAACACCTCAACAAATTAAATGTGGGTAATACTCGAGTATACCATATTCCAAAGAACCAAATCGAATAAACTATGGTTCACCGATCTTCTCGACCAAGCCCACGCTGGCTCGATACAAACGGCTCACCAATAGGGTTTTGGGGTTTCCGGATCCCCAAACAAATCAAATTAGTCGACAGGATATCGCCCGAGCAACCTTTCATATCAAAGTATACAAATTCACAATCGAATCAAATTAGTCGACGGGATATCACCCGAACAACCTTTCACAAATCAAATATAGGCCAAAGGCCAATTCACAAGGATTCAAATGTCAAAGTACAAAATTTTCAAGCAAAAGAGATCGAGTGTGATAAAGTACGCACTCGTCTCGGTCACATTAGTTAGCTCACAAATCACAAAAGAACAAATCATCACATAATTCAGATATTCCAGCATTTCAGCTATCAAGTTGGTTAAGTAACAAGTATGAAACACTCACCAAATCAAGCAAGATCTCTTCAAGTGCTTGCGCCCAAATCACCTCTATTTCCTCCTTCCAAGTCTAATACAAATGCAACAAAAATATTTGAGTTCAGCTACCCAAACAAGATGACCTAATGCATAAGCTCATTGTTCGCTTACTTGATGAAAATCACATGTGAATCCACAAGTTATAAAATGACCAATCCAACTTATAAGGATGATCAAATGAGAAGCTTATCAACATATTAGAACCATGAATGAGTGAGTCAGGACAGGGCAAGAATGCATAAGAATCAAAAAAAAAAAAAGAGAAGCAATTGTGAAAATGAAACCAACAATGGACAGGTTCGTCGAGTTTCGGTAATTTGATCATAACTGTGACTACACTTATCAGATTGGGGTGTACTTTATGGATTTTCGAAGCTAATACATAGCTCTACAACTTTTATGAAGAGGTCAGACATCAATTCATGCTTAATCAGGGTCAAAAGGGCAAATCTCAGAGTCACAAGAAAACTGTCAGAATGGTGATAGGTTGGCCAAGCTGTCTCGGGTAAACAGCCATAACTCAACGTAGGAAAATCAAAATCAAGCTCTGTTAGTGGCGTTTAAAACTAGGTTCATAGATATTTCTAACGGTATAAAGCTCGCACTCTAATTCATTTTCTATAGTCAACAGTAACCTCGGGAAGGTCACTATTTTTCATTCCTGATTTCCTGTGAAATTTCCAGCTTTGGTGCAACTTCATCTATTAATTCTTTAAAGTTATTCCATCACTCAACATGGTGTTTAACATGCTAAAACAGCAATTAATTCCATCATCAAAGCATCACAAATCATTAAGCATTTCATCAAACACACGGTAGCCGAAAATGAAAACCTAAGCTCTAGTTTTCAAACACAAGAAATCATTCCATGACTTTTCTCTTCAAACACCCACAAGCTCATTAACCACACCTAACTAACATTCTCCTTGAATTTAAGGTTCATTAAAGCATGATTAGGTGAGGACTTACCTTGCTATAAGAGTGAGAAAATCCACCCAAGAACTTCACTCCTTACTATCAAGCTTGAGGTTTAAGAAGTAATCTAGCCTAGGTTTTTACTTAAAGTTGTTGTTCTTCACTAGAATGACTAAATTCTAACTTAGGTTTTTGGTGTTCTCCATGGGGAAGTGGCCGGCCAAGAAGGAAGAAAAGTGAGGGAAATTTGGTTCAAATTTTTGAAATTGGAAGATTAAATAGGAAGGCTTAAGTCAAGATGTCATGGGATGGTTGACAAGTGTCATCTTCTTGGCCAAGATTGAGATAATATCTTTGCAAATTGCCATCAAATCCCTTAATGCAAATTGTAACCCACTTATTCCACATAAGTTTCATGCATTTGGCTATATAAAATATGGAAAATGAAGTCCTAAATTAAACCATGCAATACACACGAAATTGAGTACTTTAGGAAAAATAATGCACTAAATCATTATATGGTACACTTAATTGAAATTCTTTTTTTTTTCTAGGGTTCTCACAGAGAGTAATAATCAATTTATGTGTGAACTGAATGGGAGTAAGTGCTACGCCTATTAGGGAGGGAGTCACCTCTTAGTCCGTATCAGTTACCTTTTCCTTAGATGTTTTGACGAGCGGGCCCGGTTGGGGGGTTGAAACGGTGGACGGAGTTGGTTGACAAGTGGAGTTCTACATGGATTATATGAAAGTTGATGGAGTATCAACTACGTGGATCGTGTTCAAGTTTCATGGACCTTGACTCCTGAGAGCTCCTGTATCCTACCATTGTGATGTTATTCGCTTTATTCATTTGCTAGTTTTCAAATGTCAATTTGAAGCGCAATATCATCTGTTTTATGTGAATTTGCATGTCTTTTGAAACTCACTGCGCTTTAGCTCATTCTTTTAAATTTCTTTTTCTTAACAGGGACTGAGAACCCGAGTGAAGGTGCCACTCATTAGGATTGGATATGATCTTTTGACACTTGTTTAAGAAACTTGAACTTTGTATTTGGGGTTTTGTATTGTATGTTTTAAATGTACAAGTAAGTACTGTGATTATATTTTGAGATTGTAAGATGATTCTCTAATTGAACTTTATGTATCTTGGGATTATAATGGTGGAGTAGTGATTTTGGGCGCTGTTGTTTGATTTAGATTTCTTATTGAAATTTGTACAGAGGAATTAGTGACCGTTTGAATGAGTGAGTCTTGACGAGAGTTAGGCAGGCTGTCCACTGATACCTTAGGGTGCGCCTTAGGGAGAGGTAGGGCTGTCACAATATCACGATTGAGAAAACTCTCATACATAATTCCCACTAAATTAATTAGAAAAGTTCTTCTAAGATCAAATGAAGAACCAATAATTTAATATACTATTAAGGAACAACAATTTGGTTTAACTCACATTCTCTATAAATCCATTGTAATGACACATATGTATGCCTAATTTTCAAGATCTATATAAAGAATATTAGATTTCAAATTCATCTAATATAACTCTAGTAATGAGTTACTAGTGGCATAATTACCCTAAACAAAATATCTCAAAATTTAATAGAAATTTTATGATAATTAATGTTTCTTTATGACAGTATTCCAAAATATGAAACTTTCACCATTTGTGCCTTATAAAAATATTCCACAGTTAATCTTTAAACTCTTATAGGTAGGGGTGGCCACGGTTCCAAAACTGCCGGTTTCGGTTTAAAAACTGACCGTTCTGATTCTACTGAAAGGTGGAACCTGAACCAACCCTTACAGGGATAGTTACGGTTACGGTTCTTGAACCTCCGGTTCCGGTTCAATTATGGTTTAGATTCTTTCCGGTTCCGGTTTTGACTCTTCTAGTTACATATAAATACTTGTATTATAAAATTGATTTTAAGTAAATATAACAACTAATGTTGAAAAAATTATGAATTTTATTGTACTATCATGTGGTAAGGAAAAATAAAGAATACAAATTTTATGAAAAAATACCTCAACTTATATTGAGAATTTGTCATAGTGACTAGTCAAACTCAAAGTGTCATCAAATGCTAGTTTAATACTTTGATTAGTTTGACTTTAACTCTCTGATTAAATTGGATTTAGACCTAAATTATTTATTGTATCTGGATTTATTAATGAATTTAAATAATAGGTTGTTGGACTAAAATTGAGACTGTTTGATATTGGGTGCTGGTTATTGAAATTGAATTCTAAATTGAATCAAAAAAGTCCAGCAACTCAGGATATAAATGTATTTTAGACGGTTTGAACGGGTCTTGAACCGCTGGTTCCGATTCCGGTTCAAAATTTTTGTGAACCTTAACCTAAACCTTTAGTCATAGTTACGGTTCCGATTCCGGTTTCTCAATTTCGATTTCAGTTTAGGTTCAATAAACCGCCAGTCCAGTTCCGCTTCGGTTTCAGTTCAAACCTAAACCGTAACCACCCCTAATTATAGGTAAACAACATAGTAACTAAAAAATTTAAATTTCTTATTGTAGAAAAGATTTTACCACCGATTGTTTCAAAGAAAACTTGACCAATGGGTTCAAGATGGATTTATCTTCATGTATTTATTTGACAAAGAGTTTTTCTAATTGATTGATTATCTAAAATGACTTAAATAATTATTTTGAGAAAAGCCATCAATTTTCTGTTTCTGAGTCGATTATGAATTCTTACCTTTTCAAACTCTATTTTGAGTCAAAACACTTTCACTTATTTCATGTTCTTCAAGAAATTCAAATCTCTAATTCTAATAAGTCTTGAAGTGTTAAAGACACAAGAATCTATTCTTGGAATTAACAAGATAACCTTATTTCTTTTGTCTATCTTCTTAATGTGTAGGTTAATTACACTTATAAAATCTGAACTTAATATCTTAAACTTGATTTTCATCCGTACCACAATTAATGGTGTTAAACAATAGTGGAGGAAATTATTTAAGTACATACTTCACCTTTAAGGCTTTACTCAAAAAATATAAATATTGTAGATATGCTATATCTATACATATCTTATTATTTTTTATGATATAACATTTAGATGTAACCATCCAAGCATTGTTTTTGTTTATTAGCAATGCTAGCTTCTCAATTAAGGAATTTGTAAAATATGCACACATGGAATAGTTCCTTTTATTTATGTGCCTTTATTCTATTTTCTCTCTCTTAAGTTTCAAATTCCCTTTCTGGTTTTAATACTTACAAATATATCAAATACTAATTCTTCATCAAAGGTATCCAAGCCTCGTCCGCCAGATATGATTGGCGGTTTTATAAAAAAAAAAATTTGTTGTTTAATGAATGACTACCTGGCAATGTGATAATAAATATCTCTAACTAATTATAGAATGATAGAAAATATATCACAAAATTTTAGTATTATAATGAAACTCTTATGGCTTTCACAATGTTTAAATAGTCTACTGTAATTCAAAAACCACAATTAATAAATCTAAAATCTTTGAAAATTTATGGTTTGTTAACTCTTTATTTTTCTTGTAGAAATATATCTCAATTTTCGATACCAAAAATTAAGGAGTTTCTCTTGGTGATGAACATGCTCATTGCCAATATAGTTATCATGGTCAAGTGTTGTATATTGCTCAATTCAAAAAATGGTGCTTGATACTTTAAAATGAATAACTTTACTATTTTCAAAATCTACAACTGATAATAAGGTTCAGAATCATACCCAATAGTAATTAATTTGAAAATATAAATTCTACAGTAATAAGAAATAATATTATGTGCAAATGAGGTTCAGAATCATACCCTATAGTAATTAATTTGAAAAGTAGCTTACTATGTGGAAATTGTGCATACTTTGACATTCTGTCCATTCTAGCCTAATAAATACAAAAAGTTATGAACTTTTATATTGTTGGTTACCTAATCCTGCACTTATATTTGTGGTAGTTAATGCAAAATGTAATTGGATATACGAATTACCCGTGCTATTAATCAAGTTTAGAAAATAGGATGCTAAATATTGGTTCGTACATTTCATCGTGTAGTTGTTTCAATGAAGTCTATATACGTATCAAATAAGTGAATATCATGTAAATGACGATGATAAAATTTTAAGTGAGAATGAAACACAATAAAATTTAACTCACCATAACAATGCCCCTGTTGGCACAACTCATCGGCTTATAATTGAATTGTTTGCCCTTGTTAGCACGTCTCATCTGCTCATTATTGAATTTTTTTACAGTTATAAGATGATGCAAATTATCATATATGTGAATATAGTAACTAATGTTTAAGTAACACAATATAGCATTTTTAAATTCAATCTAGGCATATCGAATTAATTGCAAACTAACTTATCATTCAAAAAAAATTTTGATACTTTGACATACAAAGAAGAAGGAAAATGGTTGATTATAACATTTGCTATAGTGGTAAAGCCAAGAGTTTAGACTAAATGCGTTCAAATTTTGACAAAATATCATTTACAAAATAAGTCTCTTCATTTCAGTGTTAATGTCATGTTTTTACATTATTGATGTTCCAAAATTATAGTCACCATTTCAAATTTAACACATGTTTTCCAATTTTGGTATTTAAAAAAGCAACTTTTTTAAAATTCCAACGCATATTTAACAAGAGTAAATCTTTCCTACACTGTTAGTATATACACTAGCAGGTAGACAATAGAATATTTTGAATTCAAAAGATATATAAATAAAATTCTCTAGTGCATTCTCATTTGAATATAATGATTACTATGTGATGACCCCACTTCTCCCTAGGGCGAACCCTAGGGTATCAGCGGGCCGCCTATCCAACTCTCGCCGAGACTCACTGCAATTCTCAATTCAAAAGCGTGCAAATATTTCGAATAAGAAGATAACTTAAATATCCTTTAGTCCAACACAACGTTTACACCACAAAACTTCACTAGAAAATGACAACCTTCCAGATATAGTTATAGCTACAAAAGTTTAACCATTCAAAATTGCGTAGGTACACCCCAAAATACAAGAATTACATCCAATACAAAGGCTTAAAGTCTCCAAACAAACAACCTAGTGCAATCCTTGGAGGCCCTCGTTCCCAAACCCTGCTAAGGAAAACAAAATTGGAAAGAATGAGTTAAAAGTCTAGTGAGCGAACCCAAAACATGCAATCTCATAGTGGCAATGAAACAATATATAGATCAGTTAAACACTCAATAACTCAACATAATTTGTGAGGCCCCGTACAGTAAATTTAACTTATAAATTGCAAAAATCCCATATTTTCATAAAATTATTTATTAAATTAGTTTGAAATATTTGATTTTCATATATCAACTGTATCGGCATGAAAAGTTTTAAAATGCATTTCGAACGTTTAAATTATGTTGTTAATTGGATTATTTGAATGTTTAAATTTTGCATACGAGCCTAGGGTTGACTGTTAGATGTAAGTTTTGAGAGTTAGAATATGTATTTGAGGTATATAAATGAGAGAAACAGGAGTCATAGTATCAAGTCGCATGAATTTACCTCGACGCGATAAAAAGAGGCTTTATGTCCAATCAGTAGACTTTCTTCCATTTCTTCCATTTTTCCCCCACAAAACCCTCAAAAGTCAAAACCACCACAACCACACCTTCTCATTTTCTTCCTACTCTTGGCCGGCTCTCCTCTTTCATTTTGCTCTCAAGAAAAGCTCTCATTTTGCTCTCAAGAAGCTCTCCAAATTCCTTGCAAAAATCTTGGCTAAAACTTGCTTGATCTTCCATTTATTCTTTTGCGGTTTGGAGGCCATGGAAGCTTGAAGAACCCAAGCTCTAGTAGGGGAAAATTGGTGGGTTTTACAACTTGATCTTGAGGATTTTTTTCTTGAAAGAAGTGGTACTTTGCTTCCTCTCAATCTTGTTCCTTTAGTTACCCATCTTGTGAGTTGAAGCATCATTTACTCATTAATCTCATTCTTGTTGTTTTGAGTTGTTTTGAGTGGGCTCTTGAACTCCCACTAGACTTGATTGTGGCTGTGGATGATGTTGTTGTTGTGTTATGGGGATGAATTTTGGATTGATTTTAGTGTATGAATGCTAGGATAGAATCGGGTGAGAGAGGGGAAATGCTGCTGAATTTTCTGAAATTTTCCTCCCTGTTTTGCCCCTAGAATTTCATGGCTTTGCTGCTAAATTGGATGCTGATATGAAGGGCTTTGAGTGTGCAAAATCCCTTTCAAAAATCCCTTCATTTGGTTGTGTTAACGTTGAGTGAAATGAAGACAGCAAACCTGGAATTTTTGCTTTCAGTTCTGTCCGTATGTGCTGTTCTATTTTAGTGTGGCTTTGGTCCAAAATTTTGCTATCATGTAACCTCCATTTGACTAAGAAATGTTGTTAGAGTCTTGGTTTTGAAAATGGAATGGAATGAGGGTTGTTTTGGGTGAACCAAAGATTGTAAAGAAAAGGAATTTCGGATGGCAGTTTTGAACTTCAATTTTTCAGTCAACTTTGGGGGTGTGGATCACAGTCTTCCCGTATGATTTTTTGGCTACATTTTTGTAAAAATGTAGTTCACATACCTAGATTTATTCCTACAAAATTTGGTGTTTTTCAATATCATTTCGTGACCCAAATGATGTTCCAAAAATGACTCCTCAAAACTGGAAAACCAAGATGTCAGACAACTTACTGACCTAAGTTCAAGTGGCTATAATTTCTTGGTCGGGAGTCTAAATCGAGCGCCGTTGATGGCATTTGAAACTAGACTTTAAGGGTTTTCCAACGGTATATGGCTTTCATGCTAACTCATTTCCTATGAATCCCAGAAAATCTGAGAAGTTGGCTGATTTCCAAGACTGATAACCTGTTTTTGTTCTTTCATGTCATCTTGTCGCGCACTTTAGCTTATCTTACATCTTGAATCTCAAAGCGAACCCTTTTAGTGATTTGTAGTACTCTGAGTCTACTTTCTATAGCCATAAGCCTTGCCTCATTTTGATTTTTCTACACCAAATTATGCCCGTTTTCCCAAGACTACATAGAACCCACTGTTATACCCGAATTTCAACTTTTGTCGTGAACTTATTGACATGAGCCCAGATTGATCAAATCTGTTATTACTCAAGCTTTTTAGAAACATGCAGAAAGCTCGAGTCGTGAACCGATCCGTGACCAAGTGGGTACCCCACGTTATCCGTGCGGTGCATCCGTGGACCAATCCATGATCCACGGATCAGGATCATCGGATCCCGTTAAATTTTGTAATTTTAGTTAATTTTTATATTTTTAGAATTATATCAGAAAAGCCCATGGTTCACCTCCAGAGAGTCTGTGGTCGAACCTAGGCCTATTAGTGAGATGTTTAGGTTATTTTGTAAGGGGTATTTAAGCATTTCTTTGTACTTTTCATGGGAGATCAGATCATTCTTAACAAAAAACCTTTGAGAGCCTCTCTCTTGCTTCTTGAAGCTTTCTTGAATATCTTAGAGCTTTCTAGGTATTGATTTAAACTTATCAATCTAGGAACGCTAGGTTGTGGCGTCTCTACCATATCAAGGGATCGTTGACCGCGTGATCAACGGGTTCTTGATTCTTCCGCCGTGTCATCGTGTCAAACGCAGATTTAACCTTCTAGATCCATTGGTAGTCTATACGGGTTTCGTTTGGCCGTTAATGGTATCGAGCTAGTTGAAGGTTTGCGTTATATCGTTTTCTTTTGTTTTCGTTCATTGAAAATTTCGTGTTGTTCTAGCCATCTAGGGTTTTTCGTATTGTTGTTTGAGTCGTCTCTTGTTGAGTGATTCTTGTGCAAGTCGTGATTTGTGTTTGTTTTATAAATTAAACAAAAAAAATTCACCGTATCTTTCTCCAGAACTCAAAGACTTCCACTGAGAAGCAACCCTACTTTTGAGAGGGAACGACCCCGTAGGGAAATTTCCAAATTTACCCCTAGGTCCGAGTCAAACAGTAACCCAAGACTACTCCAAGGCAGCGGTTGACCAAACCAAGCCTCAGAGCAAGGACAAGTGCTTCAAATGCCAAGGTTATGGCCATATAGCATCTCAGTGTCCTACTAAGCGTACCATAATTGTCCTTCCTGATGGAAACGTTGTATCTGAAGACGAGGATGAGTTTGCAGATATGCCACCATTGACAGAAAAAGGTGGTGATTCTGAAGAGGAAGTGTCCGCCACTGATGAGCAAGTGGGAGTGGCACTAGTGGCGTCGGCTTTGGCGACGTCAAAGGGATGATGAGGCTCAACGTGAGAACATTTTCTACACCAGTGCCATGTTAAGGGGCAAAGTTTGCAGCCTCATTATAGACCGGAGTTGCACCAACGCATAGCGGTGATGGTAGAACACTTATCATTGCCCGTGATGCGACATCCTAATCCCTACCGCCTGCAGTGGTTGAATGAAACAGGAGACATCAAAGTCAACCGTCAGGTAGTAATCCCTTTTCGCATAGGGAAGTATGAAGACGAGGTGCTTTGTGATGTCGTCCCTATGCAGGCATCTCACGTCTTGTTGGGGAGACCGTGGCAATATGATAAGAAAACCACACATGACGGCTTCACCAACAAGTACTCCTTCATGCACAACAACAAAAAGGTGACTCTTGTCCCTCTTACCCCTCAGCAAGTGCATGAAGATCAAGTGCGTTTACAACAAGAGCATGAACAGGAGATGGCCAAGAAAAAGGTCAACCCCAAGGTCCAGCCTAACGCACCTGAGAGGCCAACGACCTCCAAAGAATTGGCCAAAGTGAAGAAGAAGACTACCTTGCTACTCGCCAAAAACAGGGAAGGAATTGGTCTAAAGACAAAGCACCATATGACTATGCCTTGGTTTGTCCATAAGGGAAGATTGGGTCGAAGGCATGCTACTTGTCTCGTGTTTAAAGCATTGTACTTTGTATTGTTGCTGTCCAAACAAAGCTATGATTCGCGGACGAATCCTCTCAAGAGGAGGGGAATGACACGAACCCAGATTGATCAAATTTGTTATTACTCAAGCTTTTAGAAACATGCGAAGCTTCGAGTCGCTAACCGATCCAGCGACCAAGTACCCGCGTGACCAAAAGCGAAAGTTCTTGCATCCATCCATCCACGCATCGGATCCAGTCGTTAAATTTTGTAATTTTAGTTAATTTTTATATTTTTAGAATTATATCAGATAAGCCCATGGTTCACTTCCAGAGAGTCTGTGGCCGAACCTAGGCCTATTAGTGAGATGTTTAGGTTATTTTGTAAGGGGTATTTAAGCATTTCTTTGTACTTTTCATGGGAGATCAGATCATTCTTAACAAAAAACCTTTGAGAGCCTCTCTCTTGCTTCTTGAAGCTTTCTTGAATATCTTAGAGCTTTCTAGGGTATTCGATTTAGACTTATCAATCTAGGAACGCGCTAGGTTGTGGCGTCTCGACCATATCAAGGGATCGCTGATCAGGTTCTTGATTCTTCCGCCGTGTCATCGTGTCAAACGCAGATTTAACCTTCTAGATCCGTGGTAGTCTATACGGGTTTCGTCACAGGTTGGCGACGTTCGTATCACTTATTTTTGGTCGAACCTTGATGCTTCTTGAATCTTTGTTTGCTTATTTCATTCCAAACATCATCTTTGACTTGTGAATCTATTAAACCTTCAATGTTTCATCATTTGGCGACCATGAAACACTCTAGAATTTTCTAATTTAGATGCGTTAACTAGTAGCAGTTATTTGCACTTGTTAAGTTACATTTACTTGTTTTGGTTTGAGTTGATGGTTATATACATTGGTTGTACATAGGGCTCGAAGGTGGTATCGAGGGTGATCAAGGCACGAATGTTTGAGTTACTTAGCTTTATTTGGTGAGTGTTTCTTGCATGTTTGTGAATAAATTGCTTAAGTGTGAAATCCTTTGTGATGAATTGCTCATTTGACATGTTATATGCCTATCAATGCTTTTCAATGATTATGTGAAAGGCTGGTACTTTTATCGACTCGACCTGACTTTCATTACATCGCTTCGTTTATTTCTTTCTTTGTATATTACTTGTGCGGATCAGAGGCCATGTGTACTTTTACACATTGGAACAAAGCCTTTCCCCTTATCGACTATTCAAGTCGGACTCGGTCGAGTAAGTTGGTAACTTAGGCTTTCGGTAGTATTACCAGGGAGGTTATAAGGAGGAGTGAGGGGATTGAGTGATGGACGGATGGACTACAACCGCCCAGTGAAGATCCTTCCAGTGTTTTCTCGCCATGTGTTTTATAAATTTTATGCTTCCAAACTGAATTATATTGATCTATTAAGTTCTTAACTGATATATATTGCTCCACTGTTACTATGATATTGTATGTTATTAGGATCGCTCACTGGGTTTTTAGCACATTCCTTCCAATTTTTTTTTCCTTAGCAGGGTTTGAAACGAGAGCTTCCAAGGTTTGCTCTAGGATGTTTGGTTTGGAGACTTTCAACTGTATTTTGATGTAATCACTATATTGTGGATTGTACTTATGAAATTCTGAAGCTATAATCTTTTGTATTTGTAACTTTAGTTTGACTGCCAGTATCTAATGAAGTTTCGGGTTTAAACGTTTTGTTGAATTGATGGATATTAAAGTCACCTTGTTATTCGAAGTATTTGCTCGTTATTGAATCGTGGATTGTAGTGAGTCCCGGCGAGAGTTGGGTAGGCAACCCACCGATACCCTAGGGTTCGCCCTAGGGAGAAGTGGGGTCGTCACATAATTCAGTTTGGGAGCATAAAATTTATAAAACATATAAAATAAGAAAACACTCAATAAAAGGATACGAGATCCACCGAAAGCTGTTGCAGTCCATCTTGTCGGTCAATCAACCCCCTACTCCTCCTTATAACACCTAATGACAATACTTACAGATAAGTTACCAACCCACCGACCGAAGTGCCTCGAATAGGCCGATAACAAAGGGGAAAAAGCCTTGTTCAGCCAATGTGTTAAAGTACACATGGTCTACAGTCATGCACAAATAATATACAAACAGTGGAATAATAAATAGTTGAACAGTATAAAGTGAGTTAGGTCGAGTGCAATAAAGTACACACTCGCCTAGGAACAAGTATTTAACACTTATGAGATCAAGTAACATCAAGTATTAATCACATAAGCATGTAATTCACATAACATGCAAGGAACACTCACAAATCCTTCATAAATTGTTTCACTTGTAAAAGCATTTTACTTGGATATAGTGGTAAATCATATCTTTGCAAATATGAGTCGAGTAAATTATTTCACAAGTCATTTTCAAATAGTAGTAAAATATTTGATTTAAAACAGATTGGAACACTTACCTTGATTCAATTAAACGAGTGAGCAAAGAAGAAGGTAAAACTTCATTAGTTGGTTCACCCTCGACAAAGTCTTGGCCACCTGAGCCACAGTTCAACTATCAAATACTAGCCAAAATATCTAAAACTCAAAACCTTAACTCAACTACTTAGAATCACCAAAACTTCACTACCCCAGTTTCTTGTTCGGACCATATCTAAGGCTACACTCATCGAAATTAAGCAAGGCTTATGGCTATGGAAACTAGACTCGGAGTACTACAATTCACTAGCAAGCTTCGCTTTCGAATTCATTTTGCAAGATAGGTCAAATCAAGTCGCAAGATTCAGTAGTAGTCAAAGCACGGTGTTATCAGTTTGCAAAATTAGTCAACTTTCTGAAATTTCTGTGACATATAAAAAATGAACTAGTACATGGATTTTATACCGTTGGAAAGCCCTTGAAGTCTAGTTTCAAACGCCACAAACAACGCTCGATTTTGACTCCCGAGCAAGAAAATATAGCCATTTGAAAATAAGGTATAAAACTGCCTGAAAGCTATTTTCCAGATTTGCAAAGCCACTTTGTGGACACCATTTGGCCAATGAAATCTTATGGGAAAAAATGCCAAATTTTGTACACTTAGTCTTCCATATATAGGCTAGGTTTGTACCAAAATTCAGTTAAAAACTCATATGGGAAGTCGAGGTTCTAGATGGAAAAATTTGCTCCTTGTTTTGAAACAAATCTGCCCAAAATGATACTTTTACCCAAAAATTAGTGAAAACACAACTTTTCACCATTAAAAATTCATGATTTCACTCCATTCAAACATACACTCATAAATGAACATAATACATATTTATTTAGGCAAAATATAACCAAGATACATCATAAAATTTTGAAATCAAACATCAAAACATTCCAAGTGAGGTTCGGCCAGCCTTCATATTTTCTCTTCAAAATTTCCAACAACAACCCTACATTATAACCACAAAATAATCTCATTTTATAAACAACAAACACAACCACATTCAGGTCCTCAAGTCCGCTACCTAAAAGTCAAGTTAAGTCCGCTACCTAAGTTGGGAATTCAAGAGCCCAACTCCAATATTCCAATCATAACCATTTCTAGCAAAACTAACCGTAGAATCTACAGATCCAACACTAATAAGGCTAAATCTAAGAGTTTTAAGTATTATACCTCAAGATCTTTTTAGATCTAGCAAGATCAAGGAAGATTTGACGAAGTTCCACCCACAGATGATGTTCTAAGCTTCAACACCTCGAGATCCTCTAAGTTTTCCAAGGATTTGCTTGCTTTCTTCGCCAAAATTCAAGAACAAGAAGAAATCACACACTAAGAACCGTTTCTCTCTCTCCCTTGCTTCCTCTCACTCATGAACCACTCCCTCTCTCTTTCTCTCTCCCACGGCAGCCAAGGAATGGAGAAGAACCAAGATCAAGACCTTCAATGAAGTCTTGAAGCTTCAAGGAACTTGAGGAAGAAGAAATTGGAAGAACAAAATTTGAAAGCTTTCTCTCTTCTCTCTCTCTCTAAGCTCACGGCTCTCTCTCTCTATGGCCTCCAAGTGTGGCTGAAAAATGAAGCAATAAGGCAAGAAGAATGGCTTTAAGGGAGACAAAAAAGGTGCAAATCCCTTAAACCGTGGAAAAGTGGTCAAATGACCACTTTTTGTCGCCTCGACGCGCGACACTCTAACTTTCACTGGTTTATCTCATTCCTACACTGTCCAACCAAAAATATATATCTGTAATATCTCTACATATGCTCGGTTTCATCTTAAAATCACTATTCACGCTTTGGAACAAAAATTAGACTCTTATACTGGCCGAAACCAAACACCGGCAAATAATTCTCAAAAAATTCTCTAAATTAAAAAATAATAATTCAAAGCATAAATTCACTAATATTTAAGTGAAAATACTTAATATTATTATTATTATCATTATAATTTATTTTCTGATAAAAATAAAATTTCTGAACCCTCACATACTATGTCTCCATAAAAAATTGGATTCCTAGGAAATGAATCTAATATTGGGACCATAGAAGTATTACATTTTACACATCCCCTCTAAGTACTTATTCTTTGAAAAAATTGTAAAATTAATTTATTATCAATTTTGATGGTGAAACTTTTTTTCAGTATGAATAAATAAACTATCATTCAACTATCAATCTTTCATGATCGGTTGGGTACCTTTTAATAATTTTTATCATTAAAAACTCTCTTTGCAATTGTGATTATAACAAATAAGATAATGACTAATTTCATAAGGTTATCTACAAATGGACATATAATATCCTTTTGATTTATTTTTTAAAATATTTTTTAAACTTAAAGTATTTTGAAGTATTTAGCTTTCGTTTAAGAAATCAATTTATAATGTAATATAAAATAAGGTTTCATGTAAAAATTCTTGAATCGTAATTAATTAATTCCATACTTAATCATCACAAATTATTAAACAAATAAGATCATCTTAGAACAAGACAAAAAGTTTTGAAATGTACTAACTATTTAGAATCAATTGGTCCACAAACATGCTGTAATGGTCAACTTTATTTAATTAAATAAAAAAGATTTGTTTTTACTTCGCAAAAGAATGGAGGAATAGCTAATGTATACAACTATACATAGGAGATTGAAGTAGTAAATTATTTTTGATTTGAACTATGTTGCCCCAAACTATATAAGGGAATAATATATAAGGGAGTACTATAGTGTTTTGGTTATTTTTTAAGATTGCCTCAAACTATATAAGGGAATACTATAGTGTTTTGTCTATTTTTTTGAGGTACTTAAGAAAAAGCTTTTTTAAAAATAGTTATGTAGGTGTTTTTCAACTTCGAACTCCCTAAAATTGTCAAAATGGTCTCTCCCATTTTCTAAAGAACTTTTTTAGCCTCTCACTTTCAAAATTAACTAAAATAGTCCATTAGATGTAAAAAAAAAAAATGTGCTTCTTTGTTCTTAGAACTCATTTTCAATCAGTTTTCAGCCTAAAAATACACGCTTCCCTCACATGTCCACAATTTCAAGAACAAAATTAGAACATAATTTATTTCCCTGAAAAAAAAAATTTACTACCTCCCTAATAAGGAACCCTAATTCTTATCCACCTCACCCATAATCTCATACAAAAAAAGCAAGATCACCTGTATGAGGGTGATGAGGTGAAGAGTGCAGAGATTAGACTAAAGAACAATCAACAACTGCGAAGAAATCACTCTACAGGATAATTTCACAAAGATGCCTGACAAAGAAGGAAAGTAAAGTTTCAATTCATTTGATTAGGGTGAGTTTTTCCACCACTTTGATAAATAAACATGCAATATAAAAACTTGGTTTTACATAGTATAATATCATGATTTGCTGCATATATTATGTAATATTATAAAGATATCACTTGACTTTTTTCTAGTGGGAAATGAATTCTATTTCTAAGTTGTCCTTGAAATTTAAGTACATGAGATAAGCTTATGTTTCATTTGGAGAATAGATCGAAAATGAATTCTAAGACCAACTAGGCACATTTCTTATATCTAAGGAACTATTTTGACTAATTTTGAATATGAAAGAATGAAAAATATTTTTCCCAAAATGTGAAAGACCATTTTGATAATTTTTCCTATTTTTAATTCTTCCCTTTTCATTATCCCCGAATTTACCTATTTCCTTTACATTTGGTTTGGATGTAGTGATACAAAGAGAAAAAGAAAGAACTTAAAAAGAAACTTTTAACATTTCTATCTTTTGAGAAATTAAGCAGGAGAGAGAGAAAGGAATTGGAGGGTTGTAGGTCCCTCTAAACTTAAAAACTTTTCTTTTGAAAATTGGGAGGAAAAGAAAGGAAGAGAAAGTCCATTATTAGTAAATAAATGTATATAACATGGAAAATGTAAGTCTTCTAATCCTATTTAGAGTTTGTTCATTACTCAATGACCAACTATTAGACTTGTTTAACAATTGTCACCAAGGTAAAACTTGCTGATCCTTCATAAGTGGGATCATGACATTTTTTTTTCTTTTCATGATAGCAAGAAACTCATCAACCAATTAGGTTAATCTTGATAAGTTCTTTGAAAATTGATACCATGTCAATTTCCAGTACTTGAATCTCAATGTTATATTATTGCTAGGAGTATGCATTGCTACATAATTCACATTCTTAATACATAATTGGCTCAAATAATTGATAGCATTGATTTCATTATATCAAAGGTGCCGATTTTGTACAATTCCCTCAAGATATAATAAATGAATTAATCATATTTTTAATTAAAATTTATACTACAAAGTATATAGAGTATAAATTAGTTGTTTTTCAAGTTATGGATGTATTGTTACTAGTACAAACTATAGAGTATTTAGACTATACTAGTGTTAATCGTGATCCCGAATTTTGATAATTACAAAACAATTGAAGAAATTGATCTAATATTTTCCATTGAGACCTCTGACAGCACAGGTTATTAAGGCAGGAAACCTATTGAAGAAACTGTTGACTGTCGGACGGACGATACCTTATATCCGACGTCCGATAAAACTCAAAACTTCAGTATCGGACGCTCAACTCCGCTTATTGGACGTCCGATAGACAGGAGATCTATCAGACACTTCTTTCGGACACACAACATCCACATCAGAAGTCCGAAGATATCCAAGAAATTTTTCAAGCTCTCTGGCCGCTTTCGGACGCAATCCATCGGACGCAAAAACATTTATCGGCCGTCCGATCATTTTCATGAAGATTTTCTGAGCTTACTGGTCACTGTCGGACGCAAAGCCTATCAGACGCAGAATCATCCATCGGCCGTCCGATAACGAACGCAACAGCCTATTGGACGCTAGCATCGGACGTACAACAGAGTGTCGGACGTCCGATAGCTCCAACGGCTAGTTGACCTTTCAGCTACTCCTATCCATTGACCTCAATTTCAAGGCACTTTTTGGTCTCCTATAAATACAAGCATTGTCTGGAAATCAAAATAACTACTATACACTTGGATAACAAGTTCTTCAGAGTGATTTTAGCTAGAAAATACTCTTTTTGAGTAAGATTTGTTAGTCTTGAAGTGTGAGTTCATTGATAAACTTTTCAATTGTGAGTGAGTTCATCATTTGTGTAGTTTTGTGAGGGTTTTCAGTAAGAGCGTAAAACGTCCTGGCTTGACTAAGTGTAGATTGGGGCAAGGAGGAAGTGATCCTTCCATTGTACACAAAGTGGATTGAAGTTCATCAAATTGAAGAAGCTTTACTTGAGGAATTTTTCTTCAAGCTCAAGTGGAGCTTGGAAGAAGTTTGGCTTGCTTACTCTCAATCTATTTCTCAGCTCTCTTTTTGAATTTATTGATTGAAATCTCATCTCTACTTATTGGTCTTGATTGTCTATTTGCTTGACAAACCTTTTGTGTGCAAAGTTATTATTAAATTTGAAAAAGGGGCAACATTTGACTAGTTCTTAGTCAACCTAATTCACCCCCCCCCCTCTTAGGTTGTTTTTGGGCCTTACAATTCGTATCAGAGTTTGGTCTCTAGGATCAAGCTTAACCGCTTAGAGTAAAGATGACAACCAACAATGCCATGTTTTTTGAAGGTCAATCAATCACTAGACCACCAATGTTTAATGGATCAAATTATGTGAATTTGGAAAGAACGTATGATTATTTTATTGCAATCTATTGACATTGATCTATGGTTTATTGTTAGTGAAGGTCCTTACACTGCTATTATTAATGATCCTATCACTCATGTTCCTAGATTAAAAACAAGGGATGAGTTGAATCGTGAGGATAGGGCTAATCTCACATCTAATGCAAAAGCCATGAATGTTTTATATAGTGCACTTGATTCAAATGAATCCATTAGAGTAAAAGGGTGTAAATCTGCCAAAGAAATTTGGGATAAACTAAGAGAGATTCATGAAGGTAGTGAGGATGTGAGAGAACAAAAGAAATCCATTCTTGTTACTAGATATGAATCATTCAAAATGGAACCTCATGAAAACATTGATAAGATGTATTGTAGATTCAATGATCTTATTAAGGACTTAGAGGTTTTGGAAAAGGAATATACTCTTGGTGAAAAGAATAGGAAAATTTTGAATGCTCTACCTAAAGAGTGGGAGAACAAAATGACTGCCATTAAGGAAGCTAAAGACTTGAACTCTATGTCCCTTGAGTCTCTCATTAATTCTCTAACATCTTATGAACTAAAGCTTAAAAGCAAGGTACAAGATGAAGAGGAAGCAAGAGCAAAAAGAAGCATTGCTCTAAAAGCTGCTCAAGATGAGGATAACTTGGCTTCACAAGATGAAGAAGATGGCGATTGTGATGATAGTGATCTTGCACTCATCACAAAAAGCTTCAAAAGGATACTCAACAAGAGAAGATTCAGAAAAGGAGGACCAAGCAACCAAAACAACAATCAATTCAATACAAAATATAAAGCAAGATATGATGCAAACAAGAAGCAAGGAGATAAGTGCTTCGAGTGTGGGCAGTCCGGTCATTATGCGGTGGACTGTCCAACGAAGAAGAAGAAATATATGAAGAATGAAAGAAAATCGAAGTTCAACAACTTTCAAATTACTTAGAACGATTGGAATTCGGAAGGAGAAATTGAAGAAGAAGAAGAATCGGCTCAAATTGCCTTTATGGCAATCGGTGACAATGAGGTAACTTCTCATCCTCAATATGATAGTGATGATGATGATGATGATTTAGAGTCATTTGTTGCAAAATTGCATGAAAGCTTAAAGGAGTCTTATGCTAGAAACAAAGAACTGAAACAAAAAAATTACTTTTCTTTTGCAAGACAATGCAAACCTGTTTCAAGACAACAAGAAGTTAAAATATGACAATGATTGCCTAGTAAGAGCTGAAATGGAATTACAACATGAACTTGATAGAAAAACAAGCCTTTGTGAAATGCTTAAAGAAAAACAAAATGACTTGAAGAAGAGAATGGATAATCTTGACATGATCCTTCAAAACAAAAAATAAAATATTTCTACAAGAAATGTATTTAAGTCTCATTTTAATTCTTATGAAAGGAAAATTATGTTTAGTACAAATGAATTTACAATCTATAGAAAAAGTGGAGTTAGGTTCATTAAACCAATTCATGTAAATAATTCTACCATTATGTGTGATTTTTGCTGTCAAGTAGGTCATTTAAAGCATGATTGCTATGTGAGAAGAAATATGAGAAAAGGAATAAGATGTATGTGGTTAGTCAAACATGACTCTAACCATCAAGGACCCAAAAATTAAAAGGGTACCAAACTTTCTATTTCTTGTAGGTAAAGATTGAAAAAGTTATGAAGGAATCAAAGTGGTTCATTGATAGTCGATGCTCAAGGCATATGACCGGTGATCCTTCACAATTCATCAAGATCAAATCAAACTCAAGTGGAAAAGTGACTTTTGGAGATGACATGAAAGCTAAAACAATTGGAGTAGGTGATGTGGGTAAGAATGGTGAAACATTTGTGCATAATGTTCTTTTAGTAGATAATCTATGCTATAATTTGCTTAGTGTTAGTCAACTATGTGATAAAGATTTATTTGTTTTATTCAAAAAGCACGAATGTTTGGTTCTTGACTCGAAATTTAATATCGTTTTCAAAGGAAAAAGATACAATGACATCTATGTTGTGATTCTTGAGAAAATTGACTCTTCTAGTTTTAAATGCCTTAAAATTTCTAATGAAGATCCTTGGTTGTGGCATAGAAGACTTTGTCATTTTAACATGGATGTGATAAATGAAATTTCAAAAAAGGAACTTGTTAGAGGACTTCCTAAGATTAAGTTTGAAAAGGATAAGATTTGTGACGCATGTCAATTTGGCAAACAAACCAAAACATCGTTCAAACCTAAAAGAAATGTTTCAACATCTAAACTATTGGAACTCTTACATCTTGATTTATTTGGTCCTACACCTATTGCTAGCCTAGGAGGTAAAAGATATTGTTTTGTGATTGTTGATGACTATTCTAGATATACATGGACTGTTTTTCTAGCTCATAAAGATGATGCATTTAAAAGTTTTGTTTCTCTATTTGCAAAAGTGTAAAATTTACTTGGTTTGCATATTATCAAAATTAGAAGTGATAATGGTTCGAAATTTAAATTTTGTGGCTTTCCGGAATTTTGTGATCATAATGGAATATCTCATGAATTTTCTATTGTAAAAACCCCTCAACAAAATGGTGTTGTTGAAAGAAAAAATAGAACACTTGTAGAAGCCGCAAAAACCATGATAAGTGAAAATGATTTACCAAAATATTTTTGGGCGGAGGCCGTGAATACGGCTTGTTATGTAATGAATAGAGTCTTGTTAAGACCAATTTTGAATAAAACCTCTTATGAGTTGATGTTTGATAAAAAGCCAATTGTTGGTTATTTTAGAGTTTTTGGATGTAAATGTTTTATTTTGAATATTAAGGAACATCTTGGTAAATTTGATAAGAAAACCGATGAAGGAATTTTCTTGGGTTATTGTGAAAATAAAAGAGGATATAGAGTTTACAATAGAAGAACTCTTGTAATTGAGGAAGCAATTCATATTACATTTGATGAATCTAATGGCAATTCTTCCAATAGTACTTGTGTAGATGATGATGTAGGTATTCAAAAGGATCTTGAAAAGCTTACACTTGAAGAAGCAAACAATGGTGAAATGGAAGAAAATTCAAAAGATGGTGATGTTCAAGAAAACCGAATGCTAAATGAAGAAGACAAGGATGATGATGCACCAAAGGATCTTCCTAAAGTTTAGAAGTTCATTCAAAATCATCCTAAAGAGTTCATCATTGGTGATCCATCCGAAAGGGTAAGAACTCGTTCCTCATCAAGACGTTTATTTGACAACTTTGCATTTGTTTCTCATATTGAGTCTAAAAATATTAATGATGCCTTAAAAGATGATTATTGGATTGTGGCCATGCAAGAGGAGTTAAATCAATTTGAAAGGAATAATGTTTGGACTTTAGTTGAAAGACCTAAAAATTATCCTATCATTGGCACTAAATGGGTGTTTAGAAATAAATTAAATGACAAAGGTGAAATTGTAAGAAATAAGGCTAGATTAGTGACTAAAGGGTATGCTCAAGAAGAAGGTATTGATTATGATGAAACATTTGCTCCCGTTGCTAGATTAGAATCTATAATAATGTTTCTTGCATTTGCTTGTTTTAAAGGTTTTAAATTGTTTCAAATGGATGTTAAAAGTGCTTTCCTAAATGGTTTTATTGATCAAGAAGTTTATGTGGATCAACCACCCGGTTTTGAAAATGAAAAATTTCCTAACCATATATTTAAGCTTTCAAAAGCATTCTATGGTCTAAAACAAGCCCCTAGGGCTTGGTATGAACGTTTAAGTAGTTTCTTAATTGAAAATGGTTTTAAAAGAGGCATTGTAGACACTACTCTTTTTACAAAATAAAATTAAATGATCTTCTTATTGTGCAAATTTATGTTGATGATATTATATTTGGTGCTACTAATGAACATTTGTGCAAGGATTTTTCCACTATTATGCAAAATAAGTTTGAGTTGAGCTTAATGGGAGAATTGAACTTCTTCCTCGGACTCCAAGTCCTTCAAACAAGTGAAGGAACCTTTATCAACCAAATTAAATACACCAAAGAACTTCTCAAAAGATTCGGCATGGAAGATTCAAAGCAAGTGGGAACACCGATGTGTACGTCCACCAAGTTTGAGAAGGATGAAGAAGGTACTAATATAGATGAGAAAAAGTTTAGAGGTATGATCGGAAGCTTTCTTTATTTAACCGTAAGTAGACCGGATATCATGTTTGCCGTATGTTTATGTGCTCGTTTTCAATCTTGTCCAAAAGAATCTCATTTGAATGCCGTTAAAAGAATTTTCCGTTATTTAAAAGGAACTATGAATTTTGGTCTTTGGTATTCTAAATGTGATGAATTTACTTTGTGTGGTTATACGGATGCTGATTTTGACGGTTGTACAATTGATAGAAAAAGTACTAGTGGCTCTTGTCATTTTCTTGGAAATTGTTTAGTCTCTTGGTTTAGTAAGAAACAAAATGCTATTTTCTTGTCAACAACCGAAGCGGAATATGTTGCCGCTAATGTATGTTGTGCTCAATTACTATGGATGAAACATACCTTGAATGATTATGGTTTGACATATGATAATATGCCTATATTTTGTGATAATACTAGTGCAATAAATCTGACAAAAAATCCCACTCAACACTCTAGGACAAAACATATAGACATTAAGCATCATTTCATTCGTGATCTTGTTCAAAAAGGTGAAATTTGTGTAAATTATGTTTGTTCGAATGATCAAATCGCTGACATTTTCACAAAAGCATTGCCCTTAGAACCATTTGTATATCTTCGTTCGAAATTGGGCATTTTAGAAAAGGAACCTTAAGCTTTTCTGGTAAAAACTTATCGGACGTTCGACCCTGATGAATGGACGTCCGACAGTGTTCTTGGTCATTTTTCAGAAAATGCTATCGGATGCATGGGTCGGACACTTCACGACGTTCGGACGTCCGACACATGAACAGTTGCACTGCATCAGCTTATTTCACTTCATTTTCATCAGTCAAACACATTTAATTCAGACGCACCTTCCCTAACCACCTCAATTCCAAACTCCAAATTCCAAGCCAAATTTTCACCATTTCTCAAAATTGAAGGTACAGATTTCTTCACTTACCTATTGCAGTCGAACCTTCATCATTTTTCTTCCCTATAAAACACCCCTCTTTTTATTCCCAAATTTCATCCGAAACCCTAAACCTTCTTTTCACCTATTTCTGATCTAAAAAACTGATACATTATCACCCAATTTACTAGTTCATCACTCTGCATATCACATAGACACCTTAGCATCACTACAAGCAAAATGGTGCGCACTCGTGGTGCTTCAGCAACTACCGGACGCAAGAGACAACTGAGGGATGAGGATACTCCTTCTCCAAAGGGCAAACGAACTTCTCAGAGGACCGACGCATGGCTCTGCTACACATCAACAAACTCGTACCACTCCTTCTAATCCTCAGGTTATCACAGAACCTGCTCCTTTACCCAAGTTCATAGATTCTGATACTGAGTCTAAGTTTGCTCTGTTTTTTCAAAAATGTTTCATCATTCAGAGGTCCATTGTCCTATCTGAGTTTAGAAAAATCGATCTAGAGTCTGTTCTTAGGTTGTTTGAATTCCAGAAATGGTCTCACATCATTGTTATGCCTAATATCTATTACCCTGACATGATGTATCAGTTCTTTGCTAATCTTAGGAAGGGTAATTCTCATGATGAGCTTAAATCCCGTGTCAATGGAGTTGATTTAGTATTTGATTCTGATGTTGTGAATGAAATTTTAAAAACCACAATTGAGTTTGGTTGCAAAAGCAAAATTGCAAACTTTTTTCCTTATGAGGAAAATCTAACAAGTTTGAACCATTTCAATACTGAAAAATTAATGGCTTATTTTCAATCCCCTTTTCAAACCCCTGTTGATGCTAAGTTGGAAGACTTGAGTCCTAAAAATGTGATCACCTTTTCAATCATTTCAAATTTGCTTGTTCCAACTGATGGTCATCGGATAGATGCAAACAAAATGGAGTTATATCTGTTTTATTACTTTGTTGAAAAAATCAGAATAGACTTTGGCTTTGTCATGTGTAAGTTTCTGATGAAACTCTCTACTGATACAAGAAGAAAACTATCTTATGGGAAGTTTTTAACTCCCATCTTCGAACATTTCAAAGTCCCTATAAGCAGTGTGTGTCCTAAGGACTCAATCACCTTTGTGTTTT
This sequence comes from Gardenia jasminoides, assembly GCA_013103745.1. Taxonomy (NCBI): domain Eukaryota; kingdom Viridiplantae; phylum Streptophyta; class Magnoliopsida; order Gentianales; family Rubiaceae; genus Gardenia; species Gardenia jasminoides. The sequence goes on from CM023095.1 coordinate 22,698,362, forward strand.
CAAAACAATATTTTGAAAGAAAGAATTTAAAATTCCTTGATGGTGCTTGGTGCACCAAGGAAGCTGCCTCTGAGTCACGTTCAAAGAAAACACATGATGTCCCTCTTTCTCCTAGTATTACTAGAACTCTTAGATTCACTCCAGGTCCATCGATTCATCCTAGAAAGTCAGTTTCTAGGATTTCTCCTCAATCTGAAGTCATGGAACTGCTAAATGAGATCAAAAGTCATGTTCTTCTCCTCGAACATGGTCTTATGTTAACCATGACATCCTACCAAAAATCTAATTTTCTTGACAAAAGAAATCTATTATTTCCTCTTTCCTTGGATGAAAATCCTTCTCAAATCAAAAGCCACGAACTGATCCTACATTGGAGGCTCAAGAGGTGACTGAATCACCAACCCCACAGCGTGATCCCTCATCATCTGAAAAAGGAAAAGAACCAGTTGGTGTGGAAGAGGAAGAGGAAGAGGATGATGGTGAAGAAACTGAAGAAGAGGATGATACAGCATACAAGCTTATCAGAAGACGCCTTGGAACTCGATCTACATTCACCCTTTAGGCACACTAGGATGCACCCATACTTCACATTAGAATGCACAAATCTCTTTTTGTTCCCTTCTGCTAATGTTGGAAGTGTATCAAACTATCTTACTTCTTTCATTTAAGTCTTTTGTAATTCCTTCGGAAAATCAGCACTTCAGTACATTTTGTTGATACTATTCTCGGTTAATGATGATGAATGTGACTTTCTTTTATATATGTGAGTTGAGATATGTTGATACTCTCTCTTGTTTAACTGTGATTAATTGATTTATGATGATAAATGCCACTGAATGTTTTTGGATTGTGTTGCTGGGATGTTGAATATTGGAGAAATAATGTTGGATGTTATTGTTGAAAGTTGTTTGATTGAATCTGCATCATGTCACTGAATTTGGACATGATGTTATTCAACTGAATTTGATGTAGATTGCAGTAATGGAACTCTGTTTGGACTGTTGAATGTTGTTGTTAAATGTGGATTTGGACTGAATTATGCTAATATTGATAACCTTCTTTTTTTTGATTTGGCATGTTGCAAATGGTATAATACTACAAACATATTTGGTATATTGCAAGCACATTTTTTATCTTGAAAATTTCGTTTATGATGACAAAAAGGTGGAGAAAAATGTAATTTGAACTCGTGTACTATTGAGTAGTATTGATCAAGTAAGGGGGAGTCTATTAATCATCTAAATTTAAATAGGCATTCGAGTAAGGGGGAGTTTTGAACTTTTAAATTCAATATTGTTTAAATCACATTTAATTGTTTTGTCATCATCAAAAAGAGGGAGAATGTTAATCGTGATTCCGAATTTTGATAATTACAAAACAATTGAAGAAATTGATCTAATATTTTCCATTGAGATCTTTGACAGCACAGGTCATTAAGGCAGGAAACCTGTTGAAGAAACTGTTGACTGTCGGACGGACGATACCTTATATCGGACGTCCGATAAAACTCGAAACTTCAGTATCGGAAGCTCAACTTGGCTTATCGGACGTCCGATAGACAGGGGATCTATCAGACACTTCTTTCGGACACACAACATCCACATCGGAAGTCCGAAGATATCCAAGAAATTTTTCAAGCTCTCTGGCCGCTTTCGGATCCATCGGCCGTCCGATAAAGAACGCAATAGCCTATCGGACGCTAGCATCGGACGCACAATAGAGTGTCGGACGTCCGATAGCTCCAACGGCTAGTTGACCTTTCAGCTACTCCTATCCATTGACCTCAATTTCAAGGCACTTTTTGGTCTCCTATAAATACAAGCATTGTCTGAAAATCAAAATAACTACTGTACACTTGGATAACAAGTTCTTAAGAGTGATTTTAGCTAGAAAATACACTTTTTGAGTAAGATTTGTTAGTCTTGAAGTGTGACTTCATTGATCAACTTTTCAATTGTGAGTGAGTTCATCATTTGTGTAGTTTTGTGAGGGTTTTCAGTAAGAGTGTAAAACTTCCTGGCTTGACTAAGTGTAGATTGGGGCAAGGAGGAAGTGATCCTTCTATTGTACACAAAGTGGATTGAAGTTCATTAAATTGAAGAAGCTTTACTTGAGGAATTTTTCTTCAAGCTCAAGTGGAGCTTGGAAGAAGTTTGGTTTGCTTACTTTCAATCTATTTCTCAGCTCTCTTTTTGAATTTATTGATTGAAATCTCATCTATACTTATTGGTTTTGATTGTCTATTTGCTTGACAAACCTTTTGTGTGCAAAGTTATTATTAAATTTGAAAAAGGGGCAACATTTGACTAGTTCTTAGTCAACTTAATTCACCCCCCCTCTTAGGTTGTCTTTGGGCCTTACAACTAGTATAATATAACTTCATTTACTCACGGTTTGTTATACTTTTTAAGTTGTAAATGTAATTTATGGATAAATACACAAGAACTCAAATGTTAGTATGGTATGTAAAAACTTTTGTCTATATCTAAAGAGTTAATCTTATATATATTAATAATGTATATACTATCATAGTTAGATGCATGACATATTCACAAAATTTGAATTTCAGATTAATTATGTATCTAATGGTAATAATGTATATACTCTCATTATATAGAAGATTGATGCTTGAAATAAGTACAATAGAGATAGAGAAGATTGATACTTAATCAGAGAGACAAAATTGAAACTTTTGGTTCTTATATTTTATTTGTGATGACCCCACCTCCCCCTAACGCAAACCAAAGGGTTCGGCGGACCACCTGCCCAATTCTCGCCAGGACTCACTAACAATCTTCAATTAAAATATTACAATTTCAAACCGTCAATATACATATAACATTCAGCTTAAGTACAAACTTCCGAAAAGAACTTGAATCTGCCAGTCCATACATATAGAATCACTATTAGATTACAAAAACTAAACTTGCCCAAGTTCATATATTTCACACTTATGCATTCAAATAACAATTTTACAAAAGATCACTAATATAATCAACCACAGTCTCAATCTACTGCCAATTTGCCACGTCGCTAGTCCAAGTGCTTGGCTCCTAAAGAAAATTTATTAAAAATGGGGTGAGCTTTCGCTCAATGAGGTTCCAAGGCATGTACAATACATAGGCATTTCTATATGTATCAAAAGCAAGATGGACATATAACATAATTAACTCAAAGGAAACAATGCCACAAACATCATTACTGAATGGATCTCTAGAGGTGGCTCCTGTCTCCAATGACGTAGCACATAGCTCCGCTCAGGTAAACATTTCAAGGAGTGAGACGGATCTCTAGAGGTGGCTCCCGTCTCCAAGGACATAGCACATAGCTCCACTAAGGTAAACATTTCAAGTGTTGAGATGGATCTCTAGAGGTGGCTCTCGTCCCATATGGACGTAGCACATAGCTTGGCTCTAACCAGCATTTCAAGTGTTGAGACGAATCTTTAAAGGTGGCTCCTGTCCTATATGGACGTAGCACATAGCTCCGCTCTAACCAGCATTTCAAGTGTTGAGACAGATCTCTATGGTGGCTTCCGTCCCATATGGACGTAGCACATAGCTCCGCTCTAACCAGCATTTCAAGTGTTGAGATGGATCTCTAGAGGTGACTCCTATTCCATATGGACGTAGCACATAGCTCCGCTCTGGCTACAAAACTCAAGGCAAATGCAAGTAAATCATTTCATAGATCATTGGCAATAGTAAAAACATTTCATATGGAAAACAAGTTGGAATGCTCACAAATTAGTCATAATTCATTTCACTTGTAAATGCAATTTTAATTGGAAATAACAGTGAATCATTTCCTTATAAATACTAGCAAATCATTTTAACAAATCATTCCTTTGCAAACAATACCAAGATTTTTCATTTGAAAAAGGAAATGGAACACTCACAAAAGTGCAATCAAGCAAGCAAGTCCTTCACCCGTCCATCTCGGAATTTCTCTCGTAATCCTCTTGAGCACCTGAGGCAATTACAACCAATAATCACTTATAGCAAAGTATCTCTAGCCAATGCTCATGTATACACTAGGTTACTTATCAAACGAGGAGGGAAAACTACTCACTTGATCAACTAAAACGACACTTTTCACTTAACAACCAAGAATAAGGAGAATTCTAGATTAAAAATATGGATGAAAGCCACAAGAATTCTAGTCAGCTACACAAAGCGAAAATGGCCTTCAAGCACTCAAATTCATAGTTTTTGGTCAAAGGTGTTGGTATACGTTGAAATCGATTACTAGTGGAATGAAATGATCAAAGCCTTTGGAAACCACCATTCAAATTGAGAAGTTCAAGCCATAAGAAACCTTGTTTTCATTCATGAATTTAAACACAAAATGGATCAACATTCCCAAAGTGAAGTTGGAAGTTCCAAAAATACACTTTTACTTCAAAATCAGAAATTTTCCAGTTTGCATGATCTTATTTGAAAAATCATATCTTGAGTTCCATAAGTCCAAAAATCATGAACTTTATACCGTTCAAAAATAGACTTGAAGTAATAAATTGTCCAGAAGACACTTTTGTAAGATTAAGTCCATAACTAGATCAAATTTTGACTTCAAGTTGCAGCTTTGACAATCATCCGAACAAAACAGAGTTGTAAATCATTCAACTTTGCAAATTCACCAGCTCTTGTAGAAATTGAGTAAAAATATGAAATTTATATATTTAAAAGAGCTTCATGTCTAGTTTGAACACAACCAACAAAACTTGATTTGGATTTTTCTACACCAAGATATAGTCATTTTTCCAAATCTGGTCAGTAACCATGCGAGAATTTTTTTTCTAGAAATTGGGGTTTTGAGAAACCTCCTCTTTTTGAATTCTAAAGTCCAATTTTTTTGGGTCAAACTTAAAACACATATTCAGATTAAGATCATAACATATATCTAGAGTAGTTTTCACCAAAATTTGATGCACAAAAGTCAAGAAAACAAACCAAACAGTTCGGCACTTCAAATCTGCTAGAGCAGTGATTTCTCCCAAAAGTTAGTGAAAAACTCAACTTTCAACCATAAAAAATTCCAATTTTGTCTCCAAATCAATATACACTCATAGTACAAAGTTGTTTGAGGGAAATTAAGCCAAGAAACATCAAGAAAATTCAAAAAGCAAAGCTGGAAATTCCAGTTTTCATTCGGCCAGCATGCAGTCCAGTTTTCTCAAGTTTTTCATCAAATTTTCTCCAAGATTCAACCATAAAAACAACATAATCTCACTCAAATCCATAAGGGTTTCATCAATCATTAGCCCTATGGTATCAACAACCAATTTTCCAACAAGATTTAACCAAAGATTCAAACTTATCTAAGCATAATGGTCACTAGAATATCTAGTGACCCGATCTTCGAGTAACTAACAAATCCAGTAGATTGAGTTTAAATCATGTAGATATACAACTATCAAGTGCCAAAAGCCAAGATTAAAGGTAGTTATAGAGTTTACCTTAAAGATCTTTCAAGATCTAGACAAGATCAAGTTCTCTACAAGTTTTTTTTCCTCGAAGTTGCTCCTCGTTGGATCTTCGATTTCCCAACTTAAGCTTTGATCTTTCTTGCTAATCTTCAAGAAATCAGTAAACTCTCCCTTAGCTGTGCTCTCTCTCTCTCTCTCTCTCTCTCTCTCTCTCTCTCTTGGTTTCACTCCAAGAAGAACAAGGAAGATTGAAGTTTTAGATGGTGGCTTTGTTCTCTTGATTTCTTCCACAACTTTTCACCAAGATGAGATGAACTTCTTGAGCTCTCTCCTTCTCTCTCTAAACTCTCTCTCTCACAGCTCTCTAGCTTAGGAAGAACAAGAAAGCTAAAATGAAGACTAAAGTCTTACTTTCCAAGTTTTAAGGGTTAGTTCAACCACTATGCCACATGTTGCGTTTTCGTTCCTTATTCTATCCTTTACTAGATTTCCTTCATCCAACATTATCCAATCAAAATTCTATTACTTTAAAGCCTACAAATATTCTAGATTTCATCTTAACTAAGTTTCATGTCACATCTTAAAAATTAACACTTAATGCTAACTAAAAGAAAACTGGACAAATAACTGAAAGAAAACCCTAATAGTTGTATAACGATAACTTAATAGATAAAAGTTATGAGGACTCAAAAATTTTATTTTTATCTGACCTATTTATTTAATTATTTATTTATTTTCTCTGAGTAATTGACTTAAATTATTTTAATTACAATTGTACCATACATTACCTCATTTTATTTTAAAAACTATGTTTAACCATCAATTTGATTTTTCTGTCACTCAACTATGAAAAATGAGAAAAGATACATTTTTCGAGGTAAATATTTGGACTGAGAATGATGTAATCTGGGAGAGTAAGGATGATCATTTGTACCTTTAGAAATGTAAATTTGTGGAATGAGAAATGAGAGATTAGAGTTAAACTCGATTAAGAGCATACATGAGGCATTTTACACTAGTTGACTTTTGAAACCAAATGAGTGGCCCTTGCTTCTTCTTGCATTTCTCTAATAAAATTACCCAAAAAAATTCACCAAACACTCATTCTTTCTCTCTCTCCTTACCCGACTTCTTCTCCTCCATTTTCTCTCAAGTTTCATCTCATTTTTCTTGCCAAATCCTTGCTAAAATCTTGCACAATCCACCATTGAATTTCCTTGCAACTTTGAAGATTGCTAATCCGTGAAGAACCCAAGCTATTGGTGGTGAAGATTGGTGAATTTGAGGGTTCCTAAGCACTAACACATTAGGGTTTCTAGTTCTTCCATTAGAGGTAAAATCATCCAACAAATTCTTGTCTTTTAGGTTAATTATTTTTATGCTTAAAGCTTTATTAGTTCTTTAGTTGCTATTATTGTTGTTTGGTTGTTTATGTGGGCTCTTGAATTCCCACAAAGGTAGAGGACTTGAGGTGGCTTGTAGGGAAAGGATTTGAGGTTGATTATAAGTGCTTTATGATTGTTGTTAATTGAGGAGATTAGCTTGTAATGGAAAGAAAATGTGAAGCTTGAATTTGGGAAAAAAAAATTGTAGCTGCTGCCGGCTGTCTTGCTTCTGTTTTGGCAACTTTAAACTCAGGTTTTGTGGCTTTAAGTTGATGATAAACACTTGTTATAGGTTGGGCTTGGTGTGTAATAAATCTCCCTTGCAAATATTTTCAATTGGCTAAGTAAAAATGTGGTGAAAGAGGGATGAACAAAACTGGAAAATTTTTCCCAGCTTTGAGCGCTGTTTGGATTCATTTTGGTTTAACATTCATTCGTTTGAATTTATGGCTGAAATTTGGTGTGAACCTATTTTATATATAGTAGAATTGGTGTACCAAATTTGGTAATTTTTAAGTAAGAAACCATCACTTGAATGAGGCCTAGAAACATGTCCTGCAAATCTGGAATTCAGAAAAAGCAGAATTTTGAACCTGACCTGTTTGGACAACTATAATTTCTTACTCGAGAGTCAAAATTGAGTGTCATCAGTGGTGTTTGAAACTAGATACATAGGGCTTTAAACTGTGTGAATTTTAGAGGCTAGCTTCATTTCCTATGAATTTTGGTAAATTTCCAAAATGTGCTGGAAAACCAACCTGTGTTGCCCTGTTTTTCACTATAGCAGTTTTCTTAAACGAAAATATGGGCAATTTCTATCCAGAATTTCCTCAAGGTGTTTTCTACAAAGTTATATCCCTTTCAATAAGGTTTCCAACGGTACCAACCTTGTGATTTTTGGACCTATATAACTCAAGTTATAATTTTTCAAAAAATACTACACAAAACTGAAAATTCTTCTAAGAAAGCGACGAAAGCTTAGAAATGCCTTGGAAACATTTCCTAGTTTTCAGGCGTAACCTTTTGAGTATTTGTACACCATTCCAAATTTGAAAAATAGATTTTTCCAATTACATGATATTCCTCTTAATTTGGAATCAAAAAAGCTTAACTGTTTGAAAATTGACCTTGAATGCATATTTAGGTAATTTTGATTGTGCATCTCTCAGGTGATCATGTGGACACCGAGAACCTTGATTGATCTCGTGAATTGCTCTCACTTACTCTCAACTATTGGTGAGTGTTCAAGTATATGTTAACTAATGTAAATAAATTGAAAGCATGCTTGTGTGCCTCGGTGAGCGTGTACTTTATCGCTTTCACCTTCTTTGAATTGCATCTAAGTGAGTTCAACTGTTTAAAATGTTAACTAAATGACTGCTTGAGTTGCTTGAACTGATTGTTTTATTTATAACTGTGGGGACACCCAAACCCCATTGGGATTCCCTTCACCTTGTCCGGCAACAGGGGCTAGGGCAAGAGATGGGTTATTACTGTTTAAAACACGTCGGTTGGAATGAGTCCGCCGACTTGGCATACTCATAGTGGGTTGCCAATCACTGTTTAAATTTAGGAGTTTGGGTCCGGTTAAGGGGGTGTAAGTAGACGGGAGAGGGATAAAAGTGGTGAATATGGACTGTGAGAGTGAGTGGTTGACGGAGTGTCAACATGTGGCTTGAATTGATGCTGGTGAAGAAAATAATTGCAGAGAATTACAGAAATGTGGAGCCGGCCAACTGTATCCTTTGTGTTGTTTAAATGTTTTATTAACTGTTTGGCTCTTTTACTGTTTCATTAATTTATTTAACTGCTTTGATTTGCCTGTGCATGTTTTCTTGGCCTCACTGAACTTTGCTCACCTCATAAGATTTGTTTTCCTTAACAGGGTTTGAGAACGAGAGCCTTCAAGAATCGCACTAGGTCGTTTGGTTTGAAAACTTAAGTTTGTATTTTGATGTAATCCTTGTATTTTGAATTGTACTTATGGAATTCTGAATAGATAAATTTTTGTATCTGAAAATATAGTTTGGATGGTTGTGGTTCACTAAGGAAGTTTTGGGGTTTAAATGTTCCATTTGACTGGAGGATATTAAAGTTATTTTGTTATGAGAAGTAATCGCTCAAAATTGAATTGAGGAACTGTAGTGAGTACCGGCGAGAGCTGGGCAAGCGGCCCGCCGTACCCTTTGGTTCGCCTTAGGGGGAGGTGGGGTCGTCACAGAAGTACTACTAATTTAGTGCAATCAAGTAAAATAATTATCATTATCATTATTATTTATTTCTTGAAAAAGATAAAAATTTGAGAGCCCTCACATTATTAATACTCCTTTTCTTTTTCTAATTCAAGTCAATTTAGTATCAATTTATAACTATCGTGTTTCTTTGGTTACTATTTAAAGTTATAATGATCTTTCTAAATACTTTTTTTAAGTTATAATGATCATATCAATAAAGAAATTAGTATTTCCTTAGTTGCTATTTGATAGTTACACTAACTACTAATGGTATACTAATATTAAAGTGATCATGATTTGTATACCAATACAAGGAAATTAAGAGTTGTAATTGCTATATTAAGTTTTTGCAAGGAGAAACTAAAGAGAATTCCTTCACTGATAATTAAAATTTAGATTAAATACTAATTTTACACTAAGATTAATTTTGTACTAATTTATGTACCATATGCTAATATAAAGAAAATAAAAGTCAGCTCTTACAAAAAGAAATTAAAGGAGATTTCTTATTTGATATATAAAAGTGATAATGATAAACATGTTGAGGCAAAGTGATGGAATTTGATTTAAAAATTAAAACTCCATATGTAGGTCTTAAAAATTTATAAGGCCTATGTAGGTTTTTAAAAACTTTGAGGAGGGAGGGAGTGGCCCTTGCTTGCCCCCTTTTTTAATTTAATTAATTTTATAGTAAATAGAGGGGTGAGAATTAAGACGGAGAGTGAGAAGAAAGATTTGAATTCAAAATCTCTAATACTGAAGTTTCAACTTTTACTACTAGACTAAAACCTCTTTGCCTTCTCCTAAATGTGTCCTTGGGCTCAATGTTGTTCCGCCTTTCGGATCATTTTCTACTTACATGATTTGCTAGAATATTTTCCTTTACTATTTTCTTGACTAGCTATTTAAAACAATTTTGTTTCGAGACTTGGCAATTGCTACAATATGACCCACTTACCTCATTTCTTCCAGTGTCACAAGCAACTTTGTCATTTTGAAAGGCTGCCATGTACTTCAGTGGAAGTTAAGGTCTCTCAACTTGTTGAACACATCTTCACTTGCCTTTGTTCCTTTATATGGGTTTTTGAAATTATAGTACATGCACCTACTAACTCGATTCGGTACTCACAAGTTCCATTTTACTCCATTTCATAGAAAAATGGTTATTTAAATTTCTTCTACATCAAATATGAATTTAGTTACACCACATTTTAATTTTTGCATACCGCCTCTCAATTTAGTTATATTCAAGGACAACCTTGTCTAAAGTGAAACTTGTGAGGTCCCATCCTCATTTCATTGTGTCTGATCTCATCACATATCTTAATGCGATTGTCATTGTTTATCTTTAGTTTTGACTCTCTTTCTCATCTTTCTTATTATATAACATGACAACTTTTTTGTTCACGTTGAGGTACAATTTATTTTAGTTTAGCTTCTGCCTTTTCCATTTTTGTCCAACTTTCCACTTCCTTTTCCATTTTCTCCAACTTTCCACCAGTTCTTGAATAACTATTTTTTCCTGCAATGCAAATGCAAATATTTTGAAAGTTAATGACAAATTAAATTGCACTAGTTTATGTCTAGTCCTAGCTAAATGAACTTAATGCCAAATTCAGGAAAAGTACATTGGTGCAAATATCCAATTCTCTCCTGTAAACCTATCCACTTCTTAAAATGTATACACGATATCATGTCTATTGATCAATTGAATTTATTAACACGAGACTTATATTTCCAATTGTTTAGTTAAATTTGACTCAAAACTTGCTTTCCTTAATAGTGGTAGAGTAATATAGGCTTAGGGACTGACCCTGGGAATGGGCAGAGGTACCCTCCCTCCAAAAAAAATGAATTTTTTTTTTTTTTTTGTAAATTCTCTATTGGGCCTATTTATTTTTTAAGTAAAAGAATAACATTTTGCCCCCCTCCACCAAAACTTTGTGATAAGTTACTTTTTACCCTCATCAAGTTTTCTTTATAAAATATATTCTGTGATTAGCCAACTTTTAGTTAACTTTCTTTGTGATAAGTATTAATATTAATGTTAGTAAATAATCATTAGTAGCTAGTATAGTTTTTAATAGCAACTAATCAAGGAAGTAATAATTTGTTTTTATGCAATAATAGCTAGTATAGTTTTTAATAGCAATAATTTGTTTTTATGCAAGTGTCTATAACAAAATAACTCTTAATGTAAGATTGACTTGAATTAATAAAGGATTTGTCCTAATGTAAGGGTACCAATTAAGACGCGTAATTACACCTAATCAAGTGAATACATGTATTCACATTTATTGACCTCCTTCATGTCGATACTTCTTCGAACAAGTTCCACTCTTACAACAAAAAAAAAAAACAAAAAAAAAAGAAAAGAAAAAATTAACAGTTGAAGCTATAGCACTTGTTAGCCAAACAAACACAAGTAAAAACAAACACAAAATGATGATTATTAATTCCAAAATGTAAGAGTGAGTTAGACTGAAAAAAAGTAGGATTATTATTTTAAAAAAACACAAGTTGTAATAACTTTTTGATGTGTTATAAAGTATCCATCATTGCTAACTCTATTGAGACTTTTAATGATGATGTTTTTACTCATACATATATTATATGACATTCACAAAGAAATAATTCAAGAAAATTATTTTAATTCCACAATTGGTGTATTTGTTCAAATGAAGGATCATAGAATACAGTCTTGCATCCCTTACATTATTAGAAAATAACATGACTAGAGAGTTTAATGTTTATACTTTTTTAGTACTTTATCTTTTACAACTAAAAACATCTTATTGCTAAGGATCATAGAATACAGTCTCACGCCCAATCTAAAATTCTGGGTACGTCATTGTATAGGTATTGTACATTAGCAATTGACCCCAATCAAGTTTGATAACATTTTGTACATTGATCTTGAAATTTTTAAGGTTATTAAATTTGAACCATATTTGGACCCCCTAAATTTTGTGAAGTTCCTTGTCTAGCTTGATTGTGCCCGTCCTCTCTTGACATTTTAAAAAATCAAATTTCCTAGGTAGATTATTTGCTCAAATTTTTTAGATTCCCTCCCTATGGATGTTGTTCCCCATACAATTTTTCCAATAATACCTATAGTGAAAATTTTGAATTTAAAATTCAAATTTTGTTCATATGTCATGCATCCAATCATAATAGTATATATGTTGACAATGTACATAAGATTAACTCAAAGTATTAAATTGAAACTAAACATTGATGGCATTTTAATGAGATGGCTTGACTCTTGTACATTGGATATAGTAGTTCATGGTTGCCCCAACTTCTAGTATGATCGAAACAAAATTCAATTAACCAAATCAATTTATATAATTTTAGGTCCATAACCACGGTTGTCTAGAAGGCAAATTATTAGTCTATCATGACACTAAATTTAAAGATATATAGGCCCTATTCTCTGGTTATATAAAGTGATTTTAAAGAATAATCAGAATCAGTAAAAACTACTTTTGAATAATTATGAATTTTAACTGTTTTAGTTATTAAAAATAAATAATCTGAATTCAAAAGTAACTAAGAACATCACAAACATTGATTATCTAAAATTAGAATATATATCCAATAAAAATAATCATCCGAGAACAAGCTCATAATTTAGTAAGTCAATTCAGCTTTATTATGTTTCGCCATAAATAACCCATGAGTTATTTTAGCTTAATCACAATAATACATTTTGGATGCATACACTTTTGTCAACTTTGTATGTATCTTCTATGTTTTTCTAGCACTTTAAGCTTCCTAGTCAACAAATTTTTTTTTTTTGGGGACAAGTTCAACAACTTTGCTCGACTTATAAATTCCCTCATTACTCCTTTGGCGATTTACCTTGTCTGCTGTCTACTGTCCCTACAGATAGGCTTTGTTTGGGAGTTTAGAATAGAAAAGAAAAGAAGAGAATCTGTAAGTTATGAAAGAAAAGAAAAGAAGAGAAAGAGAAGGGGAGGGATTTAAATATTGTTTGGAAGTTTAGAAAAAAAATAGAATAATTTTAAATACATAAGTAAATAAAAATTTGTGTAGTGGAAATGTAAGGACAAAATTGATATTTGAAAAGTTTTTATAAATGTTTAGCTAGCTTTGGGTCCATTTACGCCCAAATTGGGGCGGAAAATTTTTTTAAACTGTAGCAGCTACAGTATCAATCCAAATGAATCCGGTTTGTTTTCCTTTCCTTCCCCAAAAAACTCCCAAACAAGTGAAAGTATATACTTTTCCTCCTTTCCTTTCATTTCTGCCCAAATCATCGGCACCCAAACGATTAGTGTCTCAGAGTCTTGATTTTCCCTAGTTCAAGTGTTGCATTCATATTTTGTTTCTTGCCCAATGCAAAGAAATTGTAATGAATCTTTCATTTTCCAATGTCGGCTTACACCTGCTCGCAAAAAACAATTTAATTGTGGGACACAAAATGAAACTCAGTGCACAAATAATTTACAAGTTATTAAATCATTTGCTTTTTTTTTGTCAAACATCAACATTCTATATTTATGCTTAACTTTAATTTTTTTTTTTTTTGTTAGACATCAACATTCTATACCTACACCTACTCTTATATCATAAGAAAAGGATATAGGTCCAATGAAACCATTGGGAACACAAAAATGACTAAATCTCCTCTAAATTAGATAGGTGCACTAAGGCATCTGCTGGTTTGAGAAGGCAAGAATTAATATTTTAACCTACACCTATGTCTATACTGTGAAGGAAGGAGACAAATCCAACATGACTATTGGGAATTCAAAGGGTAGCCTATTTGATAACTCAATTCACCATTTAATTTTAATGAATTTAGATTTTAATATGTTCAAATGCTTTTGATAACTAAAATTTGAACATCTCAATTAATTAGTGGCACTGAATTTTCTAAACAAAACTATTTCCAAAAATAAGTGATAAGCTATTCATTTATCATTTAATGTAATATACATTCAAATGTATTAGATTTAATATGTAACAATTCAATCATTAATGAATTAAAATTTCAAATTTTAATTTTATCAAACGTATAGTAAATCACCGCTGAACCTATGTTTTCAGACTTGGACCGGACCGGCCTATCAGACCAATCAAACCGACAGGCATCCGGTCCGAGTCAGATCTATCAAATCCGGTCAAAACCCAGGTTTGACTGGTGAATCGGGATTGAATCGGATTTTTCATTTTTTTCACTTTTCTACCTTTTTTTTTTTCCTTTTTCCTTTGACTTTTAATTCTTGACTGATTAGAAAAAAATAAAAGAGGAGAAAACTATCAAAAAATATACAAACCCTCTATAATATTCTATTTTGTTGGTGTTTGATGTTTAATTGAATTCTATAATATTCTTTTTTATTGAAATTGTTCTAAATTACTACAATTGAGTAAGAGTTGTTTGTTAAAAACTTGACAAATTTTCAAGAAAACACTGATTCTTGGATATAAATAAATTCCATTTGAAAATTACTGGCCATACTTAAGTATTTCGAGAATTTTTTTTTTTACATTCAAGAATATTACAATCTTGACTGCTGCTAACCTTTAGAACTGGACATTTTCCCCTCTTTAATTTGTAAGAGCTAATTATTTTTGTTTGAAAATTGTCTTCTTTTGCCTTCTTTTAAGCGGTAGTTGTGCATTGCTATTTTTGCTCTTTTTTTTTTTCTTAGTTGCTTATTTGACTTTTTGGCTTTTTTTAAACTTTAAAAATATAGGAATAATGAATAGATATGTGTGCGTGTCTCTCTCTCTCTCTCTCTACTTATATATATATATATATTGTGTGTGTGTATGTGTATGATATATTTATAACGTCATCCGATTTGACTCCGATCGAATCCGATTGGATTCATTGACCCCTGAACTCGGCCTAGTTGATCTCCGGTCCGAGCCTGAAAATATAGCTCTGAACTAGATGAGTGCATCAGCGCACCCGCTAGATTTGTGAAACGAGGAATTCTTGGCGTTTGATGCTGATAAAGAAATTTGATCCCCAGCCCGTACTCCAGGCAAGTCCCACTTGTGAGTGGTGACCACTGGACCTATGGTCTGGTGGTCTATTAATCAATTAACTCTCGCCTTATCCTTCTTGCCGTGATTCTGACAAGTTGGTTAGCACGGGAAACTATGATTTTGCTTGATGATGTAATTTTTGACTGTTATCTACCTCTAATTAATAGGCTTCCACCCTTTTTGTCTGTTTAATGGCGGCTAAATATGCCGCTTGTGGTGATCGGGATTTCACATGCTATGCAAAACTATATTTTTAAATTTTGAAAAGGCTGTTTCTTTCAATTTTGTTCCACATGACTTTCTAAGGCCAAAACCAGATTTTCCAGAACAAAAAAGATTTCACGAATCACAAATGATCCAAATTTTCTGTACGTGCTACTTAAGCTATATAAACACATTTCTTTCGAAGTTCAAAATAAGATTTTCTGAACACTATGACACTAATCCAACATCCAGATTCAATTGTGGGTTCTTTCCACATAAGATCAACCATCAACGGATGATGTCCTCCATTTGTGTGTAACAAGTGAACAAAGTTAGGAGTACCACGTATTCTCCAATTTTCTTTTTCTTTTTTTTAATTTTTTGGATTTTTAAATAAAAAATATTTAAAATGTCCCATACATTTGCTAAATCAAATTTTTCATCATTTACTTTTAAAATGGCAACTTTATATCTCTTATAAAATTAAGTCGATAAAATTTGATTTCAACTTGAGTTTCTGACCATTGTTTATTCTTAATTCATCACATGACCTCTATTTTTAGAAGCAAAAAGATAGATTCCATTAATAGTTAAACAAATGACCCAGTCCACATTCATTTTTACCCCTAAAAATGAAGGATCTGACTCAAGCTATATTCCTTTTTTTTGGCCCCTAAAGAAGTAGAATCTAACACAATTTATATCTATTTTTGCTACTAACAAAGTGAGATTTGGCCTTTTTATACATAAAAAAAAATGATTGCATGTGGATCACGTGATAGTTTCAAGCTAAAAAGTAGTCAGAAAATTAAGTTGGACTAAATTCTACTAATTTGGATTTGTAAGGGACAAAAAGTTAATATTTTATAAGTGAAAAACGAAAAAATTTATTTAGTAAGATGTAAGAAATGCTTTGAAGAAATTTCCCTTGATAAATATACTAGATACTCTCCTTGAAATAACCAAGCAGCTGAATTTTTTACCAGATTTGTATGCTACTAGTTTTTTACCTACTTTTGCTATAGGAAACTTAAAAAACTTCTAAAGTTTTAATGCAAATTTTTAGCAAGTTTATATAAAACTTGTTTGTTTCCTATATTATCTGCAAAAATTCTCAAAAAACTCCCAAAGTTTTTAATATAACACCCTCAAAACACATAAAAAATTTCACTTCCAAAAATTTTTTCTACAACTTTTACAGTAAGTTACAGTACAGTTTTATACAAACTCCCAAAAAATTAGTTGATAAACAAGGCACAAATTGCGCCAACTATGCCACTGCGTAAGATTCATTGATTACAAGGAATTGTATGTAATAAATAAATAGTTCAAGAAAGGCACATTTTGAGATTCGAGCAGCAATGAAAAAAGAAAATCCCAACTCCCAACTTCACGCATCAATTTAATCACTGTTCTTTCTTCATCCTCAGCCGTCCACCTCTTAAACCTTAAATCATCCCATCGCTCTCAATTCAAGATAAACCACCCTGAATCATCTGCCACGTGTCAATTTGCAACGAAGTCCATTTCCTTTCAGTACACCATCACGTAACCAATTTTTCCCACTCCCAGAAACTCTCCCAAGAAAGCAGAAGAAGATGTAATATACCTTTCCCATTAAGCACTGGTCGTTGGTCCTAAGTAACCGTTTGTTCTCTCCCTCTCAACTTTCACACACACACACACGCTCACACTCACACACACTTCCACAACACCATTTTCACCATGACCTTGTGAAGAAGTTTAGCAGCAAATTTGAAGGAAGAAGTAATCAATGGAAGCCAAGTTGGCATCAAGTTTTCTAGGCCAGAGATGGAGGTGGTATGGAGGAGGCGGGCTCGATTACTATAAGCCGGGGAATATACGGTTCTGCTCTTCAATTTATCATCGTTTCCTTCCAGCTTCTTGCAGAATGCGCCAGCGGAATCACAGGTACTTGGACTTTATTGCCAATTCATTTTCTTGGAATTTTTTTGGGTGCCAGTGTTCATTTCTTATTTCTACTTGAATAATCCCACATGGGTTGCCAATTTTTTGCATTGATAACTTGAATTTTTTGAAATAAGATTGAAACTTAGATTCTGGATAATTTGGAGTTTTTTTTCGAACTCCTTTTTTTATGAGATTTTAATGATTTCTGGGGTTAGGTTGTTGTATTGTGCTGAGAGGTCTAGAGCAGCCAATTGGTGATGAAACTAGAGAAAATTTGGAAATGAATAGGAGTTTTTCTTATGATTAAATTGTAGGTTTGTTACCTATGCAGACTAGACAATGTTGTTGGGGGTGTGAACTTTTGGAATTTAATTTGGTTTAAGTAATACGATACAGTAAGACTCTGCAATGCTATTTATTATTGCGATTGAAGAAAAAGGATGGGACAAGATCACACAAGTTTGTTGAGAAGTCAGGATATGGTTTTCTATGGTATTACTCCAGCTCATTGATATTGATTTTGGGGCCTTTTTTTTTTAATGTGATATAAAATGACTTATCCCTCATCTTCATACTAGTTTGAATAAAGTAGTAAGCATAACGCAGATGCTTTTACTTGTTTATGATTACAATGTTATGCCATTGTACCACACATGTATGTGACGTCCTAACCGGATAATCATAATATAGCCTGTCCTGTCTCTCAGACCAGGAAATGTGTTTGATTCCTCAATTTTCCAGTACCTTGGCTAAAATATCACTACCAATACTTGCAATGATCTGTAAATCTCAGTAAGGGGATTCTGGTGCAATATGCTGTGTAAAATTAGACTCAGTTTGCAGCCTAATTATTATGAAAGACTGCTAAACTGACAGAACTGAAATATTTAAGCTATTGTTTGATTCTCAAACCTAGGAGGGTAGACCAACATTCCTTGGTACTCTTAGATAAATGTTGAGCTTTCAAATCATTGCTGAAAGTTCTCTTATTCTTTCCATGATGACAATTATCTGAGTTTTCATGAGTATGCATTTCTGCTATTTGCAAAGCTAAGATTGTCTTCTCTTTCCTATTCTGCTTTCATCTATTTCTGATTTCATTAAGTAGTAGGCTCTGAAATATGTACAGCTCTCATAATAAAAGACAGCAAGCCAAGAAATTATATCCTGATCGTCCCAAGTGTGAATTTCCCTGCAACCAGTGATGAAGATTCTGATGCAGAAAACTTCTCCAATGATGGCATCACAAGCTTAAAAGATGCAGCAGATGACCTTGATGCTGCAGTAAAAGCTGAGCAAACTGATCATCCTTCTATTGCTGATTTGTTGGCAACTAGTGATGAAGATTCTGATACAGAGGAGTTCTCAAAAATGGCATCACAATCTTGAAAGATACAGCGGATGACCTTGATGCTGAGCAAACTGAAATATTTCCCAACAGTGATAACAGAAGTTTGAAAGGCGATGCCAACGGTATTGATTTTGCATCAGAAGCTGAACTTTCAAATGAGAATACGAGCTTGACTCTGCTCAATGAGATTAGACCTGTGGTATGTATTCTTTTGCTGACATTAGGATGTTATCATCAATTTATTTTAATATAGCTGATGTGATAATGCCCGACTCATGATGCTTAGGTTTTCAAAAGATAAAACTCACATTTTTTGAATCGATTCTTGGGGTGCTGAACGTTTGATATGATGCATCTGATGACTTGTTCTTGACCTCTTTTAAGAAAATTCTCATTGTACACAGATGGCAATTTCTTTCTATTAAATTAGTTGAGTCTCGGTTAAGATCATATTCGTTGATGATGTTATTGACTTGCTTTTGTTTATTCTTCCATACGGGAGTTTTTTTGAATCAATTCTTGGGGTGCTGAACGTTTGATATGATGCATCTGATGACTTGTTCTTGACCTCTTTTAAGAAATTCTTATTGTACACAGATGGTAATTCCTTTCTTTTAAATTAGTTGAGTCTCGATTAAGATTATATTTTTGATGATGTTATTAACTTGCTTTTGTTTATTCTTCCATATGAGAGGAGGGATAATTTATATGAACATAATGAACTCATTTTCTATCAAAAACAGTCAATTGCTGCTAATGGTGAGGATCAGCTTTCAAGTGTTCATCTTTCAGGCTTAATTGGGATGATTAGAAATGCCGAAAGAAGTAAGCACTTTTTTGTTTCCTTAGAACAATGCTTGCACAGTTTTTGCTTACTAAATAATTGGAGAAGTGTAATTTCAATTTCCTTTTGAGATAGATATCCATCTACTCAACCATGCTCGGATTACAGCCCTTGAGGATCTTGAAAAAATTCTTAGTGAGAAAGAGGCTTTACATGGGGAGATGAATGTTTTGGAGATGAAACTTGCAGAAACTGATGCGAAACTCAGAGTTGCTGCACAAGAAAAGATGCATGTGGAACTCCTTCAAGATCAGTTGGAAAAATTACGACATGAGCTGTCTACTAGAGGTGATAATGCAAGCAGTATGCATGACGAGCATATCTCCCTGCCTTTTTCTCTTAGTGAGGAGCTTGATGTACTGAAAACTGAGAACTTGTCCCTTAAGAATGATCTGCAAGCTCTAAAAGCAGAGCTTGGAGATATTAAGGGAACCAATGAACGTGTTCAGATGTTAGAGAAAGAAAAATCATTTTTGGCGTCTTCATTGAAAGAGTTGGATGATAAACTTGCTGCATCTCAGGAAGAAGTTTCAAAGTTATCTATGTTAAAGTCTGAATGCAAAAATTTGTATGAAAAGGTGGAGCACTTGCAAACATTACTTGATAAGGCAGCCAAACAGGCAGACCAAGCCATTTTTGTCCTGCAAGAAAACCAAGAATTGCGAAAGAAGGTTGACAGGCTTGAAGAATCTCTTGAACAGGCTAATGTCTACAGGCTATCATCAGAGAGATTACAACACTATAATGATCTAATGCAGCAAAAACTAAGAATTCTTGATGAACGGCTTCAAAAGTCTGATGAAGAGATACATGGTTATGTTCAGTTATATCAAGATTCTGTAAAAGAATTTCAGGATACACTCAATAATTTAAAAGAAGAAAGCAAAAGAAGAGCAGAGGATGAACCTGTGAATGATATGCCTTGGGAGTTCTGGAGTCAGTTATTGCTAATGATTGATGCTTGGTTGCTTGAGAAGAAGATATCTACCGATGATGCCAGGCTCTTGAGAGAAATGGTATGGAAGAGAGATGGACGTATTTGCAACGCATACATGTCATGCAAGGAAAAGAAACAACATGAAATAATCTCCACATTTCTACGGCTAATGTCATCCCCTAAACGGTATAATCCTTTTTCGGCTTTCATGCTAGTTTGTGTATTTTGTTCGTGTTTTTTTCATGCTACAGTGTCCATTCTTGCTTGTCTCTAACATTCACTGGTTGTCAATGTTTAGTTCAGAGTTGCATGTCATTCACATTGCTGCTGAGATAGCACCTGTTGCAAAGGTATACCTTTTTATTTCTTTTTCAGAAGTATAAACAGGTTGACTTTTGAATCTGTAGATAGAAAACTTCTTTTCACATTTTTGTCAATGTTTATGTGGTTGAATTTTTTTAGTTGTTTTTGTTTTCTGTTTTGTATTTTTTTTATTTTTCATTTTTTGTTGTGACGTTATCTCAATCAGAACTAGGTTGGGTCAATTCTCAACAGGTTGATGTAGGAGTGCTGGGGATCCTTTGATACTGAGACTTTTTAGTCAGCCTATATGGTTCTCTGTTGACACCTACTCAACCCTTTTCTTTTTAAATAAATGAATGGTATTTAGGATACCTGCAGATTGCTGAAAAAGAAATTATGCCTACATGGAGAATTTTCTATGAGCTTTTAGGTCTTGCTTAGGCAAAATGTCTCATTGAGGAATAATATGGCAGGTGTTAGGAGTTTTTGGATGCTCTAAGAGTGTGGTAGTTATTTAGTTGAATTTGTATTTTCCAAATATGACTATTACTTTTAGTGGTTCTTACACCTCCATTGTTTCCATTGTTATTCAAATATGACTATTATTTGAAGTGGTTCTCACATTGAATTTCTTTAGATGATAGTGGTTGGTCAAAGGCATCCATTTCTACTTGTTAGTGTATTATTTTCTTCTGATCTCATCAGTTTATATTGAAGAAGGATCTTAGGCTGTTCTTTTTCTGCCTCTGTGAGAAACCTTTGACCACAGCTTCCTATTTGGTTTTCAAGTAGATTATTTTCTTGCATTACATTTCTCTGACATTGCAATTAGACTGTTTAAATGGGGAGTTTCATGCTGTTATATGTTACTGGTCTCCCTGATCTGACATGTTAGGTCATATCTTTATTTGTGGTTATTGGTTCACCAAGTCTGTTGGCTTCTTAGAGCTACACAGTAGAAAGTTTCTATGATAAATGCATGGATAGGGCTTTCAAGATTTCCAAATATCAATGAATTGCTTGACTTTCTAGCTGTTTTTAGGTTAAGTTTTGATGCCATTTAGGTTATCTGAGTTTTGTAGTGTTGTTATTAGGTTTTCTAGGTTTGAGTGGTATATTTGTCATTTCAAAATGCTTAACTGTTACTGCTCTAAGTACACGCTTTCTAAGTTGAAGTCGTCAAGTCCAACTAGAATTGTTGGATCCTAGGCCTATATATCTGCAGACACGTAGCAAGTTTTACGAGTGCAAGTTGAACTTGGTTTCCTAGATCAGCTGCCTTTAGCATATGTAATTGTTGAGTTCAGGTAGGTGTAAAGTGTAATGGGTAACTAAGAATGCTTGGGCACCATGTGTTGAAAATGCTCAGGCTCCATGTGTTGTTTTCAATGGAAATGAATCTAATGTAACAGAAAAATTGATGCATGCTTAGTTGAACTAATGAAAACTTGTGGTACTTGGGGCATGCAAACAGTGTAAGCTGCAGTGTTGCACTGGTCTTGTGGGGTAATCCGTGTGCCCAGAGACAGCCAAGCAAATTAAGTTCGCCCATCCATTAGCAAAGATAACAATAATAAAATCAAAATAAATAAATAAAACAAAAGTTATATCACCTTTTTGAAGAATTGAAGCAGATGAACTGTTTTGTTTGGTCAATCTATAAAAAAATGTCTTTGAGATTCCTAAAATTTCTACTGTTCTTTCCACTCTTCTTATTCTTTCACCTCTTCTTTTAAATTCTAATCTTCCCTTTCTTTTCTCAGATTCATAAATTTTCTAAAATGCTGAATGCTAATATCAATATTATCCACTTGTTGCATTTTTTTGCACCATATCAATATGCAGGGCAACTTCTGTTAGCATAGTTTAAAGTTCAGATATGTTTATAATTCTAGTTTAACGCTTAGATATGTTCAAATCTGAGATTTAACTTTTTGTTCTATTTTGATTATGAATATATACATGAAATTCAAACTCCATAATTTCCTTCCCTTGGAAATACAGTAGATGATAGATCAGCTTGCTGTTCAGGGGAAAACCTGAGATTTTAGTAATGAACAAAGGTGTTGTGATGGAATAGCTCTGTATTTAGGGCTATCTCTGGAGTTTTCTTTAAACTGATATCATCAAGCGTTAGTGAGTGTTGTATGCTTTGTTTTGCACTTCAGTCTGCCTGTTCAAGAAATGACTATTCACTTCAAAATGCACTGAATGTGTCAAAGCTTGGTGGGATAAAATAAACAAGCACGGCTCTATGATTGCCTTTGCTTCTACTTTGAATGAGTTTCTTAAGGTGCCAAGGACACCTAGGAAGCCAGAAAGAATGTCTTGCCTGGAAGCTAGATTCCCCCCCGTCTTGTATAGAGAAATAATAAACCACTAAAATTTCCCATCAAAGACATGGAGCAGAGGTCTTCCAAAAGTTGATTGATCTTTGTTGAATCTGATAAGGTTGTTGGCTAACAGTATTGACCTTTGGTAATCTACGCTGATGTTACATATGATTCCAGAGTAATTCCTTTTTTAACGTGAACCAAATATGAACCCAATATTTCTTCTCCTCCTAGATTGGCCAATTTTATGTCTTTCGATGCTTAATAAAGTAAAACAGAAGATCTCTCGCAGCTTAATAAAATAAAACGTTTCTCTTATGTTTCATATACATAATCCATTTTGTTCCTGTATACCATCTTCTCTTCTGCTTGTAATATGATATATGTGCCAGTATCTATGAGCTTTTTATTGATGAAGTGCTCCATTAGGTAGAAATAACTCTGCAGACTATTAGAATATCTCTGGCCATCTGACACTTGACAATCATTGTATTTTTTTTTTTTTTTTGTTTGTTGTTGTGGGGGAAAGTAAACATCTAGTTTTCTGATTGACACTCTCTGCACATGGCTTTGTTAAGAACATGTAGTTTGTAAGGACTGTTATTGTATTGAGAACTTGAGATTTAGTACCTAAACCTTCTGTATAGGGATCTCATACAAAATTTCATGCAGTTTCTATTTATCATTGAGGAATTGATATTGCTGGAGGAGTTTTTATCTTATACTGCTGCACCATCTTCTGAATCACTTTCATTTTGACCAAATGTACATGATACAACTATCCCTGTCTATATGAAGGTTGGCGGTCTTGGTGATGTGGTGACTGGGCTTGGTAAAGCTTTACAAAGGAGAGGACACCTTGTGGAGATTATTCTTCCTAAATATGATTGCATGCAGTATGAGCTTATTCATGATTTAAGAGTAAGTTCATTGCTTGGACTTGATTCTTGTCTTGTGGTCTTGCTTATGGAGGATTAGGTAGGAAGATCACTCTTAATATGGTGAATTTCATCACAAATCTATGGCTTATGCTTTACAGGCTTTAGATGCAGTGGTTGAGTCATACTTTGATGGTCGGCTATACAAAAACAAGATCTGGACTGGCACTGTTGAAGGTTAAGAATGTTTACTTCCTCATCAAGGAAATGTTTTAGTGCTTCATTGTATTAATACTGCAGTTCACTTTGATTGCAAAATCTCAGGTCTTCCTGTCTACTTTATTGAGCCTCATCACCCAGGAAATTTCTTCTGGAGGGGACAATTTTATGGTGAGCATGATGATTTTAAGCGATTCTCATTTTTCAGCAGGGCAGCACTTGAGTTACTTTTTCAAGCTGGCAAGAAACCGGATATAATCCATTGCCATGATTGGCAGACAGCTTTTGTGGTATGGGAGTTTTAGTTTGATAATTCAAATGTTAAATCTTTTCATCCTGATATTAGATTTCAGCTAAAAGCTCTTAATACTATTCAAAGGCTCCGTTATATTGGGATCTTTATGCACCAAAAGGTTTAAATTCAGCTCGGATATGTTTTACATGCCACAATTTTGAGTATCAAGGGACTGCACCAGCTTCAGAACTAGCATCATGTGGTCTTGATGTTCACCATTTAAATAGACCAGATAGAATGCAAGACAATTCCGCACATGACAGGGTCAATCCCGTTAAGGTAATGTGGCTCTAGCTGGTCTTGTTTTCTTCTTTTATTGACAACAGAGTCTATTGCTTGTTTGTGCTGGCTCCTTTCAGTTCAAGTTTCATGTACATGTAGTGACTTTAAGTATGTAGTTATATTTTATCATGTTAAATGCTCAGATGTTGTTTCTCAGGGAGGAATTGTATTCTCTAACATTGTAACAACTGTTTCACCCACCTATGCCCAAGAGGTGCGGACTGCTGAGGTATGGGCACTGCTGATATTGTAAGAAATCTAATCTGTACATTTTTGTAAACTCAACATGGGTTTTTCTTCTGTGCAACATCATATTGTTTCTGGTTTTACATACTTGTTAGTGATTATGGCAACAGGTTGTTGAATTCACAGTGCTTCCCATTTTCTTTTTGGTATTTTGTTCTTATTTCTTTCCCAAAATCTTTTGTACATTGAGTATTGAGGTGTACTTCTATGAATATTTGGTCTTCATACTATTGGAGACAGTTGAGCATTGAAAATGACTGAGTGCTAGACTGAGGTACCTGCTTGCTCAATGCACTAGCTTGGATGCTGGATCAACAAATATTGATTTTATGTATTATTAACAACTAGTAAAGGAACATGTACAACCAGCATATGACAGCCTCAATGGACAAACAGGATTTGTTCAAGTTGGCATTCATGGTTGTTGACATTTACAACCAGGTGAAGTAGTGTAACACAACAAAGGAACATGGTCCTGATAATGTGGAAGTACATCCAGGTCATTGGCTTTTGATGGACTGCTTTACATAAATAAACCCATTTGGAAGGATATATACCATTGTAGATTTTGAGATGAAGTTTGGGCTTCACTGATTTAGTTTATGAATATCATGATTGATGCTGGTTACCTTTTTAATGATTCCTATTTTTACCAAGGTCTTGGTACAGATCATCTGAGGATTGGTGATTTGACTTAAGAACCTTATGTCCAAAAGGATAGTGATTTCTATTGAATGTTGTGGATATGGAGTTTTACTTCTAACCCTTGGACCAGCTGCTCATTATCTGAAGCTTTATTAGTAAAAATTCTTTTGCTTACTGCAATGATATGATTGCATGAAGTTTAAGTAACTTGTAACTTAATGCAGCTGGAATTTGAGCAAGATTAAAAATTGCATGGGGTGAGAAGTTAGTATATGTAAGTGCATGTGTGCTAGATGTTAGGCAAAAATAGCTATAACTTATCATTCTGAGGGTCTTGGAGGACATGAGAGGATAATAAAAGAAGAAGGGACAAATTTTGCATAAAAGTTTATGGAGCCAGAATGACTGTGAAAAACCTGTAGTGCAGATAGATGCCTTTGCTTTAATCTTAACCGTGGAAGATTCAGAATCAACTTAAAGCTGTCTATATAGCATCTTTTATCCACTTTTTGGTTCCATCTGGCTATAATTAGAGTGCTGCTTGTTTTAAATGCTCTTGTTGTTTTAAAAACTGTTTATTTGCTTTTACAACAGTTTGTACACTATGGGTTATCCAATTGAAACTCTCTTTCAGGATAAGGTTCGGTCATGGGTTTTGGCTAGGGATAAAATGAAAGCTTAGAAAAAGGCATTTGAGTCTCTTGTCTGGCACTCCTGTAGTACTCAACTAAGAAGTTTTTGTCATGTTGTGCTTGTGGAGAATCCCCAGTAGTTTCCTAGGCCTGGCATTTTTCTTTTTTTGGGAGTAAATAGACTAATAACATTTATGGATTCAAGAAAGGAACTTTTCTTCAACTGGATGGCTTTCTGTTGGGAGTTAGGTCTTTTTTTACACCAATCTTATTCATACAGTTCAAGTTCATGTGGATTGAGACCATCTTAATTAAATCAGCTCATATGAAGTTAATAATCGTGCACAACAGCATATATGGTGCTTCCTAATATTTTTCTTTTGGTTAGTAATTTATTTGAGTGTTTCATTCAGGGAGGACGAGGCCTACATGCTACACTGAACTCTCATGCTAAAAAATTTGTGGGAATTCTCAATGGAATAGATACTGATGCATGGAATCCCGCTCGTGACACTTTTCTCAAAGTACAGTACAGTGCCTTTGATACTGAAGGAAAAGCTGAAAATAAAGATGCTTTAAGAAGAAAGCTAAGGCTTTCTTCTGCCAATATTAGACAGCCTTTGGTAATTATTATAAGCTTTTTCCCCTTCCTCTAAAAATAACACATGTTGATGAACATGATATGATACATAAATCATGCATCCTTGATTATGAGACCATAGCTTTTGATGGTGTGTCATCTCTTAGCATGACATAAATATAGAGTATATATATGCTTGAGCTTGATAACAGAAATATATTTCGGCATTGAGATGTATTATGTACAATTCGTTGAATTTGCAATTTTTCTTTTATTTTATTATTACTATTTATTTTTTTGGTTCAAAATTGAGAGTTTTATTTGTGTATTTATTGATTTCTTACTAAATTAACCATCATCTGCATTAATATGTGTGTACATATTTACATAAGTAGCAAATTACGAAAATAGCATAAGGGAATTTTGTCAATGAGCATGAATGGGGCATGAATATGATTGTCAAATAGGTCATAACGTGACAGAAAACATAATAATCGGTCAGGTGGTGGATGGAATAAGGTAGTTTTCAGACAAATCCATACTTGCACAGCATACCTATTACCTATTGCAACCCCTAGATTTTAAGACGTGCAGTGTTGTATAATATGTATTTGGTTATTTCATGTCCAGTCCATTTGATATTGTCAACCATGTTAACGTATAAGCTATTTGTTATTCTATTAATTAGCATCAAACTGGGTAACAAGTCTTTGAACAAGTGAGTAATGATGCAGTGTGCCCTTGGGCAATGTAGCATGATTTTTTCCTTTGCCTTGAACATTGAGAAGGAATTATTTTTGAGCATATTTGATTTTTATCCTCTGTGAGGGGTTCTTTGATGTAAGTTATGCCACTGAATCTCAACTGGAGTTGACTTCTGAAATTTGTTTTCTGTTCTTTTTACCACTACTCCCCAACAAACAAACAAACACACACATGCACCAAAAAAAAAAAAAAAAAAAAAGGGGACGGATGATGAGCAACATGAGGACAGTAAAATATTACACAACATTTTGTGGGAAAGTAATCTTGTACTTTCACAAAAAAAATGATGAAAAATATTTGGTTGCGAGGAAGATTACCTGTTTGAATCTCTTACTAACGTGGCAGTCCCAATGTAATTATTTCAATCATGACAAGGATTACATGTAATATTATTGGATTACAATAGCAGTGCAACATTTTGCTCTCAGTGCTGGTAGTCAGTTGTTTGCTGCATGACATTGATGTCATGACTTTGTTGTCGTGTTCAATGGAATAAAGGTTTTTCCATGAGCATAGTGCGTCTCATGTGGGCCTATACTCCTAAATTAAGCTAATTTGCTTACTAGACCTTCCTTGTTTGTTGTTGAGCAGGTTGGTTGCATCACAAGGTTGGTTCCTCAAAAAGGCGTGCATCTTATCAGGCATGCACTCTATCGGACACTGGAACTAGGAGGGCAATTCATCCTTCTTGGATCAAGCCCTGTGTCACATATTCAGGTAACAGATTACGATTCCTGTTTCATTTATGAGCTTTTCTTAACCTTGAATAGATGTAAGAAAATAATAAATATGACCAATCCACATCAGTTGATAAATGAAGGTTTTATATTTTCCTTTTAACTAAGTAATTTAGCTTTAATTTTAGCAGTTATTTATTGCTCCTAGAATCTTTCATTGAAAATTATATAAGAGGGATAAAAATCATAAATGATTTGGGCTGAGTAGAAAATAGTTGACACATAACATGTAATGGAGGGATTTTTCTGTTTATAAGTTTTACTAAAAATCCAGATTAGGATTTTTCTGTTTATAAGTTTTACTAAAACAAAAGATAAATTAGATGTCATAAATAATTCGTCTCTTTTCTTATTGTATTAAAATCCACCTTGAACCACTGAGATTGTTTTACGGAGACTACTGGTTAGTTAAAAATGTTTAAAATGGAATGATACAGATAAGATGAATGCAGGAGGGACTTAAAGTTGATCTCTAACTAAAATAACAGATTGAAAATCTGCAGAGACTATATGCAGTTATATTTCTAAACCTTTTATCTCGACTGCTTTCCTTAAAAAAAAATTTGCAGCTCCTTTGCTTGTTCATAGATCTGATCTACTTTACTTTGAGCATTGGTAGAATGCCAGCTGGTAAATACTCTTCCAGATTACAAGTTTTGGAAATTATTAGGCTATCCTTGTAAATTGCATATCTAGTTGCTAAATTTGAAAAATAGATGCATCACCTACCAACAA
The DNA here is from genome assembly GCA_013103745.1 of Gardenia jasminoides. NCBI lineage: Eukaryota > Viridiplantae > Streptophyta > Magnoliopsida > Gentianales > Rubiaceae > Gardenia > Gardenia jasminoides. The sequence goes on from CM023095.1 coordinate 22,727,354, forward strand.
TGAATCTTGAATCTCATAAAAATATGTTGACTTGGTATCATGCATCCATATTAGATGATTTTCTTCCTGAAGGTAAAGATATCATTTGATCTACCATGCAAGTACACTTAAGAGTAATTCTTCATATAAAAATCTCTGAGAGTTGTGAATCTAATAACAATGACATAACACTGTACAATAGAGTTCTCTTCACCGATCTAGTTCATTCAATATTCTCCACTGAGCATTTCCACACCATTTCCACAATTTTTGCAATCACTGAGCCAATATCCATAAGTAAAATGAACTAGCTTCTGACCCTCTAATAACTTTATCAATGAAGAAGAGCTTTGTTTCATACCTTATTCATCTTTCCTGTCATCCAAGTAGACCATAGTGAATAACAGTTTCTCACAGTGCAGAGAATCTATGGATTGTATTCTAGATCTTAACTCTTTGTATCAGTTTTTTTCTTGGTTATTTCTAAATTTCATTTCAAGTAACAATTTTGGATGTAGGCCTGGGGTATTTGAAATCCCATGTTTATGCTCGTCTCTTGGTGATCAACAATAAAGGGCTTCCTGAGCTATTATGCATGTCTTGAAATCTTGGACATAATTCTAATTCCATGTATGGTGTCTATTTCATTCTAGGAGTGGTTCTTTTTTTTCCTAATTGCAGCTCACATCAAATCACTTTCTCCTTGATCCTCTTAGCTCCCAAAATCACTGAAATTACTTTTAACAGTCCTCGAACATCTCCTTATCCCTCTGCATCTGGGGCTCAAATTTGCCATCCGAGCCAAACTTCACAATTTGTAGGCCCAAATGATATTAGAGCTTGGCTACATCTACCACCCTTTTTCCTTTATATTTTCCTTGTACTAGTTTTAGTTCTACTCTTCAAGTGGCTAGCACCATCTGGAAGTCTTAATTGCGTGGTTTATAATTACGAACTTAACAACATAAGTATCTTTTATCTTAGAGTTGAAGTGTTTGGTTTTATTTTTGGTAGTACTTCAACGAAGGCGTAGTACAAGACCTTAGGAATCTTTGGATTCATAAGATGCCTGTTTAATTTATTTAATTGAAGGTGTCACTTGGAATCCTCACACATTCTTGGCTGTGTGTGTATATTCATGACTGTGAAACACCAGAAATACTGCACAAGGTTATGTCCTAATTTATTCAATCAATTCCTAGGCTGCCTGATTATAAATGTTTAATAGATCTTCAGGTTTTTATCCATCTTGGAATATCCTCATGTTTATCTTATGTTCTGAAGTAAATTACAAGCAACGGAGTTTAGGTTATCTTTCTTCTGTAGCTTTTTTGTAGGTTTATGTTTTCATATGCTTTGCTTCCAAACTATAGTCTCTAATGTTTTTATACAGAGGGAATTGAAGACATAGCCAACCAGTTTCAGAATCATGAAAATGCAAGATTGTTATTGAAGTATGATGAGTCTCTTGCCCGTTTTATATATGCTGCATCTGACATGTTTGTCATCCCCTCCATCTTCGAACCTTGTGGCCTTACACAGGTAAATTGATGTCTCAGTAACAGTGACAAATATAGCTGAATTATAAACACTTTTCTTTCCTCATACTGGGTTAGAATGTGCAGATGATTGCAATGAGATATGGATCCATCCCAATTGTGAGAAAAACTGGAGGTCTAAATGACAGGTGGAGTAATCATGATAAAGATAGAATTATTGCATCGTCACAGCTAACTATAACAAATCCGTTTATCATATTAATTTATTTTGGGCAGATAACGGGAATCGAACCCGCGTCTTCTCCTTGGCAAATAGAAATTTTACCATTCAACCTTATTTGCACTTTCTGTTCTTGATATATAATGCATCCACACAATAGTAAATTAATAAAATTAATATATACCTGGATCATTTGTGTATAGTGTCGAACCAGATACTCTCCTAAGGGTGATTCCAATTATTTTAAACTATTTTACAATCAAAAGTAGGAATATGTGGTTTGGTTATTCAAGAGGTAACTCATCCTGATTTATGATAATTCCATTTTATTTTGGCTGGTCAAATAATACTTGGAGAATTGCCTTATGCTTTTGATTTGCTCTTACAGTGTTTTTGATGTTGATGATGATACGATACCTGAAGAGTTCAGAAATGGATTCACATTTTCAACAGCTGATGAGCAGGTCATTCCTAATTCAAAGATGTATAAACTGTCTATCCATTTTCCCATTTAAGCACTAAATCAAAAGCGTCGAGTGTCTCTGTTTTGCATGTTGGATAACAAGATTTATCCACCATTACATGGATTAAGCTAACTCCACTTCTTTTGTTACGGAGTTTTTATTTTCAAGGCTACTTCCACTTCTTTTGAGGGTTTGGTTTATCTTTTGCCTCAAGTGACTATGACACGTATGAAAAGATACTTGATTTATTGCACTAATTTCCCTTGATTTAGTTACACCTCCTGCCATTTTGAATTCCATAATTGAAATTTAGGTTCGATGATCAACATTTTTGATTTCATGATGGTGTAATTATTCTTTTCTGGCTCCTCCTTTGATGATTTTTTTTCCTTTTCTCACTTCTAAGTTTTATTGTCTGCTTGTCTTAACTATCTATTTTTGGTTAAAAGTTTCTCTTAGATATTATAGACTCTAGACCAGAATCATTATGCTACTTGCCTTTGCTGTGTAATGCCAAGGTGTTTCCTGCTTCCTTTGCATGGTTGTTAGCTTTATATAATGCTACTTCTTATACTTTATGTACCAAGGGAGGTAGTACCTCACATGTCAACATTTATATTTATTTACCTTAAAAAAGCCTTAACAGATTAATGCAGTTTTGTCACTTTCCGCTTTATACCAGATGTTTCTAGCACTTTCTTTGTTGGTGTTGCTAGTCTAAGTATGATATCTGTTTCTGAATAGAGATTTTTTTAAAAAAAATTTCTCAACTTGTGCCGAATTCGGGTCATCTGCAGGCGTTTAACAATGCCTTGGAACGTGCCTTTTCCCATTATAAGAACGATAGTGAATTTTGGCAAAAATTTGTTCAAAAGGTTATGAGGATTGACTTTAGCTGGGACTCGTCAGCCTCTCTATACGAGGAGCTTTATGAAAAGTCTGCGGCAAGAGCTAGGGCTGCAAATCGTGCCTGAATTCTAAATACGGGCATGACCCATTTTTTTCAATCTGATGCAACTGATATCCAGACTAGCTGTGCACTGCTAATTTGTTGCTTGACGAGCATACGTATTACTCAAGAAGGCATACCTGACGTGCCTACAATGGGAGCTGATAGAATTACATTGGCATCTTACCTCTGGATCACATCAACAGTATGAGCGGGACCAGATCGAATCTCCATTTTCTAAAATTCTTTTGTTGACACAATCTTTACTCTGTAAATGAATTACAGCACGTTAGTATATATTGCTAGGTTTAAAGTTTGTATAAGCTATATATTGCTAGGTTTGTAAACCTATACATTGCTAGGTTTAAAGTTCGAGAATGTGCAGAGAACTAATTTACAGAGGCACATTTAGTGAAATCTGAAGATCAAATACTTGTAAAGAGTCTAAATCACTTCTTAATAGTCGCCATCTCATACATCCGGAAGTGCAAGCTGGCTAGAAAAGGAATAAGTAATTTCTTGTTATTAGTGAGAAGAATTTGGGAGCCATAAAGATTTCTGAGAAAAATTTATTTTCACTGAATTCCTCTCTACTTGTTTTTGAGGTCTTGTTTTACCATGAAACAAACTACAACATATATTAATCCAAGTTGTAAGGTGCCTCTATTAATCTGCAACAGCGAGGCTTTTCTTTAGAACTCCATATGAAGTGACCACCAGTTTAATTTTGGACAGGGCTCTACCCCCGTATAACTAGTGTTGATTACTGACAATATTTTGCCAAAAACAAAAGCACAAAAAATGCATGGAACAAAAGAGAGAATCAGAAAAACGAGACTCGATTGAAGCACACCAAAATTCACTTTATATTCTCCATTAATTCACAAGAATGTTACAGATCCATTGATCAATCTGGTCCTAGTAAGAAATTCATTTTCCGGGAACAAAGTTGGTGGCGTATGCCCAAGCATTGTTGTTAACAGGGTCTGCAAGGTGGTCAGCAAGGTTTTCCAAAGGACCCTTGCCAGTGACAATAGCCTGGACAAAGAATCCGAACATGGAGAACATGGCCAATCTACCATTCTTGATCTCCTTTACCTTGAGCTCAGCAAAGGCCTCGGGATCATCAGCAAGGCCTAGTGGGTCAAAGCTGCCACCTGGGTAGATTGGGTCGGTCACCTCACCAAGTGGTCCGCCGGCAATGCGGTAACCCTCGACGGCTCCCATCAAAATAACTTGGCAAGCCCAGATGGCCAAGATGCTTTGGGCGTGGATCAAGCTTGGGTTGCCGAGGTAGTCGAGTCCACCCTCCTGGAAGATTTGGGATCCAGCCTTGAACCACACGGCCTCACCGAACTTGACTCCATTGCGAGACAACAGCTCGGGGAAGACGCATCCAAGGGCTCCAAGCATGGCCCATCTGCAGTGGATCACCTCGAGTTCACGGTTCTTGGCAAACGTCTCGGGATCAGCTGAAAGTCCAGCGGTGTCCCACCCATAGTCCCCGGGGAATTCACCGGTGAGGTAGCTTGGAGGCTCACCGGAGAATGGACCCAAGTACTTAACACGGTCTGGGCCATACCATGGGCTGCCGGATGAGACAGGTCTGGTAGTTCTCTTCATTGAGATCCTTCCATTTCCCATCAGCTCAGGGGCGGAGGGAGAGAGTTTCACTGCCTGTCCGGCGAAGGACGGAGAGGAGAGAGCCATAGTTGAGGCAGCCATGATTCTGAGCAATGGAAGATCACTTGGTTTTTTGAGTCACTGAAGTTTTTTTCTTGGTGATGGTGGACGAGTTGGCTTATTGGTAGTCATTTATAGGAACTAAGGCAACGGCCCTCCTTATCTTAGCATATCAATATCTTGATTTTCATTGGCCTTCAAGATTCTGGTTTTGTATCTCCTTGACATCAATTGTCCACGTAGCACTCGAAGAATCCATCTGCTCAGATAGTTTGTAGACGTCAACCACTAGATTTGTTGCACGTCTGCCACTCAGGATTGCATCAAGCTATTGGATGGAGGGGTACAGATTTCAGATATTTTTTCAGCTTCATCATGCACCGTAGGAGACTGCTTTTCTGATTGCAGTAGGGATTGAACTTGTTATATGTTGTATATCTTCAAAATTTGGCTCTGATAATGAGAATCTGAACCTTGTGCTTAGAGGTGAAAAATGCTAAAAATTTGTACAGTACTTGGCTATATGCGTCACAAAATGTGTTGCAAGGTTGGAGCAAGACTGACATTTTGCAATCATATAGCAAAAATGTTAAGCTAAAGCATTTTTGCCTTTACATTTTAGCTTGACCTCAAAAAATGTTCTAATTTGAAGAGATATTCTAAGTTGTATAACCACGAGAAACAAAAATGCAGATTGCCAACACCGGGAAAAAGACGAATTTTTATGGGAAAAACAGCAAGAGGATAATAATTTTTTTTTTTTGGTCAGTGCGCAAAATACTTAATTAATATGGTATGTGACACGCTAAACATCGTCAAGTTCAGTTCAAGGTTTTAGAGCAAGACTTCTTCCGTGATCTAGTTGTCCTCTTATATCATCTCATGCTATATGAGGTGAAATATCAACAACAATTTTGTTTTTACTTCAGAAATTTGCTACCATATTAGAATTCATGTAGACTACAATCTTGAATTCACTTCAAGGATTGGCAAGAACTAGATTTGAGATACGTTAGCTACATCACCTTCTACAAAGTGCACAGAAGAGTGTACACCTATACAACCAAATGATCTTGCCTTTTATCTTTCCCTTTTTTCCCGTTATGGAGTTTTGGCATTTTATGGTTCTATCACATTGTGGCATGAAATTCTTGTGCTTGTCAAATTTCACATTAATTGCTACTAAGCATTCTAGTCAAAATCGCAGTGCTATAATACAGTATCACAAGGTACTTTGACATTGCATGGGTGAAGTAATGTCAAATTCAAGACATGATTAATAGCACAATGTACAGCGACCTCACAATAAATTTCTGAAAATTACAGGCAATAAGAATTTGGGTTTTTCTTTTTTTTTTTTTTTTTACTAAATGGTGCAATAAATGTCCAGACTAAATTTTTGACATCATATATATTGAGGTTTTGGACTCGCATCAGTCTGTTCAGTAATTATTTCGTCTTGCAGTCAATAGAAAATAGCTTTTATGCCCAGTGCCCACAGCCCTCTAAGAGTTGCTGAAAAACCTCGCCTAGAGTTAATGTTAAAGGAAGCCAATGCCTATCGATTCTTCTTGTGTAGCATTAAACAAGTTTTTCTAGTTTTAAACCTAGCTACAGAAAATAATGTTGCCATGTTTATGAAATATCAGATATAAATGTGCAACTGTTTTTACGATTCTTTGTTTCTGATTAGGTTACGTATTTAATCCATCTCGTCAAAAGGCAAGACACTGACCATGGATATCCACGTAGAGGCCTTCCTTAGCCGCATAATGCAAGTTATGATGGTCAATTCCTGAGATTTTCAAAGAATTCTAATGGTCAGAAATATGTATTCTCAGCCAACCACACAAGTCAAGTGGTCCTAATGAAAACATGACCTGTCAAACTGCATGGTTTGTCCTTTTTTGTTATTTTGTGTTATTGTGTGTCTGCGTGTTAGAGAGAGAGAGAAGAAAAAGAACTAAGCCATCCTTTTTCACAAAGATTTTTGTTACAGCTCTTAAATTTTGGAAACTATAAAATTGTGATGCTATATCTAAAAAGATATTCTACTATCCCCGCGTACAAATGGCAGTCCCTGGTTGGTTAAAAGATTCACCTCCTGCTTTGGGTGAGATTTTTGGAATGAGAAAGAAAATGAAAATGAAGATCCAAATGTAGTGGTTTAAGGCATTGCCAAATGGGCATTCAATATCAAGCCCTCAAAATGTCAGCAACCAATGAAAATACAGATAATGATATTCAAAGATAAGGACCTAGGGCAGTCCTCCTCATATTTATACGTTCTGGTGTACATGGGCCATCAAAACTCAAGCCACAAGAAACATTGTACCATTCTTCTAGCTTCGATAGTTCCATTCAGGGTGCTAATTTCAATCATACAATGGCTGCTTCAACAATGGCTCTCTCCTCCCCATCCTTCGCCGGAAAGGCAGTGAAACTCTCCCCCTCCGCCCCTGAGCTGATGGGAAATGGAAGGATCTCAATGAAGAGAAGTACCAGGCCTGTCTCATCCGGCAGCCCATGGTACGGCCCAGATCGTGTTAAGTACTTGGGCCCATTCTCGGGTGAGCCCCCAAGCTACCTCACTGGTGAATTCCCCGGGGACTATGGGTGGGACACCGCTGGACTTTCAGCTGATCCCGAGACCTTTGCCAAGAACCGTGAGCTCGAGGTGATCCACTGCAGATGGGCCATGCTTGGAGCCCTTGGATGTGTCTTCCCCGAGCTGTTGTCTCGCAATGGAGTCAAGTTTGGTGAGGCCGTGTGGTTCAAGGCTGGATCCCAAATCTTTCAGGAGGGTGGACTCGACTACCTGGGTAACCCAAGCTTGATCCATGCCCAAAGCATCTTGGCCATCTGGGCTTGCCAAGTTATCTTGATGGGTGCTGTCGAGGGTTACCGTGTTGCCGGTGGACCACTCGGTGAGGTAACCGACCCAATCTACCCAGGTGGCAGCTTTGACCCACTGGGCCTTGCTGATGATCCTGAAGCCTTTGCTGAGCTCAAGGTAAAGGAGATCAAGAACGGGAGGTTGGCCATGTTCTCAATGTTCGGCTTCTTTGTCCAGGCCATAGTTACCGGAAAGGGTCCATTGGAGAATCTAGCTGACCACCTTGCAGATCCAGTTAACAACAATGCTTGGGCCTATGCCACAAACTTTGTCCCTGGGAAATGAGCGTGTGATGTGATTGTTTTTCGTGGTTTGTGGTTCCAAAAGTGTGTATAGTAAGCTGCTCTAGTCATTTTGTTTGTGAGCATCAAAGCTCAATTGTCGGCTCGATAGCATGTTATATTGGTGGAAAATCGGTCCAAACTAATGTTAAACAAGTGTTTTTGGCAGTATGATTGAGTGAATTTTATTGATTTCCTTACTATTGTTCCCATGCAATCTTTTCCTCATCCTAAAAGCCGCAAGAAAAATGATAATAACATAGAATTCGAAGTGGTGCAATTACAGGGCAAAAAAACACAATTAAAGTTAACAGATATAAAAGCTTGATCTTTGTCAAGTCGAATTGTTTAGGGAAACTTATTTCGATTACAGTTTATTCTATCAAGAAACTAAAATGAATTTTGTTTCGTGGGGTGCACACTTAGAACATACATGGATATACAATCAATTTGATTATCGAGTTCTCTTTGTGCAATCAAATACTAAAATTTATCAAACTTTCTACTATTTAGATAGCCCAATGAGTGACAGTGATAAAAATGACGTTCAGACAAAATGACACAAGATAATTGAAATGGAAACTAACAATACAAAGGACCTCGGGTTTTGAATTTTCTTAATTATATTGCCTTTGCAAATGCAACTACTATAATTGATTGATTTTTCATTTTTCTTTTTGGCTAAGTAGGGATTGTAATTTCCTTATATGTAATACATATTTTTTAGAACATACCAATCATAGTTATGTAACAACTTTATACTTATTTTCATAATATAAAATTTACTAAAAGTTCATTTGATTATTTGAATTTACTTATTTAGTCACAATGATATATCTCTACTTTCATAGATTACAACCTAAGTTTAATACTTTTACTAAATAGTATTATACTACTACTTCATTTTGTTATTCAACCTTAAATAGTTTACAGCAAATGACATGTCAATTGCCAAACGTGGAATAAAAAATATTAAATCATTTGCACAAAGTATATTTTCGGCCAACCAAATTCCATACCATATAACGAAAGATTCCATTAGAAATCTTAGGATAAGAAACTTAGCTGTAAATAATGAAAGAAAACATGACTTTTTGAACCTGGCTTTGGCAAGTTCAATCGTCTCACAAAAAAAAAAAAAAAAAAGCTTTTGGACTTTGGGTTCATCCTATGAGCCTCGGAGTTAGATCACATACATATTGGGGCTTCAAGCCTATTTTAGTTTGGGCCTAAGCTCACAATTGACACACAAAACATATTACATGTTATTACACAATTATTATGCGTTATGAAGGATTAATCACACTTTGCTCCTCACTTACAACCAAAAAAAAAAAAAAAGGAGAGATTTAAAAAAAAAAGTTTGCTCCTTAAGGTTTGGGGATAGTTACCCTTTACCTAAACCTTAAAATTATATATACCCCAAAGAACACTAGTCAACATTAAAAATCTTAACTACATCAATAAAAATCAGTGTTATAACAACATTGACCTTTTACTATTGAAATAATGCATAGCTTGCTATTTTTCTCTTTTATTACTGAAAAAAAGTGAGGTTTGATTGTAATCTCTATTTCACTCCACTAAATTTAAAATTAGAGCATACTAGCCAATTTTAACAATTTTGATTAAGTATTTAATGCTTGAATAATTTGACAAATAAAAAATTAACAGTGATTAACAGTGATATTCTTCTAATAATTTACATAAACTAACAAATAAAAATTACTACTTAAAAAATTAACAAGATTTTTTTAAAAAAATAATAAGCTTAATATGACCTTATGTTTTCAAATTTGTGCTAACTTTACTTATTGTTATTATTGTGTTATTTATCATTATCATTTAATTTAAATTCCAACATGCTGAAACAATGCATTAGAAAATAACCATTAACCCACAAGAATATTAAATGATTTTAAGGATAATAAATTAAGCTTTTTTTGTCAATTTGACTTTTGGACGGTAGATGCCATAGAGAAGATGTTTATTTTTTAGCAATAAAAAGGAAATAATTGTAAACTATAGATAAGTTTAAAAAAAATGAAAGAGCAATACTGTTATTATGCATAACTGTATATATTTTAAAGTTTTAGACCCCAAAAACTCAAGAGTCAAAGTATTATGATATATATAATTTCAAAAATTTACACATAAATATAAGTATGATATACATAATCCAATTGGGCATGAATCCCAAAATTAGTCCACAATTAAATCAAGCCTTACATTCAGTTGTGTTCAGATCAACCTTACCCTATTGACAATCCTAATCATACCATTATTCAAATGACATACTAAATGCAAGGTACAAGAAATAAAGGAAAAGTGATTTAAAAAATGCTTCAGCCAAAAGTAGGAGAGAGCCACTCCTTCTTCCTTCCTCAAGCTCATCTTCAAGACCAAGAAGCCCCTAGAAAACTAGGGTTTTTAATTGAATTCTAAGCTAAAACTTGCCTAAAAACTTAGCGCCTCTTGTTTCCCCATCATGTTCTATAAGGGATGCACTAGGGCTTAAAAGAGTGAGGAAAAGGTGAAAGAAAATCTAAAATGCCACTTGCTATTTCTAAATGTCCAAAATACCCGGTGCCATAGCACGCACTGGTGAACTTATTAGACCAGCACCATTACTTCTTAGATCTCTTTAATTTCGCTAGATGAATGGCCAAATGGCTTCGAGTCTATTGTTTCTCTCGTCCATCCAGCACCATTGGTCTTTCTTGCACTAATTTTGTTTTAGCTAATTGCAAGTCAGTGGCAAGCCGGTTGTGCAACCTGCTTTTGTGTTTTTATTCTGTCCAGGGCCAGTTGTTATTTTTGCTACTTATTTCACCTTTTCCAATGCTCAACACAGCTCCACATCTTCGTTTTGGGAGATTTTACCAACAATTTTTTTTCAAAACCCAAAAATACACATTTCAAACATCCAAATCAATATTTTTGTCAAGAAACAACAACTAAAATACATGCACACTAATTACTAAACAATATTCTATGAAAGTAATCTAATGGAACTTTAGTATGTTAGGAAATTGGCTTAATTTCTTTTAGACAGGTTTCTTATTTTGTGTGTGAAATAGTTAGTTTCCTAGTTGGTTTAGTTACTTGGAGTAGTAGCCAAGGAATTCCCTATTTGTATGAGTTTAGGAATTAGAAGTTATTTCCTGTTATTAATTAGGTATTGGCCAAGTAATATGGTCTATAAATGGGTAGGGTTTGGCATACTACAAGGGGACACACAAGGTGCAACATGTAGCCTCATACATGGGGTGAGAGAGGGTTCTTGGGAGGGTGAGAGAAATTATACAAGGGATTGGGTTTGGATTCCAGTTGTATTTTTGTATGGGGTTTTTCTCTCATAATAAAGAATGGGTTTTCTCTCCGTGGATATAGACTCAATGGTGGAGTCAAATCACGTTAAATCTTGCATCGCTTGTATTTCATGCTTGTCGCTTGTTTGTCATTAAATTGACGTGTTCTTGATTTCTCAATAGTCATGTATTCCACATCCGGATCCCAATAAACTGGTATTAGAGTGGGTTCCTGGTTGGATCCTAGTGGAGTTGAAATTAATTGGGTTGGTGGCTTTACCAATTCAACAATTTAATGGGTGATATCCTTGTGTCAATGCCTTGACAAGAAACATGAAAGGTAAAGGATGAGAAGTCAGAAAATATGGAGATTCTTGACGATGAATCTAGGTAGGTGATTTAAGGATCAAGGAAATGTTTGAGTCCAATATCGATTTTGGACGTGAATCGGTGGAGACTTTCTCACAACTCTAGCAGTTGATAATTCATCCTAGTGATTTTTTGATTTGGATTGTGTTCTTTAGGAGGTGTGGCATAGGTCCTAATGAAACAAAAGAATCTAACTTCCATGCGCCAGGAGATTCTGATGGCTACGAAATTTTCGTTGTAGGTGGAGTCTTGGAAACCACACATGGGGAGACAATTCTGAGGATGGGAAGAAGTATGGTGATTTTACCACTTGGTTACCTCAATGGTCATGAACAAAGAAGGAGATCCCAAGTTGCAAGTGGTGCTGAGAAGAAATCCTGTGGAAGAGAGATAGTGAATTGAGACACCTTTTCGCGAGTCAACTGGAGGTTGGACTCATTTAACTACACATGTTCATTTGCCTATTGAATTAATTGGTGTTGGAACTGTATTGATTCAGGTGTGTAGTTTGATACCATATTATTTGGTAGTCGAAGGCAATGGATTGCTAAAAGAAATATTCGTCAAGGTGGAGATTTATTAGGAAATTGGCTTAATTTCTTTCAAACAGGTTTCTTATTTTGTATGTGAAATAATTAGTTTCCTAGTTGGTTTAGTTACTTGTAGTAGCAAGGAATTTCCTATTTGTATGAGTTTAAGAATTAGAAGTTATTTCCTATTCTGCATATAATTAGAAACTAGTAGTTATTTCCTGTTATTACTTTGGTATTGGCCAAGTAATATGGTCTATAAATGGGTGGGATTTGGTATACTACAAGGGGACACACAAGAGGCAATATGTAACCTTATATATGGGGTGTGAAAGGGCTCTTGGGAGGTGAGAGAAATCATAAGGGATTGCATTTGGATTCCAGTTGTATTCTTGTCTAAAGTTTTTCTCTCATAATAAAGAAAGGATTTTCTCTTCGTGGATGTAGACTCAATGGTGGAGTCAAACCGCGTTAAATCTTGTGTTGCTTGTATTTCATGCTTGTGGCTTGTTTGTGATTAAATTGTTGTATTCTTGATTTCTCAATAGTCATGTATTCCACGTCCGAATTTCAACAAACTGGTATTAGAGTGGGTTCGTGGTTAGATCCTGGTGGACTATTGAGATCAATTGGGTTGGTGGCTGTACCAATTCAACAATTTAATGGGTGATATCCTTGTGTCAATAGTTTGACAAGTAGTATTGAAGGTAAAGGATGAGAAATTGGAAAGTATGGAGATTCTTGACAATGAATCTACGTAGGTGATTCAAGGATCAAGGAAAAGGTTGAGTCCAATATCGATTTTGGACATGAATCGGTGGAAACTTTCTCACAACTCCAGCGGTTGATAATTCATCCCAGTGATTTTTTGATTTGGATTGTGTTCTTTAGGTGGCGTGGCATAGGTCCTAACGAAGCAAAAGAATCTAACTTCCATGCGCTAGGAGATTCTGATGGTTACGAGATTTTCATTGTAGATGGAGCCTTGAAAACCACACATGGCGAGACAATTCTAAGGATGGGAAGAAGTATGGTGATTTTACCACTTGATTACTTCAATGGTCATGAACAAAAAAGGGTATCCCAAGTTTTAAGTGGTGGTGAGAAGAAATCCTATGGAAGAGAAATGGTGAATTAAGGCATCTTTTCGCGAGTCAACTGAAGGTTGGACTCAGGGTAACTGTACATATTCATTTGCTAATTAAATCAATTGGTGTCGGGGCTGTATTGATTCATGTGTGTAGTTTGGTACAATATTGTTTGGTAGTCGAAAGCAAATGATTGCTAAAAGAAATATTCGCCAAGGTGGAGATTTGTTAGGAAATTGGCTTAATTTCTTTTAGACAGGTTTTTTATTTTGTATGTGAAATAATTAGTTTCCTAGTTGGTTTATTATTTCGAATAGTAGCCAAGGAATTTCCTATTTGTATGAAGTTATTTCCTATTCTATATAGAATTAGAAACTAGCAGTTATTTCCTGTTATTACTTGGGTATTGGCCAAGTAATATGGTTTATAAATATGTGGGGTTTGGCATGCTACAAGGGGACATACAAGGGGCGACATGTAACCTCATACATGGGGTGAGAGAGGGTTCTTGGGAGGTGAGAGAAATTATACAAGGGATTGGATTTGGGTTCCAGTTTGTATTCTTGTATGGGGTTTTTCTCTCATAGTAAAGAATGGGTTTTCTCTCCATGGATATAGATTCAATGGTGGAGTCGAACCACGTTAAATCTTGTGTCGCTTGTATTTCATGCTTGTCGCTTGTTTGTCATTAAATTGTTGTGTTCTTGATTTCTCAATAGTCATGTATTCCATGTCGGTTCCCAATATAGTATTTCGTATTTTCATTTTTATAATCTCTATTTAAAAGTACTTCAGTATGGGGCCAAATCAAAATGCATATCATCATCGATTCATTCAACAAAGTAAATATTTTTTTATTTGGTTTATTTGACAATTTAAAGAACTTAATTTCTCTTAAACTTTTATATATATATGTTCAAGAGAAATTAATTAAAAAAAAAGTTAAAGAGAAATTAACTTCTTTACATTGTATGTTGTGTGTGTTGGCTAGTAAATTTCACCATTTCCTAGATGTCCAAGTGAAATAATTTCGTTTTCCTTTGTATGCAATGTTTGCCATCTAAACCACAATTGCTGAACTAATTCTTTTTTTTTTCTCCTTTTGCCATGGCCTTGAATAGTGGTAATGGGTTGGGTGGGGAAGATCCCCGCCTCCCGTCCCATTGCCAAATAACTCCCTCCATCCCCCGCCCCGCCCCACTCCGTCCCGTTTCCTCCATGGTCCCCCACGAGGGAAGAAATCAAGTTGTCACATCTAAAATCTACTCATCTGCAAAATAATTGTATAGATCTTCATTCTATCTCAAATATCAATAAGACATGCTAAAGCTCTCAACCTTAAACCATTCATCGAATTGCAAATAATAATAATTAAAAAAGATTAGCAAACTCTCAATACTATGAAAATGACATTAATATGTTCTAACTAAGATGATAATAGGTCAATGTCACAATAGTATATCCTCTTACAATGACATATACAAATATATATATATATATATATATACACACACATATATATATGTATGTATGTATGTATGTATTATATTTAATATGCGGAGAACGGGGCGAGGGATGGGGCGGGTGTATGTTGCCTCCCAGCCCCGTTTTAAGGCGGGGAGAAATTTTCTCCCTCCCTTCCCGCCTTATTTCTCCCCTCGGGGTGGGCACCCGCCCTCGTTGCAATCTTTAGCCGTGCATTACACTTTAAGCATAATCCAACTCAAAGACGGAGACAGTATGGGGATAGTGAGGGCAATAAATACTTACAGGTATACTTTCATAAGTTTGCCCCAGGAATTAGAGTTTAATGTCCTTATTAACAAAAGTTAATATAATTTGAACCTTCAATCCTTTATCTCTAAATATATATTTAAAAAGTGGATTATCACCTTGTAAGCATGACTCAAACGAGATATCTATTATCTCGCTTTATTGACAAGTTGAGCTACTATATAAATCAATTCTCCTTTATTACTTTGATTCACATGTGCCAAAAATTCACAATCTACATATTACTTAGGGACTTGAGAAAAAGAAGGCCATTTTATTCTTTACACTTAGATTAGAACCATCTATAACACAACTTTGCACTTCTCCTTCTTTCTTAGTATACTCTCAATACATATTCAAAAAGCTTTCATAATTTTTTCTCTACATATTGAAACTCATGAAAATTGCTAACTTTTTTTTTTCATTTCACCATTACAGATAGAAAAAATTACTTTGGGACTTGAGATTAAAAGTAACGAAATCCTTTTCTAGAGAATTGAAGTTTGGAAGTAGTGGTTAAATCCTCACTGAGATTTTAGATTAGAAGTGGAGAAATCCAAAGAAGAATTGATTAATAAGATTAGAAGTGGAAACTTGAAAGAAGAATTGATTAGTAAGAGAGATTACTATTGTTTCCTAAGTAGCCAAAGAAATCAAAAGTACTCTTTACTTGGTCACATCATCAGTAAATTGTCTAACTTCTTGTCTTTTATCTACAGAAATGTGATTAAGTTCTAGTTTTTATACAATTGTTTTCAAGGAGAAATTTTTAAAATTATTTATAGTTTATAGCTTACACTTATACTTCATGGTTTATATGGTGAAATTATTTTTTTATAGTTCATTTTTCAATTAATATCTAATTTAATATTTAATTTCCCAGGAATTAGAGGCCGGGTTCTAATCACTCTATCCCCTTCTCACTTTTTAAATCCCATCATTCTTCTATTAAATAGAATATATTTTATTTCAATTAATTATGGAAAGCTATTACAAAATAAAGACTATGAATCAAGAAATAACGAAAATTTTCTTAGAATATAGGTAAAAAAAAATTTGATTGGCAAATATTGCCAATCAAAGGAGCAATTGCAAAAGTACGCCCCCGTGCTTGGGAAACATGGGGGGCTTCAAAAAAGTTTTTTTTTTTAAATCACACAAGGCCTCCACATTTTAGAAATGCAGAGGTCCTATTTTGCTGAAAGGCTCCTACTTGTGTGCAAATTATGCCTTCCACATTTCTAAAATGCAAAAGGCATGCTAAAAAAAAAGTATTTGACAGAAATCTAACGGTCATAATATAATGGTAAAGCCATCACAAGTTTGGCTATAAATACTTCTCCGCACAAATCACTTTTGTCGCACACTTTCTCAACATTTCCTCGCTCTCTCTCTCTCACTCCTCTACCCGTACATTCCACTGGTTATTTTTTTCGAACACTTAGGTGTCTAGCTCTCTCTCACTTCTCTCCCTGCCTCTCTGTTTGCATTTTATCCCAGCAATCGTGGAGTGATTTGTGTCGCTATTGATTTGTCTCTCAACCTCCAACATTGTGGACTCCATCAAGCCTTTTGAGTTTGTGACGTTCAGCTCTTCATTAATCGCGCCCCAAGTTTTTGACATTTGGCTAGATATCAAATTATAGGTTAATAGAATTTATATCCAGCTATTATTATTATTAAGATTTGCAATTATATTAATTAC
Source organism: Gardenia jasminoides (assembly GCA_013103745.1). Lineage (NCBI taxonomy): Eukaryota > Viridiplantae > Streptophyta > Magnoliopsida > Gentianales > Rubiaceae > Gardenia > Gardenia jasminoides. Next base: position 22,744,101 of record CM023095.1, read on the forward strand.
AATTTATAAATTGTAATATAATTAATTTTCTGTCTCGTTGTTAATATCATGAATTGCAATTTTGGGGTTTATCACAATTTATACATTGCAATAGAATTATTTACATTGGCTCTATTACTTATATATATGTAAGTGTAGGAATTGATGTAAATTAGATGATAATTTAAGTTATGTTTCTGAGCATGAATTAAGTCGAATGTAATTTCAGTATGTTTTTAGTCTGATTTAATCCATATGCTTAAGTTGTGTAGTCTTGATATGATCCATGGCTGCCCAAGATGGAGGAAATCGTTGGAAATCTTACAAGTCCATTAGCTTTGAGTCGTGGGTTGTATTACATCCATTTCAGTAGTTTTATAGTAGTTTTATTAGTTGAATAATTGGCTACGTGCATGTTGCACATTAGAGGAGCCTTGGTTAGTTTTGTATGTTAGGTGAATTGGTTAGGTCATTCAATAAAGAGTTCGGCCAAGCCTTGTGTGCCAACCGAACCCTAGTAGTTATGCTTAGTCGTTATTAGTTCATTGGCTAACCTTAGCCAAGTAGGGTTAGGTTTACATAGGATTAGACTATTTAAAGGCTTACAGGCCGCATGTAATCATAGACAATCCAAATTAATCGTTTCTTGCTTTAGCAAAACGTTGAGAGTTCTCTCAAACGCTTCTTTGAAGCTTTCTTGAATATCTTAGATATTTCTTTGATATTCGTTTGACTTATCAATCTAGGAAGACGCTAGGTTGTGGCGTCTTCTACCAATACCGAGGTTCGTTGGCCACGTGATCAACGGGTTTAGGTCTATTCCGCTGCGTTCGTGTCTCAAGCGTCGATATGTCTTCTAGATCCTAGTCTCGTCTTGTACGGGTTTCGTCACACGGCTGGCGACGTTCGTATCATTGAGATATTCAAGAAAGCTTCAAAGAAGCGTTTGAGAGAACTCTCAACGTTTTGCTAAAGCAAGAAATGATTAATTTGGATTGTCTACGATTACATGCGGCCTATAAGCCTTTAAATAGGCTAATCCTATGTAAACCTAACCCTACTTGGCTAAGGTTAGCCAATGAACTAATAACGATTAAGCATAACTACTAGGGTTCGGTTGGCACACAAGGCTTGGCCGAACTCTTTATTGAATGACCTAACCAATTCACCTAACTAACATACTAAACTAACCAAGGCTCCTCTAATGTGCAACATGCACGTAGCCAATTATTCAACTAATAAAACTACTATAAAACTACTGAAATGGATGTAATACAACCCACGACTCAAAGCTAATAGACTTGTAAGATTTCCAACGATTTCGTCCATCTTGGGCAGTCATGGATCGTATCATTCCCCTCCTCTTAAAGGCGATTTGTCCCCAAATCGAAGTTGGAGGATAGGGCCAACGACATCACCTTCATGAAAATAATCCACGTGACATGTCTCTTGCACAAGCGTAGGATCCACATGATTTTTGGCACAAAAGGCAACTCGTAGTAAGGAACTGGGTTCAACTCACAACTATCCTTGAGGTAATAACTCAGCATATCACATGTAGGATGAGTTTGATGGTGCTTTTCATTGGCGTGGCCAGTTTTGAGTTGATATACTTCAACGAAGTCAACCCGAGGAGATCCAACTTCTAGAAAATCAATGTTGAGGAACTCCGTGCAGTGAACAAGGGTGGCTAAGGTTGCTCCAAAGGCTGGTTTGTCCACTTGGATTGCAACTTGGGTACCTTTCTCATGAACCTGACCAGTTTTGAATTCGAGTGCTTGGGCAAAGCGGCTCCACATAGATGTAACTCCAAATAGATAAATGCCATGGAAACTCTCGAACTGAACAAATGATTTGGGAATAGCACATTGTATTACCAAGATCACTTGCTCTTGCTCAACCTGCGTAAAACGTGAAGTGTTAAACACAACAAAGGTCCAAGTGTTAGAACAAGAAGATTGCTCATGAATCTCCTCATTATGCACAATGACGCTCAAATTTTTCACGTCGTCACAACGTGTGATACACTCCTGTGGCAGCTCATCAACTTTCAAATTCACCTCATTCTCAAGATTATCACTAGGCAAATCAAGTTTTTCCTCGTGCATAGGCATTTCTTCAATCAACGTTGAACTAGAAGGAGCATCTTCCTTAGGACCGTTGGTTGGAGCACGATTATTTTGTTCAAAGTACACTTGCAGCAATGGTGTCATTTTCTCCATTAGAGAATCAACCATCTTGGCAGATTCAATTCGCCAATCAGTCCTTGAGGTGCATGTTTTAGAATTTCCATGATGCACCTTAGATGAATCTCTTTTGGTGGAGGATGAACTCTTACGAGGTGCTGGCTGTAACCGCCTTTGAAACTCTTCATCCTCTCGCTCAAGTCTTTCATATAAGCTCAAAGCAAAATACCGATCCATCTCTTCCTTAAGTGTAAGGAACTCATATTGTGGAGGCTCGAAATTAGAGCATTTAGAACTAGAATGCGTGGAAGTAGAATGCTTTGAACCCCTCCTCTTGAGAGGCTTTTTATCCTAGCATGCTTGTTTATATGGACATGATGCAACTCCGCTAAACATGATTATATGACCTGCAAGAAGTTAGCAAAGAAACAAGTGTATATATTTTCTCACTCACTCCCTTACGTGTTTACACTCATCACTGTTTTTTTTTTCCCACTCAATTTAACACTCTAATAATCTCACAAATCTCTCAAAGCTCTTGATAGCTTTCTTGAAAAAATTAGAACTCTTTCAAGTAAACGATCAACTTACCAACTTTGGCCCAGGAGATTGCGATCAATTTCCCCAAAGTGAATTCCGAAGTAAGACTTGAAGAAAGTACTTAAACGGAATAAAAAGAAAAGACACAAGAAGAGGATGGCTAATAACCCTAATTAAGAATTCTGGAAATTTTGACAATAAAGAAGCAATAACGGACAGACTCGAATTGTTAACTAAGAAGCTGGAATTGAGCAATTAAAAGAGACACTCTAATGATACTAATAAAAATAGAAAAAAATAAGGACGGATAGAACAATGGTGACAAGCTCAAACAATCAAAGTGATGAAAACAGCACACTTAGACACGAGAATTGAAGAACTAAGACGGCTTGCTTGCTGGAATTTTTTCTGCCGAATAGGTATTTGATGAAACGTGGATTACTTGATCAATATAAATCACTAGCAATGACCACTGTTGAACCACGAATGAAATTGGACAGAAAACTCAGGTAAACACACGAAAATATAAAGAAAGGCTGGCTGAAAAGTTGCGGGACAGATTCAAAGTTGAAGTTTCCTAACAAGACTGGGACTTAGTTGGTTGCTGTCCTTGTATGAGCTGGGTTCGGATTTGGCTAGTTGGTGGGTTTCCCCCTTTTTCTTGCCTACTGAGGTCAAGCTAAGATATTTCCCCAGCAATTTAACTTCCCACAAGTTTTAGGAACAAGGACAGATTCGGGGTTTGAGTTTTAGAACAAAACAGAATCAGGAAAACAAGAAAGGCGGCTGGTTTTGGTTTCTTAAGCTTGCTGCTGGTTTCTTGTTTTTTTTTCCCAAATCTAACACCAATGTCCAAGGCTGTTGTAAGCACAACTTGCTTGCTGGTTTTCTTTTTTTTTTTTTTAAATCGAAAAGCAGCAAAGCTTCAGGTAGGATTTCGCAACAGGTTTTTCCAAGTTCAAGAGACTATTTTGGGTGAACCCAATTGCTTTCAATGCTATGCTATCCCCCCCCCAAAGATTCGTTCAAGTTCAGGTTTATATGGTCAAGAAGTCCAAGAACAAGTCGATGCACGTTTCAAGCTCAAGATGCGTTCAACTTTTAAAGTAGAAAATAACGCAGCAGCCCCAAACAAGTTTCAAAAGTTCAACAACCAGGTTTCTAAGGTTTCAAACTCCAAGATTGAAGTTTATTCAATCAAGAACTTCAAGATTCCTCAATCTGTGATTGGAAAATCTCAAGAACCGAAAAAGTGATGCACAAGCAGCCCACAATTGTCAAGAATCAACAAGAAACAATTCAGACAGCACGAACAACAATTGGCAGCAATTGAGGAAATACGGACAGCAAGGAAATAACCATGACAGCAACAGATTTTTTTTTTTTGGAAATTAACGACACAAGAAACTCAAGACAATACGATGCTGGAATTATCTTCAACAAACACACGACTCAACAAGACGATTCGGACAGAACTAACACGAACCAGAATCGAAAGCAAGGCAAACCAGAAATGGGAACAAGGCAAACCAGAAACGAAATACTTGACAATAACAAGAAGGACAAATTCGGACTAAACCAAAAACACAACAAAAAGGAGACACAACTAAGAAATTTACGGACAGCTTGAACAACAAAGAAACGACTCAATAGGAAAAGCAAACCGACTGATGCAGGGACAGTTGAAGTCTCAATTCCCTACTCAGGAATTGCTATGAATTGAAGAAAGCAATCGAGAGTTAGGGAAGATGATGATGTGTGATCAGAAAGAATGACAAGGAAAGAATGATTTACAAAAGCCTACTCAGCTCTTATTTAAAGACAAGGGTGGTTAACTTCTGGTGAGCTGTCCTAACTAACTAATGCCAACTGTCCAAACTAACTCCAGCTGTTGCACCGACCCACTTCAATTAACCACATGCATCAGTTGCTTCCTCTCCAAAAAGGCCTTGTCCTCAAGGACTGAAGTGAGGAAACTGCTGCTGGAGGTCTTGTAAAACTCCCGTGGCGTCTTGACAAAGCGGTTGCTCCATTGGATCAACACCTGCGTGGCGGCTGCGCGGCCTCTCTTAACAATTCGATGGTCCAATACAGCTATGGGTTCCATCATGAGCTGTCATGATCAAGGGCCCTGGCCTGGGATGTGTGTTTAAAGCGGAGCACTTCCCAAGCTTAGAACGTCATTGAAAGTGTCATGAATGAGCATGAGTTGGTAACTTGGAGCTTGCACGCTACCAACCCAATCAGTGACCGAAAAGGCCCAAAGTAATGAGGGAAAGTTTACGGTGATGTAGACTTTAGAGAATGTTGTGTATGGTGAAGCTAACATAAACCCAATCTCCTACATCAAAATGCCGCTCTGTCCTGTGCTTATCCGCCATCTATTTCATGCGATGTTGTGCCTTTTGTAAGTTGTGTTTAAGTTGGTGAATGACCTTCTCACGAGCTTTCAGGTTGAATGATTGCATCCCTCGGCAAGTAAGGAACATGAGGGGAGGGCCTGCCCATATACAACCTCATAAGGAGTGAATTTAGTGGAGGAATGAAAATTGGTATTATACCGATTTCAGCTAATGAAAGCCAAACACCGGTGTGAGGTTGGTCACTAACCATAACCTCAAATAATTTTCAATGCACCTATTCACCACCTCGGTTTGCAGTCACCGAGGGTGGTAGAAATAGACATGTTTAGTTGCACTTTGCAACCTAATCCATTCCTTCCAAAATTGCTGAGGAAAACAACATCCCTATCGCGACAATGGGAGGGCATTCCATGAGAGGTAAATCTGATCAAGGAATATTTGCATGCCGAGATGGTGTATAGGGATGACTTAGTGCAAAAAAATGAGCATATTTGCTCAATCAATCAACTACCGCCAAAATCACCTTCCTCCCTTGAGATACAGGTAAGCCCTCAATGAAGTCCATGGAGATATCTCATCCAAACCTTACGGGGTATAGGTAAAGGCTGTAGTAGGCAGGGTATGCTGAATTGTCTACCTTATGCCTCAGCAAGTGTCACACGATGAGACAAAGGAAACAACATCCCAAACATGGACTTCCAATACAAAATCTGCTTGAGTTTGTAAGTGACATCAATTCCAGAATGACCCCCTTGAGGGACTATGCAGGAGAGATATTAGCTTTGAGGCGAGGTATTGCCATACCACTTCTTTTCCTTCAGTAACCTTGAGACCATGTGCAATGGTAGGGTCTTTGTGTGCCATAGTTAAACATGATCTCTTGTATGTTCTTATCCTCTTGCCAACTTTGCTGGATTTCCTTAATCAGTGGAGAGGTAAATGTGATCATGGTCTTAAGTTGACCTGTAGCATGAGATCTTCTAGATAAAACGTCTGCGACTACATTCTTAGCACCTCTTTTGTATTGTAATTCATAGTCATACCCCATGGCTTAGCTATCCACTTTTGCTGTAAGGGTGTATGCAATTCTTTGCTCCATCGAGTACTCGAGGCTTTGATGATCCGTTTTGATGACAAAATGACGACCCACCAAGTAAGCTCACCATTTCTGTACTGCTAACACAATAGCTAGCATTTCCTTCTCATAAACAGAATAAGCCTGGTGGGCAGAAGAAAGTGCCTTACTGAGAAATGCCACTGGTCTTTTCCCTTGAAGTAACACGGCACCAATACCATTTCCTGACACATCCGTTTCAAAAGTCGGGTAAGGCTAGCACTGGAGGTTGTGTCATGGCAGATCAACTCGGAAGGCCTGACTGCACTTATCGCCCATTGAAAGCCGATTCTTCTTGTGTGTTAACGGTTGGGCAATCTTCATAATCCCTCAATTTCTGGTAACCCCCTAGAAAGCCTCTCAACTCTTTAATATTATGATGTAAGGGCCAAGATTGGATGGCAGTAATCTTTTGGGGGTCCGCTTCAATGCCTTCAGCTGTAATAACATGACCCAAATAGTCTATTTGTTGCCTTCCAAAAGCACACTTGGACCTTTTTACCTTTAAAGAATTGGCTCGCATAACATCAAACACTGTTTTAAGATGCATCATATGAGTGGACCAGTCACAGCTGTATACGAGAATGTCATCAAAAAATAACAACAGGAATTTTCTGAGAAAAGGTCTAAAAACATCATTCATCAAATTCTGGAAGGTGGAAGGCGCATTAGTCAAGCCGAATGGCATGACTAAGAATTCGTAATGTCCCTTGTGAGTTCTGAATGCAGTCTTTTGGATGTCATCTGGCCACATGCAAATCTGGTGATAACTAGATCTCAAGTCAAGCTTAGAAAAAAATTTAGCTCCAAATAGCTCATCCAACAGTTCTTCTATCAATGGTATGGGAAATTTGTTTTTGATGGTAGCTTGATTTAACTATCTATAATCAACACACATCCTCCATGTTCCATCTTTTTTCTTTACAAGCACCACGGGTGAGGAAAAAGGGCTGGAGCTAGGTCTAATGATACCGCATTCGAGCATTTCTGCGACCAATTTTTCAATCTCACCTTTTTGAAAAGCTGGGTACCTATAAGGCCTCACATTGATGGGTCTGCCCCTTGTTTGAGAGGTCGGTGATCGGTGCAGCCTGGGGGTAAAGTGTGTGGCTCTTGGAATAAATCATCATAATCACTCAACAATTGATCAAGGATGAGTTGGTCCAATGGTGGTGTGTTCCTTTCCTCTGTAATTAGAGCATAGAGCTGACTGGTTTCTTCACCTCCCTCAACCACTGCATGAATTAAACATAACTGGGCCGAAGCAATTTGATCAGGTTTCTATAACATCTTTTGCATTTTTTTCTTCTTGATGAGCTGCAGACCTGCTTGTTTAACACCTCTCAATACCACCCTCCTTCTTTGCTACATAAATTCCATCCAGTAGTTCTCCAAAGTTCCATTTGACATCTCCAAGGGTGGTCAGCCATTGTATTCCCAAAACAACTTCGCAACCCCCCACCGGTAGAACAAGTAGATCAGCCTTGAATTCTTGACCTTGCATCCTCCATGAAAATGCAGGACATAATTCTAAGGTAGTTATTTTGTTCCCATCTGCGACTTCAACCACCAAGGGATTAACTTTGTGAGTCCTCAGTCCCAATTTCTGAACTGTACTTGGGTGGATGAAGTTGTGGGAGCTACCACAGTCGACAAAGACATTAATACGCTGCTTGCCCACATGACCTGTCACCCTCATAGTCCTGAAGTTTGGGACCACCATGGTTGTCATGGCATTGAGGGAAATATAGGCCAGATGCCCTTCCTCCTTTCCTTCACTTTCCTCTCCATTTTTCTCCAAGATACCACCCACCGCTTCTCCCGTATCTTCAACTTCCTCATCCCATACTTCCAGTTTGTGAATTTGACCTTCTCCACACCTGTGGCCAATTCCAAATTTTTTGTCACACCAAAAACACAATTCTTTAGCCCTTTTTTCATCCATTTCAGCTCTAGTTAGCCTCCTAAAAGGCCTTTTACCCACTACTTCCTTGGAATTTTCCACATTAGGGAGTGCTGGAAGGGTAGGTTTAGGCATCAAAGCTCGGTTGTCTCTTCTCCAATTACTTCCAGATGTACTAAACTGATTATTTGACCCATTAGCAACATTCTGAAAATTTGAGAAGGATCGGTTTACGGGCTTACTAGTTTGCTGCATGCTCAATTTGGCTTCTTCGATTCTAGCCAAGGTGCGTGCATGATGGACCATTTTTGGCATGAACATCTGCACCGCAAGTTGAATTTCTGGTTTCAAACCACTCAGGAAACAGCTAGTAGCATAATCTTCTGGAAAATCCACTCGATTGAGCAATTCCTCAAATTGATCTTGATATTCTTGTACATTCCCACTCTGCTTCAAGCTCATCAATTCCCCCATGGGGTCATCATACAAAAAGTTTCTGAATCTAGAGGATAGAGCTCTCACATACTCTTCCCACGTCGGAACTCCATTCGTCAATCGAGACCTCATATATATTTGATGCCACTGTAATGCCTTGCCTTCCATGTTCATTGCTACGATTTTGACCTTCATGAGCTCTGGAGTTTCATCCACCTCAAAGAATTGCTCACTCTTGTACAGCCAGCCTCTAATATCGCCTCCATCAAATTTGGGGAAATCAAGTCTGGAAAACCGCGTCAGAAATTGGTAATTACCGCCATTCCATGGTGAAGATTCTGGTCCATGCGGGGATGAACCTTCCGACTGATTTCTCTGAGTGTGCAGGTCGATAACCAGATTTCTCAAAGCTGTCATCTCTTTTTCAAATTGTTCTCTCTGCTCCTTTAACATAGCTCTGAAATTCTCCTCCATTTTCCGGTGATCTTGAGACCTAGTGCCCTCTGCCATAGTTGAATTGAGATGGAATTAACCTAACTCTGATACCACTGATGCAGGGATAGTTGAAGTCTCAATTCCCTACTCAGGAATTGCTATGAATTGAAGAAAGCAATCGAAAGTTAGGGAAGATGATGATATTGACGATCAGAAAGAATGACAATGAAAGAATGATTTACAAAAGCCTACTCCAGCTCTGCCCCCAACTGGCTATTTAAAGACAGCTGAGGCGGTTAACTTCTGCTGAGTTGTCCTAACTAACTAATGCCAACTGTCCAAACTAACTCCAGTTGTTGCACCGACCCACTTCAATTAACCACATGCATCACCGACCCAAAACAGAATTGGGACAAGAACGACTATGACAAGAACGACACAAAGCACGATGAGTAAGGGATATAACGTGATACCTTCAACTAGTTACGATGCCGCTGTCTGAGCGTCGCCGGTGTGAAACCGTACAAGATGAGACTAAGATCGAGAAGGCGTGTCGGCGAGACCGCGAGCGCAAGAATAGACCTAAACCCGTTGATCCGTGGCCAGAACCTCGGTATGGTAGAAGGCCATACAACCTAGCGTGTTCCTAGATTGATAAGTTAAACGAATATCAAAGAAATATCTAAGATATTCGAGAAAGCTTCAAAGAAGCGTTTGAGAGAACTCTCAACGTTTTGCTAAAGCAAGAAATGATTAATTTGGATTGTCTACGATTACATGCGGCCTATAAGCCTTTAAATAGGCTAATCCTATGTAAACCTAACCCTACTTGGCTAAGGTTAGCCAATGAACTAATAACGACTAAGCATAACTACTAGGGTTCGGTTGGCACACAAGGCTTGGCCAAACTCTTTATTGAATGACCTAACCAATTCACCTAACTAACATACTAAACTAACCAAGGCTCCTCTAATGTGCAACATGCACGTAGCCAATTATTCAACTAATAAAACTACTATAAAACTACTGAAATGGATGTAATACAACCCACGACTCAAAGCTAATGGACTTGTAAGATTTCCAACGATTTCCTCCATCTTGGGCAGCCATGGATCGTATCAAGTCTTTTAATCTAGTAAGTGATTATTATTCATTTCATATCATAATACATGATTTTAATGAACACTAAATGATAAATTTTATATGTTTAGTGTAACCTCTGTGACGACCCACCTCTCCCTAGAGGCACCCGAGGTGTCGGTGACCTTGCCTAGCTCTCGCCAGGACTCACTCACTCTTTAATCACTTCACTTATCAAATTCAACTTGACAAGATAACACTCTTAACCCAAAATGACAGAGGCAAAGCTTTACAATACATAACATTTGAATTACAATCCATAATATCTAAGCAATTCATCCCACAACTTTGTTTTCCTCATACGGGTTCTCAAAGACATTGTATAAAGTTCCCAAAGATAACATCCCAAATTCTTCAAAACATCAAAGCAGGAAGACCTAATCTTAGGGGTAGGCGTCTCATCGTGGATCTCATCCCAAGGAAAACAAATGGGAGAAAGGGTGAGCTAGAAGCTCGTGAGTTCCCAAAATATGCAATTCATATAACAATTAAAAATTTTCACTCAATAGGGGCACTTGGAAATAAATCATGTAATAAAGCGGTTAACAACACTAGTAAGGATCACGGGGCTCTAGGAGCCAATGTCCACGTTGCGAACACGAACCGGTAGTTGACACTCAGTCAATGTCATTGTCTAGGTGAACTCCACTTCCTCCTCCTCCAAACCTCCAGCGGGCCCGTTACTCAAGCAGGTAGTTTATAGCGGTGGTTACGGTGGTTCACGATGGTTACGGTGGTTTAGAGTGGTTTACGATGGTTTAGAGTACTCTTCCAATGGGACAAGTCCATAAGCAAATCAGAGTACTTTTATTTCGATGCCGTGGTGTCGGTGGTCGGTTGCTCTTTGGAGACAGGTTGGTGCGAACTGGGTCTAGAAACGCGATACTGATGGGTTAAGTCAGGTGCCCGTGACATCGAAATAACCCTATGGCTCTTCCCGTTCTTCGGCCTATGCCCGACCCTACGGCACAAGTTGAAGGTTCACCCGATAGGTCTCGGGCATTTCGACCTTTTCAAACACATGCGGTCACTAAGCGATGCTGTAACATTCTATCACTTAGTTTACTTTTACTATCGTTCGGTTCACGGTATTTGCATAATCATTTTACTTAGATAAAGGGTCGCGATAAAGTACACTACCACCTAAGAGTTCAAAATCAGGTTTCCGCGGTACAATTACAACAATACACATCATTTGGTCATTTCACATAGCACATAGCGGGCATGGAAACTCACCAAAGTAATAAGGCTCGACCTACGTGGGGTGAATTCACTCTCCTCTTGAACCCTAAACAAGTAAAAACAGTAGTTGAGAATTTTGTTCCTTCACTCATTATTCAAAACAACTCATTTACACCCTTTTTAGTTTTCAATCAATGTTTTTCCCAAAAACTCTCTCAAGGAAACACTTTCATTTCAATACGATAATTCAAGCGAATCTTTGAAAAATCATTATCTCGTTTCAAAACCACCGCGTTACCGATGTACTCACTAAGCACTTTCCACATTTTCTTTAATAAATCACTCAGGTGAAAATTATCAACCCAAAATCATTTTTAGCATAAACTCAACATTTCCTTCTTGAAAATGCGTTAATATAACTTTAAAACACTTTAAACTATAACCTTTCTTCCAAAATCCATTAAAGGAAACCATAACACTACAAGACCCTCAAAGGACCTTTATCACCCAATTTTCATAAGAAATACCATTCGTTATCTTTTCGAAAATCATACAGATAAATGTACATATCAAATATTTTCTTAAGCAAATTCATCACGGTGAATACAAAGTTTCAAAATCAAACATAGAAGTTTTCAAGTGTGGTTTTGGCCATTTTAATCATTTTTCCTTCAAACTTTTCAACAACTAAAACCCTAATTTCTAACCATATGAAACAAGTTCACAAATAACAAACAAATTCCCAATCAGGTCCTCAAGTCCATTCCACCTAGAGGTCACCTCAAGTCCTACCTAGGTTGAGATTTCAAGGCAACTTCATATTTTGGATGAGATCATTCTTTGATATTATCCACAGGATCTACACTAATCCAACATTATTAAGGCTAGATCTACAAAATTCAAGTCTCAGTACCTCTGAATCTACCAAGATCCAGCGAGATCCACCAAGCTTTCCTTCAAGAATATCGCTCCCAAGCTCAAAAACCTCTTAAGCCTCGAACTTACCCAAGATCTACGGGTTTGGCGTGATCTCGACTCAAACCCGCGATCAAGCAACCCATCAAAGATCAAGTCTTGTTTCTTCACTTTTCTCTTCCTTTCCTCCTCAAGAGCTTGGCCCTCTCTCTTTCTTCTCTCCTTGGTTCGGCTGAAATGGGAAGAAAAATCAAGCCCATAATCCATCCACCAAGTTTCATAAGCTCAAGATCTAGTTGAAAGAAAATGGAAGATCAAATCACTTACCTCTTGTTTTCTTCCAAAATTCCAGCCCAAACCTCCTTCACTCACCCCTCTTTCGGCTGCTAGGGATGAAGATGATGGTGGTTGATGATGGTTAAAGTTCAAGAAGATTGGATGAAAGTTGGAAGAAAATTTGAAGCAAAAATCTCTCTCTCTCAAGCTTCCTCTCTCTCGGCTCTCCTCTCTCTCTCTACTCCAGATTTTTGCAGCTGAAAATGAAAGCTTGGAAGCCAAGTCAAGGCTTTAAAGTCTCAAAAAGTGCTTTTCCCATTTTGGGAAAAGTGCTTCAGACACTATGTCGGCGTCCTTCAGCGTCGGTCTAACTTACACTGCTTCGGGTCCATTCCGACACTGTCAAACTTATTAATATCCTCAAAGTATTGTCATTTATGCTTAATTTCAACTTAAAATTAAGCTAATCACACTCCGGTGAAAATTAGAGTCCTAATAAAAATGCGACAAACAAATCATTATAAAATGCTATAAATTGTAAAATATTCAATTTAAACACAATTTTACTCATAAACAAATAAATAAACATAATTTAAATAGTATTATGCATTTTAAAAATAATTTGAAATTTCGAGGCCTCACAACCTCGACATTTTGACCTGTAGTTAATATAGTTTGTTGAATATGTAATGTAACTTTGAAACTTTGAAATGCACTCAATGCATAAATAAAAAATTACATGTAGGCAAATATTTAATAACATTAGTGAATTGATTACTGTGTACTAAACTATATACCATCTAATTGGATGATATTTTTTAGATTAGGTAAAAAATTTCGAGCGATAGTGTACTAGTTATTCAACTATATTGGGAAGGCAAAATTGTACATGACGGAGGATCAATGTCATATGATCTTCCAATGTGCAAGAATATTATATTTATGGAAGAAAGATTACGTTATGATCAGTTAGTAGACAGAATATACATTATAGTGGATTTAGAACGGGGCACATATAAGTTTTGACTGTGGTTCCGAAATTGCATGAGCACTGGTGTGTTTGTTAGGATGCCTTTGGTAGATGATGGCACAGTAATGGCCATGTACTTTCTGAAATCCAAAACTCCTGAATATACCATTGAGATATATGTTGAAGTGGATGATTTGATAGGATTAGGACAATCGAATACTCAACAGGGCTGGAACCCAATCACTAAATGCGATTCTCTCCATTTATCGCCAATTGGTACAATTGGCTTATATGAAAGTCAGTTGATTCAATTAGAGAGTGGAGATAGTCAACCTACTAGGAGGGGGAGAAGAAAAGTTAGCAAGCGCTGTAAAATTGAGAATTGTCCCAATAGTAGTCATGCCGTGGCAAATTTTGACGTAGAGAGGACTCGTATTTGTACCATTAATGCAGCTACAACATGGTCACCACAATTAGATATTGATATTGATGTCTAGACGTGGAAGAGGATTCAGATCAAGAGCTAGGTGAACCAGAGTCTGCTAATGATGATCATGATGATTATGACATTGGACAAGGGTTATCCTCGGGTGATAGAGTTATCATACGTCAGAACAAAGGTTCAAGTGCCCCGTGGCTGGTGCATTATGATGCCGGTATTGATTCAACACTTCGGTTCGACCCTCTAAGCATAAGAGCCATAGAGAAATTAAAGTTGTGGGATAATTGCACAAAAAAATTAGAATTGTGGTAGTTATTTGGAAATAAAAAATAGGTACAGCGAGCAGTAAAAATTTGGTCAATAAAAGAAAATAGAGAATACAAATTTCAAGAGAATACTCTCACAACATGATATGTCCGATATAAGGTTCAAAACTCTACACCAGGTTATAATTGGCATTAAGAGCAACACTAAGATCCTCTCATAAAATATGCAAGATCATTACTCTCGCGGATGAGCACACATGTATCTGTGTGTGCAATAATAATGACCATCGACAATTGAGTTCAGAAATAATTGCAGAGCATATTATTTACCATATTAAGGATGGCCTATTGTACAAAGTGAAGGACATCATCACCTCAATAAAGAAAGCGTTGCATGTCGATGTTTCATAAATAAAAACTTGGTATGGTCGATGTAAAGCCATTGACATAGTGTACGGAGATTGGCCCTCATCTATACCATAGCTTTTGACATATATGCAAGAGTTAGTTGCTATTAATCTTGGAACCATGGTTGTGAGGGACCACCATCCAGAGCACCTATAATCAGATGATAGTTGACTATGTCTTTTGAGTCTTCGCCCCAGTTATTCAAGCATTTTCCTATTTAAAACTGGTGATAAGTGTGGATGGTACTTTCATGAAAGGGCCCTACTAAAGAAAGTTGTTGATGGCTATCGGGTTTGATGCTTGTAATCATTTCTTGCCCTTAGCATTTGTTTTGGTTGATGAGGAAAGTAACCACAGTTGGACTTGGTTCATATTACAGATGCATGTGTGCGGAGATGTTCAGGATATATGTGTTATTTCAGACCGACACAAAGAAAATCATAAATACTATTAAAACACTACTTGAGTGGAAAGCACCACATGAATTCCACCACTTTTGTCTAGTGTATGTGCAATAACATTTCACTTAGAAGTTTAGAAGAGACAGGTAAAAGTTTTTCCTAAATATAGTCAAATTTGCAGATATGTAGGTTCGGAATCACATAATAGAACTAATTATTTTGACAATGTTTACCCATTGTGTAGACTCTAGAAACTGATGTGGGCTACTGGCATTGCAAATCAACCAGGCAAGTATGAGGAGTGGATGAAGTAAATATACTTACTAAATCTAGAGGCTTACAATTGGCTAACAACTGTCTCTGTACGCGAGGAATAATGGATATTGTGTAAGGATGGTGGGTATCGTTGAGGGATTACAGCTATCAATATGGTAGAATATTTCAACAATTTACTAAGAAATGCCTGGTTGCTACCAACCAAAGCTTGTGTTGAGTTCACCTTCTATCAGAGCCTTGAGTTGTTTGTGAAGAATTGAATGTTAGTTGCGGATGAGAGATACCCAATCCATACTATTGGTAGGAAAAGTATGTGGCGATCAAGCAAAAGGATAGGGCACACTACGTTAGAGTTTACGAAAACTAGAAGAAAATATACTACATCACGACTTTTTGTCGTGAAAATGGCTTGGGTGATAACCCATAGATTATCAACTTTGACGATGGTGATTACACATGTGGAAAGTGGAAGGAACTTCGTTTCCCATGTACTCATGTGATAGCTATGTGTTATGCATTTGTAACTAATCCTCACACACTAGTGCATCATGTGCATACATTTGTGACTTACAGGGCAACTTTTCAAGGTGAATTTTTTCTGTTGAGACATTCTCAATATTAGACTACGTTAGAATTGAAACTGCCTATCAATGCCAATCGCTTGAACAGAAGAGACCAGGGCCACTTAGAACATCTCGGATCCACAATGAAATGGTTCATCAATGCCCGGATGCCCCATGACATTGCAATCACTGTCATCAGCCTGGGCATAACATCGCTAATTACCCATACAGTAGTCACTTTAATGCTTAGTTCTTATTAACACATCCATTGCACTGTATTGTCACACCTTTGCCATTTTTAGTGTATTTTTGTCGAATGAGTTCTAAAATTTCGAGCACCATTTTAGTACATTTATTTATTTAAAATTTGATTACTATCTACAATATTGTATTTTCTTTGATTGAGTTCATTTTTCGCATACAATTTTTATCGATGTTAATCATAACAATTTATGTCATGTGTTCAGGTGCCAAACTCAGGACATGGATGAGTGGCCTAGTATGACCACACACCCTCATCCTGGACCACTTATCAATGATCTATTAGATTGATAGGATCAACATACGTTAAAAGTGGTCTTTTTTAGAGAGTCGAGTGTCCTCAGTGTCAAACATAGTAAAAATTTAGATCCTCGCATTCACCACTATATCGACGTAGCTGGACCTTGGGGAGTATTGCGAGGTGGTATAGTTAAAATTCATCATAACTTAATCACAGCTCGATACGTGAAATTTATACATTTCATTTGCCTATCATGGGTGAGACTACTATCACATTGCAGGATGTCAAGATCTTATGGGGCCTTCCTATTGATGGTTTGCCAATTACCCTGTGGCATATTGAGGGTTCATATTCAGAGTGCAAATAGTTAGTGTACAAGTTGCTTGGTTGGTGGTAGAAGGACAACCAAATTTCAGATGGGCAACTTAAGTTAACATCCCTTTACACACAGCTTAGCTCGCCCATACAGCCAGATGTCCCTGATGAGATTGTTCACCCTTATGTCAGAATGTATATATTGATCTTATTTGGTGGGTAACTATTCACCGATACATGTGGAAATCTTGTCAGTCTCAACTGGCAAGATTATTTGGTGGATCTAGAGGCCATGGGACAGTATAGATAGGGTAGCGTAGTTCTATTATGTTTGTATCGACGCATGTGTCATGCAACAGATGCATCCACGAAAGCCACTGAGGGGCTGTACATGCTACTTCATGTGATAGTTAGCATTACTATTAAATTACTTCACCATACAATGATTGCATTCATTTGCTAATGCTTCATATATTTATTTTCTTACCTTAGCTATAGGCATGGGAGCAGCTTCTTACTATTCGTCCAGGGATTATGGTGCCTGTACCATCAGGTGACTATCGTAGAGCAGAGAGATGGGTGACGCACTGTACGACAGTTGATGCTTCACAGCATTGCTTTTTCTATTACAGAGATTAGTTACAAAATTGCGACTTGATCGGGTCTTTTTTTAGCTTGAATGTTAAGTGTTATTTTCTTACTGAATGTTAAATTTGGTTAACCAATTTGTTGTTCCCATAGTTTATATGGTAGCCTTACAAGAAATATGTATTGGCATCATTACCCTTTTACTGCCGCGAGGACAACAGATATGGAGAGTCAAGGTCCCACTCATCTTATGGCACATTGTTAAATTGCATCTCTTTAATAGAGTTATGCGTCAATTTGGGTTTCACCAGGATATTCTAAAGTCTCCTAACACAAATCCAACAAACGTTCATGAGATTATATTAGCCAGTTATCCAGGCCACGATTAGGGTTTGTATCACAAGGATTGGATAGTTTTATAGAACGATCATGCCAATACAGTAATTATTGAACAACTAACAAACACATTCAAGCCTTCAGACGAGTACATGCAATGGTGTTGTAATCGTACCATCCTATACATTACACCCCCACTTCTCAATAATCCGTCTCGTGATGGTTACCAAGGCGATGCTAGTCAGTTCAACTATTTGTAAGTTTTCTTGCTATCTAGTGTCTTTGTATCTTTTGTTTAATTGGTTATTATATTTCTTCACTTTATTTTTAATACAATTCATTGCATATATTTTTAACAATAGATAGATAATATGGTCCGTATCGGATACCAGTCAAGTGCGGATCTTGGACACGATGATCATATGCAGATAGACCTTCTATCCAGGATTTACTAGAATTAGGGAACATGTGTATAGGACTATGTAGTACCTTTAACAAATGCATCATGCCGGATTTGTTCCCATAGTTCTAGACACATCACATGATATTCCATATCAGAGACCAATCCAGCATGTCCCAAGTCAAATACCTAGAGCCATACATGGGGGTAGATGTTGTAGGTGAGGCACATATCTACATAATAATGATGAGGGCACATCTGTGCATCAGGACACGCAATTTGACATACAAGAGGATCAAACAAATGTTGGCACACAAATCATAGAGATCTACACTTTTGGTTTGGATGTATCTCCTGTCCCCTCCCCGATGGTTTCCACAGATATTACGTATTCCACCTCATGTGGAGATGTGGCATACCAATCTATTTATTCTAGAATTTGATCCATTTACCACTTCTTCACAAATACCAGCCTAATTTAGTTCCATCATCCACAATTGGTAGACATTTCAGGGATGACATTATTTTCAACTTTCTAATTGGATCGACTGGCGGGTTGTCTCCTATTCCACAAATGCCCCAGATTGGCACAACTAGTCATGTAGAGACCAGCCCTGCTGCCATGCAGTCATGTCCAAGGTGCAATCAAACCCCAATTGCTACATATTCCGTTGATGATGATGAGCCATCACCGTTCCAACTTGATCTCGGATTGAGGAGGTCTTTTTGTCAGCAGACTCAACAGCACAGGCCACGCAAGAGAATGCACTGGAAATGTGATTGCCCAACTACATTGAGGAATAAGAGTAAGAGACTTGTACATCGGTGAAAGGATAGGATTATGGAGCAATCACAATAAATCTATTACCTTGTACAAAATTCTTCTTTAGTATATACATAATTTATATTTAATTTTTGTAAATAAATTTTTGATTTTTAAAAATAGGATTTAGCTCAGGATTGCCGATTTTTATTAATTCTATGATTTTATTCCCATTCTAGTTTGGTATTTATTATAGATGAAAAAAATATAATTAAGTGATTAGAAATCTCGGATTGAGGAGATCTTTTCGTCAGCAGGCTCAATAGCACAGGCCATGGAAGAGAATGCACTGGAAATGTGATTACTCAACTACCCTGAGGAATAAGGGTAAGAGACCTGTACATTGGTGAAGAGATGGTACTATGGAGTAATTACAATAAATCTATTACCTATACAAAATTCTTCTTTAGTATATATATAATTTATATTTAATTTTTGTAAATAAATATTTGATTTTTTAAAAACAGGATTTGGCTTAGGATTGCCAATTTTTATTAATTCTAGGATTTTATTCCCATTCTAGTCTGGTATTTATTATAGATGAAAAAAATATAATTAAGTGATTGGAAATATAGGTAAGGGAAAGAAAACACATTGGAAATGTGATTGTCCAACTACCTTGAGAAATAAGGGTAAGAGACCTGTATATCGGTGAAGAGATACTCCCACGGAATGATTATAATAAATTTATTACCTTGTACAAAATTATTCTGTAGTATATAGAAAATTTATATTTAATTTTTTGTAAATAAACCTTTGATTTTCAAAAATAGGATTTAGCTTAGAATTGTCGATTTTTATTAATTTTAGGGTTTTATTCCCATTTTAGTTTTATAATTATTGTAGATAAAAAATATAATTAAGTGATTCAAAGCATAGGTAATTAAATCATTTTCATTTACGGAATGTTTTTTTGCTTTGTTATTTTCTACCCTCCGTATTTCTCAAATGTGGAGGGCATAATTTGCACGAAAGGCCCTGATTTGAGTAGGGGCCTTGTTTGATTTTAAGAAAACAATTTCCGGAAAAAGGATGGAGGGCCTTTTAGCAAAATAGGGTCTCCATGTTTTAGTGATTTAAAAAAAAAAAAAATGAAGCCCCCGTGTTTCCCAAGCACGGGAGCTTAGTTTTGTAACTGCTCCTATTGCGGGCCAAATTTTTTTTACCCATGTTCTAAGAAATGCCCTAGAAATAACTGATATTGAAAGTGATGATAGTGATCTTAAAAGAGATCACTCAAATAAAAAATTGTCAAAGTTAATTCTGATGATTTGTCAATTGATCCAGGATTGAGAAAAAAACTATTAATTATCACCCTTAATTTGGGCCATTGAATTCAACTATCTGGCAGATCATGAAACTATACTATTAAATATCTTCTCATTTTTTTTAAAGAATTCTCATACAATTTGTTATTTGTTACATTTTTATTTTCATCTAATCATTCATGTTACGGATAATGATTCATCAGTGCTATAATTTTTTTGGCGGAAATGCTTTCTCTTTTGTTAGTAAAATTCAATGTGCATGTACTTAACCTGTGCATCTTGGTTTTCCTTTTCATTTCATAGAATTGAAATTGTGATAGCATTACAACAAGAAAAACTACTTTTCCCTTTTGTTTTTCCTTTCACTTTTTCCCATACGAAAATTATCATTCTACGTTCAATTCCATGTATTATTTAATTTAACCTACAAAACTAAATGGAAATGATGAATGAAAATGAAATGCAACACAAATTTTATCTGTTTTATGTTTTGATGGCAATACTCTATACATAGGGAAGAGATATTAATCTTATAATTTTAGGATAACTTTTGTATACACTGTCAATATATAACTTTTTTTTTTAATATTAGTAGGTTTAGATTATGCCACATAACATGAATTTAAATTTGAAAATAGATCCAAAACTACTAGCATAAAAAAATCAATATACTGCAAGTCAGTGTATAAAAAGTTAATCCATAATTTTATACATTAACTTTATCTTAACTTCCCATAGGGAAAAATGCCAACCCTATAATTGTGACATTTTTGGAGCGTGTGATATCCTGGAGCACATTTGGTGAATTTCACAGAAAAATCCCTTCAATTTGTCGTAAGAGTCCTAGTTTTGTTTCCAAACTACTTTATCTACCTATTTTTGTGGGGGTTTTACTCGAGCAATAAAAGATCACCTTCCACGACCTTACGAATTTCCCTCTTGCTTCATTATTTATTTATTTACTTTTGCTAGTCCATAATTGGCATAAAAGTAGGCTGGCTCCATTTCTAACCTTTTCTTCCGTCCAATAAGATTTCTCCAACTTCATTCTCTTTTCCCAGCAAGCAACATGCAGAAACTGCAGTGAGAAAAGAATAAACAAGCTTTAATCACAAAGCTGGAATACTTTATATAGATAAAAAAAATTATATATATAAAACTAAACAAGGAGGCTGTAAATATTAGATAAATAGGAACAAGAGAGGCAATGGAAGAAAGTCAGAAATTGTCCCACATTCTTTAAAAGAAATACTTTTTTAATCCTTTGCTTAAAAGCTGTGCATTTTTTCCCTCACAAATTCAAAACGCAGTTTTTTAGTCTATAAACACATTTTTAACCACAATTTCTAAAATTTTGCTGGGGATAAACATATTTTTTGTAGAGTTTTCAAAGTTTTTGTGATTTTATTATAATTTTTATATCACCGATGTCCGCTGTAAGGTAAATTGTTACTCTCGAGTCCTCTAATTGATTTTAGTATATAGGTGAACGATACAATTTTGTGTATCTTTATGTCATATTAGTAAATTTTCTAAGATTATAAAAAATATTAGAGACCGGTTTAGTCAATTAATATACTTGAGGGACTGCATTTGTTTGAATAAAAATATTAGGGACTAATTTATTTGAAACAAAATACGTCGAGAGTCATATTTATTTTGGGGATAATTTCAGAAACTTCCCTCGAGGTTTCTGACAATTTCACTCACCTCCCCTGAGTTTTACAAAATTACACAAACCTCCCCTGAGGTTAAGATTTTGTAATAAAGTTAGTCCAAAACAAAAAAGTAACATTAACAAAATGCTTTAAGGAGAGAGATGAAATTTTATTCCACAAATGCCCTTTATGCTTGTGTAATATTTGCATTGTAAATGAATGAATTAATAAAATAGGGAAAGTGAATGCAAATATTAAAGAACCAAAAATAAATAGCAACTGACTTTTTCTATAAATTTAGTTCAATGACTAGTGCACTGAATTAGCAATGGATATTTTTTCAAATCTTTGTAGGGAACAAAAAACATTAAGATGGATCTTATTTTCACTTGAAACAACAAAATTTAAGATAGCAAAATAGTGATTTTGTGTTGTTTTCGCAAGTTGAATGTGAAATATAGGTAAAAAAACTATGACCTTGTCAAGATATCGGGCAAAATCATGAAATTTACGAATATCCTTTAGTATCAATAACAAATATTGCAAGTATAATCACAAGGAAAATATTTGATAATATTTTTAGAGAAAAATTCAAACAAATTGCTATTTGCTGTATCAATTTCTAAGAGCGAACAAATATTTGGTATATCAATTAATACCATTTTGTAATTGCAAATAATTGTTCATCATTAAAGAAATCATCAACAACTATTTTCATTAATTAATTACTAACAATTAATTGGTGTCCTAACTACTTAATTACCTATATTAGTTTTCAATAGGGATAATTTTAGAAACCTTCCCTTAAATATCCTAACCACTATTTTCCCACATTAAATTTTATTACTTCAAGTGAAAATGACAAATTAATGTTTCTTGTTGCCTTTATATGCAAAATGGTAAAAATCTAAAAAAAAATAACCATTATAATTCAGTACTAGTTATTAATCTAGTTTTATAAAAAAAAATTAGTTGCTACTTATTTTTTTGGTTCTTTACTATTTGTGCTTATTTTTCCTCACTTTTACTAATATATTTTTCATTGCGTTACAATATAACTTTTGCAAAAGTATAAAGGATATTTATGGAATAAAAGTTTCATCTCTCTTCTCAAAGTATTTTTTTAATAGTACTTTTTTGATTTGGACTAACTTTATTACAAAATCTTAACCTCAGGGGAGGTTTGTGTAATTTTATAAAATATAGGGGAGGTGAGTGAAATTGTTGAAAACCTCAAGGGAGGTTTCTGAAATTACCCCTTCATTTTGACTGAAACGTTGAGGACCAATTTAGTTCAATCCTCGAACTTTAAGAACTGAAAGTGCTTTTTTCCAATTTTAAATGGTGGATAATGGTTTTGAGATAAATCAAAAGTGTATGCTGGAATCCATGGTTGAATACTACCCATGGATATATTTCTTGTTATCATCTGTATATTTAGTGCTTTAAGGTACACATTTGTTGTCTAATTATCTTTATTATAGGACAAACAGAATCTAAGGTTTCAGAGGCCCTTGATCCTCCAAACTATTTCAAAAATCTATTTTTGCACATTAAAATTTTCCTTTTTCCTTTTCTTGACATTTTACCCATTGAACTTCTATATATATGCAATATTTGGATAATTTTGTTACTTTACCTTAATTATCTCTAAGAGAAGTTGTTGCGATTAGCTGGCAAACCATCATGTAGGAGCATTTTTGCCATTTCCTAGAAAAGCATGGTGAGCAAACTTTACCATTTACGAGTCCAATTACTGAACCGATAAGAAAGAAAAAATCAATGGGAAAAATAAAATGTTGAAATAATTTCACTGTATGGTGCACTTTTCCGTTTTGTGTGCCAAAACTTCTTATGCAGTGATAAACTGCCATTTATTTTTGACTTGAATGTCCACTGTAGAGTGATCAAAAGGAATCTAAATCAAGTTTTTTGATCTTCAAGAAATGCTAGCCATGTTGAATTACATCGCAAATTTTCAATAAATCACTGTGCTTCAGACTGAACAAAATTTGATTGTAATCTTGTCAAAATGACAACAATAAAACTGGAAAATAGGAGATCAAACTAGGACAAAAAAAATATAACGATATCAGATTAGCAATTTTAGAAGCATTTCTTGGGTTTCATACCACTCAAAATTACAATAGACACAGAGACGGGACAAACAATTGTTATCCAACTCGCAACTCCCTTCCGAAAGCACAATCTGTTCTGGCATAGATAATAACCGCAGGAGTTGCATTCAAAAGCCACTTTCCAATCCAAACTCTTTTTGCGGGCCTCGCAACAGGATTTGTATCTTGCTTCCGGAACATGTGTAAGATGATGAGGATGATCATCTACAAACAGGGGTTCGGCTGAGTTTGAGATCTCTGAACAGCTTAATTTGTGGAATGCACCCAGGATGCAACGAATAGTCGCAGTCGCGGCAATGATACATCCAAGTATTTGGATTGATCTCTTCTTCACAGAGAACACAATAGAATTCGTCAGGATGATCGAAATACGGAGGTGTTCATCCCATCTCTGCTTGGTTGCAGGAGGCAGCTGAACGCATTGATAGTCCAAATAGATATGGCAATCATTACAAGCAAACACAAATCTACAACTTTTGGTGCCACAAGCATTGCATTTTGCGGGACCTCTATTTTCATATTGAGTCAAGAGGTGTTCATGAGCAGCGTGTTTGACATTTGGGATCATGATAGCACTAGCACACTTGATACAGATACGCAATTCACAAGATTCAAACTCACATCCATAAAAAAGACCATTGCCGGCCTTTGACAAGCACTGCAATTGAAATGACCAACAGCATTTGCTTTATAACTCAACAAGAGTGGGTGCTCGTGCTCTGCGATTTCCAATTTGCTGGGGAGCTTATAACAAGTTAAGTGGACATAGTAATCACATTCGACGCAAGAATAATGAAGGTCAGGTAAGGTAATAGGTTCAATGCACCAATCACATACTAATGTTATGGCTTCTTCCTTGGTACCATTACTCTCATCTTGAACTTTTTCCTTCTTCGAAAGAATGAGTGGATGTTGGTGTTCTTCTATAGATATTCTTTCTTCAGGAATAGATTGTACAGTTCCCTTCCAGATACAAACTCTCAACGGATCCTCCCCGAGCTGGGCATACCTCTTCCCAATTTCTCGTCGTGGAAACTGAGCAATAGAGAAATACCCAGCTCTCAATTCACCTGTACTACTACTGCTACTTTCATCTGTCTCGATAAGCAAATGGCTGATCAATTCTTGAACTGCATGACTTGATGGTAGTTTCTCCGATTTTTTCTTACTAGCACATTGATCTTCCAAATATAGTTCTCCTTCTCTAGCAATTAACCCACAAGACAAAAAGTTCAAAGGACAGGATGTCACAACATTTCATCATGATTAAGGAAATAAAAGGGCAACAAACAAAGAATAGAAAAGCTCTTACAAGATAGAGTCTTTAGAATCTTCACTTGGCTGATTGGTATTTTGAGAAATCAAGATGCATTTAATATGGACAAAATATCTGCAGGGGCCACAATGATAAACCCAATAATGGCGATTGATCTTTCCACGGCAGACAGTGCAGTACTGTCTAAAAGGAAGATGCTCAAAAGGAACAGAATAAGCCAGCAACAATGGATGATTGTGATACATGTGCTGCACAGTTACAGGTAGCAACGCGCATTTCTTGTGGATCCAAAATGGACAAACAGTACACAAATACGATGAATCTTCGGCTACTGTACAGCAAGCATTACAATGGAAAGTAGCTGGTCTTTGTTCTACGGTGGTCATGGCATTCGAGCTTAATTTCCCATTCTAACGTAGCACATGATACATCGAGTTTGAAGTGGCATAATGAACACTTGTAGATGAATACCTGCCAACCCTTTTGACCACACAAATCACACATGTAACCACGAGAAGAATTAGTGGGTTGGTTATGAAGGATCAGTGGATGCTAGGGATGAATGCAATGTGTGATTTGGTGAGGAAGTTCTGCACATCTTTTGTGAAGAAAGAAATCACAATGGAAGCAACAGTAGGCTGTGGAGTCTGAAATTAGTTCTTGACATCCACAACAGATAACTAATTCCTGATCGACATCACTATCATGTTCTTCCAAAACTGATTCAGGATCAGAGGGTGTTCCTAGTGACTAAAATGATTAAGGTCTTCCACCATCTCTGTTTTCTACTGCCAAAATCTTGTTAGATAACAAGAATTTAATAGCTGAGTATGCATGGATGACGGTCAACTTATTATTATTATTATTTTTTAAATTGAACGAAGACAAATTTCTTTTTAGTTGTGAATTGAACGGATTAATTTTTTCTACACCGTCGGTGTACACAAAGCCAAATCTAAATGCATGCACATCATTTCAATTTGAATTTGAAAACCAAATTTTACATATGTAAGATGTATCTAAATCTGGTAATGTATACATTGATAGTGTGTATAAAATTTACTCAAATTAAATAAGGAAGACGTATGGTTTTTGGTAGAAATTAGCAAGATAAATAGAGATTATTTTCTCTTATGCTGTGTTTAGGTGGGGTGGATTTGGATGGATTTAATTTCAAATCCACAGTCCATACCATTTCCATTGTTTGGAAATTTTATTTTAAAGATGAGATTTCAAATTCATATATAAGATGGAGTAGGCTGATATAAAGAATTTCAAATTCATCCAATACAAGCGTCATTTGAAATCTATCTCTCCCAAATCATTGTTTAAATCCAAAATTATCGATCCAAACACAATCTTACTGAAATATTTCTTCTTAGTGTTGTATTATTCAATAGGAAGCCTATAAGAAATAAAATAATGCATGACCAAGAAAATTTATTCTCAATGGATAAATTTTTAGGATAAATATTTTATACATTAAGAGTGTGTATATTAGTACGTCTAGATGTGTGCCATATATGTAAAATCTAATGTCCAAATTTTAATGATGTGACATATGTCTAGCTATGTCAGTGTATATATATAGTATAGAAAAAATATCAATCCATATTCAATATATCAAAATAAAATGCAACAAAGATGCAAGGACACTGCCAAGAACCTGGAAAATGATGGACTTGAATTTTGTTGCTTGGACATATTCATGGTCTTCGGACTTGGATAAATATCTACTCTTCATTGATCCATTATTTTCACACACAGTTCGACAACATTCCTTTCTTCAGCATTCCAAATTTTTATTCTTTTCTTTAAGTTTGGCATTCTAAAAGGAGGCATTCCAATTTGATTTATTAACTTCTCCTTTTCTTGAGCTTTGACTTGCAGAAAGCAAAAAAGTTTACCATTATTTCATTTCCGTTCACATTTGCTTTAGTTGCTTCTCCTTCTGAATTCAATTGTTCCCAGTTTGCCATGTATGGAGAAATAAAAGTAACAAGTCACCCGCTTATCCTTATGCATTTAAACACGCAATTCTGCTATTTTATTTTTTTTGTTCTAGATCTTTTTTTTTTATTTTTTATTGTGGTTGTAAAGAATATTAGAAATTATAATTCTTTTTTCCTTTTCGTTTTTGAAATGCAAAGGCTTGCCACTACTGGGACCAATCTTTCGGTTTTATTTTGTTTCCATATTAATGTAGTTAGCGTCGAGCATATTCCGAAAAGGTGTAATGTATATCTTGACAAGGCTTGGATCAAAAATGATCTGGCGTGGGATCCTTCCATTCGGCCTGAACCCGACTCAGTGTCCAAGTGGATCCCAGGCCGGATCCTCTGACGATCAGTATGCGGCAAGAATTCGACGGACCCTAACTGGTTGCCTGCAAATACAATAAGGAGAGACACAAGATTGGGACTCGTCCTTCCGGATGGTTCCAATGCTGAAGTTAATAGTCAAAGTAAGCTTATGTTCAGGAGTTACGAGGAGGATTTAGAGGTAAGCTTATAAGGTGGAGGAAGAATGGTATTCATAATCCAAAGAACGAGTACTGTTTATGGGGAAGTGAATCGCCTCAATAATTATTGGAAAATCTGTAGATCAACTCTAGTTTAAGTTACTTCTATCCACTGCCACATCAAATAGCGTGGGTTACATAAGACAAAATGTCTCTCAAATGTAATGATTAAATTTTCTGAGCCATATTTTTCCGAGTCGAAATGTCAGGACAGAACTCGGGACAGAAAATATTTGCTGAGGCTATATTTCAGGTCCCAACAATCAGTAAAATTGCATAGTTCATTTGACACCTTTTGTTTTTCATGCTCAAAAGGCAGTTATTTGCAGTCAAAAGTTACTTCTTTATCCAAACGATGTCTGATCATTAGTGTAACTGATTTCCTAAAAATAAAAAAGTCTTATGACAATCAAAATTAAATTTTTATAGTTTATTAATTTAAGTGGAAAAACTTTAATTTTGTAGTCGAAGGTTCCTTCTTATTGTTGTATCATAGAAATAAATTATAAAAACAAATGACTAAAAATGTAGTGGGAGGAGGACTGTTAATGGGGTAGATCTACTAGATTTAGATTTCACATAGACCCAATCCATATTTACGGATCCATATTTCCTTCCAGTTTCATTTACTTGGATCCAAATTATATACACTATACATGGGTCAGATATGAATTTACATATTTTGACCGATTTTGAACTCAGATTCAAGTGATATAAATCTATAAGTAAATTAGTACTATATAATTATTATAATTGTCTTGCTATAAATTAAGCTAACCGGATATATTTCGCCTAGATAAGAATCTGATCGAAATCAGATTCAGAACTACATATGAAGACATGTCGAATAATCAAACCTCCAAGATAATTATTGCTTACCGGATCCTAGTTGGAATTACTAATTGAACCAATTATTGTTGATACCCGTAAGTGGGATCAATTAAAACCTTCAGAATAATGAAATCATGTCTCATGAAAATACTATCAAATCCCTATTTGCTTGTGCTAAACTTAATGCTTTCACTTTTTTTTTTTTTGGAATTTTGTCTACAGCATTAATCAACATTTGATGTGTCACCCTTTTTGAAATCTGAATAGAAAACCTTGTTCCTTAGGTAATTATTAATCTAAAATTAGAGGTTAAAATTGAATTCTTGAATTTTTTTTATAATTTTCCAGCAACGAAGGGGTGGAAGAATTCTTGAATTATTTGATTATGATAAGATTAAAAAGTAAATGAATAAAATTTCATGTTTTGGAAATGGACATGTACTTGGGCATCCCAAGTTGGCTAGTGGGACAAGGTTAGTATGTGCATGAGTGGGTTCAGGGTTCTGGGATAGGTGGGAATGGGGGTGGTGAAGAGTGTGATTCTTGATAATGGCAAAAAGTCTATTTGGCTCTCGAACTTTAACAATCTCATACTTTTAGCCTTTTAATTGTTATTATTGTTTTTGTCCCTAAATTGTTACAAAGCACGTATTTACGGTCTTTTATCAATTTAAACCATTAACTCGAAACTGAATTTGGATTGTTCTAATTTGTCTAAAAATTTTTGTTTGCATCATCGACATAAATTCCAATCACCTTTTTATCTCACATACATCATATCAAAAAAGTGCTACAATATCATTTTCAACAAATTATCCCAAATAATCTACTATCCAAACGCACTCTTTGATCTTCTTCTTTCTCAAATTAGGTATGATGACCGTTGCAAGTATTCATCAACGATATTGACCACCATTGATCGGGGATTGAACATCATGTTATCATTGTCAAAGTTTGATGAAATTATACCTTTAGACTTCACTTTCACATAGATTCCAAATTTGCGCTTAATTGTTAATGGATATCCTGCGATAAGATGAGATGTTATGTCAAAAATAGTACACAATTTTACAATTCTTTCACCAAATCTTTTGGATTTAAACCAAAATATTCTTTGGAACATGAAGAGTTGAAATCGGGAAAGAATTTGACATGATCTATTTGAAATTTACAGGATTCATTTTGCACCATTTCAACATTTTCCAGTTAATATATGTCAAAATTTTTAAATATTTTATACCAAAGAACATTTTATGTCGTGAAGAGTCTGAATATTTGACTTTACTATTCCAGCAGCAAACCTTTTCATTTTCATTTGTACATCATGGTTGATGCTCTCTCCGTCAATCTTTGCATCTTAAAATTAACGGAAAAGCTAGAAGTGTCCATTTTTAATAGTTTAAGAATAAAAAAAATACACAACTAATAATTGGGTTAAAAGTCTAAAATCGGTAAAGTTTGAGAACCAAATGGGCATTTTGTCTTTCTATTAAGACATGAAATATTATTTTTACCTCAACAGCATATACAAATTTAATCTGAAACTCAAAATAAAATTGATCTAAAATTAAAAGTCTATTGTCAATGGCAAACTTTAAAAAGGCAAAAAACGAAGAAGGCAAAAAAAAAAAAAAAAAACCTTGTATGTAGATTGTGTAAGGAATCAAGAAGATAAACACAGCGGAAATTTAAAATTTTTGATTCCTTTAATAGATCGTCCTTTGATTAAATCCATGTAACATAGAGATAGTTCAAGAAGATTACCTCAATCCATGAAGACCTCCTTGAATTTGGTGGAGATTTGATGCAGAGGATGGCAAAGAGATCCACGTAGCCGTACATGCGTCCGGCCTCTAATGGTGATCCACACGAACCTCCTTAGTTAGAACCTCCAAGGTCTAATTAGCTTAAGCTAGATTAGTGCTAGCTATTGCCAAGACAACCACACACAAGTCTATTGAGATAATTCCAATTTTTCACCAGGGAAAATTCATCCCAAGATAAGAAACAAGAGATGCAATTTTTCCCTTATTTTCTTGGACGAATTTTGGGTATTTTTTTCTCTCAAGATTTTTCTCAAAAATCTCACAAGACAAATTGTGTGATGATCCCCTTGCTAGCAAAAGCTTAGTGAGTATTTATAGACAAATAAGTTGTCAAATCCTTATGGAAACAAATCGGTTCCAATAAGATTTAACCTCTAATTCTAATACAACTCTTGTATTTGGAAGACTAAAACTCCTTATGGAAACCTGAAATCAGTTTCCAATAAGATTTAGCTTCCTAACTCTAATACAACTCTTGTATTTGGAAGACTCAAACTTATTTGCACCATAAGTCCCTCAAGTTTAATTTGTCTCACAAATCAAACTATAAGTTATAAAACTTAACTATCAAGTCCCACTTGAAATTCATTTAATCTAGTTAAGAAAGTTCTTAATGTGTGTGACCCATTAGGTTCTCATATCGTTGGCAATAAGTATGAGCTATACATTCTTAATAAATAAGAACTAGATAAATTAAAACTCCTTTTAATTTATCACGATTCCACTAATCAATCAACTCATACTTATAGATCAAGATTGGTATCTAGCAATACATCATGACCACCCAAGTAATGAGAAAAGTCAAGTGGATGACTTCACCTTTCAGTAAACGTTTATAATGTAACTAATATCCTTTTACCACACTTATCTCACATTAATCTTGGAATAAGTTGTGCCTATTCCATTGTGTGATTAATGCTTTTTTCTTTGTACCAAAATATAACTCCAATGAAGAGTTCTTAGAAACACTTTCTAAGACTTTCCCACTTAGCTAAGATTTCAGTTATACTTCTACAAGTGGCCAAACACGAGATAATTCCTCTCACATAAGAGGGTAAATCCTTATAGGTTATTCACCATCTTTCCATACTTCAAAGATACACCCATTTGCTAATGATGTGAGCATTCCCTTTTACTGAGCAATCATATAACAAAGAAAGTATAACTATCCATATTCAAGATATCATGATAACCTTAAGTCTAAGAATCATTTACATAAACGCGTCACTTAGACATTAATCCTTTGGCACTTAAGGATGTCCTATATGGATCAATCTAGTGAACTTGATCATACCATCAAGCACCCATATACTTGTTTAGGTGTCTCACACACCATAGTAGATGAGGTCTACTACTTCTCATATAGAAGATAGTATATGTAGTCTAACCGTATTAACAATACCCTTTCTTGTTAATACTATGACTAGAGATATTTAAGAATAAACCTTATTTATAATCGAGTGAACCTCACCATCATAACTCTTATGATTTCATCGATTAGGTTTATTCTAAGGGTTTTATCATACTTATATGAAAGTATAAGCAATCAATATGATAAAGATGTCATTTATTATTACATAAATAGTTAAAGTATATAATAAACCCTAGAAGTTGATTGACTTTAGGGCATATTCACTAACAATCTCCCACTTGCACTAAAGCCAATCACTCACAAGTTAAAAAACAAATGAGCAAACATGACTATCATGTTTTCTTTAAGATAACATTTAGTGAACGGATCAACTATGTTGTAATCCATGGGTACTCCTTTTAATCTTCACTTTTAATTCCCACCAATGATTTCATCAAATCATGTGAAACTACCTTAACAAATATGTGGATCTATGATGAGACTTTGGTTCCTTTGTTAGAACAAATTCTATTATAGTCTCAACATAAGTTGAAGGACTTCTAATAGAATGAACCAATTCAAACTCAAATTTGAACTTATAGATTCACATGTTTCGTTTTGCCACTTGTCAAGTAGCATTTGTTAAGGTTTTAATTGTAGAAATTTAGTTGTGTTTCACTTGAAACTCTTTCAACATATAGCACAGATATTATGAATATACGCATAATTACTTGCAAATCATTTCTGTAGGAAAGTTTACAAGTACATTCTCGAACTTTCAATTTTAAACTCTTCATGGACCAAAGGAGACAATGAGTTTAGTACAATGAAAGGATTATGCTATATAATATAGATAGGACCCCTTCTTAGATTATTCCATGCTAAACATTTTAGCATCTTGTCTAAGTACTTAAAAACTTAAGCAATCATACCTATCAATATAGACCTTTACTCTAAAGGTAGATTGCCACTCCTTTATATCATGAAGGAAGTCTTGGATAGCTACACCTATAATTTTGGAATATAGGCATACCATTTCAATGTATCATATATTAATTACATATGATGCATGAAACCAACAATAGCTCCCACTAAATCAAATATAAGTACAAGGCCATTCATACATTTGATAAAATCAAACTCTTTGATTATTTCATCAAAATGGATGATACCACTTTTAGAGATTTGCTTTATTGGCACATTAGATGTAAAACCTTTAAATTGTGTCACATACACAATTATTTGTTGTTCCATTTAAGAAAAATGGTTTTAGCATCTATTTGCCATACCATAACTTATAGTTAAAACAAGTAAATCTAAATGAATTTAAGCATATTGATTAGTGAGAAGGTTTCTTTAAAGATAATTGCTTATCTTTAAAAATGACCACTCTACCAACCAAACTCTGTAGGTAACACTTTACCTTCCATATTAGTCTTTACTCTAGAGACTCTTTTGCAGCTAAAAGGTTTTTAAACCTTTAGGTGAATTGACTAAGGTCAATACCTTTCGTCAAATATGGAATCCATTTTAGATTCATGGGTCTCAACCATCTCTATAAATTATAAAAGTATTCATAAATCATTTAAAAATGCATGATCAAATATCATGATTTTCTATAAGAAATCTATATTTTTAAGATTTATGAAACCCTTATATTAGGAGCTTTCGCTGCGCCTCATCATCATGAAATGCAAGCCCCAATTCTTTGCATTTTGTTCAACTTGCTTTTGTGATACTTGAAACTATTTCAAGTTTTAAGTTCCATTTTTCTCCCACTACTTTATCTAGAATAAATCATATATCTAGAAAATAGTAGTTTTAGAACTAAAACACTTTTATTCTTGAAGATGATAGAATTATAAAATTCTTGGAGCAGATAAGAAAATTCTAGCATACGTGCTAAGGAAAAATTTAAACCAAATGAAATAAGAAGAACCGATTTGCTCTTCTTCCTTTTGGCCCTCTTTTCCTTTTCCTTTAATTCTCAAGAATCACAAAGGTTTTAATTGGATCTTACCTCCACTTTATCCGATTATGGATGCTCACTTCATAAGTAGCACAATCCAAACTTTCATAAAATTTGGATTCCTTAACATTCCATATCTCATATGGCACACTTTGAACAAATATATTTATGGAACAAGATTTGGTGTATGGAGACAATTTTATGTAGGACAAAACCCCAAAACCATTTTGGAAAACTTGCATGGGACATCTCATCTCATGAGATATAATTCTTTATCTAGATTACTCAACAATAATTGAGATAACTAGAAAAATTATTTTACTTGAGAATCTCATTCTCCTTTAGTTAATTTTGAAACCCTTAGATTAAGTATTCTTCACCTTGATGAAATCATGGTGTTCCAATACCACCATGGCTCAAGTATTCTTCACCTTGATCATATTTAGGTGTCCTAGTACTTGACCGATTGTTTCTCTACTTTATACTTAAACCTCTTAACTTCTCAAAATCTTGGATGAGTACCTTAAAGATACATATATCCATTTTGAGTTGTTATTAGCAAAAGTGATAAAATATGAGAAATAATCTCTAGTATGAATTGTTAATCTTCCACAAACATCATAATGTATGGATCCTAACAATTCATTAAATCTTTTCATAAAAGATCAAATTAGCCTTTTATTAGTGAATAAGGCTCATATGTCTCAAATGATTCATAATCAAATGAGCCAAATCATTATGCGATTTGAAAAATATGTTTCTCATTCAAAAGACTAATTTCCAAATGCTTAAGATGGTTTCAAATTATCTAACATCATATTGAGAAATGGACTTTCTTTTATTTTAGAAAATAATAACATTTATTAAGTTCTAAAATAAGTCCATTAGTTAATCTCAATTATAATCTGAAAAATAAAACTTTCACAAAGTTGTATTTCAAAACCATGTATTGAAAGTTTGTACTATAAGGCTAGTTCTTTAAAATTCTTAACTCATCAACTCTTGATAAGTAATTACTTTTAGTCAACATTTGACTAATAGTGTATGACAAAACTTTGATTGATCTAAATTTCTTAATATGGTCAATCACTCTCTAATAAATTAATATTTAATTTGAGATATTTTTGTCATCTTGTAATAGAATTATTGCTCAAGTATTTCATACATCTTATATCTTGATTATTCATCATTCAACTCTTGAGATGTATAACCATGGTGAAAGAAATTGAAATCTTATCTAGTAAAGGAGATTTAGGAAGCATCTTTGACATACTATCATCATCTCCCCTTACTTATTGTAAGCAATTTTTATTAATTCCATTACATCTTCCATAACTGGAAGTGCTAAGGTTTTAAATGATATAGCCAAATTTTCTTGAGAACTTTTCTCAATTTAACTTGCCAATCCAAGAAATTAAAAATACCAATTATATCGAGAATAATATGCAATTACTCATAATTTCTACAACGGATAGTAAAGATAAAAGAATTATTTATGCAAAACAAAACCAAGTAAAAATGACATAAAAATCAAATTTGGTTTTGCTCCTATTTTATTCAAATCTACAACCCTCTTATATAGATTCGAGAATTTCAAAAATTCCTAGTAGGCTAGAATCCCATTTAGTTATTTTGATCTTGAGTATGCTCAACAAATCAAAATAATTTCAATCGGTAGGTACTTATTACCAATTATAACTTTTGTAACTTCTAGATAGTTGAGTTATCAACTCTTGATAAATCACATCGTATGTGTCACCCAACCTTTGCCTCTAAAACTTTATGACCTTGAGTGTACTCAACAAGTCACAAATTTTAGTTAAATCATACTCATTATTCCGAGATCTCATCTCATAGTTAAAACTTCTCATGGTAGAGCAACCTTGAGTGTACTCAACAAGTTAACTCGAACATAATTTCATTTTAACTATAACAATGGAAGGCAACTTAAGTTTTGACTTAATATTTGAGTAGAGGGATTTTATACATGGTATTCCAAATTGGTCTCATCAAATTTATATATAGCATGCATATCCATTCATCAATATAAATAAATAAATAAACATACTATAATTAAACATGGATGATTATGGACTTTATTCCTACACTAGTTTCCTTGAGCCAAAAGGAAACTAGATGGTCAAACTAAGGGACGAACGACATCTCTATGCCCTGTACATCGTCTGTATGTTCACCATGGTGGAATTGATACCATCTCCATCTCCTTTGTACATTACAAATGTAAATCTATACTAAACATTTTAGATCCTCACTCTCTCCCTATCCCTAATATAGTACATTACATAATATTGGAAGAAACCTTGAGTTACATTCAAGGGGAGTGAGATGAGAAGAGAATTTACATTGAGAATATATAGAGAAGGTAGGACACGCAGGCCCTATTTCAAAAATATCAAAACCAAATCATACATACATTCAACCATTCACAATCACATTGGCCTTAGTCCATAATCATCCATCATGCATTCATAAAATACAATATTAAATGAAAGCATAAATATTTATTTAGTTCCAATCATGTATCATTATATGCACAAGCCTTTAGTCTCAAAAGGCTTCAATTCAAGAGGTTTAAAAATTAATTGAATCAAATTCAATTTGAAAATTTCTAATTTCTGGAATTAAGTTTTAGCGACAGAAAAATGTCTTTAGCGACAAAAGTTTTTCATAAGAAAACTGTCGCTAAAACTTTTAGCGACGCTATTGCAGACAGCATCTTTTTCCTTCATTTTTTTTTAAATTTCCAGAAATATTGAACACAAGAAGAATTTTTTTGGCAATACTAATGATTTGGAAACTATTTTTTATTCATAATAAAAGGTAGATTCAATTTCCAAATCATTTTAGAAACCAATATTAATTTGGAAACTTATATTACTTAGAAATCCAATTTCTTAAGGAATATTAAGTAGTTTCAAATTTCTTTCAATTCCTTTTGTTTTAAATTATGGAAACCACATTCTAATCTCATTAAAATGATTTTCCATACTTTATAACCATGATAAGAAACTTTCTGTCGAATGACCATTTAAGTCAAAATTAAGAATTTCTAGTCTAACTAGAATTTCCTAATTCACTTATTTTTTGGAAATTTTCTTTTAAACCATTTTAGAATCTCAAATACTTACTTTAGAGCACTTTCTTAATTTAATTTTCACTAAATTAGAAAGTTTCTAAAGTATTTGAACACCTTCCAAATTCAATCTTATAAAATTGGAAAGTCTCCAAAGTTGGTTTACTTCTTAATTCTAGTCTTACTAAAATTAAGTAAGTTTCCAAAACTTAATTGAACAACTCCTTGTCCAATTTGGATTTCTAAAATTTGCAGAAAACACCTTAATTCTAATCATATTAGAATTATAGGAAATTTCCATGTTAGTTTAAAAACTCAAACGATAAAGGAAATGAATGACTAAATCCCATTTGTCATTTAGAAACTAATTTGTTTCTTAAATTTCCTTTTACAAGAAAATTTCCAATAAATACTGACAATCAAAACAACCTTTAATTTCGCATTCATTCAGTTCAAACGAAAATAACAAACAAAACAATTTTGCATGAAGGAAAGGAAGGTCACAATGTAATCAATACGCGAATTTCCAAGAAAAGGTCTGTTTCTCGTATAACATGTTTCATTAGAATCAGATTATAACATTGTAGGTTTTCAAATATTATTAAATCATGACCACATGATGATCTAATATTTTATTTGATCCTATAGCGTAAATCATGATCATTATCATGATTGATGAGTAGATTGTTTGAAACATACGAGTTACAACAGCCCTTGACTTTTCATTGATATGCACAAGTGACCACGAAGACAAACCAGGTCTTCTTTATTTTGTTTGTGATCTCATCACAAAGCAGCCACAGCCATTAAGGAAGCTTTAACCCTTTTTCAAGAACTTTCACAAAACGAAAAACAACCTTTTCAAGAAAATTCATTCGATGAAAAATTATTAAATCTTTGAAACCCTTTCAAAAATTTATTTTTCATCAAAACTATATATTTTAAAACTCTTGAATCACACATAATCAAATCTAATTTGACATACATGACAACTAAATAAACAAGTTACATGGTTTAATCAAAGTTGGCTCTGATACCACTGTAAAGGAATCAAGAAGATAAACACAGCGGAAATTTAAAATTTTTGATTCCTTTAATAGATCGTCCTTTGATTAAATCCATGTAACATAGAGATAGTTCAAGAAGATTACCTCAATCCATGAAGACCTCCTTGAACTTGGTGGAGATTTGATGCAGAGGATGGCAAAGAGATCCCGTAGCATGCGTCCGGCCTCTAATGGTGATCCACACGAACCTCCTTAGTTAGAACCTCCAAGGTCGAATTAGCTTAAGCTAGATTAGTGCTAGCTATTGCCAAGACAACCACACACAAGTCTATTGAGATAATTCCAATTTTTCACCATGAAAAATTCATCCCAAGATAAGAAACAAGAGATGCAATTTTTCCCTTATTTTCTTGGACGAATTTTGGGTATTTTTTTTCTCTCAAGATTTTTCTCAAAAATCTCACAAGACAAATTGTGTGATGATTCCCTTGCTAGCAAAAGCTTAGTGAGTATTTATAGACAAATAAGTTGTCAAATCCTTATGGAAACCAAATCAGTTTCCAATAAGATTTAACCTCCTAATTCTAATACAACTCTTGTATTTGGAAGACTAAAACTCCTTATGGAAACACGAAATCGTTTCCAATAAGATTTAGCTTCCTAACTTCTAATACAACTCTTGTATTTGGAAGACTAAAACTTATTTGCACCATAAGTCCCTCAAGTTTAATTTGTCTCACAAATCAAACTATAAGTTATAAAACTTAACTATCAAGTCCCACTTGAAATTCATTTAATCTAGTTAAGAAAGTTCTTAATGTGTGTGACCCATTAGGTTCTCATATACGTTGGCAATAAGTATGAGCTATACATTCTTAATAAATAAGAACTAGATAAATTAAAACTCCTTTTAATTTATCACTGATTCCACTAATCAATCAACTCATACTTATAGATCAAGATTGGTATCTAGCAATACATCATGACCACCCAAGTAATGAGAAAAGTCAAGTGGATGACTTCACCTTTCAGTAAACGTTTATAATGTAACTAATATCCTTTTACCACACTTATCTCACATTAATCTTGGAATAAGTTGTGCCTATTCCATTGTGTGATTAATGCTTTTTCTTTTGTACCAAAATATAACTCAATGAAGAAGTTCTTAGAAACACTTTCTAAGACTTTCCCACTTAGCTAAGATTTCTGAGTTATACTTCTACAAGTGGCCAAACACGAGATAACTCCTCTCACATAAGAGGCGGTAAATCCTTATAGGTTATTCACCATCTTTCCATACTTCAAAGATACACCCATTTGCTAATGATGTGAGCATTCCCTTTTACAGGAGCAATCATATAACAAAGAAAGTATAACTATCCATATTCAAGATATCATGATAACCTTAAGTCTAAGAATCATTTACATAAACGTCACTTAGACATTAATCCTTTGGCACTTAAAGGATGTCCCTATATGGATCAATCTAGTGAACTTGATCATACCATCAAGCACCCATATACTTGTTTAGGTGTCTCACACACCATAGTAGATGAGGTCTACTACTTCTCATATAGAAGCAGCATAGTATATGCTAGTCTAACCGTATTAACAATACCCTTTCTTGTTAATACTATGACTAGAGATATTTAAGAATAAACCTTATTTATAATCGAATGAACCTCACCATCATAACTCTTATGATTTCATCGATTAGGTTTATTCTAAGGGTTTTATCATACTTATATGAAAATATAAGCAATCAATATGATAAAGATGTCATTTATTATTACATAAATAGTTAAAGTATATAATAAACCCTAGAAGTTGATTGACTTTAGGGCATATTCACTAACAGATTGGGCATTTATTAATTAGACTCCATTATTTGTTACTTCATTTTAACTATAGTTTCATGAGAGAAAGTATATTATTGTTTAAGGATTAGTCACATTTCCCCCCCAGAGTTTGGGATAGTTACATTTTACCATTTTAAGCCTTGAAACATATACCTTTTTCCCCATGAAAACTAGTCAAAATTAGAGGGAAAAAAAATAGTAAGTGTACTCAATAATTTACAACTATTTCCACTCTATTGATAAAATATATACATCTTTTTTCGAGTACTTTTAATGTTTAAAATATTAAATTAGTTAAAAAGAAAAAGCCATCTTAATTTATTTTAATTCTTGCTAAATTAATGTTCATTCTATGTATATTTTTGAATTTATTAAACTTTGAATCCAATAATTACATACTAACAATAAATGAAGTTAGCAATAATTACATACTTTTAATGTTTAAAATATTAAATTAATAAAAAAGAAAAAGCCATCTTAATTTTTTTTAATTTTTTTTCTAATTCTTGCTAAATTAATGTTCATCCTATGTATATTTTTGAATTTATTAAACTTTGAATCCAATAATTACATACTAACAATAAATGAAGTTAGCAAAATTCTGAAAACTTAAGGGCATTAGGTAATATGAAGCTTGTTACTTGTTAATGAGTGAAACTTTATTTTTAGAGTTTGTGTAAATTGTTATCATTTTTCACTTGTCAAATTAGCGAATTATCAAATACTTAATTGAAATTGTTAGAAAGGATTAATATGCTTTACTTTTAAACATAAAGGTGAAGAATAGACATTAAAACAAACCTCATTTAAAAAGAATAAAAGGTCATTAATAGAAATCCATAGACAATTTCAACAATAAAAGGACAACAATATTCTGACACTTACTATATTTTATGGAGTTAGTGTGGCTACTCCATAACTTTGGGGCAAAGTATGAGTAACCGTTTTTATAGTTCACATTGTCTAAATCAAATGAGGGGTGTCATTATCATTTTTGTTTAAAATTAATGTAAAACTAATACGCAAGTCATATATAAATTTTGGAAGGAGTTCGGCAACTACATCTGACTATAGTAGAAGGCAACTTAACATGCTTAACATGTTGTATCGTGCCATTTTGTGCTCATGTAGTGCTAGAATTGTGTTCATATCAAACGGGTCCAAATCCATGTGTGACATATTGAATTTTTTTTGTTGTTGTACTTGTGTCACAATCTGTTTGTTAATGTGTCATGTTGTGTCATGTTTTAATTGACTCGACTAATTTTACTTTGTACATAAAGTTATACTTGAAACATTAAAATGTGAATATGGCTCTGTTTAGAAAATGTGTAATTTTTTTCTCAATTTTGGAGCTTTGATCTCTCACTAAATAAAACTTATAAAAGTATTTATCATGCCATTACCAATACAAAAAAAGGGGGCCAGTTCTTTTTTATTTTATGGGAACAAAATGTTAGGTTTTGGGGTAGCAAACGCAGTGGAAAACAAAAATTTTAGCCCCAACAACCCACCAGGAATCATCCTAGGTTACGTATGACTTATAGAGAAGAGGAGTTGTAGGATTACCTTAATCCTAGAAACGGTTTCTTGTTGCTTTGTAGAGAGTGGTCAGCCCCTTTCAGCAGTCCAAGCGTCCTGCCTCTACTGCAATCCACGCGAGAGAGAAGTCTGGATCTTCTCTTGAATCGTCTCTACGATCCTAGATGTATGTGTATGAAAGTGTAAAAAAGGTGCTAACCTATTCTCTCTTTCTTTGGAATTTCTCTCTATGCAAGTTTTTCTCAAAAACCCTAACCTCTCTCTATTCTCTCAACCGTTGTTGTGTTATTATTGTACAGATATATCATATAATCTGTCTATTTATAGGAGAGAGGTAGAGAAAAGATAGGGTCTTGTTTGATCCAAATCAAAACAAATATAGGATAACTATGTTATCCTATTTGCTCAAATAGCCCTGGAATCCTTTATTCATTATAATTAGACCCCAAAAGGTTTTATTTTCAAATCTCCATTTGGACACACAATTTTAATCCAGAATTCAATCTCTAAGCGTGTGATCCAATAGGTTCCAAATATACTGGCAATAATTATGAATTATAATTCTCAAGAAGAATTAGATAAAATAAACAACTTTATTTTATCATTAATTACAATAATTAATTAATTC
Organism: Gardenia jasminoides; assembly: GCA_013103745.1. Taxonomy (NCBI): domain Eukaryota; kingdom Viridiplantae; phylum Streptophyta; class Magnoliopsida; order Gentianales; family Rubiaceae; genus Gardenia; species Gardenia jasminoides. Next base: position 22,785,827 of record CM023095.1, read on the forward strand.
ATAATTATAGATTGTGAGCGGTGTCTAACAACACATCACAACCACCTAGGTATTCGGAATTAGTCAAGGAAATTTTGACCAAATCTTTCCATGGAAAATTACCATGTAATTATTATCCTTTCACCATAGATATCCAATTAGTCAGGGAATGAGAAATAAGTGCCAATTCCCTAATGACTAATTAATTTTCTAGTTCCCGGAATTAACCTTAAATTTAGGTTAACTTGAAGATATTCTTCAATTAACCTAAGGTAGTCGACTATTAAGGTTAATCTCCCACTAGTGGCCATCCTGGATATCAATTCCCACTATCGGAGTGGTGAATCCTCTTTTGATCACTCACTATCTTTCCATGCTTCATACTATCCCCAATTGCTATTCTTTAAGTCACTCTTGGTGAGCAACAAGTAATAGAATCAAAAGGCAGTGATTCATACTCAAGATACTATGGTGATCTCAAGTCTAGGATCACTTACACAATTTTCCATAAGAGATTCAACCATTGGCACTTGATAGATATCCTAATGGGATTTCTGTGTGGATCACTCCAATGAATTCATACCTTACAATTCATCTACACATTAGCCTAGGTATCACTATACATTGGTTGATGAGAACAACCACTACTTACATTAAGTAGAGACTAACTGTGTACTAATCTTTCCGTATTAATGATGTCCTGTCTCATTAATACTATGACTAGGGAACTTTAAGAATATTATTATAAATGTGATTGATATCTCATAGTCAGCAACTCTTGTGACTACCATCACATCAATAAATATCCTAAGGACTTTACCAGTTATATCAAATATTTAACAGATAAAATGGAAATTCATAAAATACAAAACTTAATTAGAAATGTATTTAAACAAAATGATTGTTTTAGGGCATACATTCCAACAACCTCCCACTTGCACTAAAACAATTCATTCATAACCTTTAGTTCAAATGAAAGTACATGACTATCATGTTTCTTTTGAGATAGTGCCTTAGTAAGAGGATCAGCTATATTATCCTTAGTGGGGACTCTCTCTATCTTTACATCATTTCTGGCAATGATTTCCCTAATTAGGTGAAATCTTCTAAGTACATGTTTGGATCGTTGATGAGACCTAGGTTCCTTTGCTTGGGCAATGGCCCCATTGTTATCACAGTACAGAGTTACTAGATTAACTATGTTAGGAATCACACCAAATTCAGACACGAACTTCTTGATCCAAACGGCTTCCTTGGCTGCCTCTGCGGCTGCAATGTACTCAGCCTCTGTTGTAAAATCCGCTGTGGTGTCTTCTTTGGAACTTTTCCAGCAGACAACACCTCCATTGAGAGTAAAGATGAAGCCTGACTGTGACTTACAGTCATCCTTATTAGACTGAAAGGTTGCATCTGTGTAGCCCTTAACCTCCAAATCACCATTTCCATATACTAAGAACAAATCTTTAGTCCTTCTCAAGTACTTAAGAATGTTCTTAACGGCTATCCAGTGATCTTCACCTGGATTAGCCTGGAACCTGCTCGTGACACTCAGAACATAGGAGGCATCTGGTCTTGTACATAACATAGCATACATAATTGATCCAATTGTCGAAGCATATGGAACATTATGCATCTTATCAATCTCAACTTGTGTCTTAGGACACATGCTCTTAGAAAGGCTTGTCCCATGAGTCATAGGTAAGAAACCATTCTTAGTCTGATCCATGCTAAACCTTTTTAGCGCTTTATCTATGTATGCAGATTGTGAAAGACCAAGCAGCCTTTCAGACCTATCTCTATAGATCTTAATACCCAATATATAGGCTGCCTCTCCTAAATCTTTCATGAAAAAGTTTTTGGATAACCAACCCTTCACTGATTGTAACATTGGGATATCGTTTCCCATTATTAATATGTCATCCATATATAATATAAGAAAAATGATTGAACTCCCACTAACCTTCTTATATACACAAGGTTCATCCGGATTTTTAAGAAAACCAAACTCTTTGATTGGCTCATTAAACCGAATGTTCCAACTCCTGGATGCTTGCTTAATTCCATAAATGGACCTCTCTATCTTGCATATCTGATTGGGATTTGGCGACGTAAAGCCTTCAGGTTGTGTCATGTACACATCCTCTTACAAATTCCCATTAAGGAATACAGTCTTTACATCCATCTGCCAAATCTTGTAGTCATGGTATGCTGCTATTGCAAGTAATATCCGAATGAATTTAAGCATAGCTACTGGTGAGAAAGTTTTATCATAATCGATTCCCTCTTTTTGCTTGTAACCTTTGGCTACCAGTCTAACTTTATAGGTAATCACATTACCATCTATGTCTGTCTTCTTCTTGAAGACCCATTTGCACCCTACGGATTTTACCCCTTCAAGTGGATCAACCAAGGTCCATACATTGTTATCATACATGGAATCCATTTCAGAATTCATGGCCTCTAACCATTTGGAGGAGTCTGGACTATTCAAGACCTCTTGGTAGGTAGTAGGTTCGTCATCTTGAATGACTAGTACATCATTGCTTTGGCTCACAAGGAACTCATATCTCTTAGGAGCTGAGCGTACTCTTACTGATCTACGGGGCTCTTGAATGTTCACAGCTTCTGTTTGTGCATCATCATTATGTGGCTGAACCCTTTCTTCAACAGGTTGTTCAATGTTTGTTTGATCATTTTGAACTTCTTCAGATTTCATGTTAGTATCTTGAACTTCTTCAAGTTCTATTCTACTCCCACTGCCCCTTTCTAGAATAAACTCTTTTTCTAGAAAGATTGCATGTTTTGAGACAAACACTTTGTGCTCAGTTGGGTTGTAGAAATAGTATCCTATAGACTCTCTTGGATACCTTACAAACAAACACTTGTCAGATCTTGGTTCAAACTTATTTGACTCTGCCTTCTTCACATAGGTTGGGCAACCCCAAACCTTCATGTAAGACTGTTTTGGTTTCTTTCCTTTCCATATCTCATATGGTGTGGAATCAACAACCTTACTGGGTACTCTATTAAGAGTATGGGAAGCTGTGTTCAAAGCATATCCCCATAACGATTTTGGGGCACTCGAGTGGCTCATCATGGACCGTATCATATCTAATAAGGTGCGGTTTCTCCTTTCAGATACACCATTTAGTTGTGGTGTCCTTGGAGGAGTCCATTGTGGAACTATTCCATTGTCCTTTAGATAAAATCGAAACTCATCACTTAAGTATTCTCCACCACGATCAGATCGTAGTGTCTTAATATTTTTACCGGTTTGTTTCTCTATTTCATTTCTGAATTCTTTGAACTTTTCAAAAGATTCAGACTTGTATTTCATTAAATACACATAACCATATCTAGAATGGTCATCAGTAAAGGTAATGATGTATGAAAATCCACCTCTAGTTGTGATTGTCATTGGGCCACATACATCAGTATGTACTAGCCCAAGTAAATCACTGGCTCATTCCCCTTTACCAGTAAAGGGTGTTTTGGTTATTTTTCCAAGTAAACAAGCTTCGCATATGTTATATAATTTATAATCAAATGAGTCCAAGTACCCACCTTTGTGTAACTTGAAAATGAGTTTCTCATTTATATGACCAAGCCTACAGTGCCAGAGGTAGGTTTTATTTAGTTTATCTAACTTCAATCTCTTTTCTTGTATGTTGAGAATTTGGTTATCAAGATCTAGAATATATAAATCGTTATTCCATTTTTCAGAACCATAAAACACACCATTCTTTGAAAAAGAACAATATTTATTCTCTTGGGTTATCTTAAACCCATTTACATCCAAATAGGAAATAGAAATAATGTTTGTAGTAAGTGCTGAAACATAATAACAGTTGATAATTCTAAAATCAACCCACTAGGTAAACTAATGTAGTAAGTCCCTACAGCTAAAGCAGCAACTTTTGCTCCATTGCCCACACGTAGGGTTACTTCTCCTTTTCCCAACTTTCTACTGTCCCTTAGACCCTGCATAGATGTGCAAATGTGAGAGCCACATCCGGTATCTAATACCCAAGAGCCAGATTTGGAAGTAGAAACATTAATCTCAATCATATATGTACCTGGTGTTGAAGCTTCCCCAAACTTCTTTTGCTTCAAACTCTCTAGATAGCCCTCGTAGTTCCTCTTCCAATGTCCAGTTTGTCCACAATGGAAGCAGGTTGCATTGGACTGATCTGTCTTAGCCTTCTTGGGCTTCTTGGTGGGCTTCTTCTTGGGCTTCTTAGGCCCTTTTCCTTGCCTCTTCCTTTTATTGGAGGAAGCAACAACAAGCACTCCAGTAGGACCCTTCACCTTTTTGATTTCTTTCTCAGCAGTTTTCAGCACATTCAACAATTGAGGCAATGTGTGCTGCAGATTGTTCATCTGATAGTTCATAACAAATTGAGAGAAAGAATCTGGCAGAGATTGAAGAACTAAATCAACATTTAGCTCTTGGTCCATCTTAAAACCCAATTCAGCCAATTACTCAATTGGCCCAATCATCTTTAAGACGTGTGGAGCAACAGGTGTTCCCTCTGCCATCTTGCACCTGAATAATTCCTTGGAGGTATCATATCTCACCGTCCTAAATTGTTGTTCAAACAACTTTCTCAGGTGTTGTACAATTTCATATGCCTCCATGTTCATATGCTGTTGTTGGAGTTGAGGAGTCATAGAGGCTATCATGATACATGAAGCCACTCTATTATCATCCTTATGCTTCTTGTAAGCATTCTTAACAGTAGCAGGTGCAGTTGGCTCGGGTTCATCAGGCATAGGCCCATCAAGTACATACTCTATTTTTTCATGAGTGAGAACGAGTAGGACATTCGATGCCGCGAGAAAATTTGTGTCGCTCAGGTTTACAATCGGTGAGAATTGTATGCGTAGGCTCGATTATTACTCATTCTACAACAAAATAAAGATAGAGTTTGTCAGAGAAAACTTTGTTTAATAAAATCATAAAAAACTTCCAAAATTATGATTTTATTTCCACTATTTTTTCCAAATCAATTACCCTCTATAAATTGATTCGGGATTTTCTAAAAAACCCATAGTGGCTAGAACCCCATCTTAACTATTTTGACTTTGAGTGAATCCCAACAAATCAAAATAATCTTAACAGGTAGATACTTTACTAATTACAACCCACTTGTAATTTCTAGATCCGTTAGGTATCAACTCTTGATTTTACATCTTATGTATTAACCTAACCCTTGCCTCTAAAATTCATGGCCTTGAGTGAATCCCAACAAACCATAAATTTAGTTAAATCAAACCCATCATTCTTAAGAACACTTCTTATAGTAAAAAACATGTAGTAAGTAAGGTAGTTTTGGGTGAATCCCAACAAACTAGCACTTAATGACCACATTTTGTTTTATACTATAATGATGGAAGGCAGTCTTGATTTAATATTGAATTTGAGGAATTTGTTTGCCTTTTCCAAAACATTTTTAATTTGGTTTGAAATTTTGGAAAAATCATTTGACGGTCTCATCAACAATCATGCATATAAATATTTCAAAAATAAATATAGCATAAAATAAAACGTGGATGGTTGTGGATATTCCTAAATTAATTTCCCCGGCCATTAGGAAAATTAATGGTTGACTAAGGTTAAATCAAATTTGCTCCTTCTGATGGCACGGCTCCTACACAGCTTCTTTCTTCATCTTCCAATTTGCAATTTCTCTACTAATTACAATTTTCTATCATCTATTCCTGTTTATTGTACATTACAAATAGAATATAAGAAACCCGGAGTTACATTCGGGGGAAATTAAATGAGGAGAGAAATTACAATTAGAAAAATAAGAAAGGCAGGGCACGCAGGCCCTATTTATAAAAAACCAACCATTCAACCATTCATCCACAATCACATTGGGCTTATATCCACAACCATCCACCATGCATTCATATAAATTTAAACAATTTTAAATTAAAAGAAAGCATGTAATAACAGTCAACAACTATTCATGGATTATTTGGATTTTATATCTCAAGATCCCAAACAAGTTTTAAGATCATACATGTGCAGAAAATTTTGGTAAAATAATTTTATTAGGTCACTTTTAATTCTAACTAATTTAGAAATTAAATTGGAACATTATTTGAATTAATCACATTAAAATTTAAATCAATTCCTGACCTAATAAAACATGAAATAATACAATTTCATAACAAATTTTAACAATTAAAGTTCGGATCAGAATCAGAAAATTTTAGAAATTGAAAACTCAGTTTTTCAAAAATTTTATTTCGTAGAAAACAGTTTCTCAAAGGATCCGCGACCCAATCCGCGAACAAGTTTTGCAGATCTCTGAGTGTGCGAATCAGGTTCTGAGAGTTCCGTAAAAGATTCGCGAACCGATCCGCGACCTGGCCTCACGGATCCAGCGTGTTTCTGATCCACGAACCAGATCTGTGAAACGATCTGCGAAGTACAGATCGCGGATCGGGATCCGCGAACACGATCCGCGAGGTATACCTTGCGAATCCGAATTGCGTGTCTGAGTCACGATTCCCAGTTTCAGCATCCAACGATTAGGTGCTGCAAAACTCTTTCCAAAATATAAACCTTTTGTCTTGTGAAAAATTTTTCAGATCTCAGAAACACTTTAATCAAATTAAAGTTACAACCTTTTCAATCAAAATTCAGCACGTGTATAGATATCAATCATATAATCCATGAACAATAATCAACAGAACATATGAAATCATACGTAAAGAACTAGGGATGGCTCTGATACCACTGTTAGGTTTTGGGGCAGCAGACGCAGTGAAAAGTGTAGATGTGTGTGTATGAAAGTGTAGAAAAGGTGCTAGTCTATTCTCTCTTTCTTTGAAATTTCTCTCTACGCAGGTTTTTCTCAAAAACCCTAGTCTCTCTCTATTCTGTCAACCGTTGTTGTGTTATTATTCTACAGACGTATCATATAGTCTGTCTATTTATAGGAGAGAGGTAGAGAAAAGATAGGGTTTTGTTTGATCCAAATCAAAACAAATATAGGATAACTATTTTATCCTATTTGGTCAAATAGCCCCGAAATCCTTTATTCCTTATAATTAGACCCCAAAAGGTTTTATTTCCAAATCTTCATTTGGACACACAATTTTAATCCAGAATTCAATCTCTAAGCGTGTGATCCAATAGGTTCCAAATACACTGGCAATAATTATGAATTATAATTCTCAAGAAGAATTAGATAAAATAAACAACTTTATTTTATCATTAATTACAATAATTAATTCATTCATAATTATAGATTGTGAGCGGTGTCTAGCAACACATCACAACCACCTAGGTATTCGGAATTAGTTAAGGGAATTTTGACCAAATCTTTCCACGGAAAATTACCATGTAATTATTATCCTTTCACCATAGATATCCAATTAGTCAGGGAATGAGGAATAAGTGCCAATTCCCTAATGACTAATTAATTTTCTAGTTCCCAAAATTAACCTTAGATTTAGGTTAACTTGAAGACATTCTTCAATTAACCTAAGGTAGTCGACTATTAAGGTTAATCTTCCATTAGTGGCCATCCTGGATATCAACTCCCACTATCGGAGTGGTGAATCCTCTCTTGATCACTCACTATCTTTCTATGCTTCACACTATCCCCAATTTCTATTCTTTAAGTCACTCTTGGTGAGCAACAAGTAATAGAATCAAAAGGCAGTGATTCACACTCAAGATACTATGGTAATCTCAAGTCTAGGATCACTTACACAATTTTTCATAAGAGATTCAACTATTGGCACTTGATAGATATCCTAATGGGATATCTGTGTAGATCACTTCAATGAATTCGTACCTTACAATTCATCTACACATTAACCTAGGTATCACTATACCTTGGTTGATGAGAACAACCACTACTTACATTAAGTAGAGACTAACTGTGTACTAATCTTTCCGTATTAATGATGTCCTGTCTCATTAATACTATGATTAGGGAACTTTAAGAATATTTATTATAAATGTGATTGATATCTCATAGTCAGCAACTCTTGTGACTACCATCACATCAATAAATATCCTAAGGACTTTATCAGTTATATTAAATATTTAACAGATAAAATGGAAATTCATAAAATTCCAAACTTAATTAGGAATGTATTTAAACAAAATGATTGTTTTAGGGCATACATTCCAACAAAAAAGGCTTTAGAGTAATGGTTTAAAGCATGCAACCAAAAAAGAATGTGCTAAGAACGTATTTAAAAAATTAGAAAAAAGTGGTGGTGAATTTATAGTATAGAGCTAAAACATGTGCCTAAAAAAATATTTGATCACTGTTGGTACCATATGTGCAATTGATTAGTATACATAATTAGAGCTGTTATCTAGTCGAGCCGAGCCTGAGCTCCTGAAGTTCGAGCTCGCTCGATAACATTATCGAGCTAAAAATTAAGCTCGACTCGACTCGTTAAGGCTCGACTCGTTAAGGCTCAACTCAGCTCGTTAAGGCTCAACTCGTTAAGGCTCGGCTCGGCTCGGTTAAGACTCGACTCGTTAAGCTCGAGCTTGAGCTCGATTCGATTAACAAAATGAACTCTAAATTAAACTCGGCTCGATTTAAATTCTATAACAATTTTTTAGTTAAATGAACTCTATAACAATTCTCCAATTAAATTTAGTTGCTATGGCACTATCTTCCATGTATTAAGTTAGCCAATGATTCATATATTCTTCATTAGTCCATAAGGTTCTAGCCAATTCTCAGTTACTTTAATGTTCAACAACTTGTAACTGTAAAATTGTTTACTTGACAACAAACGGAACCTAAGAATGTTCAATTATTAATGACTTGAAATTGGAGTTAAATGAAATTCACAATTTGGAATGAACAATATATGCAAATGATCATTAGATACGAACAATATATGCAATTATCATTGGAATGAGCTGGTGTTAGTGCTGTGTTTCGAAAATAAATGGAATCAATTTACCCCCACTAGATGAAAAGGGATTCACTAATACTAGCTTGACTTTATATTGACAGTTGAAAAAATTATTGTCAGATTCTCTTTTTTACAATTAAAAACTAAAATAACAAATTCGAGCCTATCGAGCCACTATCAAGCCGAGCTTATTGACCCACTATCGAGCCCCTCAAAGTCGAGTCTATCGAGCCACTATCGAGTCGTTGGCTCGACTCGTTAATGATACGGGTATTTTTCAAGCTCGAGCTCGACTCGTTTACTCAAATAAACGAGCCGAGCCTTAACGAGCTCACAAGCTGCTCGACTCGAATAACAGCTCTAGACATAATATTAGCATCGGATCATAGAACTCATTGGGGTAGTGATGGGAAAGTAGTCAGTAAGGTGGAAATCAGCTCCTTTTAGGAATTAATGTGCATGCATTGGCATTAGCTTTTTGAGGATATTAGCAATATAGAAGCTGATCAATTTGAAAGCTGATATGCCGCATCAGATGTGGAGCAATGAAGGCTGATTGGACCGATTGACGCGTGAGAAAGAAATGTTATGTTATGACCTTAAAAAACAAATAGGAACGTGGAAGTTAAGGTCTCTGGTGAACAAGGACATGATTTGATGCCCACCAATACCGTAGTAAGCAATTTTACTGATAGAGCGATGGATACACAAGGGATACTGTCCCTGGACATCGTGGTGGAATCACAAGTTTCATCAACCCTTTTCTCTGTTGTTGATGGGTGTAAATGCTAAGAATAGATATAGCACAAGTGGCATCCTCATTAGTCTGATCGGATAGGATGGCCGAACAGACCAGACCTGAGCTGAAGTGCCTTAAGGAGGGAGTAAGTTATTTAGATAAACAATAACTCTCACTTAGCCTTATTATCTTAAGTCAGGGGATAACTTTTATCGGTATCTTGAGTAAGATTTGTGTAACACCCCTAACCAATATTGTCCCACAGTTAGCCACCCTTAAGGTCGTGGGTTTTGTTCCTGGAGGTGGGGTTATATCCCACAACAAGTGCAGAGCCCAAGCCCGCAGGTCAAGAAGCCCAGCACCCCTCCAAAAGGCCTCGGTCAGATGGGGACATACCCACGGCTGGTGATATAGTGGCTAAGATCCCTCCTCCCAACCGATGTGGGATCGCTACAATTTGAGATCAACAATAACTTCTGGTCCTTTATCTCATTATTGTTCATAAATACATAGGTAATATTATTACAAGGGACAGATAACTGCTACTTATTTCTTTCTATTCACCTCTCTCTCAAAAAAACTCCCAACTAACTTGTGTGACGCCCCCACCTCTCTTTAGGGCATATCCTAGCGTATCAGCGGAACGCCTGCCCAACTCTCACCAGAACTCACTACAAAATTCAAATATAAATACAAACATTCATTCTTAAAACCCTAATTAAGGTCTATCAAAATCACTAGATCAACTGTCCAAAGTAGAAGCCCAAAATTCTATCAAAAATTACAATAATAATAACTTCAAATACAATAATCCATCAAGTTTGAGAATAATTTCAATCTTATACAAAAGTACGGAAATCCTACAAAAGAAACTAATTCCTCGATTCACAATCTCCACTTCAAGACCTGTTATAAAAAACAAATATATTGGGGTGTGCTAACGCTTAGTGAGGCCAAGAAAGCATGCATGCAAGCGAGTTAAAGAGATACTTTAACAATAAAACAATTAAGAAAGTAAATCCAACAATCTTTCACGTAGAACAAGTATACATCATGACATAAAAGGATACAGGTGGACACGGGAGGTAGAGGTGTCTACCGCTCTCAGGGACGTAGCATGTACCCTCGGTCCAAAATTTCTGCATTTGCCACAGTCATGTTTGGACCGCTTCACAAACTCCGATTTTCCATTTAAAATGTTGACATTCCGTCAACTACACTCTCACAACCTGTAGACACCACTTGAAACCCTCACCGTCTACTTACACCCCCGGTACCGGACTCGCTCGTCAAATATTCAATAATTGGTAATACTTGAGTATACCTTGGTTGGCAAGCGCTCTCCAACCGACATAAATAATATCAAGACCCATGGTTCGCCAATCCCTTGACCAAGCTCCTATTGCCGGGTCAAAGTGGAAGGTTTCCCGATGGTGTTTGGGCGTCCCCACAATTTCAATAGCAATAACAATCATTTATGTAACCATAATTCAAGTAACAATCATTCAAGTGGTCAATCAACTGACAATTCAAGTAGTTGAACTCATTTAGAGGCAAATCAAATAAGGTGAATGCGGTAAAGTACACGCTCATCGAGGCACACAAGCATGCTTCTTAAATTATTAACATTCAATTGAGCCTTAAATAACATGCACTTGAACACTCACTTAAGTAATTAATCAAGCATGTAAGCAAGATGGTTAGGCTTCGGCAGTCGGGTCGACTTCAGCAATCTCTTGGTCACCTGAGCCAAAACGAAATTATCACTTTCAATCCAAACAGCTAAAACTCTAAATTTAACCTAACTATCCATTTTCACCAAAGTCTCTCAACTATAACTTTTTTCTTAGGCCATAACTCACTCAATATATGTCAGAATTGAACAAGGTTTAAAGCTATGGAAACTAGATTCAACATACTAGAAATCACTAGAAGACATCGCTTGAAGATTCATTGAGCAAGATGGGCTAAAATAAGCTGGAGAATCCAGCAGAGGTTAAAAATAGGAAATCAGGCTGTGAAATCAGCCATCTTTGTGGCTTCGCTGGTATTGATAGAGAAAGAACTAGCATGCGATCCTTATACCATTAGAAAGCTTGTGAAGTCTAGTTTCAAATGCCACTAACGGCACTCAATTTCGACTCCTAAGCAAGGAATTACAGCCAATAGAAGTATAGGGGTTCGCAATGACTGACGGTCAAATTTCCAGATTTGAAGAGCTATTTTTGAGACAATATTTGGGAATCGAAATGCCACTAGAAAATCATCAAATTTTGTACATTCAAACCTCACTAGGTGAACTATGTGTGTACCAAATTTGAGACAAAAATCACACGGGAAGGTAACTTTTTAGATGGCCAAATTTTGTGAAAAATCTTGGAACTAATCTACCAGATTTTCTGTCTTTGATTTGCAAACATTTTGTTCAGCGAAATCAGCCCCAAATCACTTAAATTTTGACACAAAAGCTCTAGTAGCATTCCTTTATCAAATGGAAGCAAAATGGTAGCAAAAATTTGAATCAAAATGCTTCAAAAACAGGGCAACAGTTTGGCAATTGCATAGAGGTAGAATTTCCACTTTTGTGCAGTATTCTTTGAAAAATTATAACTTGAGTTCTATAAGTCCAAAAATTACGAATCTTATACCGTTGGAAAATAGACTCAGTGAACTAAAATCTCAAAAGTCACTTATACAAGATTCAAATCGAAAACCAGTCAAATTTTAGTTTAAATCTGCTGCTACAGTAAACATATGACATGACAGTCTTGATTTTCAGTCAACTTTGAAAATTCACCAAACTTTACAGAAATCGAACTAGCCCTTGAAATTTATATCACTGAAAGAACTTGGATTCTAGTTTCAAACACAACAAATGGAACTCAATTCGAATCTTCCTACATCAAGTTACAGTAGTTTTAAGAAGGCTATTTCACCAACCCTGCCACACGAAAATTCCAGATTTTAAAATTTTCTTTCTCAACCATTTTGCAACATCAAACAAAGCTATTTTTACATGAAATTTCTCCCAAACTTAGGCCATCATATAAGCATCAAGAATCAACAAGAAATACATGGAATAATTGAGCTAAAAATGGAGAAACAAAGCTGCAAAGAAACCGGTTCTCAACTCTCTCTCTCTCGGTTCCTCTCTTTCCTTTCCCTCTCTCATTTTTACCAACAAAACTTCACATAAAACACCTCACACACACACACATTAAATTATCAACAGCCCCAAGTTCATACATGATGGAATTTCATAGAGCTCACTTTCATCAATCAATAACAAAATCCAACTCAAAGAGCTACAAGCCCTTTTAACCAAGAAAATGAAACAAATGAGCAAGGTTTTTGGTGTTTAATAAGCTTACCTCCCTCAAACAAGAAGCTTGATGAATGGAGGAAGAAATGGCTCACACAAGGCCTCAATCCTCAAGCTCAACCATCAGCTTCTCCTTCCTTCCAAGCTAGTCTGAAATGTCCCAAGAAAGCTAGCAAGATCTTCAAGTGGTTTTGGGTTGCAAAGATGGAGGTCTTGTGTTGGTGATTTTTGAAGAAACAAGATGAGGAAGAAGATGAAGGATGGCTGGCTATTTGGAGGGAGAAATGGAGGAGAGAGAGTGTTGAGTTTTTGGTTTTCAAGACATGAGAGTGATGGACATGATATAGGCCTCATAAGTCAACTTTGTTGGCTTTATCTAGCGTCGATGTCGAATTCGCGCGACGCGACACCCCGATTCCAGTTTTTCTCATTTATATATCCCGAATATATATTCTAACATTTGAAACTTATATATAGTAGTCGACCCTAGGCTCGAATACGAAATTTAAGCATTCAAATAATTAAATGGAGAACATAATTTAAATGTGCACAATGTATTTTAAAACTTTTCGTGCTGATGCAATTAATATACAAAAATTAAATAATTCAAACTAAATTAATAAAATATTTTTATCAAACTATGGAATTTTGTAAATTTATAAATTAAATTGATGGTATGGGGCCTCAGTGGGAGTTCGTTAGGTTGTGTTTGGCGGGTCATTTTTTCGGCTCTTTCAATTGGTGCCGTCTGTTGGAAACAATAGTTCATCCTCTATCATAGCAAGAACATGATCTAAAAAGAACACAGAGGCCTCTGCTCATGAGTCAAGCAACAAGCAAACTTCTCACTCCAGATAAACTTAGGGTGATGGAGAGATGGGACATGCAAAAATAGCACCTGAGCAATTGATTCAAGTTTTAGCAGCTAATTTGCCTACTTTTGAGGTCATCATTCAACACCTCAAGGGAAAGGAGAAGGCTCACAAGGTGCAGGATTCCCAAGCACGTCCCCAAATTGAAGAGGTAAGTGAATCTTCTGAAGGAAGTTCTAGCAGACAGCCTAAGAGGAAGAGGGTGGACCGTTCACCTTCCCAAATTCACTTTGAAATTGAGTCCTTTTACAGGTAATCCGGAGCATGTTTGGCATCTCCGGTTCCAAATTATCCAATTTGGAAAGAGCTGAATAGTATCTTAAATCAGGAAATAGACTTGAACGGATACACTGTTTCTCTATTCATTTCTGATATAGAGAACTACCCCTTTCCACCTAATTTAATATCCCAACCATTAAAACCTATGATGCCACTACGGACCCTGAAGACCATTTATTTGCCTTCTTAATCTAGATGAGGTTGCAAAATGCCATAAGTGCAATACTTTTCCCACGTTCTTAGAGGGAAGAGCTCAATTGTGGTTTCATAGGCTGCCACCAGGATCTATCAGTTTGTTCAAACAGTTAGCTTAGTAGTTTGCTGCCCAGTTCATTTCTTCCAAGACTTTCTTTAAAAACACTGCACATCTCATGGCCATCGAACAGTGACCAAAAGAATCATTAAAGGAATACATGCTTTGGTTTAACAATGAGGGTCTGCAGGTGAAGGATCGGGATGACAAGGTTGTGATGGCCGCATTCATTAATAGGTTGAAGTTACAAAAACTGTATGAGAAATTTGTGGAAAAGCTTCTGCGGATAGTAAAAGAAATGTTAGATCAGATGCACGACTGAGCCAATACAGATGAGGCTAAACACCTCAAATCTGAATAGGAGAGACTCCTGAAAGACAGGAAAAAAAGGAGCAGAGAAAACAGGGATGCTAGGGAGCGGCCCCCCAAGAGGAATATCTTTGATTGGCTCTCAAAGGAACAAAACACAGAGGCCAAACAGAACTTCACCCCTCTCAGGGCTCCTCAGTTGCAAACCCTGGCTATTATGAAGGTAGAGGGCCTTGGATGATCTCCAAAGAAACTGACTAGAAACAAGTTTAAGAGAAACCAGGGTTTGTATTGTGCCTTCCACAGGATTGTGGGACACTATACTAAAAATTGTAAGGATCTCAAGAGAGAGATTGAAGAGCTAATTAAAAGAGGTCATTTGAGGCAGTTTATAAAAACTGACCGAACTGGCTAGGAATGTCGAAGAGGTTACCATCGAGATGGCCAAATTGACAGAGATAGGTATCCAAACCACTAGGAATGAACAGCCGAACTAGATGCACAAAATCTGGCATAGGTAATCAGTACTATTACTGGAGGCCCTATTTGAGGAGATAGCCATTCAGCTCAATAGAATAGCCGACCTCCCAGGGGAAAGTCAGTCTCTGGGAAAAGATTAAGACCAAGTAAATAGATTATGTATGGACCAAATAATGTAGTTCCTCTGACTTCCCTTAATTATGAAGCCATAGAAATTGAGATCATCACCTGCAATTACAAGGTGAGGAAGGTGTACGTTGATAATAGAAGTGCCATTGATATGCTCTATTACAGGACCTTCAAGAAATTACAGTTGAAGGATAGACAGCTGATTCCTATTCGAACACCTCATGTCGGCTTCATTAGGTGTCCTATTAGACCAGAGGGGATGATAACTCTCATGGTCACAGTTGGAACAACGCCCAAAACTCAAACTGTTCTGCTAAATTTTGTCATGGTTAAAGAGTCTGCTTCTTATATTATGATCATTGGGAGACCAACTCTAAATGCACTTCAGACTGTATACTCCACCTTGCACGTAAGTATGAAATTTCTTATTCCAACTAGAGTGGCGGAGGTATCTTGAGATAGTGAGGGCCTGCTACATTACTACCTTAAAGGGAAGGAAAAAAATGATAGCACAAACTATTAGTTTAGACTCCCTAGAACCTTTGGGGGAAGAAAAGAAAATTGAGATGGATGAACAGGTGGAAGAAGTTCCTCTAGTCAAGGAGGATAAAGAACGTGTTGTAAAGGTGGGGTCTTCCTTGGATGAACAGGTTAAAGCAGACCTAGTCGCTCTTCTACAAGAGTTTTCTAAGATATTTGCATGGAGTGCAGATGATATGCCAGACATTCCAACTAAACTGGTTGTTCTCAAACTTAATGTAGACCTTCAAGTCAGGCCGGTTAAGTAGAAGAAGAGACACTTCGCTCTGGAACGAAATGAAGTAATTAAGGAGGAAACTAATAAACTCCTAGAAGCTCGGATAGTTAAAGAAGTATACTATCTGACCGGCTAGCCAACCCAGTTTTGATGAAGAAAGATGAAAAAGCATCGAGGATGTGCGTGGATTTCACTGACCTGAACCAAAGCTTGCCCCAAGGATTGCTATCCTCTTTTCTGAATTGACAATTAGTCGATTCTACTGCTGGGTTTGTCATCTTTTGTTTCTTAGATACTTTTAAAGGGTACTATTAGATCATGATGGAGGAAGATCAGGAAAAAACCTCATTTATCTGAGTTTGGAACCTATTATTATGTCACTATGCCTTTTGGGTTAACAAATGTCAGGGCAACCTACCAAACGTTAGTGAACAGACTTTTCCAACTCCAGATAGGAAAGAACATGGAAATTTATGTGAATGACATACTAGTTAAGAGCAAGACTTTAGGGTAGTTCACTTCAGATCTACGTGAAATTTTTACCATATTAAAAAAACTCAAGAATGAGACTGAATCCAAAAAAGTGTATCTTTTGGGTGAAGTCTAGAAGTTCTTGGGATATATGGTATCATAGGAAGGGATTAAAGCCAATTCAGACAAGTTCAAAGTTATTATGGATATGGCAACACCTCAGACTATCAAAGAAGTATAGAAGCTCACAGGGCGAATGATAGCTCTGATTAGATTTTTCTCTAGATAAGCTATTCGTGGTCTCCCCTTCTTCAAAATTCTTAAGAAAAGCCCAATTTTTGAATGGACTGAAGATTGCCAGAAAGCTTTTGATGATCTGAAAAAATACTTGACCGAACTGCCCGCTCTAACCTCACCTAAGTAGAGAGAAACTCTGTTCATCTACTTGTTCGTAAGCAAAGAGGCTCTCATTACGGTGCTCATTAGGGAAGAACGAAGAATTCAAAAACCAGTGTACTATGTGGGTAGGGCTTTACATAGACCTGAAACCAGATATTTGGAGGCGGAAAAATTTGTGCTTGCCTTAGTTCATGCTACCAAGAAATTCAGACCTTACTTCTAGACTCATCCCATAGTGGTGGTGACCAAGCCAACCATTTTGGCAAATATTGACCAAACCTGAGACTTCTGGAAGAATAACTAAACGGGCAATCGAATTGGCAGAATATGATGTTACTTTCCAACCTCGAATAGCAATCAAGGTCCAAGCGTTGACAGACTTCATAACTGAGGGAGTGTCTATCACACAGTGAAGTCTCCACCAAGGAGTACGAGAGGACTGGCAACTCGGTATGGATCTTGTATGTGAACGGAGCCTCTAGTAAAAAAGGCAATGAGACTGGGTTACTTCTCTTAAATCCTACTGGACTAGAACTGACATACGCTTTGGAATTCAATTTCAAAGCATCTAATAACAAGTCTGAATGTAAAACCTTGCTAATAGAATAAGAATTGCTCAGTAGTACGAACTGAATTCCCTTAGAGTATACAATGACTGACGACTAATTGTGAATCAAGTTTTAGGCACCTATGAAATAAGGGAAGAGCCAATGCAGAAATATCTAAACAAGGTAGTCGAGTTAAAGAATAAGTTCGATGCCTTCAAAATTCAACAGATACCAAGATCCTTGAACAAAAGGGCAGATGCACTCTCCAAACTAGTTGCTTCATCATTCACTCATCTAAATAAAGAGGTGCTGGTGAAAGTCATGAAATGAAGAGAATATGAGCAGCAAGAGTTGAACAGCATCCCCGAAGTGAACTCATGAATATCTAATACCCATTGGTGTCAAGGACATTAGCAAAATGTGTAGCTTTTGTTGTCAATTTGGTCACATAAAAAATCATTGTTATGTTAAGAAAAACATGAGAAATGGTTTGAGAACAACTTGGATAGTTAGAGATCATAACTAACACCTAAGGACCCAAGATACAAAGGGTTCCAAAGGTTATCTTTCATTATTCCTTGTGTAGGTGCTTTTGAAGAAGGCAAGCAAAGCCTCAAAATGGTTTATTAATAGTGGATGCTCGAGACATATGACGGTGATCCATCTCATTTGTAAATCTCAAGTCAAAAGTAGTGGAAAAGTCACATTTGGAGATGACACAAAGCCAAGACAATTGGGATTGGAGATATTGGTAAAAAAATGGTGAACGCTTTATTCATAATGTTCTTTTAGTTGATAATTTGGGTTATAATCTATTGAGTGTTAGCCAATTATGTGATCGGAATCTTTACGTGCTTTTTAAGAAATATGAGTGTTTGATTCTTGATGCAAAATTCAATGTGGTTTTTAAAGGAAAAAGATACAATGATATTTATGTTGTTTTTCTTGAGAAAATCGTTTCAAACAAGTTTCAATGTCTCAAAATTACAAATGATGATCCTTGGTTGTGGCATAGGAGACTTTGCCACTTTAATATGAATTTGTTGAATGAGGTATCTAAAAGGGAGCTTGTTAGAGGCTTGCCTAAGATCAAATTTGAAAAGGATCATATTTGTGATGCATGTCAATTTGGAAAACAAACAAAAGTTTCTTTTAAGCCAAAAAATTGTGTTTCTATATCAAAACCATTGAGCTTTTACACATTGATTTATTTGGTCCTACTCAAGTTGCTAGTTTGGGTGGAAAACGGTATTGTTTTGTAATAGTTGATGATTTCTCTAGATATACTTGGGTTCTATTCTTAGCTCATAAAGATGATGCTTTCAAAAATTTTGTGTCCTTATTTGCAAAAGTTCAAAATTTGCTCAATTTGAATGTTGTGAAAATTAGAAGTGATAATGGAATCGAATTTAAATATTGTGGTTTTCCCGAGTTTTGTGATCACAATGGTATTTCTCATGAGTTTTCTATAGCTAGAGTTCCACAACAAAATGGAGTTGTTGAAAGGAAAAATAGAACTCTTCAAGAAGCCGCAAGAACTATGCTTTGTGAATGTGATATGCCAAAATATTTTTGGGTCAAGGCAGTCAACACGGCTTGTTATGTGATGAATAGAATTCGTTTATGACCCATTTTGAATAAAACATCATATGAACTTCTTTTTGGCAAAAAGCCCATTGTTGGCTATTTTAAAGTATTTGGTTGTAAGTGTTTCATTTTGAATATTAAAGAGCATCTTGGAAAGTTTGACAAAAAAACGGACGAAGGCATTTTCTTAGGATATTGTGAAAATAAACGTGGTTATAGAGTCTATAATAGAAGAACTCTTGTTATTGAAGAGGCAATACATGTCACCTTTGATGAAGCTAATGATGTTGTTTCTCAAGATGTTTGTGAAGATGATGATGTAGATATACATGAAGCACTCGAGGAACTTACCATTCAAGAAAAGCAAAATGAAGAGTTGAAGGAAGATATCAAAGATGATTCACCTCAAAATGAAGATGCACAAGAAAAGGAAGAGAAAAGTGAAGAAAGTTCAAGAGATCTTCCAAAAGCTTGGAAATTCACTCAACACCATCCAAAGGAGCTCATAATAGGTGATCCATCCGAGAGGGTAAAAACTCATTCTTATAAGAATGCTTTAGTAGATAATTTCGCATTACTTTCTCATTTTGAGCCTAAAAATGTCATTAATGCACTCAAAGATGATAGTTGGATTATGGCCATGCAAGAGGAACTAAACCAATTTGAAAGGAACAAAGTATGGACATTAGTGGAAAGACCATTAGATCATCCCATGATAGGTACAAAATGGGTGTTTAGAAATAAGTTAAATGATAAAGGAGATATTGTTAGAAACAAAGCTAGACTAGTAGCAAAGGGTTATGCTCAAGAGAAAGGAATAGATTTTGATGAAACCTTTGCCCTCTAGCAAGATTGGAGTCCATTCAGATGTTTCTTGCATTTGCATGCTTTAAAGGTTTTAAACTTTTTCAAATGGATGTCAAAAGTGCGTTTTTAAATGGTTTCATTGATCAAGATGTGTATGTTGATCAACCTCCCGGTTTTGGAGATGAAAAATATCCAAATCATGTTTTCAAGCTTTCAAAAGCTTTGTATAGATTGAAACAAGCACCAAGAGCATGGTATGATCGTTTAAGTAGATTCTTGGTGAAAAATGGTTTTAAAAGAGGTGATGTTGACAACACACTTTTTACCAAAAATAACTTGCATGACTTATTAATTGTGCAAATTTATATGGATGACATTATTTTTGGTGCTACTAATGAACACTTGTGCAAAGATTTTTCCGATGTTATGCAAAAGGAATTTGAGATGAGTATGATGGGAGAAATGAACTTCTTCCTTGGACTTCAAGTACATCAATGCAAGGATGGAACTTTCATCAATCAAATCAAATATACAAAGGAGCTTCTTAAGAAATTTGGTATGGAAGACTCAAAACAAGTTGGTACTCCAATGTGCACATCCACCAAACTTGACAAGGATGAAGATGGAACAAAAGTTGATGAAAAGCATTATAGAGGTATGATTGGAAGTTTACTCTATTTAACTGCTAGTAGACCTGATATCATGTTTGCTGTTTGCTTATGTGCTAGATTTCAATCATGTCCTAAAGAATCTCATTTACTAGCTGTAAAACGGATCTTTAGATATTTGAAAGGAACTATCAACTATGGCCTATGGTATCCTAGATGTTCTAATCTTGCCTTAGTTGGTTTCTGATGCTGATTTTGCTGGTTGTAGAATAGACAGAAAAAGTACAAGTGGTTCTTGTCACTTTCTTGGTGAATGCTTAGTTTCTTGGTTTAGCAAAAAGCAAAACTCCATTTCATTGTCTACTGCAGAAGCTGAGTATATAGCAGTTGGTGCATGTTGTGCTCAGTTGATTTGGACGAAACATACGTTATATGACTTTCATTTGAGATATGAATGTGTACCTATGTTTTGTGATAACACTAGTGCTATAAATTTGACTAAAAATCCCATCCAACATTCTAGGACAAAGCATATAGACATCAAGCATCATTTCATTCATGATCTCGTTCAAAGAGGAGAAATTTGTATTAATTACGTTTGTTCCAAAGATCAAATAGCTGATATTTTACAAAAGCATTGCTTTAGAGCAATTTGTGTACCGAGGAACAAATTGGGAATTTCAAAAAATCTCTTTGAAAATTGTGGGATCGGACGCCCTACATACTTGGACGTCCGGACGATATGGTTTCATGTTCGGGCGTCCCACAAGAGTTTCGACGTCCGGTCAGAACGAGAAAGATTTTGTTTTAAGAAAACAGGGGATGGGGTGGTGTCGACGATCACTAACGCTCGACGTCCGACACTCAAAAATTTTTTTTAAAAGGGTTTTCGGACGGTCATTTCTTCAGTTCATCTCTCTCTCTTCAACCTAGAAGTTCTTTATCTTTCTTAGCAAAAAGGGTCTCATTTTCATCTTTTCAAGAGCTAATTGTTAAAAATTTCTCTCTATATTAGTTGTTCAATTTCTTTTTCAGCCTCTGATCTCCCTAATTCTCTCTCCTTATTCAATCTTGAAAAATCTCCAAATCTCATTTGAAACTCTAGGTTTCGAATTTTTCAAAATTTCTCCTTTCTGAATCATATCACGTTGCACGTGGTGTGTAGAATAGCTTTTCATTCGCCAAATCATCACGCGTGATCCCACATTTAGCTGTATTTATTCATCATGGAATACGGACAAAAGGAAGCTCTTCATCCACGCAAAACAAACAGCTAGAGAACGGTTCTGACGCACCTATCGAGAAGAAAAGGGCTGCTACTGGACGACCTTGGCCGTCGAAACAGAGGAAGCTGTTAGGGAGGTTTTACCAACCTTCATTGATGCTGATGCTGAGGCCCGATTCTCCATTATGTGTAGGAAAGGGTTCATCACTCAACGTTCTGTTTCTTTTTCTAATTTTCGTTCCTGCAAGTTAGATTGGGT
Organism: Gardenia jasminoides; assembly: GCA_013103745.1. Classification (NCBI taxonomy): domain Eukaryota; kingdom Viridiplantae; phylum Streptophyta; class Magnoliopsida; order Gentianales; family Rubiaceae; genus Gardenia; species Gardenia jasminoides. The sequence goes on from CM023095.1 coordinate 22,807,757, forward strand.
TCTTAAAAAATTTGCCTTTCAAAAATGGACTCATTTTCTTTCCTTTCCTCATGTTATCTATCCTCCAATGGTTCATCAATTTTATGCTAACATTAGACAAGGAAGAACTCCTTCTGTTGTTGTTTCTAGGGTAAATGGCATTGATATTACTTTTGATCCAAATGTTATAAATGAAATCTTCCATACTGCCATTGAACCTGATTGTCCTAGCAAAATTGTAAATTTTTTCTCATATGAAGAACAACCAACTTCATATAATCACTTCAATGGAGCAAAACTTTTATCATATTTTCAAACTCGTTTTGAAGTTCCAGCTGAAGTAGATTTAAATGAATTAACTCCATTGCAGCAAATTTTGTGGGTTATGATAGGTAATTTGTTAATTCCAACCTCTGGCCATCGTACCACAGCAAACAAAATGGAATTATATTTGTTTTACTACTTTATGGAAGATATAAGAGTCGATTTTGGTTTTATCATGTGTCGGTTTATGAACAAAATCAAATTCGACAGTCGTCGCAAAATTCCTTATGGAAAGTTTCTAACTTCTATTTTCAATCACTTCAACATTCCTTTGACTCGTACTCCCACTTCTGAAAATCCAAATTGCTTTTTCACAAAAGTCTATTTTGAAAAGAAAAATATCCGTTTTGTCGGTGATGAATGGGTCTACAAAGAGACTGCTTTGGAGTCTCGTTCTAAGACCATTCATGATCCTCTTTCATCTCCTCAAACCCCAGTCACTCCTAGGTTTCAACGTCCCCGTCTTGCCTACTCAACTCCAATGTCCTCTCAACCTTCTTCTTCCACTTCCTCGGATCCCATTCTCACTCTCATTTTAGAAATCAAACAACGGCACATTCTTTTTGAGAAAGGGCTTAGAATGGTTATGAATCCGGAACAAAGGGAGGCATTTCAAAAGCTCAAGGAAGAGCTCCTTCCCTCTCAAGGTCAAGAGACTGCTGAGCAAGAAAGGGAAGAACCAAGAGGCACTCAAGCTGAACCTGCACAAGCACACACCACTGCACAAGATCCGACTAATCCAAGTCATGAGGACACCTCACAAGATCAACAAATTGCTGAATGACTGATGGAAATGCGGGGTACTTCTCAGGCAGCTACTACTCAAGACCCCGGGCCGTCTCAATTTCATACTCCACCTCAAGAAATGGATACTAATCCAGAGGAGGAAAGTTCAGAGGATTATTGTGTAGTTCGCCGGCGTCGTGGCTCATCTCATCCACATTTTTAAGTTTCTAGGCATCTCTTAGACATTTCTAGGTTCATCTCATCTCTTAGACATGTTTAGGATGGCATCATTTTGCTCATATTGGACCTCTAGTTGTTTTTGTTTGGCCCTACTTTTGTTGGCCGTACTTTTCTAAAACTCTTATGGATGCTTCCTTTATTCATGCTATCTTATCTTATCTTATCTTACTTTTGTACCTTGATATGGATGCTTTCACCTTCTTTTTGATTGATGACAAAAGGGGGAGAAAAATTGATGTTTGAATGATTATTATGGCAATGTTGTGAGGGCCCGAAAAAAAAAAAAAATTTCTAATCTATTTTAAATGTATTAATTTTTGTAAGTAGAATTTTATTTCTTTTAGCATGTATATAAATTATTTTTCCCTAAATTTATCCCGGAGACTTTAATTGAATAAGCGTAGAAATTATTCGGGGTTCTAGATAAAACAAGTACCTAAGAATTGGGGTCAAATTGGAAGCATTTTAACTTCATGCAATGAAACAACAAGTGGCAACTTCCTTGTGCCATTTGTCAAAAATCTTGTAAAAAGACCATTTTACCCCCTCAACTTCAAACAAATTACCATGCAACCAATGCCACTTTCAATAAAACCACCCAACATCAAGACAAAACCATTCATTTGTTAGTTGTTGTCTTGCCATAGAGAGAGAGAGAGAGAGGAGGCCGAGAGGGAGAGAGCAAGAACCAGAAAAATCTCTCCATTTTCTTCTTCCAAAAACCTCCAAATAGCTAGCAAAAATCACCAACAAACTTCACTAGTCTTTGCTTCTACCTTGGTTGAGAACTTGGTGTTTGGTGTGCATGGATTGTGGGCTGAGTTGAGGCTGTTTTTCTTCAAAGTTTCTTGTTCATTAGAAGGTATAAGATGCTTCTTACTCTCTTCTTGATTATATAGTAGATGCATGTTGATTTTGAGTTATGATCTAGCCTAGAAATGACCATGCATGTTGCTGAAATTTCATTCTAGAAAACTTCCAGCTTTCTTATGTGTTAAACCTTTACTTTTCTTACAAAAATAAGCTGGAGTTATGGCTATTTAGTGTTGAGAATCATGTATATTTGATATATATTGAGTATGGAGGCTTGTTTATGGATAGTAGATGGTTGATGATGATGGTTAAGCCTTGAAAAACTTCTGCTTGGGTTCCATAGCTGCTGGAACAAAATTCCAGCAAAGCTAAAGTTTAAAAACCTCTCATTTTATCTATGTTTTGAAGCTAAAATCTCAATGACATCTTGTGTACTCAAAGTATGTTAGAAATCTGAGCTTGCATGTTGAATATTGCTGAAAATCAAACCTGCGAATTTTCTGGAAATGATGGTTTCGAAACTTAATGGCCAAATTTGAATGATTTCTGGTCTGAATTGTTTTCGATGTTCTCTGAGAAAATAAAGAACTATGAATCTAGTTCTTAACGGTTCCAAAATCATGCAATTCGCACGAGTAAAACTCCCGATTCGATTTTTGAAAGAAACTGTGGCAAAACTGGTTTTTACGCGATGCACCTTATGAAACTTTAGCTACAACATTTGGTCATTTGATTAAAACCTTAACTTTTACAAATTCAAATTCAGACATATAAAACTTGTTTTTATCCCATAGAAGTATTGTACATTAGCAAGACCAAAACAGGTAAAACGGAATCAAATTGTCTCTCAAACCAATTAAAATCATGAAAAAACTCGTTTTGTACTATGACGAAAGAACTAAACCTCCGTTAGTCAATTTTCTAACCAAGGCCAAATATTTCTAAATTATTCAAAGGTGATACATTACGTTATCAAAACTCTTTTAGTGTATCAATTACTAAATTTGTTAAACCCGAATTTCCCCAAACTCTAAACTTACTCATATTTCTTAAACCTAAATACATCCTTGCTTTTCATAAAAGAAGTGAATTGGTCAAAATTGATTTTTATAATTAGAAATTGATATAGTAATTATGTACCTCAGGACCCGTCGGTGATACAAACGAGAGCTTTGAGACCAAGGATTTCGATTCACCTACTCAACCTTGACCAAACTAAGGTGAGGGTTCCTATTTGTTGCTACTTGATCCTTGTTGCTAGGTATTACTTGCTATTGTATGACTGGTTCCTAAATGTGATTTATCGTTGAATGATGGAAACTAGGGTTTTATGTAAAATGAGTTTATTTCTTGATTTGACTCAACGTGCTTAGGTGGTTTAGTATGTTTTGTTTTTTTTTTTAAACAATAAAACTTGTTTCTGTCGAGGCTTGAGGTGAAGAGGCTGGCCTTCAAGGCCCCCTCACCCCTAAAGGCTGGTGCACTCTCCTAAGGGGGCTCGAGGTTGAAATTGATTGTGGGTTTGTCCTCGCCTCTAAAATAATAAACTAAACCACCATACCTGTGCTTGTGCATGTCAACTGTGCATGACCTGTTGGCCGTAGGGATCCCAAACCCCAGAGGCGAGTCGGCCTATTCCGAGCCGGCAGTAGGGCTTGGTCGGGTACGTCGACGGACCCCGGTCCCGCTCAAAGGTTACCTCGAGTGTACACCGCCTCACCTTGTTTAGTTGGATCCGGTTGGGTGAAAGGGATGGAGAAAGAAATAAAATGACCAGTTCGACTGCTTTCTCCCCAGACCGAGCATCGTTGTCGTTGATTGTTTGATTGAGCGGGCTAAGTGCCACGTTCAACGGGGGCCACCTCTAGAGCCGCACCAATCCATTGTTACTGTGACTGTTCCTGATTGATTGGCTCAATGAGCACCATGATTGTTACTATTTTGAAACCTGATATTTGGAAAAGAAACTACTGTTTACGACTTTCCTAAATTGGAAACTTTACCGTACTTGAAAACTGGTCCTATATGGACATCAATGTTTTACTAAAGTTTGTTATGTCTATGTGCTTAATTGCCATGTGTTTCGGACTCTCACTGGGCTTTAGAAGCTCACCCCATATATTTTCCCTTCCCAGAATTTTCAGGGTTTTAGATCGGGTGCGGAGGCCAGACCGAGACCAGATCTATTCTTTTGAAGTTTGTTTGGTGTAAAAATCTTTCCAGTTGATGACTTTTGGGAAACAATTCCTGTGAATTACCTTTTGGATTATTATGTTAAGGGTTGTAGTATGAACTCTGGTGGTTGATTGATGTATTAAGTTGAACCAATCTTGATGATTGTATCTTTTAACATAAACCATGGTTAGAATGAATTGACCGACCGAAGTCCCGGCGAGTCGGGCAGCGTTCACGATACCCTAGGGTACGCCCTAGGGAGAGGTGGGGCCGTCACAAATGTGGTGCTTGTTAATGGTTGCTGAATGATGTTTGTTGTTATGGTTGATTGTTGAATGATGATCAGTTTTTGTTGAATGGTGGTGAAAATGATCAATATGGAATGGTCATTGGTTATGATGATCAGTTTTTGTTGAATGGTGGTGAAAATGATCAATATGGAATGGTCATTGGTTACCCTTGTTTTTTGGCCAAAACCGATGCTCATGTAAGGGAATCGGTGCTTCATGAATATTGGAAAATTGGGGTATACAAGTAAGGGAGTTTTCGCTTTCAAGTTATGTTTCGCCTCCCATTCTATTCAAATCATCAAGTGATTTGTCATCATCAAAAAGGGAGAGATTGTTGGCTATTTTGATGATTAACTAACCACTATGATGATTTTTACTAAGTTTGAGTGTAGCAGAACAGGTTTATTCTCAAAATTCCAGTTAGATTACTCGGACGACGTCGTTTGACGCTAAAAGGTTCTGACGTCCGGCTGATGCGCCAAAGAAGAATAGACCACCGGTTCTCTGACGATGCTTTCGGATGTCCGAGCTTTATGACAAAGTTTCGGATAATGCTTTCAGACGGTCATCCAAGTTTCGGACGTCCGAGGTTGAGAAGATGGACACATGAGCTCGGTTCGCCGGACGGTGGAGTCCTTGGTTGACGTCCACGCGTCTACAACACAGAACTCAATAAACTCCGGACGATGGCGGATGCAGATTTGAGTGTCGACGTCCGACACACCCAACGGCTATATTTTCCTGCATTTAATTCAGAACCGCTGGAGCAGTTTGGGTGGTTAAATTTGCACCCTATAAATACCATAAAGGCTGGAGATACAGACTTTGCAACCATTACTTACAAGCTTTAAGAACAATTCTAGAGTGAATTTGTGTCTTCCTCCTTTCTTGTAGTGTAAGTGTGTGTGCAAACAAGCATTGCTTTTCAATTGTGAGTGTAAGGCTCAAGTGTGTAGCATTGTGAGGGTTAGCAAGGTTGTTGTAAAACCTCTTGGCTTGATCAAGGAGTGATTGATGCAAGCAAGTGGTGATCCTTCCATGTACAACTTGGTGTAACTTCATCAAATTGAAGTAGCAATTGAATTTGAGGTATTGGACTTCAAGTTGGGTGCAACTTGGTAGTCCATTTGAGTTCATCTCTTTTATCTTTATTTGTGTTCTACTTGTGTTTATCTACTTGGTTGATCATCTCATTACGTGCTTAAAAGTTCGTATCACCAAGAAAACTTGATCACTTCTAATTGTGCTTTTGTAATCACTCATCAAGTTTTAAATTTCCATCAACCTAATTCACCCCCCTCTTAGGTTGCTTTCGGGACCTACAAAACCCTATTATCAAATACTTGTCCACGGGAGAATTGCCTTCAAACAAGAGCGAGGCAAGAAGGCTGCAATTACGAGTAGCCTGGTATGCCCTTTCTTAGGGTACTCTATATAAAAAATTTTATTTATCGCATTGGTTGAAATGTATAACGCCTAAGGAGAGAAATTATATCTTGAGAGAAATACATGAAGGGATTTGTGGAAATCATATCGGCCCAAGGATCATGGAAAAAAAGTGTATGCTGTCTGGATGTTACTGGCCTATCATCTTTCTTGACTCTACCAAATTGTACAGAAAATGTGCAAACTACTAAGCACACATTTCAGTTCGGCACGCCCAGTTCATGATATGATCTCTACTCAAAATTTGTGGCCTTTTGCACAATGGAGAATTGACCTGTTCGAGCCACTTTCAAAGGCACCCGGTGGGTTAGAATTCTTGGTGGTGGCTATTGACTATTTCACCAAACGGATTAATGCTGAGTCTTTGAACACAATAAGTGGTAGGTCAATTCAGAAGTTTTTTTGGAAGAATATTGTACGAGGGTTTGGCATACCATATTGCTTGATCTCAGACAATGGGAGGTAGTTCGTCGAAAATCTTTTTAGAAACTAGTGCAAAGAACTAGGAATCCAGCAGCATTTCTCATCGGTTGGACATCTCCAAACTAATGGACAGGTTGAAAATATCAACCGAACAATTCTACATGGTTTAAAGATTCGGTTGGAGTCTACCTGAACAGTTTGGTTGGATGAACTACCCATCATCTTGTGGACTTACAGAACCACACCCCAAATTGCTATGAAGGAAACCCAATTTGCTTTAACTTATGGGACCAAAGTAGTAATACCAGTAGAGATTGGATTTCCAATATCCAGGACTTAGAATTTCATAGCTGAAGCCAATGAGAAAGAATTGGGATATAAGTTGGATGCACTTGAATATAAGAGATAGGAAGCAGTAATCAGAATGGCTCGTTACAAAAATCAGTTTGCTCGATACTACAACTCTAAAGTCAAGCATGTTTATTTCAAATTTGGGGATCTGGTGCTAAGAAGGAACTCAGTTCGTAGGGTCTATGACCTGAACAAGTTTAGCCCGAATTGGGAAGGTCCTTATAGAGTAATAAGAGCTGATCGAGTTGGTTTTTGTGAATTGTTCATTTGGATGGGAGCAAAATTCCCCACACTTGGCATGCTTCAAATTTGAAGATTTTTCATTAATAGGTTATTCTTTATATGACTACTATCCTGTTCGGTACTCTATAAACTCTTATTCTGTTCAATTTTATAATGTTCTCTTAGATAATTCACAAGATTTTGTTCTATTTGACGTCATCAATAAAATTACTCTTTTTTCAAATTTACTCTTTTATTGCTTAGATAGGTATAGATTATTCAAACCAAGTGGGACTGAACTGTCTGAATGGATGGATGTAAACTATCCAAACCAGGTGGGGCTGAACTACTTGAAGGGATGGGTCAGGATCAAGTGCTGACCACTACATCAAAAGCAATTGCTGTTAGTGAGGGTGCTACTTTATTTCCTTAATCCAATAGTAATGCAAAGTACCATACAACGGTCGGTCAGCCTAAGGGACTGCACCCCCTATAGGTGCCGCGGGCCGGGCGGTTAGTCAAATGATCAGGTCTAAATCTCCTGATTCGAGCCAAAGGGTGGTGCTGCAACTCCACAAGTCCAACAATCACCCCCCCTAGCACCAGCATGGGAGACTCGAACATGCGACCTCACTCTGATACCACTTGTCAAGATCAAGCACTGATCGCTACACCAAAAGCAATTGCTGTTAGTGAGGGCGCTACTTTATTTCCTTAACCCAATGGCAGCGCAAATCACCGTACAATGCTCGGTTAGCCTAAGGGACTACACCCCCATGGGTGCTGCGGGCCAGGTGGTTAGTCACACGATCAGGTCTAAGTCTCCTGATTCGAGTCAAAGGGTGGTCTTACAACTCCACAAGTCTAACAGGATAAAAATCAACTATCCGAACTGAGTCACTTCAAACTCAGTATACTTAGCACAAACTACTAAGTATACTTGGGAAGGAGAAGAGTAATATGAATGAATAGAATAAAAGAGAGAACAAAAGAAAAAGATGATTTTCTTATTAATCACAAAAAGCATTTATAACTTGATATAAAAAAAGGGGAAAAAAGCAGAGTCTAATCAGTAGCAACATGTTTGGCATCGATGGCAGCACTAGGGTTCTTCTCAACTCGGCTCTCGCCCTTAAACTCCTCAGGGGCTTCTTCTGTTCAGGAGAGATTGAGGGTATCATGGGATAGTTGAGAAGGGTGTCCACTTTATAGCCGTTGGTATATCTCTCCATGAGGTGTTCCATCCAATCTTCCACTTAGGGATTGTAGTCAGTGAAGTTGGTCAGGTCAAACTCCAGAAGATTTAGAGCTTGAACAGTCAGGAGGGCCTGATTATAGCTATACTGGGCTACTAGAGTATTGAGTTTGGCTAGATCGTTCTAGAACTGAGCTGATCGAACAAACTCTTTCACCCCTACGTCTTTGCCATTTTCAAAAATGATGGCTTTGTTGGCCCTCAATTCAACCACAATTCGCTATTTGGCCTCCAGCATATCTTTTAATGAGGCCGTCTTTTGCTGCTCCAGGCTTAGGTCGGCATGAGACTGATCAAGCTACTTTTTCAGCTCTTCCATCTCGTCGACCAATTCATCTCTTCGAGTGATGGTGTTAGTTAGAGCAAGAATCATATTTTCAAATCTCTTGGCCATCTCCACCTTGTGACAGCCCCACCTTTCCCTAGAACGAATCCCAAGAGTTGGTGGATTGCCTACCTAACTCTCGTTAGGACTCACTAATAGTTCAAGGATATTTAAAACCATTGAGCAAAGAAACTACTTAATATAAAATAAGTGTCATTGCCTTAAAATGCAAATTTCATCCAATACAATGTCTACTGCGGGTACATCTCAAGTTTACACTTACAAAAGGGTCAAACAATTTAAACAAATACATTAGCAAAAATGGACAAAAGATTGCCAAAACTAGTTCCACCAACTTTTTCACTTCAAATTCCTGTTAAGGAATAACAAACTTAATGGGGTGAGCGAAAACTCAGTAAGGCCAAAAAAGCATGTAGGCAAACAAGTAAAAGGAAACGGCTACACATTTATGCATAACAAGAAAAATATCAATAGTATTCACGTAATAAGCATAGAAGAAACTAAATATGCATTCAAGGGAGGATACGGGAGCTCTCAGGAATTAATCCACTTTCATGCTTTTCAGTCGTACTCAGAAGCTGTTTCTATCTGTTGACACTCCGTCAACTGACGAGAACCAAAGTCCATGTAGAATCTCCGCAATCTTCGTCCACTGTTTCACCCCCGACCGGGTCCTGGACATCAAACATATTAAAGGTAATACTCGAGTATACCAAGATTTCACTCAAGTGGACAAATCCATATGCCAAATCCAGTGAACACAAATCATTACCCCATGTTCGTCAAATCTCATCGACTAGGACCTCACAGCTGGCTGTGATTCGATTGACTTACCAATAGATTTTGGGGCCCCAAGAACACAAGTAGGTTGAGGAGTCAACTCTCCCTCGACAAGCAATCACAAGCACAAGTAGTTCAAGTTCAAGTACAAGCAAGAAAGCATCAAGTCGAGTAAAGGGGGAAAGATAAAGTACACACCCGTCTCATCAAATCCATTAACAAGATTCACATTCAAGCATGTAACAAGATTCACATTCAAGCATGTAACAAGTTCATGCAAGTGATCAAGTAGGGTGTCAAGTAAATGAGCAAGTTGTCAAACTTCCGCCTCAGGATTGCCCTCAAACTCGTCTTGATCACCTGATATCAATGGCAGCAAATGAGTCCCTTAAATCCCAACTAGCAACAAGTCACGAGAAATTCATCCATTAGCCATTTAAAGACATTGATTCTATCTAGATTGAACATATAAAGAAGGAAGAAGGTTTAACTACATTAGTTGAGCAAAAGTTCATTTAAACAACCCATAAAAATGCGGAAAAGTGAGGCAAAGTAGAAATTTCCATCATTGACAGCCCAAGAAGTTTAATCCTTTTCACCACTTAAACACCATCATTTTGGTCCAAAACCAACATATATCTAAGGATGGAAGTTTAGCAAAGTTTATTGAGCAAATGTTTAGCAAAATCAACCTCAAGATTTCAAAAATCAAAGCTCCAAAATTCGCCCAAAACTTGGACAGCTCCAGCAAAATAGGGGTTCAAAACTTTTCCCTTTTCACTTCTGAAAATAAAACATTTTTGCTCAACTCACCCACACATTCAAAAGGTTACCATCTAACAATGTCTATTGAGCTAAACTTTACTAAGAATGACCACAAAATTTTGAAAACAAGGACAAAACAGTCCCTCATTCTCGGCTTTGTCGGAACACTTTTCCAGCACTGGCAACATTCTTTGAAAAAGCATAACATGAGTTTTATAGGTTGAAAAATTATAAAACTTACACCATTACAAAATAGACTAAAAAGACTAAAAATCTATAGAAGACATTTTTGTGAAATTCAGCTCATAGGCAAGTCCAAATTTAGGTCCAATTCACTATTGTCACGAAAGTAGAAAACAGAACAGGTTTGGTTTTTCATCGAACTTTGCAAATTTTCTGGTATTGATATAAATTGAACTAGAATTTGAAATTTATTTCATTGAAAGATCTTTAGTCTAGTTTTAAACGTGACAAACAGGACTCAGTTTCGATTTTTCTACACCAAGTTATAGTTATTTTTCCAAAATTGCTTAGTGAAACCTGCGAAAATTTCCTAGTTTGCTACAACTTCAAGATATGAAAATTTTACCACTAAAACTTCATGATTTTGTCTCTAATCCAACATACACTTGTAGTTTAAAGTCTCATTGGGTATTTTGAACAAGTTTTAGCTAAAAATTATCACCAAAAATTTCGAAATCCAAGCTGAAAATTTTAGCTTCCATTCGGCCAGCAAGCAGAAATTTTCCATCAAAATTTCCAAACATTTCTCCAACAAATCTCAAATGATCTCAACCCAACTTTCATAGCAAAGCTACAATAACTCATCATTAACATATCAAGAGGTATAGCCTACAATTTTAACAAGTAAATCACCAATATTGCACCAAGTCTTAACCCTAATTTCAACTCATACAACCCAAGCATCTTATATCATAATAATAACTTGAAAAACTACTACAATATCTAGCCAAAACCAAAAGATCAACTCACTAAGCAAGGGAAAGGGGAAAAGAAATGATCTAGCATATACCTTTAAGCAAGAAGAAAACAACCACAAGAATCCATATTACACAACATCCATCACAAAAACACATAAAGGTTCCTCAAGTCCTCTACCTAGAATTCACCTCAAGTCATCTACCTAAAGTAAGGATCTTTGAACAACACATCACCAAATCTTGCTTAAACAACCAAAGACTACTTAGATCTACCAAGAATCCAACAAGATAAGTAGGTTTTAGCTAATTACCTTCTTCCAGGCAAAACCCTAGAAGATGAAGTCCAAGATTTCTTCCAAATCCTCCACTAATCAACCTTCTTCTTCCAAGATAAGACAGGATCCAAGGCGCATTTGAAGGTGGGGGCTTGATTGCAAGGTTGGAGTCAAGAAATGGAGAGCTTTTTCTCTTCCTCTTCCTTAAGGAGCAATTCGGCCAAGAGAGAGAGATTAAGAGGAAGAGACAGATTGAAAGAAAAGAGAGAGAAAGAAGAGAGGGAAGGGTTTGAGGAAAATGAAATTTTTTTCTCCCTTCCTTTCCCCTCTCAAAGTTGGCCTCCTCCTCTCTTTTTACCAAGGAGAAAATGAAGCCGTTTCAAAACAATGTGGTGTGTTGGAGAAGATTGGTAGGTGGGAGTTTGAATACTTGGTGGAGGTCGCGCCACTTGTCAAAATTGTGTGGTGAGTTTCTTCCATATCCCTCAATTCTTTATGTATCCTTTACTAACCTTAATTTTCAAAATTCTTTTTCACTAAAACCCCACTTTTCACAAATGTTTCATCATACCCTTCACTAAAAGTCACATTTACTCCTCTCATGAACTCTCACATGCAACAAGTAATAAAATCATTAATCAAATCTTTAAACAGGTAAATAAGTAAATGAGTAAACAAGATACAATTCAGTTAGATTGAGGAAAACTGAGATAGTTTATTTATTTATTATTACTATATATATTTTGGGTCCTCCCACTTTCCCTCCTTAAGAGAATGTCGTCCTTGACATTCCAATTCTTTGCTCGAAAAACTCCAGATATCTCATCTACATCTCTCTTAAGAATTGTAAAACCTATTCCATACTAGATATCATATAAACCGTATATTCTCAATCTTTTACTTGAATCAAAGTGATAATTTTTTCACGCGTGTTTACAAATTCAAGTACCTCATTAATAAGCCAATCAAAGGTAATAAGGATCTCCTCAGAAATTGTCAATCTACTCATTCCCAATTCAAGAACAAATCATATAATCCTTACCTCAATACCCCAACAGTCCTTAAGTGCTCTCAATAAACTTTAGTGTCTCATATATCAAATTCTATAAAATCTTAACAACGCAGTAATTTTGTCCTACTGGACCTTAACCCTATTAATCTTTCAAAATGTTTACAGAGAGACTTCAAGTAATCAGTAACTTCAAGAATCACATCCAGTTCCATATAGATATATGCAAATATCAAAACACTAAAGGATAAATCTTAAACTCAGTAATATCTTATCACAGTCTCCAAGTCGGAGTTAGTAGACCCATAAAACTTTAAAAACTTCGCTACTCTACTAATCGTAACTTACTCCTATCAATTCAAACCTTACATTAGATACAATAAATCTCTTGGGTTCATTCCTCTCCAACAAAGATAAAATTTAGCTTTATATCAAAAATAAAAATGTTTAAAGTTTTAAGAAGAGTGTGTAAGATTATCAGAATAACTCTCGCAAGAATGAATTCTTGCATTCTTGGTTATTTGCAAAAAGACACTTTTAGTTAACTTGAAATTGAAAAGGGTAAGATGGTGAGGACATAAAAGACTTGGTTAAAACCTTTTTTTTTTAGATAAAGGAAATCACTCTAATAACTCAAGTTTCACGACAACACCGTAAACAAGAAATATTCAAATAACTTAAACAAGAAAAACAAGGTTGCAAATACTAAATTGCTCCCAAAACACATTTATATCAAATCTAAATATCAATATCTAGAGAGGCGAAGAAATACAACATTGAATTGAAAGCTTTTGAGTTCATTCTTTGTCATGAAACACTGAATATTTTCCCCAAAGTCAAGTACAACAGGTTCCATTATCAAAAGTAGATTAAATTTCTTCCCATAAGCTATTTAGCTTATATCTAAAACTCGAAGAACCATTTTACATTCCCTTTATTCATGGATAGTTGAACCGTAACTACTAATCGTAGGACAAAATCTTTCACCATCATACGAATAAAATTTTACAACTCTTAAACCCTGATTGTCTTTACACACACAACTATGTTCAAGCATAGATCTAATATCAAGTCATCATTACTAATATCTACCTGTCTCACGAACTAAAGCGAGCCGTCAATTTACTTTACAACCTAACTATGACTAACTCACATTATGACCAGAAACCAATATATTCGGCATATGTCTTTAAACCGTACCCCTATACTATCTATATTCTCAACGTCATTCTCTGGTTTCCTTTTCTCACACAAGTCTAAGGCAATATAGGTATAAAAGGGCGAGGATCACGTAACCATAGATGCAATACTAGTCAACCATAATCCAAAATACAATTATTAGATTTCACAAGATTGATGCATGTGATCACAATGAATACAAGTAATCATATGACAAGTCCAAATATATCAGAAATTAACCAAGTTTACAGTGCTAGCACAGTACACATTCAAGACAAGCATTAAATTTCAAATCAAACCACCATTAATAGAAACTCTAACCAGGGGTTTACTAGATTAAGCCATGACAATTCTCATAATTCCCATTTCTTCAATTTGCTTAGCCTTAGATTCAGCACTTAGATCCTCCATGTCATAACCTTCGCCATTACACTTTATTAAACTTTAGCCTCTCCATTTTATCCTTTAGTTGTCTTTCCTTTAGTCAATGCAGTTATTAGACTTCTAGAACTATTCACGAAATCATTGGTCCACTCTTATTCCTTGATTGCGCTAACTTCAAGCTCTCGGATGTGATCACTTTACATCCTCAATGTCCTCTCAGTTCTTGTACCTGGAGATAAACTCTCTCCTTAGAAATCAGGAATTTCATTTACAAACTCCAAAATAAGCTTTTGAAAATGTAAGAAGAGTGATTGAAATAACAAAATCTCATCAAGTTCAGGATTTACATTACTAGAATGCAAGTTCTAGTTTCTCCCAGAACTCAAGGGTTTCTTGTTCAAAATATAGGCAAATTTATGTGCAAAAATATATTAGTTTACAATTGGAATACTTTAACTTATTATTCATTTCAAAAAATCTAGCAAAACTTACCAATTTCTCACCAATTTCTAATTTACAAAATCTAGTGGAATTCAAATGCATGTAATGATTGACATGTTATAAAGTATTTGGAGCACATATGTGTCATTTCCAACTATCATTTTGAACATAAAACTAGTATATCTCAATTTTCTTTTAGACTTCGGAGCGGGAAAATTTTCAGCAGGTAAATAGGTGGAAAAATGCATTTAGTTCCTTTGAAATCTCTTCTGTTTTGGCTCAAAGCCATCATATAAGAAGTTAATTAGCAATCCTCTATTTCTCATCTCCTCTAGCTTATTCGTTCTATTCCTACAAGTACAATGATAGTTCAAGTCTTATTCAATCTTTCACTACTAATTTTTCACATAATGTTTCACTTCAATACAACATTACATAATTCCTCAATTTGGTCTTTTCCACCGTCATATTGTAAGTAACTCTCAAACAATTCAAGCGAGTCCCACAGTCTGGTATCCTAAATTTGAAACCTAGGATAAACTACAGTGATCTAAAGTCTAAAGCTCTGATATCTCATTTTCCTCAATCTAACTGAATTGTATCTCCTTTACTCATTTACTTATTTACCTGTTTAAAGATTTGATAACAATTTTAGTCTTAATGATTTTATTACTTGTTGCATGTGAGAATTCATGAGAGGGGTAAATGTGACTTTTAGTAAAGTGTATGATGAAACATTTGTGAAAAGTGGGGTTTTAGTGAAAAGGAATTTTGGAAATTAAGGTTAGTAAAGGATACATAAAGAATTGAGGGATATGGAAGAAACTCACCACACAATTTTGACAAGTGGCACGACCTCCACCAAGTATTCAAACTCCCACCTACCAATCTTCTCCAGCACACCACATTGTCTTGAAACAACTTCATTTTCTCCTTGGTAAAAAGAGAGGGGGAGGCCAACTTTGAGAGGGGAAAGGAAGGGAGAAAAAATTCCATTTTCCTCAAACCCTTCCCTCTCTTCTTTCTCTCTCTTTTCTTTCAATCTGTCTCTTCCTCTTAATCTCTCTCTTGGCCGAATTGCTCCTCAAGGAAGAGGAAGAGAAAAGGCTCTCCATTTCTTGACTCCAACCTTGCAATCAAGCCCCCCACCTTCAAACCCACCTTGGATCTTGCCTCATCTTGGAAGAAGGTTGATTAGTGGAGGATTTGGAAGAAATCTTGGACTTCATCTTCTAGGGTTTTGCTTGGAAGAAGGTAATTAGCTAAAACCTACTTGTGAGATTCTTCATAGATCTAAGTAGTCTTTGGTTGTTTAAGCAAGATTTGGTGATGAGTTGTTCAAAGACCTTAACTTTAGGTAGATGACTTGAGGTGAATTCTAGGTAGAGGACTTGAGGAACCTTTATATGTTTTTGTGATGGATGGTGTGTAATATGGATTCTTGTGGTTGTTTTCTTCTTGCTTAAAGGTATATGCTAGATCATTTCT
Organism: Gardenia jasminoides; assembly: GCA_013103745.1. NCBI lineage: Eukaryota > Viridiplantae > Streptophyta > Magnoliopsida > Gentianales > Rubiaceae > Gardenia > Gardenia jasminoides. Next base: position 22,823,609 of record CM023095.1, read on the forward strand.
TTTCCCCTTTCCCTTGCTTAGTGAGTTGATCTTTTGGTTTTGGCTAGATCTTGTAGTAGTTTTTCAAGTTATTATTAGGATATGTGATGCTTGGGTTGTATGAGTTGAAATTAGGGTTAAGACTTGGTGCAATATTGGTGATTTACTTGTTAAAATTGTAGACTATACCTTTTGACATGTTAATAATGAGTTATTGTAGCTTTGCTATGAAAGTTGGGTTGAGATCATTTGAGATTTATTGGAGAAATGTTTGAAAATTTTGATGGAAAATTTCTGCTTGTTGGCCAAATGGAAGCTGAGATTTTCAGCTTGGATTTTGAAATTTTTGGTGATAATTTTTAGCTAAAACTTGTTCAAAACACCCAATGAGACTTTAACTACAAGTGTATGGTGGATTAGAGCTAAAATCATGAAGTTTTAGTGGTAAAAATTTCATATCTTGAAGTTGTAGCAAACTTGGAAATTTTCGCAGGTTTCACTAAGCAATTTTGGAAAAATAACTATAACTTGGTGTAGAAAAATCGAAACCGAGTCTTGTTTGTTGCGTTTAAAACTAGACTAAAGATTTTTCAATGGTATAGATTTCAAATTCTGGTTCAATTTATATCAATGCCAGAAAATTTGCAATTTTGGATGAAAAACCAAACCTGTTCTGTTTTCTGCTTTCATGACAATAGTGAATTCGACCTAAAATTTGACTTGCCTATGAGCTAAATTTCACAAAAATGTCTTCTAGAGATTTTTAGTCTTTGAGTCTATTTTCCAATGGTGTTAGTTTTATAATTTTTCAACCTATAAAACTCATGTTATGCTTTTTCAAAAAATGTTGCCAGTGCTGGAAAAGTGTTCCGGTAGAGCCAAGAATAAGGGACTGTTTTGCCCTTATTTTCAAAATTTTGTGGTGATTCTTGCTGAAGTTTAGCTCAATAGACATTGTCAGATAGTAACCTTTGAATGTGTGGGTGAGTTGAGCAAAAATGTTTTATTTTTAGAAGTGAAAAGGGGAAAGTTTTGAACCCCTATTTTGCTGGAAATTTTGGACAGCTTGCTGTCTAAGTTTTGGGCCAATTTTGGAGTTTTGATTTTCGAAATCTTGAGGTTGGTTTTGCTAAAAGTTTGCTCAATAATCTTTGCTAAACTTCTATCCTTAGATATATGTTGGTTTTGGAGCAAAATGATGGTGTTTAAGTGGTGAAAAGGATTAAACTTCTTGGGTTGTCAATGATGGAAATTTCTACCTTTGTTGGTTTGAGCTTGGACTGGATTTTGCCTCACTTTTCCCCATGTTTATGGGTTGTTTAAATGAACTTTTGCTCAAATAATGTTGCTTAACCCTTGCCCTTCCTTATATGTTCTATCCGGATAGAATCGATGTCTTTAAGTGGCGAATGGATGAATTTCTTGTGACTTGTTGCTAGTTGAGATCTAAGGGACTCATTTGCCGCCATTGATATTAGGTGATCAAGGTGAGCTGGAGGGCAATCCTGAGGTGGAAGTTTGATGACTTGCTCGTTTATTTGACTTTTTAATTCTTGGTGAGTGTCAAGTGTATGACTTGATGCCCTACTTGATCACTTTCATGAACTTGTTACATGTTTGAATGTGAATCTTGTTAATGGATTTGATGAGGCAGGTATGTACTTTATCTCACCCTCTTTACTCGACTTGATGCTTTCTTGCTTGTTCTTGAACTTGAACTATTTATGCTTATGATTACTTGTCGATTGGAGCATTGACTTCTCGACCTACTTGTGTTCTCAGGGCCCCAAAACCCATTGGTAAGTCAATCGAATCATAGCCAGCTGTGAGGTTCTGGTCGATGAGATTTGACGAACCATGGGGTAATGATTTGTGTTCACTAGACTTGGCGTATGGACTTCTCCACTTGAGTGAAATCTTGATATACTTGAGTATTACCTTTAATATGTTTGGTGTGTGGGCCGGTCAGGGGTGAAACTAGTCTGAAGCAGAGATTCTACATGGGCTTTGGTTCTCATAGGTTGACGGAGTGTCAACGGATAAAAATGGCTCCTGAGTACGACTGAAAAGTATGAAAGTGGATTAGCTCCTGAGAGCTCCCGTATCCTCCCTTGAATGCATATTTCATTTCTTCTGTGCTCTTATGTTGAAGCCTAGGATACACTACAGGTCATGCTAAGATAAAATAAAGAAAGGGTGTCAGTTCGGTGCAATGGAGTTCGGAGGTAAAGAAATAGAAGAACAGAAAGAAGGGCTCACTTGGGCCTTTCCGGCATAGTAGTACTCTAACAGTTCGGAATGAGAGGTCATCTTGATAAAGTCACAGTCTTGAGGGAGTATGGCAACTGAACCAATTCCTGAGCAACCTTAGGGAATTGGGTTCGGTCATTGATGGACAGACCCCATGAGAGACAGAAGTGGCGGGACTTATGAGTAGTAGCCGAACTCTTCACAGGATGTAGGGCCATGAATCTATGACCCCACATCTAGATAGGAGTCTCGACCTAAATCCGCTCCTCAGCAGTGTTGACCTCGTAGTAAGGGGGTCCAAGGAACGGTCTGAACTGGGTCGTTGAGGACTAAGGATGGTTGTCTGTCTTTTGGACTGACCTGCAATCTCTTGATCCTATGCCTTTCTCTTGGCCGTGGTCTTCTTCTTTTTCTTCTTGGCCTATTTGACCTAGATAGGAGGAGGCTGGACTGAAGCACTGGCCATGGGCTCAGCCTGAATTGGCTTAGTAGTAGGAGTAGGGGTCGAATTTAAGGCTTGGTGAGATTCAGGAGACTAGCAAACTTCTTCACTGCACGACATAAAAAAGAAATCCTTGTTAGAACAGGAAAGCTGGATGTCATGCCAAACAAGAATAATATAAAGATATATCTAACTCTTTAGGAGTGAGGGCCCTTCCCCCATTGGAAGAAGAGGTGATCACTTGGGTGTTGAGAAGGAGGACATCCGGGAATCCTTTAACATTCAACATACGTTCTGAACTGAGGATCCGATCCAATTCGGCCTATGGAGTATTTTCCAGATAGAGATCGGACACTTGCATTCCTTGCCTCTAGAAAAGAGAAGGAAAGTTCAACTTTCTCACAAAGAAACAAATTAAACTTCTACTGAAGAAGAGGTATCGAGTAGGATGTTTAATTCTACTTCGGTGAGTGAAGTAAAACCACACAGGAACATGACCTGATAACTTCATTAAGAAGTATGATTGGAATAGGTCGAGAGAGTACGCAATGTCAAGGCATTTACAAAGAATGTAAAAACCAAAAATGGACCGAACTCCATTCGTGATGACTTGGGTTATCTAAACATGCCAGAAGGTCAAGATGTCGAAAAAAAAAGCAGGAATAGGGAGCCTTAGGCCGCAGCGAGCTAATCTCTCTATATGGCTACGTATCCTTCGAGAGGATTGCTTGCTACCTCATTCGTTTGGGTAACTCGAGTAGCGTACTCAGGGGGAATGGAAAACAATTGATGTGAGATCCCGATTTTTCCCAATTTTTGAAAAAAATATTAAATAATGTTAATTATAGTAATTATTGTTTGCCAAGGTGTTTATATGGTTTTTTTTACTTGTTAAAGTGTTTGGTTTTAACTATTTTGTTTTACAAGTTTGAAAACCCTAATTGGTTTAAACCCTAGTTGTATATTAAACCCTAAATGTACCAACCCTAATATATTTTCTCGAAACCCTAATTATATGTAAAAATCAAACATTTGTTATTTCATGAATTTTCGGAGTGAACTTGCATGCTCATGAGAGTTAATTACGGTACTTGGGTGATTAGTGACCTATCTAGGTGTAATTAAGTATTATTGGACTAAGTTGGATTTACAACTTATGGACTTAATTGCTAGGAAATGAAATCACTTGGGGCCAAGTTGAAAGATCATTGAAGTTGCTAGGGTTGGCTTGATATTTTTGACCAACCCTTTGACCAATTCCTTAAATATCTCTTAGGCTTTATCTTATAACCAAATTGAGACAAATTAAGAGATCAAAGAGAGGGGAGATTCGGGTGAGCTGTGGCCGAGAGTACTAAGGAGTGAAAGGGAGAGATTTTGCTCCAACCATTACCATCAAATCTTGAGAAAACCAGGAAAAATTCCAGCTTGTTGTCTTGCTCCAAGCAGCTGAAACCAAGAGAGGGGAAACGATTAACTGCTGGCTGCTCTAGTTTCCAGTTCTAGCTTTGGTGTCTTGAAGGAGAAGAGGTAAATGGATTCAATAACCCTAGATTCTTATAGTAGACCTTGAATTGATGATTGAAAGTTGAATTTATTTAGCTAGGAACTGAATTGGATGGCTAGAAATTTATTGGTATGGATGAACTCCAAGTATTAAATTTCTGTTCAGATTTTCTGTCCGAATTTGGTCTGATTATTCGAATATGATGGAGGCTGAATTAGCTTTAGTACAAAACATGAAAGTTGTATAGAATTGAGTGAGGATTCTACCTGCAAATTTTCAGATGAATCGGATCACTGTAGCTTGTGAAATGACTAAAATACCCCCGATGCCCTGTTTCTATTCGAAATGTTATTTTGCCACAGTAATGGGTCATTTTGACCGGGAAGATGAATGTTTTGTGTGACAGCCCCACTTTCCCCTAAGGCAAACTAAAGGGGTTAGCGGACTGCCTGCCCAACTCTCGTCGGGACTCACTATAGATCCTCAATCATATTACAGATCTCAAATGATAACAAAGCAAGATCTTCAAATAATAATTACATTTCCAACTAATCCAAATACACCAAAAGTCCAACTGTCCAATATTGCAAATAGTACAAGAGATAATCCGGCTAGTCACACTAAGAAAGATCACTTCCTGCTTTCCTCCATCTCGAGCCCTGTGGGGGGGGGAAAAAATATTTTGGGGTGAGTTAAAACTCAGTGAGGTTCCGAGAAAACAAGTATTTTAGAATTTAATTGTTTTATCAAAGCACGAAAACATTGGAATATTCAAATCTTTGAAATCACGTGAGAAAGTACTTTTCACTAGAAATTTGCAAGACGAAAACAATTCACGAAATAATTTAATTCATCACACGAGCACTTTGACAAATAATCAAGCACACTCACAAGACACTTTTCAACTAGGAGAGAACAATACTCGGACCGCTTCAACTCGGAGATCAGTGCTCACGAGGAGACTTGCTCGGATTGTCTCAACTAGGAGAACAATGCTTAATAAACATTAAAACAGTTATAAAAGGATACAGTGCTCACTTGGAGCTATTTCACTAGTCCACTTCATCTTATAACTCCTGAACAATCCCCTCAGTTCATCTGGCCATCACCTTATCCCTCCAGTGGTAATACTCGAGTATACCGTACAGTGCTCTAAGTACCAACCTACTCGACCGAGTCCACTTCTGGCTCGAATAGGCCGGTAACGAAGGGGAAAAGGCCTTGCTCAACCAATGTGGTAAAGTAAACATGGCCTACAGTCATGCGCAAGTAATATACAAGCAGTGGAAAAGTAAACAGTTGAACAGTTATAGACAATTAGGTCAAGTGCGATAAAGTACACACTCGCCTAAAAACAAGTATTTAACATTTATGAAGTCAAGTAACATCAAGTATTAATCACATAAGCATGTAATTCACATATCATATAAGGAATACTCACATGTAATAGCAAGTTAAATGGAAGTTAATTTCACAGTAATTATTTCACTTGTGCATATTGATAAATCAATATGTAAAACAAGCACATCACAAATAGGTTTATAAACAAGTGAATCGGTTTGTAAGTATTTTGAAATACGGTTTAAAATACTCACAATTAATTGAAAACATTTACATTTATAAAGAGTAGTAGCAAAATACTTACAAATAAGTTAACATATAGTTTGAACACTCAAAATACTAGAAAAATATTTCATTTAGAAAAAGTAGTAACAGAATATTTCATGTGAAAACCAGTGAAAAGCTAGTCTAAAAATGAAGTAGAACAAGTTTGACAAGCAAGTGGAATAAGTTCGAAAACAAGTTGGAAAACAAGTGTGAAAACAATTTTGGAAATAAGATCGAACAATCATCTAGATATTAACAACTTAACGGATCAAGTTATTTCACACGACAAACTACATTAAGCATCAAAAGAAGTTTGTAAAGAGTTTAAAACACATTTTGAAATACTTACAAATAATTGGAAAATGTGTCATTTAAAAGAATAGTAGTAAAATGTTTCATGCGTAAATAAGTGGGGAAAACAAATTTGGACATGTTTGAAAACTAGTTAAAACAAGTTTAGAAACAAGATGAGAGCAAATTTGAAAACACGTGAAGTAGTAGGTTAGTAAACCATTTCACAAGTAATAAAATGAGTAGCAAGTTTGAGATGGCAAGATAAAAGTAAGGAAGTAAGTCATTTCACAATTGAATTCTAGTAAAACATTTTAGTTGAAACGAGTTGCAATACTCACCAACCACAGCGTGCTTCACTTGTCTGCAATAGATATCTCCATTTCAAGCCAAGTCCTAGAATCACAAGTTTCATACCAAACATTTCATCAAACACTTGATGTGCATAACCACTAGTTTCACACAAACATTTTATCAAACACTTGGTAGGCAAACTATCAAGTTTCTATCATCTCTTGGTATTTTCATCATAAATAGAGCTATGCTTATTGGATTAAGATGAATCTTATATCATTTCGAAGCTAAGACATAGCTCTACAATTATGATGAAGACATCTCAACCCAGTTCCCATTCTAACTAGGTCAAATTTACCAAAACAGCCCCCAGATTCTCAGGTTGACATCTCACTACGAATCTTACTAACATGCCTGATTCAATTAATCATAACTCAATGCACAGAAGTCCAATTCAGGTAATTCCAACGTAATTTGAAAGCTACAATACAAGGCTACAATTCTTAAGAAGGCATCGACAACCAATTCAGTCATCTTCCCAGTCAAACTAACCAATTACAGAGGCTAATTATCAGTTTGGATAGAAACAGGGCACCAAGGGTAATTTAGTCATTTCAAATGACACAGTGCTCCGATTCATCTGAAAATTTACAGGCAGAATCCTTACTCAATTCTCTACAACTTTCATGCTTTAGGATGAGGCTAATTCAGCTCCCAACATCTTCGAATATACCAAGCAAATTCGGACAGAAAACGGACAGAAATTCTTGGCTGAAATTTTGAGAAGCAAAACACCAAATCCAATCCATCTAATCATCCCCAAACACCTTAAACTTAACTATCATGCATCCTTTTTGAATTTAAACATAACTAAAGCAAATTTAAGTGACTAATTACCTTGAGAGTTGAGAGAGAAAACCACCCAAAAGCTCCAATTCTTCCAACCAAGTTTGATGATCAAGCAACAATCTAAGCTAGGGTTTCACTTGAAGATATTTTTCCTCACTTAAAATGGCTAAATCAAGCTTAGGGTTTTAGTGATTTTCTCCTTCATGTGGCCGAAGAGAGAGAAGAGTGGAGGAAAATTAGTTCATTTTGAAGATGAGAGATTAAATAGAAAGTCTTAAGTCAAGGCTTTGTTGGATTGTTGACAAGTGTCATCTTCTTGGCCAAAAATAGGATAATATCTTTGCAAATTGCCATCAAATCCCTTAATATAAAATGTGATCCACTTAATACCATATAAGTTTATGTATTTGGCTACATGAAATATGTAAAATACAATTCCAATTTAATTTCGTACAATACATACAAAATAGAGTACTTAAGGAAAATAATGCACTTAAATGAAAATTTTATGTTACCAATGTTTAAAGAAAATGATTTGCACTTAAATGAAAACAATGAAAGATAATTCATGAAAAATTTAGGGTTTCTCGCAAGAAATATAAGCAAATAATTCAAGAAATTTCGGGTGTATAATTCAAGAAATTCTGGGTCCTCACATTTTGGCTTTTGATGTCTTCTTAAACATTGTAGCCTTGTATGTTACATTTCTAACGGCTTTGGAATCACTTGATTTGGAGTTGTGAGTGTCGAGTTATAAGGCCCCGCTCATATCTCGTGATAGAGTAAAAAGCCACTGTTTTGGTCAATTTCGACCTAGTTCGAGATGGAATTGGTTTTGACTTCTTCATGAAAGTTGTAGAGAGTTGAGTGTTCTTTCTAACTGTTAAAGTTTAGACCATTTGGATATCAGTAGCCTAAGAAACAGTTAAAACACTTGAATCTGCTCAAAATGTCCAGAAATGAACTGAAGTTATATGGACAGTTCATTTGGCTACTGTTTTGGCCTAATTTGACTGGGAAGGAGTCTGATTGAGTTCTCGATGTCTTCATTAAATTTATAGCTTGTTCTCTTAGCTTCAAAATGCCACCTCGTGTACTTTAATCTGATACTTTCAGCATGAGTTATGAGTAAAGGCGCACAAGGTGTCAAAACTGCCTTTTACACCTTTTAGTGTGTGTTTTCCGTTTTCATTCCGTTCTCGTCTGTTTTTTAGTCAAACGCCCATGCATGTACCTTATTTGCTGTTTTAAGTGTTTTTAAGTGGTTTTGGCATCTTAGTGATTGTTTGAGTAATCTTTTGGCTCAACTTTTCATAGGAGGTGACGAGGTCGAGGAGATTGGGGAACCTTTCTAACCTGTTTGATTTTGTACTAATTTGGGTGAGTAATTAGGACTTTATATGTGATTATATTGTGAAATGTGATAAGTGGGCGCTTGGACGAGGGTGTACTTTATCGCACTCGGCCAAAGCTTCATATATGGCTCTTGAATGCATGTGTTGTGTGATTTATGATCTGTGAAATGTGATATTGTTAGTGATAAGTGACCACTTGGATGGTCTGATCTCAAGGGATGCCTTTGAGATCTCAATGTTAGTGTAGTTCTCTGACCAAATAGATGGTCTGATCTCAAGGGTTGCCTTTGGGGTCTCAATGGTAAATGTTATTCTCTGACCAAATAGATGGTCTGATCTCAAGGGTTGCCTTTAGGATCTCAATGGTAAATGTTATTTTCTGACCAAATAGATGGTCTGATCTCAAGGGTTGTCTTTGGGGTCTCAATGGTAAATGTTATTCTCTGACCAAATAGATGGTCTGATCTCAAGGGTTGCCTTTGGGATCTCAATGTTACTATTGCTCAAGCTGCTATGTACTGTAGACTGGCCAGAGTGGGTTGATAAGGTGGACGATAGGAGTATAAGTGGGGTCTATGGATTATCGGTTGACGGAGTGTCAACGGAAGATCAAACGTAGAAATTGAAATGGCTTTGAAGCCACCCGTATGCTTATTTTGTGATGTTACTTTTTGCTATTGATTTGAAATATCTGTGAAAATGTGATTTACGTGTGTACCCCTGATTATTCACTAAGCATATAGCTTACCCCTTTTCAATTTGTTTTCCTTAGCAGGGGGCCGAAGCGGGAATTGACTCGTGGGAGGCATAGTGTAGCCTTTTAGCTTTAGTACTTGCTTCGGGTTGAAGTTTTGGCCATGTATATTGTATTTTGGATAGTGGGTGTGAGAAACCTTAACGGGAGTTACTTTCCGACTCTTGTGGTCTTTGTAGTGGATATTATGTATATATATAATGTACATATTGTACTTTTGTGAGAATTTATCGAGTCCCGACGAGAGATGGGCAGGCAGTCCACCGATCCCTTTGGTACGCCTCTGGGTATGATGGGGCTGTCACAATTGAGCTAGTCTATTCACTTCAGCCTAATCGATGGCAAAAGGGATACTTCCAACCTCTCCGAAATTAATATTTGCACCCTGTTCAGCTTGAATAGGACTAGCACCCTCTTTGGCCTTACCCATGTCTTGTGCCTAAACAGAAGGACTGGGGGTACAACCTCTAGGGGAACGAATCCTGGTGAACTCATCACTTCTATCGTGAAGTGAGAGGGAGATGGAAAATACTCAGAACCCAAGGATTGACTAGAGGAAGAAGAAGAAGAACTAGAAGAAACTACTTCTACAGGTGTTACTCACCCAACTGCTCTACGCTTAGATGCTGAATTGATAATATCAGAATGCTCAGAAGAAGACATAAAAGGTCAAGGAAGGAGCACTTACTGGTGAAGAGAAGGGAGGCTAAGAAACGAGCTCTTCTAGAGAACGAACTGAATAAGCTAAACTGGACAATATCGAACAGAGTTCAAAGCACAGTTGAAAGAGAGAGAGAGTTAAAGAGTGAGAATAAAAGTGTGAAAATGACTATGGCCCCCTCTATTTATAGAAGAGTGAGGGCGAGAGTTGAATGGTTTCTTTTTGAAATTCAAACTAGTGTGATCATGGTGCATTAAATGCAGTGGTTATGAAATGACTAGTTGAGAAGTGGTGATTGAACTGAAGAGTCAGAGTCATGATTACACTCATGACTAGCCAATACCGAGCTGCCACATGTCAAAGTGGAGCAAAACTAAATTCATTGAATGGGAAAATGAATCTAGTCTTGAAGGGGCTACTGTAAGTGCTATGAATAAATATAGCACACGTCGCATCTTCGTTTGTTTGTTCGGATAGGATCACCAAATAGACCAGATCCGAACTGAAATGTTTTAAAAAGGAAGTAAGTTGTTTAGATAAATAATAACTCTCACTCTGCATTTTCATCTTAAGCCAGGGGATAACCCTTATCGCTATCTTGAGTAGCATTTGAGATCAACAATAATTCCTAGTCTTTATCTCATTTTTTTCCATAAATGCATAGGCAATACTATTACAAGGGACACAATAACTACTACTTATTTCTTTCTATTCACCTCTCTCTCTTAAAAAAAAAAAAACTCCTGGCTAACTTGTGCGTCAAAGTCACAATGGGGAGTTAGTCCCGCCTTGTGTTTGAAGATTAGTTCAGTTTGGCTAACCCAGTGGGACAGGTCCTATTTGATGGGTCAGGTTCTTGGCTCTTTCAATGGGTCTTCCATATATAATGCATTGCTTGATTGAGATTGGATATATTCATCGAAATGTATCCTATCCTCACTACACCAACTTCTGCTATTATAGAATGGGTGGGATGATGCTGAAGTAATATGTGCTGACCCTAAAACATTTGTGGTTGGTGTGAACACTAGGAAAGCCATTTATTACTATGACAATGTGGCTCCTATCTAATTCTTCTCGGAGAAGACGAAGGATCAACCTTTCCTAAGAATTGATCTTGTACCAATATCAGCTACTCAATGGTGTGCTGCCAATAAAGAGCTCATGAGGCTATGCAATGTACTCTTTCCGTGCCTATATAAGTGTCCTGAATAACTAAATTTTTTAGACTAAAAAAGTTAGTTAGCTTCTAAAATTTAGTAAAATTTTACCTGGGTTGCCAAAACTATGCTTTATCTTAGTTTCAACTACTTTTATGTTTAATACTACAAACACTACATTTAATTTCTTATAGTCCTAACTTAAAAAAGTTTAGAATGTAAGTAAGGGTAAATTTAAAATGAAATTTATAAATGCTTTCTTTATATAATAAAAGAATAGATAAAAAGGAACATGAGTTTGGGACACTTAATTAGGAACAGAGGGACCACTTCCTCACAAGTTAACTCAGTTGGCAAGGACGGACCACTTTCTCACAAAAGGTCGTGCGTTTAAATCATACTATTGATGTAAGGGCTGCATTGGCAGGTGATCCGTAAGTACTTCTACAAGCGACCTATAGTCCTTGAGGTCTGGCCTGACCCATGTACTGACTGAAGCCAAACTCACATAAAATTTTCATTACCAGAAAAGAAAGGAAGAGAGGGAGTAGAAAATTGCCTGTTGAGGATTGCAAATTTTTCGTTTAATGATAATGATGAGTGATCAAGAAGCAAAGAACCTATAGGACAAAATCAAGGATGAAGTCAGGAGAAAAAACAATAGGGGTTTGAGAGGACATATTGATCTGGATTGCATAATATATGAAGGATCAGCAAAGAGAAGCTGCTAAGAACCCATCAGTCGATTAGGCTAGTGTCATACATGAAAAAGATTTTATGGAAAGTGCTCATCTGACTAAGCTAAATGAGTTGGCAACAACTTCAACCAAATTAGATGATCTCACATTGGAAGTTAAAGATCTAATCTAGGAGGTGAATTTAGGAAATGAAACCAGGTAGAGGCCAACTTTCATTAGCAGGAATTGTCAACTTGCTAGTAGGACCAACTCATCGGCATCCTTAAAGAATTCAGAAATGTTTTGCATACGACTACAGTGAGATACCATGTTTGGATCGAAAACTAGAAGAGCATAAGCTTCCCTTGAAACCAACATATTGACCATATAAGCAACTGCTTAGATGGTTCTCTGATGACATTAGTATTACAGCCAAAGAAAAAATTGAAAGACTACTACTAGTTGATTGTATTAAGGACGTTATTTACATTGAGTTATCTAATACGGTGTTTGTTATAAAGAAAAGTGGTAAAACAAAAGTATGCACTGATTTTAGAAATTTAAATCTTGCATTTCACAAGGATGAGTGCCCAATACCAGTGGCCAATTTGTTAATTGATTCATAGGCCAATAATGAAGTGATGACCTTTATTGACATAAATGTTGTGTATAATCAGATTTACATTACACAGGAATACGTACCAAAATGGCATATAAGTGTCTAAGGTTGATAAGTGTTTATTTTACATGCTTTTAGTATGTTTAAGTACTTAGTTTTTGTGTGTTTTTGATATTTTTATGGCTAATTAACTTGGGTTTCTAGTGAAATTCTACATTTTATGGTTTAAATGAGAAAAGTGTATTTTTGTGGATTAATATAGTGAAATCTTCATGTTTTTGTAGGATTAAATGCTCAATTATCAAATGAGGAAAATGAGGAAATAATTTGCCAAGAAGTCTTAACGAAAAGTTCGGATTTCACAAATTTGGAGCAGATTCGCGAGCCAATACGCGATGCAACCAATGAAGAAAAAAGACTAGCTCGCGAATCCCTCTCACAGGAGCCAGGGGACCGGATCCGCGATGGGATCCGCGAGCCTCTGCCTCGCGGATCCCTGACAATGACTGCTGCAAGTTGCAGCCGAAATCCAGTTTTTCCAACTCACTTCCAGCTCGATTTTCAGACGAATTTCAATGAAAGCTGCGTGAAGAATCTGGTGAAGTTGAAGAAACAACTCGTAGCAAATTCAAAACACAATTTGCTTCAACTTTACAACTCATTTGAGATTGAAATTCAATGGATTCAATGCATGAAGATTCATGAAGACATTTTTCTTGACTTTTGAAAGCCAAAATTTTCATGTGTTCACATGATAGAATTTTGGAGGTTTATGAATTCAATCATCTATAAATAGGGTCTCTTGTAGACAATTAAAAGAATTAGAATTAGAGAGAGGAGAAGACTAGATTCACTACCAAAATGTAGTCTTCACTAGTTCCTTAGTTTAGTTTAGTATAGTTAGTAGTGTAGTTCAATTATGTTTAGCTAAGTTTATGTCTTGAGTTATGGATGAACTTTCTATATCTTGTTTGTGATACTTACATGGTTGTTTGATGCTATTATTTGAGCAAGTATTTAGTACTTTGGCTTTTATAATCATGATTAACCGGCCATTAATTGTGATCATTTAAAGGTGTTAAAGACACTAGTTCATGAAGTTCTAAACCTAGGAAGTCACTCACAAGTGTAGGGTGGCGCCTTTGTGGCTTTAGTGATTCATTTCATGTAATTTCATTGAGCAAATGAGCTTGTAGTTAATTCCATAACCACGCTAGTAGGTATGGTTTAACTATGAGTATAGCTGATTCACTACGAAAGTATGTTTCACGTGCATTAGGAAATTACGCCATGCTTAGCCAAGGTAATAACATTAATTCAACCGGTAACTTCATTTGCAAGAGTAGTAAGGAATTCCATAACTTGAGGAGATTTTAATTGTTATATTCTATCTATTTTATTTCCATGTTTGTAGTTTAGATTTAATTTATATGCATGTGACAGTCTAAATAATAGAGGAGTTCAAAAATCACCGGTACTTGACACTCTTCCCTGTGGGATTGACACCTATACTACCCTATACTCGATAAACGATCCGTATACTTGCAGAAAACGGGGTTGTTTAGGTTTTATATTTAAAATTTGGTGTATGGTAAAAACCTCGTCAAAGGTCACTAGGGATATATAAGTGGAAAATAATGCCAATTAGACTTAAAAACAATGGTGCTATTTGTCAGCGTGCCATGAATTGCATGTTCCATGACTATATTGAAGAGTTTATAGAAGTATACGACGATGATATAAAGTCTGGGTGTTTTGAGAGGCACTTAGTCTATTTGCAAAAGTCATTTGAACGCATGAAATGCCATTAGCTCAAGCTTAACTTGTTGAAGTGTGTCTTTATGGTATCAGCTGAAAATTTTTTATGATTCTTGGTACACAAGAAGGGCATCGAAGTTGATGAAGATAAGGCAAAAGGTATCATCAATACACAACCATCCAGGAATACGAAGGAACTATAACAGTTTATGGGAAAGGTTAATTGCTTGATAAGGTTCATATACAACTTGGCAGGAACGACTAAAGTATTTTTCAATAGTGTTGAAATTAAAATAATATGAAGAATTCATACAGGATGTGACGACCCTACCTTTCCCTAAGGCGAATCAAAGGGTTCAGCGGACCGCCTGCCCAACTCTCGCTGGGACTCACTACAGACCTCAAATAATTTCAGATTTCGATCCTCAATAATTACACTCAAATACTCCAAAATAACAACATAACCAAAAATTACGTTTCCATAAGTCATTTGAAGTTCCAATTAAACACTTTCTCAAAATAAAGTAAACTCCAAGTTACATGGACATAAAACTTACAAAACATCTCAATCTTAAAGTTTACAACCAACCTTAAACTTACAAAATGGAACAAGTCCACTAATACATCGGTACTTAAACAAAAGGTAGCACACTAGACTTTTAAGCCAAAAGCAAACTCGCCGACCTCTTACACAATCCTACTAAGGAAAACAGAAGGGAATGGGGTAAGCTAAAACTTAATGAGGTCCCAAATAAAACATGCAGTCACATTAACAAATAGGAGAACTCAAGTAGTCAAACATCGCATTTAAAATGTAAAATAAAGAAACAAATGTCACAACCAAGTACAAAATACATCGAGCCTCTCAACTAGGAGATCTTGTTCATGAGGAGAACACTGCTTGAGCCTTTCAACTAGGAGATCGTGTTAAAGAACACAACTCGAGCCTCTTAACTAGGAGATCGTCTTCATGAGGAGAACACTACTCGAGTTAACAAGCAAACATAAGACAAATATAGTAGCAAGTAAATTTAAAAGGATATGGGTGGTTTCCAAAAGCCAATTCCACAAGAGCTTGATCATAAGATAGCCCGTTGACTCTCCGTCAACTTTTGAAGTCAAGAACCAAAGTCCGTAGAGCACCACTTTACCCCACAACCTTCTACCGTTCACCCCCTTACCGGGCCCGAACACCTCAAAGAAACTAATTTAGGTAATACTCGAGTATACCAAATTTCAAAGGATCAGTTATAATAACCCACGGTTCGACAATTTTGTCGACCAGTACCTCTCAGCTGGCTCGATACAAACTTGCCAATAGGGTTTTAGGGTATTCGGAACCCCAAACGAATCAAATTAGTCGATGGGATATCACCCAAATGACTTTTCACATCAAAGTATAACAAGTCACAAATGAATCAAATTAGTCGACGGGATATCACCCGAACGACTTTTCACATCAAAGTACACAAAGTCAAATCACAAATCGAGCAGGTCAAATTTCAAGTGAAAGTCAAATGAGAGAGTTCGAGTGCGATAAAGTACACACTTGAGTCAACCACAGGAACCCCAAAGGTGTATTATATGGAACAAGAGACTATTCACATTCCAAGTAGTTCACATAGTTCACGTAGTTCAAGTTTCATGTAGTTCATGTAGTCCAAATATTCACGTAAACAAGCGAGGAACACTCACCCAACAAAGTCAAGTAACTCAAATGTTCACGCCGTGATCTCCCTCGATACCACCTTCGAGTCCTATGTACAACCAATGTATACAATCATCAACTCAACCAAAGCAAATAAATGCAACCTAACAAGTGCAAATGAATGCTACTAGTTAAGGCATCTAACTAGGAAATTCTAGGGTGATTCAAGTTGTAAACCGATGAAACATTGAAGGTTTAGTAGATTCACAAGTTAAGTATGATATTTGGAATGAAATAAACGTGCAAAGGTTCAAGAAACATCAAGGTTCAACCAAGAACAATTTTACAACAAAACTAAGGTTCGGGTATAACAGTGACCATTGCACAGCCTTGGGAAAATGGTCATAACTCGTTGTAGAAAAATCTAAATTGAGTGCCATCAGTGGCGTTAGAAACTAGACTCATAGGGCTTTCCAACGGTGTATGGTTTAGATCCTAGTTCATTTTCTATCAATACCAGAAAACCTGGGAATTTGACTGATTTCTCAATTCTGATGGAGTGCAGAACAGAAACTTTGTTCAAAAGTTTGTGCAATTCAAGAGGTTTCACCCTTCAAAATAAATTGATTTCACTCCAATTTGATGCACAAATGTCCTAACAAGGTTTCTCAACAAGAATTAGTGAAGATTGAGTAAGAAGAAATCGCAAAACAAGAGAAAAAGAAACCACAAAACAGTCCACAACTTCCTTCGACTTTTAAAAGTTTGAACCAACTTCTATAACTTTTCTAGCTTGAATATGGAAGCTAAACAAGCATCTTTCTCAAAGGAATAATCATCATAGCCTAGTGATTAGTGCTAATCTAAATATCAAACACATAATAGGCATAAAATCAAACCAATTCTCAAGTTGCAACTACAAGAATCCAAACCAAAAACTTAGGTTTCCAAGCATCATCCTTCCTTAATCATCACCAAAAACCTTCATTAAACTAACTTTAAAGATCATAGGACTAGGGTTTTGGAAGAAAAATACCTTAATAACCTAAAGAAGTGACTCTCCAAGCAACCAAAATCTTCCCCTACCAAGCTTGAGGATGGATGGTTAAGGTGATATCAACTTCCTCTCTTTGATTTCCTATCAACTAAGCAAGATTTAGGGTTGGTTTTTTGTGAGTTTCTCCTCTCTTTTCTCTCCTAAATTTTGTCCAACACCTCTCAAAATGAAGCTGAAATTGTGTTGTTTTTAAAGAGATAAGTTTGGAGGGAAAAGCCATCAAGTCAAAGTTTAAATCCTAGGGTGACAAGTGGTGGTTTCTTGGCCACTTCCTAACAAAAATCTCACTTAATTGCTTCTAACTCCTCTAATTGAGTTTAGTCTTCAATCAACACTAATAAATCCTCTTTTCCTATCAATTAAGTCATGCAAGAAGTTCTCAC
The DNA here is from genome assembly GCA_013103745.1 of Gardenia jasminoides. Taxonomy (NCBI): domain Eukaryota; kingdom Viridiplantae; phylum Streptophyta; class Magnoliopsida; order Gentianales; family Rubiaceae; genus Gardenia; species Gardenia jasminoides. The sequence goes on from CM023095.1 coordinate 22,840,901, forward strand.
TAATTATAAAATTGAATCTAAGAAAAGTTTATCTAACCAAACAATAAATAATGTACTTAGTGAAAACATACCACTAATACACTAAAGGAATTTATATGCACTTGAAGAAAATTTTATGCTACCAATGTTTAAAGAAAATGATATGCACTTTAAATAAATGCAATGACAAATAATTCATGCAAAATTTGGGATTCTCACACTGGAGGCTGAACATCGGGTAGCATTTCATTAATTGAAAGAATATTTGGCTAACCCTTGGGTGATGATACCACCTGAGAGGTAAAAACCATTGAAATTATATTTATCCGCCACTGAAGATGCTATTGACTTCTTCCTGGCTCAAGATAATGAGCTGAGGAAAGATGTATTATCTAAGCAGAGTCCTAAAACTGCAAAGCACAGTAGCCCACTGAGAAACTTTGACTGGCTTTATATTTTACTGCCCACAAGTTAAGACATTACATGTAAGGGTCCCAAAAACCCAGTCGATCCTGAGAAGTGCCATGCTCGAACTCAATCTTGACTTGATAAAACATTATTCGAGAACGAACTCAACTCGATCGAGTTTGAAATTCTACAGATTGAGTTCAATTCGCTAAAGTTTCAAAGATGTTCGAATTCGACTCATTTAGCCTCGAGTTTAATTGAGTTTGCATTCAATATATTGAGCTTGATATTAATAAATACATATGTTAGATGTGGCAAAAATACCCGAGACCCATTGGGATCCTATATCCAAATTTAATTTGTGCGGGATGGGTATTTAAAATATGGTTTTGGGCCTTATTGAGATATATCCAATAATACCCATTTAAAATATGGGTTTGTATGGGATTTATTTGTGACTCCCATGTGTATCTATTAAAATAATAATAAAATGACAAACAATCTTTCTTCTCATTTTCTTCTTGAAAGTTTAGTGCAATCAAAAGTTTCAAAACCCCAAACTTGTCACGCTTCCACCCGGAAAAGAAGATCGGAGGAGAGATTCTATCACAGAAGATAGAGCAAACCCATCTACCCCATTATCCATCACTTCCCCATAATTAGTTGTGTTAAAACTTATCACATTTAGGCAATAAAATTAGTAAATTAATATTATAAGGTTGTAGTACATGTTAAGTAGATTGGCACTCATGCATCACATGCTCTCTATCAACTACAAAATTTTGTTCTTGACAGAATTTTATTAAATTAGAACGGCCTTAGAATTGAAAAATTTTTTAGATTGGGTCTTAAAGGTTAAGGAATAAAATAACGTACATGAATAGATAAATTTTGGAAAGATTAAATTTTGGTGATCAATAAAATTTTATCTAATCAACACGAACTCCCAAAAAAAATCCATTTGTATAAAGTTGGTATTTTATAAATTTCGTATCTAGAAAATTTTATTTAGTTTGAAAAATTATCGAATAATTTATAAAGAAGTGTGTAAAACTTTTACAAAATTAAATAAATAAACTAAATGATATAAAAACAAAAAAAAAATTGAGATATTTGATTGATGAAAAAAGAACTGTTCTTAAAAAATAAATAAAATGGGATTGATTTGGGTAATTGGGCGGGATCAAAATAGGCATAGCCGATTTTAGTCCCCCCCATATTGGTCCCATGACTAATGTGGGATTATTTGGGTATAACCCGTATTTTATAGTCCCAATTAAGTCCCATTAAAATCCTGCCCATTTGCCATTTCTAATATATATATATATATAATACATACTACTACTCGATAAGACTCAATGAGCTATCGAGTTTAACAAATAAGGATCGATACTAGACTCGTTTGGCTATATGAACTGTTTGAGATCGAATCGAGCTCGGTCAGTGCCAAGTCAAGTCGATTATTTGACCAATCAACTCATGAGTTGCTCGATTTGTTTGCACCCCTAAATACATGCTTCCTATTCTAGTGTATGTCATCTTAAAGATTGACTTGGTAAAATACATGATTTATCAGCCCACGATGGGTAGCCAATTGGGAAAATAAGCATTATACTCGTGGAATATCATTTCCCATATGCTCCACAAACTGTAGTAAATGGGCAGATGTGGGTCAATCTTTTGGCTTACCATACCCTAAACATTGATAAATAGTTGGACATCATAGATTAGGCAATCAATGCTATGCAAGTAGCCAAATGGAGGATAAGATTTGATGGGTTGGATGTGAAAAAGTCAGGCAGAGGAAGCGTGATCATTGAATCCTCCCCACAGAGAGGGAAGGGCAAGTCTTTCAATGTTCATTCAAGCTAATCTTTGATTGCTCAAACAATCAATCATAATATGAAGCTTTGATAATCGACTTAGAGATTGATGTGATTTCTACACTTGAGAAAGATGTAGAAATGCCCACAAGCCCAAGAATTGAGATATCAATATTGGGGATGGATCAACTTCAAGACTTGGACTGCTCAAGACACGAATTCCAGGTAGAAGATGCCATAATCAAGAAGTTGCTTGATTGATAAGTCAAACGAGCATCTAAGATTAGCCTTACAATGTTCAAAGGTAACTTTCACAAGCCAAAATATTGCTTTCAATAGAATGAAGCAGATCTGGAAAATTTGATCACTCTAATGTTTTCTTGTATATTATAGACGAATTTTAGGCTTTTTATAGCCTTACAAAACCCTAATAATACTAGGAAACAATAAAGACAAAATTCGGTTTCCACTAGACTAAGAAAAACTGACTTTTGACCTAATCCAACAAGTAAACATAAACCTAAACTAATTAGGAAAAGTAAACCTAATTCAACTAGGAAAAGGTAAAATCAACCTAATCCAACTAGTAATTGGCCGAACAACTTAACAAAATAACCTACTAACAAATGTTAACTACTAATGCTAATTTGAACCAACCAAAAGCCAAGCTGGCCGAATTGCTTATTTGAAGGAACTCAATAGATTATAACAAAACTAACAAACCAAACAAGCACAATGAATGCCAAATACCTTTTTCTTCACTTTATTCATTGGACCCCATCGAACTTGGTTTGGAAATTCTTGCATATGAGGGGCTCAACTTGAGCTTGATTTATGATGAATTTAGGCTCGTATCATTCCCTCCTCTTGAGAGGATTCGACCTCAAATCAAAGCTTCGTTTGGATACAATGCTTTGAACATGAGCTAGGTAGCGTGCCTTCTTTCCAACTTGAACTTAGGCTCGAACCAGTGCACATGCTCCAAATTCATCTTCCAATGAGAATGGTGCTGCCTTGGACCAATACCTGGGTCAAAGACAAAACTCGAAGAATGAATAATAATAGAATACACATAAACCCCAAACTTGCCAAGTTGATGACAAGATGGAAACACTTGATTTCCATGCATCATGGAAAGCAAATCAGCAAAGAAATTAAACAATTCATGTTCTACCATAGAAGAAATCATTTGTGAAAGATTGGAAAAGCTCAACTCCATGGAATGGCAATGAAAGTTTGTATTCCATTTCACAAGATTCATTGGACAGCATGCAATAAAGACATCAAAATACTCACAAGTATGACAAGGCACAAAGGAATGCAAGGTATTTGAGTTAAGACACAAATAATGATTGTCAAGCAAACACATAATTTGATCATCATGCAAATCTAATGCTAGCTCACAAAAATCAGCATGTAAAGTCATGCAAACAGGCTGGAAAACACCAATAAATGTGCTAAATCTTGTAGTAGAAAGCAAGCCCAAAGATACTAGTGAAGAACAATCACTTAAGACTAAAAATGCAGAACTACTAGGGACATGCAAAACACATAAAAATGATTCAAGAACTACCAAATCAGCACATGAATAAAGAATATTATGGAACTTCCCTCATTGATGATCAATTGTTGATGAAAAATTTCACCAAATTGAGTTGTAGGGAACAATTTAGGAACAAGGCTTCTATTCCAAGAGCTAGAACATTCCAACATAGGCCCAAAAAATACACGATCAGCTTCTATTGGAGCACGAATGACGTTGGTCCCATGCTTTTTAAAACCCCTTTGAACCTACAAACAATCAAGGAACACACTAGGTAACAAAAGATTAAGGGTGTTAGTAGAAAACAAATCCTCATTCACACTTTTAAATTTTACAACTAGATTTTGTTTTCCCTCTTTTCTTCCCTCTTTAGCCAAACATACAATTGCTTTTTTCTCGCTCACTAGGTTTAGCTTTCTTTTCCTCTTTTTCTTTCTTTTTCTCATCTCGTATTTCACACAAGTCCCCTCTAACTAGCTCTTGAGGACTAGCTAGTGTGGTTGGAGTTCGAAGCACATCTTGATCAGGTTCAATGCATGGAAATTCTTTAATAACCTTGTCATCAAATGGTGGAATTGAATAAGATTTTTCATGAGCAACAAACTCAATAGATTCTTCCATAGATGCTACAATTTGATTGTTGCCTTTTGGACCCTCCATTTGTTTTTGCTGTAGACAGTGTAGATAGATCTCCCACCATGTTTCCTCCTCATGTGGCTCAATCCTTGACTTAGACTTGGAAGAAATTGTGAAATTTTGTTCCTTATTTATTCTAGACATCTTTTCTTCTCTATGCTTATACTGCTTGGATTGACATTGCTTAGATACTTGATGCACCCTCCTGTGGTTCCCCTGGGACTTTTTACACATGCGTTCATAGCTTCTATAAGCCTCCTAAGCACGAAAACGGTTCATCTCTTCTTTAAGAGTAAGAACTTCTTGTTTAGGTGCTTTGCAAGGGTTAGATTGCACATGACCCCTCCTCTTGACAACCTTGTTATCAAGTTTATCAAGTCTCCTATGAAGCAGTTCAAAAGTATCGTCCAACATTTGTTGAAATTCATCCTTCATAGCCTTTATGTAAAGCTTAATGTTCAATCCTTGAGAATCACCTCTGATCGACAAGTTTATGATACCTGCAAAGGGTAAGTAGAAACAAAATTTTCCTCACTTGCACTTCCTCACAAGTTTTCCCTCAACTCTCATGTATGCCACTCAAGTGTTTAATCACTCAATTGAGCTCACAAACAGCATCTAATGGCTGTGATTTGCCTCCCTTGAACAAGGTAATTCCAACCAAGGAATGTAGTTTAACTTGACCAAAACAATCAACAAATAGAATTGTGGCAACTAGACTCGAAAAGACTCAATTTCAACCGAATTTAGGGGCTAATTTGGACGAATTTTATTAACCAGAAATTTCAGTAAAAGAGCACGAAAAATATGCTGAGAATTTTGACCTAATTCGAGTAGGATTAAGAAAATGACCCAGAAGGGCAGCTTTGAAATTTTACTTGTCTAAATGCAATCCTATGGAAATTTCTTGACAGCAACTTAACAAATCTTGAATTTGACTTTAAAATATTGAAACAAATCTGATTTGGTAAGGGTTTGAACGATTTAGGCTACTTTGACTTAGTCAAACACGTAAAGTCCGATTTTGACTAGTCAAACACATAAATTCCGGCTTTTAAGCAAAATATCCCCATTAATCTTAGATTAAGGGTAATGTAGGTGAATTTGGCGACTTCTAAACAAATTTGGAAAGTGAAGTTTTATTTTTAAGAGATTTGGAAAGATTTAGTCAAGATTCTTTCCAAATTTGGCCAGGAAACAACTTCAAACAACTTTCCACTTCCAAGATAAGATCAAAGGAAGTTATTTTTCTTGGTTTTCACACGAAATTGCTGCTATATCTGGTTGCCAAAATTCCAGAAATTTTATTTTCTTCTTAGTGTTCAATTCGGTTCAATCAAATTTAGGTGAGGGATTAAGCTTTCACATTTGGCTTTCAAGGAAATCAAAGGCTTTTCTAGGCTAATGCAAGGGTTTTATTCAAGCAAGTTTCAAGATCAATCAAACTTCAAGAAAAGCACAAGTTGCAAGAAAAATATTGAAGAATTGCACAAGTAATATCAAGAATCACAATGAACACACGAAAAACCAAGAACTCCAAGAATCACATATGAACAACTAGCACAACTCGGGAAAGACTCACGAAGCACACAAGAAACCCTAGGCAAGAGCTTCGGATTTCAAGAAATAAGCTTGGACAAATTCTGATTTTTTTAAATTTGTTCCAGATGAATAGTACTGCTACAGTATGATGAACAGTGTCACTACTATACTTATGAACAGTACTACTACAGTACTTATGAACAGTACCTCTTTTTTTTTTTTTTTTTTCCAAGACAAAACACAAGGATGCTTATGGATGAAACAAGAACTACACAAGGAAGCAGATTTTGGATTCAACAAGAAAGCAACAAACAAGACACGACTCAAAGAGAAACAAGTGAACGACAATTACCATGACTTGCTACGACGCAAGATAACACGAAAAAGGCAGAATTGGACTTCAAGATGTGACATACATAACTCACGAACACAAGGCAGAATCGGACTTCAACAAGAAACACGCAAAAGAAAGGTACGGACTCAAACACGAAGAAAACCCTAGTTTCTAAACAACGAAGAAGAAAACAAGATTTATGATGATATCTTTAACCAATGCTTTGATTACCAACTGATGTGATTTTTACACACGAGAAAGATGTAGAAACGCCCACAAACCCAAGAATTGAGATATTAACGTTGGGGATAGATCGACTTTGAGACTTAGACTGCTCAAGACACAAATTCGAGGTAGAAGACGCCACAATCAAGAAGTTGCTTGATTGATAAGTCAAACGAGCATCCAAGGTCAGCCTTATGATGTTCAAAGGTAACTTTCACAAGCCAAAAGATTGCTTTCAATAGAAAGAAGTAGATCTGAAAAATTTGATCACTCTAATGTTTTCTTGTATATTATGGACGAATTTTAGGCTTTTATAGCCTTACAAAACCCTAATAATACTAGGAAACAATAAAGACAAAATTTGGTTTACTAGGCTAAGGAAAACCAACTTTTGACCTAATCCAACAATTAAACATAAATCTAAACTAATTAGGAAAAGTAAACCTAATTCAACTAGGAAAAGGTAAAATCAGCCTAATCCAACTAGTAATTGGTTGAACAACTTAACAAAATAACCTACTAACAAATATTAACTACTAATACTAATTCGAATCAACCAAAAGCCAAGCTAGCCGAATTGCTTATTTGAAGGAACTCAATAGATGACTAACAAAACTAACAAGCCAAACAAGCACAATGAATGCCAAATGGCTTGTTCTTCACTTTATTCATTGGACCTCATCAAACTTGGCTTGGAAATTCTTGCACATGTGGGGCTCGACTTGAGCTTGATTCATGACGAATTTGGGCTCATATCAGAGATACTCCTCAAAATGAAAGCTGATGAAGTAGAGATATGTGAGGATTCGATGTTAATTATCAACTAGCTTACTGGCAATTATCAATATGGAAGAATCCAAAAATGTCATTATACCGGAATATAGTAAGCAAGCTGATCGAATGGTTTAAGGATGTAGAATTTCATCATGTACCATGGAACCCACCCTAGATGCAAATGATCTTACTTAGTTATCATTAAGGGTAACAATTGATATTGACAAAAATATGATGGATTTTTGTTTATTCAAAAAGTCCGTTCCCACCTATCAACATAGAAAAGAAGTGTTGGAAATTAGCAACATAGTAATATATGAACTGGAAACTGACAAAGATTGGAAGACACTGATTATTAAGTACCTTAAGGATCCAACTCAGTTGGTACTTTAGAGCACAAAGGCGAAGGCATGCATTATCGGTTGTTGGAGTTATTCAGAAAGACGAATTAGAGTTGTATCTGAAATGCTTGGAGAAATTAGAGGTTTATTTTGCCATGCTTGAGATTCATGAAGGAATATGTGATGCTTACCAAAAGGGTGGAAAAATGATATGGATGCTGAGGAGGCATGAAATATATTAACCTACCATGATGAAGGAATTGTATTAATTTTGTCAAAAGGTGCAAAAAGTGCCAAATTTATGGATTGATCTAAAAAGCGCCTACAAGAGATATGAAAATCATAATCAAACCATGGCCCTTTAGGTGTTGGAAGATAGACATAATTGGTGTGATTCTAACTTATTCTGCTCGTCAGCATTTGTACATTATTACAGCTACCGATTATTTTACCAAGTGAATGGAAACTCTGCCACTCAAAGAAGCCGATCAAAAATTGGTAACAAACTTCATCAGGGAATATATAATCCATTGATTTGGTATTCTAGAATGTCACTAAAAAAGCATTGTATTTTTCAAATGGGAGTTAAAAGAATTTGTCGAGAGCTACAAGTTCCAAGTGACACATTTGATCACCGTATTTTGCACAAAGCAATGGGCAAATTGAATCTGCCAACAAGATACCTGAAGACCTGATCAAAGATGATTGAGCAAAATCATAAAAAATGGCACGAGCATTTGTCAGAAGTATTATGGACTTATAGGGTTGCATATATGACAAGTATAGGTATGCCCCTATTTTCACTTGTCTATGGGTGTGATGCCACAATACCAGCCAAAATTGCGGTACGAGCGTTGAGGCTGGTAAAGTAACATGGATTATTGAAGGATGAGTTTCAACAAGTAATGGTAGCTGAATTAGTAGTTCTGGTGTGAGAACCCTAGGAAAAAAAAAAGAAAGAGGAAGAAAAGAGGGAATTTTACTTGAGTGCATCATATGATCATTAGTGCATTTTTTCCTTTTTTCTTTTTTCCCAAAGTGCTCAATTTCATGTGGATTGCATGGTTTAATTTAGAATTTTATTTTCCATGTTTCATATGGACAAATGCATTAAACTCATGTGGTTTTGTGTGAGTTATATTTTAATTAAGGGGTTGGAAGACAATTAGTAGAGATATTATCTCATTTTTTGGCTAAGAAGTTGCCACTTGTCAACCACCCAAGACCTCTTGACTTAAGCCATCTTATTTAAACCTTCCATTTCAAAAATTTGAAGCAAATTTCCCTCTCTCGCTCACCCTCTTGGCTGGCCACTCCCTCAAGTAAGAACACTAAACCCTAAGCTAAATTCTAGCAATTTTTTTGTGAAGAAACACAACTTCAAGTGAAACCCTAGGCTAGATTACTTCCTAATCACCAATCGTAGTTGCAAGGAGGGAAGTTCTTGGGTGGATTTTCTCACTCTTCTAGCAAGGTAAATCCTCATTTATTTATTCTTTAATGAACCTTGAATTCAAGGAGAATGTTAGTTAAGGTGTGATTAATGGCTTGTGGGTGTTTGAAGAGGAAAATCATGGAAGGATTTATTGTGTTTGAAAACTAGAACTTAGGTTTTCAATTTTGGCTATCATGTGTTTGATGAAATGCTTAATGACTTGTGATGCTTTAATGATGGAGTTAATTGTGGTTTTAGCTTGTTAAACACCTTGGAAAATGATGGAAATGGCTTTAAAGGATTGATAGAAGAAAATGCCTCCAATCTGAAATTTTTGCAGGAAATCAGAAATGGAAATCAGTCCACTTCCTGAGGTTACTGTTCACTGTAGAAAATTAATTAGCATCCAAGCCTTATACCGTTAGAAACCCCTATGAACCTAGTTTTAAACGCCACTGATGGAGCTTGATTTTGATTTTTCTATGTTGAGTTATGACTATTTTCCCAAGACTGCTCGGCCAACCTGTCACCAATCTGGCAGTTTTCTTGCTTCTCTGAGTTTTGCTATTTTGACTAGGATTAAACATTATTTGATGCTTGACCTCTTCATGAAAGTTGTAGGGCTATGTCTTAGCTTCGAAACTCCATAAAGTACACCCCAATCCGATAAGTGTGTCCACAGTTATGAGTAAATTATTGCAGCATGGCAAATCAGTCAAATGCCGATTTCATTACACCAAGGCTTTTCTCGTTCCTTTTGATTCTTGTGCAACGTTGTCGTGTCCCGACTCACTCGTTTATGATTCTAACATGTGGATGAACTTTTCATTTGATCATCTTTATAGTTGGGATTGGTCATTTTATAAATTGTGCATTCAAGTGTGATTTTTATCAAGTACAAAATCAATGAGCGCATGCATTAGGTCTTCTCGTTTGGTGAGTCCAACTTAAATATTTTCGTTTCATTTGTATTAGACTTGAAAGGAGGAAATAGAGGTGATTTGGGCGCAAGCACTTGAAAAGATCTTGCTTGATTTGGTGAGTGTTCCAATACTTGTTTACTTGTTAAATGTGACTAGTTGGATTGTCTGATCTTGACCTACTTGATTATAAGAACTACTTGAAATCTGGCTTGGACACTCTTTTGTGTTATTATGATCGAGACGAAAAGTCGTGCTTTATCACACTCGATTTCTTTTGCTTAAACTATATATCCTTGATATCGTGATACTTGTGGATTTGGCCATTGCTTATATTTGATCTCGTGAGTCATTTGGGTAATATCCCATCGACTAATCTTTTAGAAGCTTGTTTACCCCGTGCTTGCTTCGTACACGTGAAATGGCCACTTGTGTGATATCACAAGGGCTAATCTTGTTATCAGTTCTTGGGACTCGTGATCGAGTCCACTCCATCTCATTGGTCAATCGAGCCGCAGGGCTTGGTCGAGTAGACTAATGATGCCCTTGGATCCGCTTTTCTTATTTTTGGTATACTCGGTATTACCTCCTGTGTTGGTGTTCAGGCCCGGTAAGGTGGGAGAATGGGTGAACGGGTATGGCTGATGAGTGGGGTTCTTGGACATTAATTCTTGTATTTTCTTGGTTGACTGGGTGTCAACGGACTTGGATCAAGTTGTCTTGGGAACTTGGCTCACGAGAGCCATCTATATCCTTTTATATTTAAATTGTTATTTAAGTGATCCTTGTGCACTGATCTTCCAGTAAGAGAAGCTTGAGTGCTGAACTCCTCGTGAGCACCGATCTCCGAGTCGAGCGGCTTGAGTAGTGCATAGGCACCATCTCCTGGTTGACAGTGCTACTATGATCATCTCTGTTCTTATACTTGAAATTTCAAATTTTATTGCAAATGTGCTAGTGTGATTGTTTATCAAAATCTTTGTGGTGCAAATGTGCTAATTGCTATTTTGCATGCCTGTCTTTTGGAACATCACTGGACTTTTAGCTCACCCTATTTTTCCCTTTTGTTTTCATTCATTGACCATCAACAAGGCTTCTCCTTCAAGGATTTTAGACAAGGTTTCTCCATTAACAAGGCTTTTCTTTTATTTAGGTGTGGTTTCTGATCTTGAATGAAAGAATTGAAAAAAGGTGTGTGAAGTTTCTCTCTCTCATATTATTGTATAGCAAATGGAATTATTAGGTTTGTTACTGTACTTGTTTTTCTCTGATTTTGTTGTGTTTTGTGTTTGTCCATCAGATTTTGTTATGTTTGTCAGTTAGATATATTGTTTTGTTTTTGTCATTTATCTATGGCATCAGATTTTTCTCTTATATTTTGATCTCAAGTCGACTTAGGATGACTCAAGCGACTCAACCATTTTTTGGTATCTTGGAGCCGACTCGAACTGAATCGATCAAGTTTCAATGATATCCTAGCGAGCTGGTGTTTTCGGAGTCAAATCGAAATGGTTTTAGAATGTTAAAACTCATTCTAGTGACTACTCGGCCGAGTCTTCAAACCATGCATCCAAGAGCATTCCTAATTTATCGCAGAAAGAAAGTGTGCCAAGTAGGAGTATGAGAAATCAGCTAGAGGAGTTTATGGAAGTTGATTTGACAATATGGCTAAAAAGCAAGCCAACATTCAGCAAACTCAGAAGGAAACTTGCTAGAAAAAGAAAGAGTAGATGACCTGTGAGGACCCAAAATTTCTTGAATTGTACACCCGAAATTTCTTGAATTATTTGCTTATATTTCTTTCGAGAAACCCTAAATTTTTTATGAATTATCTTTCATTGTATTCATTTAAGTGCAAATCATTTTTTTTAAACATTGGTAGCATACAATTTTCATTAAGTGCATTATTTTCCTTAAGTACACTATTTTGTATGTATTGTACGAAAATAATTTGGAATTGCATTTTACATGTTTTATGTAGCCAAATATATCAAACTTATAGGGAATTAAGTAGTTATATTTTACATTGAGGGATTAGTGGCTAAATGTGAAGAATTTACTCCAATTCATGGCTTAAATTGAGCCACTTGTCAACCACCTACAAAGTCTTGACTTAAGTCTTCTTATTTAACTTCTTGTTTTCAAAAAATTGAACTAATTTTCCCTCCACTCTCCTCTCTCTTGGCTGAACTCCATGAAGGAGAAAACATCAAAACCCTAAGCTTGATTTAGCCATTTTAAGTGAGGAAAAACATGTCCAAGTGAAACCCTAGGCTAGATTACTTCTTAAACCTCAAGCTTGGTTGCAAGGAGTGAAGCTCTTGGATGAAATTTCTCTCTCTACTTGCAAGGTAACCCCTCACTTAACTATGCTTTAATGAGCTTTAAATTCAAAGGGGATGCTAATTAGATGAGATTAAAGTGCTTGTGGTTGTTTGGAGAGGAAAATCATGGAAGAGTTTCTTGTGTTTGATAACTAGAACTTAGGTTTTCAATTTTGGCTATCATGTGTTTGATGAAATGCTTAATGACTTGTGATGCTTTGATGATGGAATTAATTGCTGTTTTAGCATGTTAAACACCATGTTAAGTGATGGATTAACTTTAAAGAGTTAATAGATGAAGTTTGCACCAAGGCTGAATTTTTGCAGGAAATCAGAAATGGAAATCAGTCCACTTCCTGAGGTTGCTGTTCACTGTAGGAAACGAATTAGCATCCGAGCATTATACCGTTAGAAAACCCTATGACGTAGTTTTAAACGCCGCCAACGGAGCTCGATTTCGATTTTCCTACATCGAGTTATGGCCATTCTTCCTAGACTGTTTCACCAACCTGTCATTGACCCGACAGTTTTCCTGTGCTTCTGATTTTGCCAATTTTCGACCATGAATAATTCTGATTTGAGATTTGACCTCTTCATGAAAATTGTAGGTCTATGTCTTACCTTTGAAACACCATAAAATTCGTTTCAATCTGATAAACGTAGCACCAGTTATGATCAAAATACCGAGGGATGACAAAGCTGTCACCATTTGTTCTTTATCGTTGCATTTCCTTTCTTCACTTGTCTTAGTTCAATCCCTTTTATTTGGTTCAAATGGATATTTTTCAGTCCATATTGTACTTGAATCATTAACCTAGTTTGTACTTGATTCTTCTTGGATTTCCACTTCCAATTCATTTTGAACCTTGGCGACACTTTTGAACCGTGGATAGACTTTAGTTTATCTAAGTTAGATCGGTTAGGCTCTAATCGCTTTATATTGGACACCCTAGACTTGTATATTTTGGTTTGTCCATTTTCTGCTAAGTTTTTATTGTGATGATGAATTTTACTTTAGGATTGATTTTGATCCGAAAATATTCCGAGATTGACGTGTACTCTCTACTATTGGTGAGTGTTCCAACTCCTTTCAAATGAAAATCTTGTTATTGTTGCAAAGGAATGATCTGTTGAAATGATTTACGAGTATTTATAAGGAAATGATTTATCACTATTTCCAAGTAAAATTTACTTTTTCAAGTGGAATAATTTTGAAGGATTTGTGACTGTTTCATGCTTGTTTACTTGACCAACTTGATTAGTTGAAATACTTGAGTACTTGAATTATTTGATGATCCGCTCTCTTGTGATTTGTGAGCCACCTAATGTGGAGCTAGACGAGTGCGTACTTTATCACACTCAATCTCTTTTACTTGAAATTTTGTATCTTTGAATTATGAACTTGTGGTGTGTGCATGGCTTTATACTTGACTTGTGGGTGGGGCGATGTGTCACGCCGAATAGAGTGGGAGGCACCTCTCATCCCGTCCGACTTTGATCTTGACTAAGTGCTTGACTTATGAGTGCTGGGCGGCATGTGTCACTTTCGAATAGAGTGGGAGGCACCTCTCATCCCGTCCCAAGATGCGTTGTTCTTGATTAAGTGCTTGATTTATAAGTGCGGCGGTAAGTATGTACCACACTCAAGCCGAGTGGGAGGTACCTCCTCATCCCGTCCTCACATCCGATTTGTATACTTGAGCGGCGGTATGTGTCACGAATAGAGTGGGAGGCACCTCATACCGTCTCCACCTTGATCTTGATAAGTCGATTGAAGGGTTATCTCATCGACCATATTTTAACTTGCTTGGTATACTCGAGTATTACCCAAATTTGATAAGTTGAGGTGTTCGGTAAGGGGTGAATGGTGGACTTGTGGTGTAAGTGGTGTCTACGGACTGATTCTAGATTTCAAACGCTGGAGAGTCAACGGCTTATGTTTCGATCAAGCGTTTATGGATATGGCTTTTGGAAGCCACTGTATCCTTTATTTGCATGTATTGCTTTTATTTTGTATTAAATGTGAGATTGTCTACTTGTTTGCCTATTTATTGTCTCATCTTAATCAAAAGATTCTTAAATGTTTTCAAAGTGAACATTTGACCATGTTCTCGACTTACACCTTTTTTTTTTTAAAGACTCAAATATTTTACAAAAGTATTTAATTCAAATGTCCATGAATTGATAAAGCGTGAATTTTCTTGTTTTCACTGAACATTCATCGAGCTTTTAGCTCACCCCAAAAATATTTTATTTTTCCCCGGTCTAGATGAAGGAAAGTAGGAAGTGATCTTTCATGGTATGACCGCGGATTATCTCTTGTACTATTTGTAGTTTGGATTGGACCTTTGAGTACTTGGATTCATTAGAAATGTAATTATTATTTGAAGATCTTGCATCGTAATTATTTGAAGTTTGTAATATGATTGAGGACCAGTGAGTCCCTAGAGTTAAGGGCCTCGATACCCAGGGTTCTAGGGAGAAATCAGTCACATGACCAACCAGGTGGCCTTGTTTGTCAATAAAAAAACCATCTAGGAAGTTCAATTTCCAGGCCACTTCTATTTTGTCAATAAAGGCATTGATAGTGATATAGTACTTCTTGGGGAGCTAGTAGTGTAACTTCAAAACAGCACTCCAACCAAAAATTTCCCCGTCTTCTAGTATCCGTGCATTCGCCACTGACTCAGCTATGTAGCCAATGCTAGAGTTTCAAAAAAGCTAATGTTAGATTTTAGTGAATCTAGATCTGGGCTTGAGCTCAAGTCGAATTGGTGGCGAATTTTCTTCAATGCAAGTTTTAGCAACATTTAAAGATTCTTCCCTTGTCTAAGCTTTCTTTTTTATTTAAAAGTAACTAATTTCTCATCCTTCTAAACAACTATTTGGCATATTTAAATATTTTATCAGCCTTTTGGACCGATTAACGCTTTCCTTTTTCTTATGCTAGCATTATATCAGTTTGTTTTTGTCATTTGCATTTTATATTTGGCTTTTTTGACTGATTGGGGAATTGGCATGACCAGCAATTAGTTTGCTTCCATATTTGCACCTATTGTCTAATAAACAGTCGCCTCTCTTCTTTAGACATCAATTCCTGTGTAAATGTCTAAAATATTTTAAATAAATATCATTGATAGACTTAGGATGTACCTTTTGCCAAAACTTGATGCACACAAATAGACCTTCCCAATCAGGACTCCATTTTCCTAATCTTGGTTCCTTCCAACTAATGGAGAACACTACTTTCATCACCTTTTCACCCACCTAGAAATTCTTCGGTTAAACTTTTTTGTTGTATAAGGTAGCAACTCTCCTTTTATTTGTTTCAAGATGATCCAAGGCCTCCAATAATTTTTCATCCATATGTGACAGCCCCACTTCTCCCTAGGGCGAATCCTAAGGTATCAGCGGACTGCCTGCCCAGCTCTCACCAGGACTCGATAGCTAATATAAACCAACAACTCACAACTTACAAAACTAAAACTTCCAAATTCAAAAGTCAACCAACATATATACATAAGTTTCACACCATCATTCCAACTTAAAACATAACAGGGTATTTAAGGATACAAAATCAACCTCTAAACTTATCCATGATAGGGTTTGCTAGTACATTTTCCCTTAAACAAAAGTACAACAAAACTTAAACTACTTACACGTACTTCCAATCCTAAACTCAAGCAAATCCCCCTGATGTGCAGGAAGTAGGAGAAGAACTCCTTCAAAGAGAAGGAGAAGCCCAAGTAAAGCCATTTCAAATTTGGAAAGAGGGAGAAAAAGCTGTTGAAGGAGGAGGAGAATCGAGATTTAAGGAGGAGGAGAAGGCAAGATTTGTGTGTATTGGAGGAGTCATTTTGTTAACAAGGAGGGCGATTTGAAAACTGGTTTATATTATAAATTCATATTTGGTTTATCTTATATCTTATTCAAACCCCAGTGGACTAGGCCTACAAATTGGCCATTGTGATAAAATAGTCAGTTACTTAATTTTCCTGCTTTGATATTATAAATTAGAAATTGTGTTTATTGTTACTTTGTAACAGCCCATCTCCCAAGGCATGAACCCAAGGGTATCACTTTGTGCCCAACTCTCCCAGACTCACTACCAATTCCCAAATATTAATCCAAACATTCATTCAGTAAAGTCATCAATATAAGATATTAAAATTACTAATAAACTCTCACAAAACACGACCCCAAAATTTCATCAAAATTACATTGATAAAACTCCAAAATATAGTAAACCATCAAATTCATCCATTAATTTCAATCTTTACACAAAAGGGGAAATCCTATACTAGTACTAACTTCCTCGATTCACGTGCCTCTCCTCAAACCAGTTAAGGAAAACAATTGGGATGAGCTAGCGCCGGTGAGGCCAAGAAAACATGCACAACTCAAAGTAATTAAATAAATTAATAAAACAATAAAAGAGCCAAACAATTGAATTTAGCAATAAAGCTTTTAAACAATACAATTTAAAGGATGGTTGCCGGCTCCATGTTTCCGCAATCTCGAGTTACTTTCTCAGCTTCACAAGTATCAATTTCGGCCATATGTTGACACCAGTCAACCACTCACTCTCATCCATATTCATCACTTTTCTCCCTCTCCGTCTACTTACACCCCCTTGACCGAAACTCCTAAATTTGAAAAGTGTTTGGCCCACTATGAGGTATGCCAAAGTGGTGGACTCATTCCAACCGACGCATTTTAAACAGTAAAACCCATGGTTTTCCAACCCTTGCCCTAGCCCCTATTGCGGACAAGGCGAGGATCCCGATAAGTTTGGCGTCCCCAGTTATAAACAGTTTAAGCAGTCCAATCAATTCAAGCGGTCAAACAAGTAACCATTTAAATAGTTAAACTCATTTTGAGACAATTTAAGAATGTGAGCGATAAAGTACACGCTCAAGTGGAACACAAAGCATGCTTTCAATTTATTAACATCATTTAAAACAGTAAACATACACTTGGACACTCACCAATTGTTGAGAATAAGTGAGAGCTATTCATCAATCAAGGTTCTCGGAGTTCAAGTTTGGATCACTTTGTAATTCCAGCACCACCTCTAAAATATTTAAGAAGCGATGAAAATAAGTTCCTAGTTTATCAACCAAAACTCGTTCAAGAAAATCAAGTTCTATAAGTTACTACTTGAGCAGAAATCTTTGAAAAATCACAAATTGAGTTATATAAGTCCAAATTTTACACACTTGGTACCGTTGGAAACCTCTTTGAAAGTTCTAAAACTTTACAGAAGACACCCAATTAAAATTATGGACGAAATTAACCCAGATTTTCGTTAAACAGCCTGCTACAGTAAAGAGACAGGGCTTATCAGGCTGGACATCCAGGGTGCTTTGAAAATCCGCCAAAAATTACAGAAAATTAGTTAACCTCTGAAATTCATACAAAATATAGTACTACATAAGGAGTTTCAACAGCCACTGACGGAACTCAATTCCGACATCCGAGCATGAAATGACAACAGTTCAAACAAGGGCAGTTCGCAATTCTGCAATTTCTGGAAATGCGAAGATACAGGGCAGCTTTCAAGACATTGTTTGAGTGATGAATTCAAGTACAAAAATTGCCAAATTTGGTACACAAAAACTAACATATATATCTAGGTTCACACCAAATTTCAGCCATAAATTCAAGCAAATGAATGTCAAAACGAAATGAACTCAAACAGTGCTCAAAGCTGGGGAAGATTTTCCAGATTAAAGAGGCAGTTTTGAAACATCATTTGAGTAATGAAATGGTACTGGAAAAATGCCAAATTTTGCAGGTAACAACCTCAGTACATGAGCTACATCTGTACCAAAATTTAGCTAAAATTTCACACGGGAATACTATGATTGATGCGACCAAAACAGGGCAGCAGCAACAATGGAAATTTTTCCAGATTTTGATTCCTTCTTGCACCACATTTTTACTTAGCCAATTGAAAATATTTGCAAGGGAGATTTACTACACACTTAGCCCAACCTATAACAAGTGTTTATCATCAACTTAAAGCCACAAAACTTGAATTTAAAGCTGCCAAAACAGAAGCAAGACAACCGGCAGCAGCTACAAAATTTTTTTCCAAATTCAAGCTTCACATTTTCTTCCTAGTTTCCAACTCCCAAACTCATCACAATCACTCCATCACATATGTATATATCATAACAACCAACCATCAACAATTGTGGGAATTCATAGAGCCCACTCAACAACCCAAATAACGATAAGAACAATATCAAGAAGATACAAAGCTTAGAGCTACAAGATGAAATCAAAGGGAAAGGTTTGAAGAAACTAGATTACCCCAACTCAATCAAGGAGTTTAGTAAATGGAGGATGGAATACCACACAAAACCCTCAATCATCAATCCCCACAACCGGTTGTCTCTCTCTCTCCAAGGTAGTCCAAAGCTCCACCAAGAAATAACTAGCAAATCCTTCAAGCTTTCTTTGGTTGCAACAATGGAGATTTGTGGTTGATTAATGAAGATGAAATGAAGAGAAAAAGGGGGAGGGCTGGTCGGCTGAGAAGGGAGAGAGATGAGAGGAATTTTGAGCAAATTTTGAAGAGTAAAATAGGAAAAGAAAGACAAGACACAAGTCTTGTCTTATAACCCCAAAAGTCCACCCTTGAATAGTGAACTTAATTAGCCATTTGGAGAGAAAATTAATTGTCTCATTTGGCTTGAGAATTAAGGAGCAAATCTCGATTAGGAGGGAGAGATGGAAAGGAATAAAATTGAAGTGAATTAAGGTGGATTAAGTGGAGGAAACAATGGCTAAATAAAATTCCAGTTTCAAGGAGGTTAATTCAACTTAAACTATGATTTCGAATCTCTAATGATAATCACTCTTTATAATTCACCTCTAGTCACTAGATTACATTTCTAACCTTCAGGTGATCATTCTTATTCTCTGAACGTCGTCACTCCAAATCAATATTTATCTCGAAAAAGCGTTACCATTTTCATTTTTCACAATTAAGTGGAGAAAAATCAAATTGGTGTTTAAAAATAGTTTTTAAAATAAAATGAGGTAATGTATGGTGTAAATGCAATTAAAATGATTTAAAACAATTAAACAAATATTCAGAGAAATTAAATAATTAATTAAATAAACAGGTCAAATAAAAATAAAATTTTCGGGTCCTCACATACTTTGCATTGGGCCAAAGATTGATTAAGTATATTTATATCTATATTTTCCTAATTGGTAAGTTATTTGTATAGCTCTGATACCAATTCATAGGCATCAGCGATTCTTCAGGATGTTCTCAGATTATACTGGCCTCTATGGCACTTACAAATTCCAGGACTTTTATGAATCTATCCCTGTATCCCTATTTCATAGATCATTGTCAAATAAAAGTAACTAGAGGAGAGAATTGAAACTTAAGCAATCATAGTGGAACTGGAAATTTAAAAGGAAGCATTTTTGTTCGAAACAACTCTCCCATTCTCATTCATTATTCGTGTATTTATACAAGTTGAGAAATGACCTTTCGAACCAAATAAGGGATAACTAACCCTTATGACCTTTGAGAAAAGTAAAAGGTAAGTGACCTTTACTTTGCTTTAAATCAAACTAGTGGCCTTTACAAATGGCCAACAAAAGGATAAAGCAAAGCACATTGGCCTTTCTTTTACAAATGGCTGATAAAAACATAAAGCAAAGCACACAAGAAAAGTATAAACCAAAGCGTAAAGCAAAACATAAAGCAAAGCACACTGGTCTTTCTTTTACAAATGGTTGACAAAGCATTAATAATAACTTGGTTGAGCATTAGATTCAGGAGTGTCAGAAGGTGTACTATCTGGATCAGTAATATTGAATTGCTCAATGTAATCTAGATGAGCTCTCTTATTTTGTCTTTTGTTTCATAGCCTTCTGGCCTCTGACCTTGCTTTGAACTGTGTAGGAGTTGAGGTACTACTTTCTCCTGTGTCACATGGGTTTTGAGAATCTTACATAACACTATCATCAATCATTTTTTCGTATTCCTTTTTTGCCTTTTGAACTGCTGTCCAGTGAGGATGGTTTGATAAATAATTCCAAGGTCCATGATAACCAAGCCAAATGGATTATGGAATTACTTGATTATGCTGGAAAATATATCTTTAGGCCTCCTCATAATCTTTGTCCTAGTCCAAGATGGTATGATAAAATTCCTTATAGATTATCACACTTGGTAGAGTTTGTATTTGGGTTCCAGAAAGATCAGCTAGTCAATGAAAATGAATAATAATATGATCATTTCTAATAGAAAACAAATCATACCAAAAGGAAAGTGTTTTAAAACATTGAAGGAAGATTTTAAGGTTAGGAGCTAAAGGTTGGTTAAAAATGGGTTTTGAAATTCCATGAGAATATGGTATTGATAACACATATACCAAAAAACACCATAAGAGAGGCTTTGGAAAATCTTGAGGTTGGGCAATAAAGATTTGAGCAAATGGATATTCAGGGTTTATGCCAAAAGGATTTAACATTGATCCTCCATATGTACTAAAAACTTCTAGTTCGTATGAAGTCCAAATTCTTTCAATATCTTCTTTTTACCAAGGGTATGAAATCTGGAAAATTTCTAGAGGATGTTCAAAAGTCGGTGAAAACATGGCTAGGGTATTAGGTTGTTTTCTGGAAAAGAAATTAGCCAAGATATTATTTTTCCCTTTAATATGTTTAACCTCAAAAGAGTATTAGGAAAACCATGCTAGCTATCGAAGGAGTTGAGGATAGGGTATTGTCTTTTGTTTGAAGTGTAATATCTTAGGAAAACTTTCCATAGCTATCTTGACCTGAAAATGATGAGAAATTAGAAAAAATGAGAATTCTTTAATGCCCATTTTTACTGCAAGAATTTCCTTGAAAGAAGAATGATAGTGTTGTTCTGTAGTCTTGAATTTTCCACCTGCAAATCCACAATAGTGTCTTTCTTCTTTATCATCCCCTTCAAGTAGAATTGTTCCCTAGTATTTGTCACATGCATCGGTTTGCAAAATTATAGTTCCCCCAGTAGGAATGTGCAAAGTTGGAAGTGAGATTAACTTGTCCTTCAATTGATGAATAGCTTTTGTCTGGGATTCTCTCCACGGTGGTGGTTTCTTTTTTAGCATCTTTGTCAAGGGAATAATGAACTTGGCTGTCTCAGGGGTAAATTCTCCGACATGGTTGACTACCTCCAAGAATTGTTGAACTTGTTGTTTGGTCAAATCCTTTTCTGGAAAATCAGCAATGGACTGTCCAACATGTTATTCTAGTGTACAAGTACCTTTAGAAATTTTTATTCCTAGAAATTGGATCTCTTGTTGGGCCAAAATCATTTTCTTTTCAGAAAGCATGATTCCAAATTTGTTGACAATGTCAGTAAATTGGTAAAGCAATTTAATAAGCTCTTCCCATGTTTCGTTGAATAGAAGCACATTGTCAATGTAAATCAACGCTGTGTGCAAAATCGGCTGAAAAATTTTTATCATTGCTTTCTGGAACAAGGATGGAATTGTTTTTAAACCAAAGGGCATGACCTTCCATTGAAAATGATGGTTTGGAATACAAAATCCAGTCTTATGCCGATCTTCAAATGAAATTCCTAATTGCCAAAATCTAGATTTAAGATTAAATTTTGAAATCCATTTGGGTTTTGAAATGTGTGAAAACAAAGTAAATCTGTTAGGAATAGGAAACTTATCATCCATCAAGAAGATATTCAAAGGTTCATAGTTGATGACAAGTCTCATTTTTTTCCTGACTTGTTCAGACCTTTTATTTACATAAAAGACTTGGCAGGACCACCGTGAATTTGATTTTTCAATCAGATCAAATTCTAGAAGTTCAAAGCATTCTTCTTCAGCAAGCTCGGAATTTTCAGGGCTCATTCTAGGATGACTAACTTTTGTTGGGTTTATGTCTTCACTTTTCTTAAATGGAAGATGAATGAAGGATTTAGGATTTTTTCACAAAGGGTGGTCACATTTATCAAGGAATTCCTAATGATTTTCAGCACAAGAGTGTCGGATAATATGAGATTTGAAAAACTTGCACTTGATGCTGAGAAGAATTATCATCTAGATGAGAAAGGTTTGAGGTTTCTTGAATCAATGGATCTTTGGAATGTCTGTGAATTTTTTGAAGAATTTCTTGGACTTTATTCCTTCAGGAGTCAGGAAATACTATTACTACTCATAGATATCGAAACCTATGATAATATCTTTTCCTGTAAAGTTTGCACCAAGAATTCGGGTCTGAATCTGGCTATTAGGGAGAAATTTTATAATAATGGGCTTTTTTGTTGCGAACTGGGTTTGGAATATTTCTCCATTTGCTGCTTTGAATTCATGTATTTCCGGAATCCACATATAGTCTGGTAAAATTTCCTTTTTCCAAATAGACATGGCTACTCCTGAAGCAAAAAAGCTATGACAGGAATAGGCTTAGAGTATTTATCAAGAAGAATATGGATCAAAGTTTGTGGGCTAGTTTGGGCAGGTTCAAGGGATTTAATTGAATAACTGAGCGGGTATTTCTGCTTTGGGACCTGTAACGCAAAAGGAGTCTTGTCAGTTATAACCTCTTCTTTAGAGAATTCTAATTCAAATTCATCAACAGGAATGCACAATTTATCTTGAATTTTTGAAATTAGTTGTACTCCCTTCTTATTCTGAGGACATTCTTTAGCAAAATGTCCTGGCTTTCTACAAATGAAGCATTTATTTCATTTCGTCCCACGGACTTCTTTCCTTTTCTTTTAAAGTACTTCCATTTTCCTTTGGATGATCCCTTCTTAAAGCTGTGAAATTTTTTGAGCCGTCTCTTCTTTGAATGTCTGTGACGAACACAAGTTTAACAATTTCACTTAAATATTAGTTTAGATTTCTTGCAAACTTGGTTGAAGCATGCATCACCTTTTAGATATTCTCGTATGATCTTTCTTTTGTTGCATAGGTCATCAAGTGACAGGAAAACTACTTGCTTGATTTGTCTTGTAGAAAGATTGAGAATTGAACCAAATTTATTATGAATATACATTTCAACACCATCAACAAGTGATTTTGGAAGAGAACTTAAAAAAGTTTGCTTAAGGTTTATATTTGCTCTTAAAGCAAAAAACAATCATCTTTTTGAAATCTTTATTTAAATCTTTACGATCATATGAAAAATATTTCATCTAGAAAAATTCTTTTCTTTTTGTTTCTTTACTTTCTTTAACATCACCGAGAAACATTAATGTAAAAGATTTATGTTTTCAATAAAATATTGGCGAGTTAAGAAAAACATTTTATCTTGTTCACTTAAGACTGTCCACCAGTCCTTAACTATGCCTGAAAATTGAGCTATAAAATTAGACAATATTTCAAAATGAGATTCTTCAGTTAGATTTTGAATAACCATCCAGGCATGAAATTCTTGAAAATTTTTTGCCCATTTTGAAGAGAGGACATCATCAATTGTGAAAATTTGAGTGGCCTTAATCTTCAAGGATTTTTTCATATTCCTTGAAGATTCTCCAACTTCATCATTATCATCATTATCAAGATGAACAACTTCTGCCTGTGTTACCATATTGAATCTAGGAAGAAAATCTTTTGATTCTGCTGATGAAGTTTCTCCATTACAATCAGGTGAATCTTCAGTTGAAGATTTTGTACTATCTGATGTTGAGTCTTCTAGGATTGAAGTTGAATCACTTTCTTGCGGATCCTAAATTGTTGAAATATAGGAAAGTGATTCCTAATATATTTCCTGCATAATAGAGGACAAAGGATTTGTAAATGTCTTGGTGAACATTAAGGAACTAGAAACAGATTCCTTTTCTTTTACTAATTCCTCTGCTTTGGCTTTTTCTAATTTCTCTGTTGCTTTCGTGTCTTCTTTTCTTCTTCCTTTTGAGAGCATGTTGTTCTCTGCACTATTTTGCAATATCAAACGGAGTTTTTCATGGGTTTCCAGTTGACATGGAAACTAAACAAAAGGGGTTGAAGAGTATCTATAAGTAGGAACTGCTCCAAAATAGATGGTGTAGGGAGTGATCTTATTGGTGTTGCACAAAATTTTGGACTAGTGGTGGGTGATGAAATAGGTTCTGAAATTCTAGGAATACTTCCAATTTTCTTCAAGCTTTCTATTTGGGTTTTTAAAAAACTTGCTTCCTTTTCCTCTTATTCAACAAATTGAGAAAGTAAGAAACAATAGGTTGGAAAATTATATTTTAATTCATCAAGATGTTTTTCTAAAACAGTAATCATATGAGTTACCTGAGCACTATAGGTCTTTACCTCTATAGCACATGATCAAGTTTAGAATGTATCTTTGAGATGTCTTTATGAATTGAAGTAAGAACTTTATTCCAGGCTAAGGAATTCTTTGTCTGCCAGTTTAGTACTTCTTCCGTCTTGTTTGGTGGCATTAATTGTCTAGTGGGGAAGACAGTTGGTGAAGCATCAAGTGCAGGGAAATCTTCCTTCTTAAACATGAAGATTTGAGGAAGTGGTTTATCAGGTTTATTATAAAGACCTTTTGATGTCTTTTGGACAAATGATTTTCCCTTTTCTTCCTTTTTAAGGATTTGCAAACACTATTTGTAGTATGGATGAAGTGGTTGTTGTTTGAGGGATTTATCTCCTTCCATTCATTTGGAATTTGAATTCCATCAAACTTCTTAGAGTGGAATAAGAATAGGAGTTATCATATGGATTATCAGGTTTAGGATAAAGCTCACAACAACTTTCATCTTTTGGAATTTTCTTTTTTCTCTTTTTTCAATAATCATCCTCCCATGAGTCATACCAACAATCATCACATTTGTCACATAAATCAAAATATATATGAACAGAAATGGGATCTTGAAAATGATAAATAGGTTCTCCTTCTTTTGTGAAATGATCAATTAAATCTTGCAGGTGATCATCTCTAAAATCATAAGCTCCAAGCATTCTTCCTTCTTCAGTTGGCAATTCGACTGGAACCTGTATCATACAGATAGATAGGTAAGCCTTGGTTTTATTTATTTTTAAATGTGAATGATCAAAGCTAATTGAAACACGGCCTTCTGAAAGAGTTGATATTTTTGAATCTGAAGACTCAATCGGTTCATTTGTAGCTTGGTGAAGGGTTTCATATTCAGTAATCCATGTTTCTGGTAAGAATTGGATTAACTCTGACTTTGAGATCTGTCTTGGTACATGTGTACAAGACACAGAATTTTTCTCATCTACTTTTATCATAAGTGCATCCTCTCCTCCAGGTAGGGTCAGATCCAAAGCATGATTCTAGATCCTGTAAACCATTTGATAATGAAGAGTTGCTGCAATGGAATCTACAATTTGGTCTACTCCAATAATCTGTATTTGTACTTTAAGAGCTTCCAAAGATGAGGATCAAAAAGAGACATATTAAAATTTGGGAAAAGGGTAATAAAAATAGTTCATGCATTAAGAGTAGTTTCAACTGTTCCTATGCAGGCATGTTGATATTTTAAAAACCTAGTGTCCAATAGTGCAAGTCGACCCACTATTGGCAATCCTTTTCTGCCATGAGATGAGAGTGAAAATCTTATGGCTCCAAAATGGACATGGGTATACCCCTATTGTTTGCATTGACTTGGAAATTCTAGTGGAATAAAGAGCGTGAAAAACTATTCCTTCTTTGTGGCTGGGATGTGCTATTGATCCAATTTTGAAGATTGGACATGTTTCTTTACTCTTTTGGATTGGAATTTAATCAATGATTTGATACTGCCATACATAGTTTCTTCTCACAAAGAGTTCAATATTTCTTTTTTTTCTTTTTAATTGCACCTCTTTTTATCCTTACTAGCCTTTAAATGTATTTTTATTACATCTCTAACTTCTTTTACAACATTTGGACGACAAATGTATGTGACAGCCCCACCTCTCCCTAGGGCGTACCCTAATGTATCAGTGGACCGCCTGCCTAACTCTCGCCAGGATTCACTCACACAAATGATTACTAATTCCTCAAAGGAACAATTTCAACATCAATCCCAAACTTTACGACCAACTCATAATTAAACTACTTCAATCTTACAAACCCAAAATTTAGATAATAATTTAAACTAAACGATAATACACAATTCATTCATCAAACCTTAAAATCCCAAAATACATAGAGTACTTAAAATACACATACAAAGTTCCACATTCCAATATCCCAATTTCACAACTCAAGTTTCACCAATCAGGTACAAAAGAAAACCCTATTTCTAACGGTTGGCGCCTCCGCTTGGGTTCTCAGTCCCTACTAAGGAAAATAAATTTGAAAGGATGAGCTAAAAACCCAGTGAGTTCCAAAATCATGTGAAGCACATGACACATATGGGATTTACTCTCCAAATTCAAATTTAAAGAAAAGCAATGATGAAACACAATTAACCATACAAAGTAGGATACGGGTAGCCTTCAGGGGCTATAGTCCTCGAAGCTGAAGCACATGCACGGACTGGTGCACCGATCACTTAGTTGACACTCCGTCAACTTTCACATACAAAACCAAGTAGACAACCACTTACTCCTTTCTCCACCAAAACCTCCAACCGGGCCCGCCAGCCTAACTGGAAATTTATATTTGTGTATTGCTCTTTAACAGGGACAAGGCCATTTGCCAAGTCCAGAGCACACAACACTTCACGTAACCCAAGGTTGTTAAATCTCCTCGACCTGGGTCTTCCCAACGGCTTGAGTCGATAACTTACCACAAGGATTAAGAATTCTCGAGAACAAGAAATACAAGACACGTCACATCCCTTCATATAAATCAAAACAGGATTCATGTCACGAGTCAAGAGGTTCAAAGCATACTTGAAATATCATGACAACACTTTTGCAAATGGTACCATTCAATGGGAGTAAGTGCGATAAAGTACACACTACTCCATTTGATGGATCAAAAATCTTCTTTTCACAACAATTCACTTAATCAGACACATTTCAAATTAAATTCACATAGTCAAGTATCATGCATGGAAACTCACCAAAGTGGTAAGGTTCGATTTCCAAATTGGGATCCGGTTCAAATCTTTCTCCACTTCCTATTATCAAGTAAAAAGAAGAAATAAGTTTCACTTTTCAAATCATAATTTCACATAACCAACCAACTCTATCGATGTACTCCTTTTAGGCTATTTTCTAATCTTTAGCAAAATGAATCAAAGTGAGGTTTTCACCTCCAAGTCACTCCTTTGAATTCATTCTTAACCCTACACTTTAACCAAAGGTTTAACACACTTTTCAAACAATTTTCACTAGGTTTCAATGGTACTTTTCCCTCAAGGTTTAATAAAATTCAATTTCTTACCACAGAAGCTCAAGATTTTAACTCTTTAGAACATTTTCTCACTACGTCTTTTTATACAAAATTCATAAAAATTAACCAAAATATTGCAAAACCCTCGAATCTATCCAATCAACACTTTTTATTCAAAAGTTCATAAAAAACTTCAATTTTTGGCATTTAAAGAAATTCATGACTTTACTCTGCTCAAACACACACTTACAAATAAACTTATCATATATACATTTTCAAGCAAAAATCTCTTCAAGAATATCACAAAATTTTGAAATCAAACATCAAAATTGCCAAGCATAGGTTCAGCCATCTCACTCATTTTTCCTTCAAAATTTTCAACAACAACAAGATCTATTTTCTAACCATAAAATGAGCTAATTTCACAAATATCAATCACATCCATAATCAGGTCCTCAAGTCTGCTACCTAAAATTCACCTCAAGTCCGCTACCTAGGTTAGAATTTCAAGAGCCCAACTCGATCATTTCAAATATACACATTTCTAACAAAATAAACTGTAGATCTATCTTATTGAGCACTAATCAAGCTAGATCTAAAAAGTTCAAGTCTTATACCTTCAGATCTAAATAGATCTAACAAGATCACACAAGATCTTGCGAGTTCCTCTTTGAGAAGAATGCCTCCAAGCTTGAAACCTCCAAAAGCTTCAATCTTAGCTCAAGATCCCCTTGTTTGGATAGGATCTTCCAACAAAAACTTTAAGAACAAGAACAAAGCACTCTTACAAGCTTTCTTTCTCCTCTTTTCCTCTCTTCCCAAGCTCGGATTTCCCCTCTTCCTCTCACTCTCTCTTAGCTGCCAATGATGAAGAGAAACAAGCCAAAATCCTCCCACTAAAATCTCACAACTTCCAGTGGATGGATGAAGAAGAAAATGAAAGAATCAAGATGAAATCTTCCTCTCTTTTCTCCCTCACTTTCGGACCAGCCTCCCTCTTCCTTTTCCTCTCACACGGCTGCTCCAAGGAAGGAAATGGATGTCTTCAATGGTAGCTCAAAGCTTCAAGAAAGGAAGGAAGAAGAATGGAAGCAAAAATCTCAAGTTTTCCCTTTCTCTCTTGCTCTCTCTCTCTCTCGGCCTCCCTCTCTCTCTAAGCTCTCAATTTTGTGGCTGAAAATGAAGCTCCAAAATCAAGAAGAAAGACTTTATGGGGACAAAAAGGGAGAAATCCCCCAAATCATGGAAAAGTGACTTTATGACCACTTTATGTTGCGTCGCGCGCGACATTCTAACTTTTACTGTTTTAACACATTCCGACACTGTCCAAGTTTAAATGTATCTCTGTAATATCTCTACATCTGGTCAATTTTAATTCAAAGTCACTAGTCACACTTCGGAACATTAATTAGCGCTTAAATAGGCCGAACACGTACACCGGCAAATAAATCATGAAAAATTCTCTAAATTAGAAAATATTCACTTTAAACATAACTTAACTCATATTTCAATAAATAAACATAATATAAGAATTATTTTACATTTTTAAGAAAAATTCAAATTTTAAGGTCCTCACAATGTATGTCATAAAACTATTGATAATATTAGAAAAGTTTTGGAAAAATGTCAAAAATGTATGTGCAATAATGGATCTTTTGGTCAAAGTATTAAAACTATTGATCAAGATAATAAACGGACTTGCTGATTATTTATGAGGCAATGGATAGAGCAAAAATGCCTATTCAAAAGTCGGTAAAATGTTGGGAGCGAATTTGGGAAGTGATTGATAACAGATGGTACAATCAATTACACTATGATTTACAAGTAGCAGGTAATTTAAAATATTATCTTATGCTTTTATATATGTAATAAATGTATATTTGTTTATTTTTTAATTTTTTAAATTTTATTTGATGGAGCAAATTTTTTGAATCCGATCCTGCAATACTCTGGAACATGTGTATTTAATATTGATGAAATTCGAAAAGGATTGAAAAGAGTCATAACAAAATTGGAGTCAAATTTGGATGCACAAATTGATGCAATAAATGAGGTATTATTTTTGTAGATCCAAGTTTTCATAGAGAAAAAGGGAGGATTTGGAAGTACTATTGCAACAAAAGTATTATCGAAGTGCTTACAAGGTTTGAACTCAATTTATACATATATACATATTTAAATTTTGTTAACGAAATGAATATTTTTTTAGTATTAAAACTATTATTATAATTATTATTATTATTATTTTGTTTGTTTAGTTGAATAGTGGCTTAATTACGATGAAGAAACTCCAAATTTAAGAAAGATTGCAGTTAAAATATTGAGTCAAACTTGCACATCCTCTGGTTGCGAAAGGAATTGGAGCACATGGCCATTAATTCATACAGAACTTCGCAATCATCCGGTAATTAACAAGTTGCATAAATTGGCTTTTATGCATTACAATATGTGCTTAAAGGTGAAAATTTTGATGTATCAAAGAGATACTGATGATTTCTATAATCCAATTGATCTGAATCATATTTTTCATCAAGATGATATACTAGATGATTGGATAAGAGAAACTGAGCAACCCATATTATCTGAAGATAATCTGGAGTGGTTGGATCAGGGCATTCGTGAAATTGAATCAAAAAAGAGTCAAGATGACAATGAACAAGATAATGATGATGATTTTGGTGATATATTGTCCCAATATATTACCAAGAAGAATAAGAAAAATGTTACTCAATCATCAACTGGAAAGCATAAAGCACTACAAGAAAATTGGCCATCAGTGACAACTTTTCTTTGTGACGACAAAAAGTCGTCACAAAAGGGGGTCCTTTTCCCACGACTTTGCATCTCGTCACAGGTGTCTCATAGGAGAGAAATATTTAGTGACGACTTGGTTTTGTCGTCACTGATACATTCCTGCCAACATATCTCAAAAGGGCGGGAGAGTTTGGAGCATGCAGTAATGACGACTTTTTAGATGTCATCACTATTGCTTGTTCTATTTATTGATGACTTTAGTTTCTAGTCACTGATAGTTGTTTTGTGACGACTTCTTGTTGTCATTATAACATTTGCAATATATTATTAATATCATTGATTGTCAGTGACAACATTTATCGTAATTATAAAACTCCTTTTCATCAGTGACAACTTTTCACTATGATGACAAAAAAATCGTCACAAAAATGGGTCCTTTTCTCACAACTTTGCATCTCGTCACAGGTGTCTCATGGGAGTGAATTATTTAGTGACAACTTGGTTATGTTGTCACTGATACATCCCCACCAACATATCTCAAGAGGGCGGGAGAGTTTGGAGCATGTAGTAGTGACGACTTTTTAGATGTCATCACTATTGCTTGTTCTATTTATTGACAATTTTAGTTTCCAGCCACTGATAGTTGTTTAGTGACGACTTCTTGTTGTCATTATAACATTTGCAATCTATAATTAATATCATTGAATGTCCCTGACAACATTTATCGTAATTATAAAACTCCTTTTCATTACTGACTTTCACTAATTCTACTATGGCACCCTAATCTTTACAATTTAGCCCCTATATTTTCTCTATTTGTAAAATGCATTAGATATTTGAATAAGATATTGTATAGAAATTTTTTATTTTTCGAAAATTTAAGTTAGAGTTGCTAATTGAATGGTAGTGACGACTTTTTTTCATCACTGACAAACTCATTTTCACACTAATTCTACTATGGCACCCTGAATTTTATAGATTAACCCCTATATTTTCTCTACTTTAGATATTTTATATTTTCCCAAAATTTAAGTTATAACTAAACCTAAATCTCAAAAAAAAAAAAGAGAAGACATTCATAAGTTCTTTATTCCTTATACTAATCATCTTGAAAATTTATTATAATTTGAATAATGATTAATCAATAACTTGAAGAATTTTATATTAAAAAACTAATAATCAAGTGTGTACAAGTAAATGACTATCACGTACAGTATAGTAGTCACATGTTAGTAACTAGTTTTAGGAAATAGTGTTTGAAGTAATTGAATTTTGTATTATATATGTACATGTTTTGGCAAATAGTTTGACATCCGACTAAACTTTCACATTAGTTTCACATATTATTTAGGTACATTGGCATCAGATTTCCTTACATAGACTAATTTCGTTAATTCTACTACACCTACCGAAATATTGTAATTTAACCCCAAAGTTTTTCCATTAACAATAGGCAAAAGACATCTCAATAGTTAATTATCAGTGGAATATGTAGGATTAAGCACTACAAGAAAATTCATCATTAATAGCATTGGATTCGTGATAATTTGTTGTCGTCATTAAATTGACTTCAATTTTTTACAACTTATTGCAATATATTATTAATAGCATTGAACTTTTTAATAAAAATATTTGACTACCATATCATCTTGATATTCATTATTTTTAATTATGAGATGCAGTCTATTTTTGCAATTATAAGTGTGTAGCATTGTTTCTACATATGTATTATTTTCTTGTACTGCAATACCTTACTCAATTTCTTATAATTCTACTTTGACACCCTAAGAATGTTTATTTAGCCCCAATACATTGGTATTGTTCTATTAAGACACCCTAAGATTATAATTTGAACCCCAATAAGTTAACTTTGTTTGATGAGACATCCTAAAAATTGGCTAAGTAAAAAGAAAAAATGAATAATATCAAGTAAAATCTATACTTGAAACAAAATTAAGAAAAAAGAAGGCGGGATTATTGAAGTCAAATTTTTGTTCAAAACAAAGAGAAAGTGGAAGTGGCGGACAAAACCCAAAAATTGGGTAAGTGTTTGCCTCTCTTAACATCTACCCAAAGAAATAACTCTCCCGGCCTCTCACCTGCCTCTAGCAGTCTCTCAGCTCTCTCCTGCTCAGTTAGATGTGTGTGACTTCCATTCGACATCTTCCCCAACTCTCTGCAAGAAAAGGTTGGTTTCTTTCCCTTTATCTCTCCTATTTCTCCCCAAATTTGCTTTTCACATATTTTGCCCTGCTC
The DNA here is from genome assembly GCA_013103745.1 of Gardenia jasminoides. NCBI lineage: Eukaryota > Viridiplantae > Streptophyta > Magnoliopsida > Gentianales > Rubiaceae > Gardenia > Gardenia jasminoides. Next base: position 22,873,468 of record CM023095.1, read on the forward strand.
TTGCATTTCTTATTTTCTGAAAATTTGGGTCAAATTTCTTTTCAGATATTTTGATTTTTGGGTGCAATCATCGTTATATGGTTATTTGCATGGATAATTTCCTGATTCCCCAAATTTTGCTCACCCTAATTTTTGTTTTAGTTGAAAATTTATGCCCGATGATGAACCCATGATGAGTTGAGTTTCAAAAGTAGGGCAAATTGAGCATCTACCCTTCTCGATTTCTTTCCCTAATATTTGTTCTAGTTTCTCCCCCAATTAAAACAATTTTGTTTGATAATGATATGGTTGAGAAATTCAGTTTGTCTTAGTCAGGAATGTTTAAACTAATATTTCAAGCCATGGATGTTCTCGCTCTGTACTTCGAGCGTAACCGATGTAATCTTTTGAAATTAATATTCCATTTTGGGGACTCTTCTAAGTTAGTTATCTGAAAGGTGATCCGATGCATTTCTTGTGTTGGAGTTGTTGGACTTTAGGCTGCGGTTACTCAGCCACAACTTCTGCAGGGGGTTGTTATTCTCAACATATCACTCGAATGCTTCACATAAAGAAGCAGTTGGTAACGGAAAGCCTCTAATCAAGTCATTTGAATTTGTTGAGGTAACTTCTATGAAACTTATCTTCTGAGACTTATCTCTTTATCAGTTCAATATATTTATTTTCACATTTTTACTATTAAAATTGTTCATTCATCATTTTCAAAACACCGCTCTTGGAAAGTTCTTTTCAAATCGTTGCCACCGAGGCGGAAGAGCATACTTTGCCAAGTAAATTAGTTATAGATGCATCTGCTTCATCAACATCTATTTGTCTATAGGAGTGGAAGAAAAAAATAGAAAAATTCACGAGAGCAAAAAGCCCATTGAAATGAAATTTATAGTGGCTTTTATCTTTAGTTTACGAGAGTGGTCGACGCTTGTGAGAGATACCTCATGGTAAATTCCAAGGGACCATTACAATATTGGATGAAATTATCCGAACTTTCTAGGATTCCATGTATAGATTGCAATTGATTCTATGTACTCTATTACCTAGAAAACCTGCAGGTTGTAGGTTCTCATTCCAGTTCTGATTGCAAGTGTGAGTTTTAGAAATTTTATAACTATATGAGAGAGACAGGAGCCAGTATTTCCACTTCTTGGCTTATTTGATGCCTAACACTAGAGCAACTGGCTTAATGATTGTTAGAACTTAATCAGTTGCTGATCTAGGTAAGTGGAAATGAAAAGTTCCATAAGTCGCATTTTAGTTTGTCTCACTTGTCATGACAAGTTGGAAAAGGATTTCCGGTTTTTATGTGCTTCTAGTCGTTGATTCTAATGGGAAGTCATGTTTTCGTCTGTTCTATGTGCTTTCACATATCTCTGTACCTTGACATACAATAATCCAGTTGTAGAGAAAAAGGACAAGGAGAATCCCCAAAGTTTTACCTTTCATATTTAGATGAATGTCTGGCAGTGAACATCAAAACATAAAATGTTCAAAGCCTAGTTCAAAAAGTGTAGGGATTCAAATCATTTTTGAGGAAAGCTGTATGGAAATGCCTGCGGTTGTAAACTTTTCACCTTTTGAAAATTTCTCAGGGAACTTAGCAGGTTCCTTCTAGTTGCTTCGAGTCATCAGAGGGTTTGAAGCTAAAGTCTCGTGTTATTTCAATTTTCAACTGTATTTGATATGTAAGAGGCTAATAACTAAGTTCTAATACCTTACTATGGTTACGAGCACATAAGAAATTATTTGACATGATGAGGCTTGCTCTATTGCACAATTTCATATTTGGGATGGACTCACTGGCGGGCCTTTCAATTAACCACCATCTTAGTAAAGATGGGACTTTTTGACTCTTTCTTCCAGGCCATTAGGAGGATTTTTTTTTTCAATGTAAATATATCTTTTAGACTCTTTCTTCCTGTTCATTCAGGCTACCACTTTTGGGTTTAAACATGCTTAGTGTTACTAGTTATCATAATTGCTATTACATTTGATCTTTACTAGAAAATCTTAGTCACTATAATTTTACTTAAATTATGGTTATGTTTCTAAGGCACACTATAATTAAAATTTTCCCAGTAATAGTTGTTACAGTCAAATACCTTTATCATGCACTTGTTAAAAGCCTTGAGTTCTAAACACTTAATAGTCTGAAATTGATGCATTCACTCTCAAGCAATGTGAAAGGTTATTGTACAAGTTTTTAGTGTTTCCTACAAGTCATGTGCATCAGTCTAGTATGCAAAACCAATTCACTCTATGTATACCAAGTTGACTCAGACATTCATAAATTAGAAAATGCAAGTACTTAACATGCATCTGTTAGGACATAAAGTATAGTGAGCCCACAAACTTAGTGATATTCACGTAACTAATTAGAATCCATGTAATTAGGCTTTTACTTATGTGAAACATAGCAGCTAGGAGTGTATATGTTTATTCTAGTAGATTGTAATGGTAGTTACGAAGCATATCAGCTTGGCTCCCTTTACTTATATTTTTTATTTTATTGGATTTTCATTGTTATTATGTATAGGAGATTTGTACATGACATGCTTCACTTTGGTGAAAATGTTTTTTATTTTATTGGATTTCCATTGCTATTGTTTGGGCAGTTTAATTTTGCATAGATAGAGCTTTTGCCTTCAAAATAATATCATGGTCGTATTCCTTTCTTTTGGATAAGGTGCAGCAGAAAATATGGATAGGAGCTGGATGCCAATTAAGAACTAATTTGATGGTAAAGTATCTTTCTCTTTGGCAGCTACATTCTTTAAAAGTTTCATGATATTTGCGGTACGGAGTTTTTCACTAATTTGTAATGTAACTAGCATATTATTCTTTAAAAGTTTTTATATATGAATTTGTAGTGAAATATCATAAGAAATTTAAGTGAAATATCAACTACAGTCCGTGAATAAAATTTTGAACTCCGAATCACTGTCACTAGTAGCAGTCAGCTTTGAGTAGTCTAATGAGATGGGTTGTAATTGGATGTATGATTATTGGAATCATTTTCTATTTGTCTTAAATGAAACTAGAGCTGTAGAGCTTTCTATTTGTGTAAATATTTCACACTGGTTCTCTGTATAATGGATTTGGTGAAGCTCAAACTTAGCTAAAATCAGCTCTAGTCGCTTAAACAACTCGATGTGATATTGCCTTGTTTTGGTCATTTTGAATAGGTTCGCTCCTAATTTAGGAATGATTTCTTCATGACATGTTTAGACCTTAAGGGTAGTTTCTATTGTTTCAAAAATCACAGTTATATGAAATGATAGCGTGTTGTATTGAACTTTGACCCGATTATTCTTGCGGTACGTGAAATGACCTAATTATTGCATATGTTGTATTGGACTTATTCTTGTGTGTTTTGGAAAGATAGCTACCGAGTCATTATTTTAAGCCTTATCGACCTATATGGTCGGCATCAATGGCCACAAATAAGAGGGATCAACTATTTGAGATGCCATAGACAACCCTAAACTCTAGTGAGATTATAAAGCCATCTAGAAATTGTTTGGTATGTGCTTGTTATTGAGTTTTCATCTAGCTGTTTTCTTTGTTATATTAGCTTCTTAATGACCTTCTTAATAGCCTAATGTCATAATGCACCTCTATTTAGGTCGTGGAATATGTGCCTGTAGCTCTTAGATATTACTATGTGTCTATAACCCCTAAAAATAGATATTACTATGTTTTGGCATATGATTGTCGGAGTTTTCTCTGATGGTCGATTGTTAGCTCTCTTTGTATTGGCTTCCATATTGTACTCCATTGTATGAGTCTAAGTTTACCTTTTCTTTATTGTTTTACTCACTTTTTTATCCTACTTATTTTGCTAATATATTGCAGATAATGCTATTGAATTAATGTTTTTAGAAGATCACCAATTATTGTGAGGACCCAGAATTTCTTGAATTGTACACCCAAAATTTCTTGAATTATTTGCTTATATTTCTTTCGAGAAACCCTAAATTTTTCATGAATTATCTTTCATTGTATTCATTTAAGTGCAAATCATTTTCTTTAAACATTGGTAGTATAAAATTTTCATTAAGTGCATTATTTTCCTTAAGTACTCTATTTTGTATGTATTGTATGAAATTAGTTTGAATTGTATTTTATATATTTCATGTAGCAATACATAAACTTATATGGTATTGCTGGATCACATTTTACATTAAGGGATTTGATGGCAATTAGCAAAGATATCATTTCTTTTGGCCAAGATTTGGCCATTTGTCAACCATCCAACAACCCTTGACTTAAGCCTTCTATATAAATCCTTGTCTTCAAAATTTGAGCAAAATTTTCCCTCCTTTTCTCTCTCTTGGTCCATATCAAGGGAAAACAACAAAACCCTAAGCTAAAAATTAGTCATTCTAGTGAAGGAAAATAACTTTGAGTGAAACCCTAGTTAGATTACTACTACAACTTCAAGCTTGGTGGCAAGGAGTGGAATTCTTTTGGGTGGTTTGCTCACACTTCTAGTAAGGTAAGTCCTCTCTTAATCATGCTTTAATGAGCTTAAATCCTCAGAGGATGTTGGTTAGGTGACATTAAAGTACTTATGGTTGCTTAGAAGGATTGATCATCGAAGGATTTATTGTGTTTGAAAACTAGAACTTAGGTTTTCAATTTTGGCTATCATGTGTTTGATGAAATGCTTAATGACTTGTGATGCTTTAATGATGGAGTTAATTGCTGTTTTAGCTTGTTAAACACCTTGGAAAATGATGGAAATGACTTTAAAGGATTAATTGAAGGATTGTGTCAAAGCTGGAAATTTTTGCAGGAAATCAGAAATGGAAATCAGTCCACTTCCCGAGGTTACTGTTCACTGTAGAAAATGAATTAGCATCCGAGCCTTATACCGTTAGAAATCCCTATGAACCTAGTTTTAAACGCCGCTGACGGAGCTCGATTTCAATTTTCCTACATCGAGTTATGACCATTCTTCCGAGACTGTTTGACCAACCTGTCATTGACCCGACAGTTTTCCTGTGCCTCTGATTTTGCCAATTTCGACCATGATTAATTCTGATTTGAGATTCGACCTCTTCATGAAAATTGTAGGTCTATGTCTTAGCTTCGAAACGCCATAAAATTCGTTTCAATCTGATAAACGTAGCACCAGTTATGATCAAAATGCCGAGGGGTAACAAAGCTGTCACCATTTGTTCTTCACCGTTGCATTTCCTTTCTTCACTTGTCTTAGTTCAATCCCTTTTATTTGGTTCAAATGGATATTTTTCAGTCCATATTGTACTTGAATCATTAACCTAGTTTGTACTTGATTCTTCTTTGATTTCCACTTCCAATTCATTTTGAACCTTGGCGACACTTTTGAACCGTGGATAGACTTTAGTTTATCTAAGTTTGATCGGTTAGGCTCTAATAAGCTTTATATTGGACACCCTAGACTTGTATATTTTGGTTTGTCCATTTTCTTAAGTTGCTTTATTGTGATGATGAATTTTACTTGAGATTGATTTTGATCCGTAAAATATTCCAGATTGACGTGTACTCTCTACTATTGGTGAGTGTTCCAACTCCTTTTCAAATGAAAAATCTTGTTATTGTTGCAAAGGAATGATCTGTTGAAATGATTTACTTAGGTATTTATAAGGAAATGATTTATCACTATTTCCAAGTAGAATTTACTTTTTCAAGTGGAATAATTTTGAAGGATTTGTGACCTTTCATGCTTGTTTACTTGACCAACTTGATTAGTTGAAATACTTGAGTACTTGAATTATGTGATGATCCGCTCTCTTGTGATTTGTGAACCACTTAATGTGAGCGAGGCGAGTCGTACTTTATCACACTCAATCTCTTTTACTTGAAATTTTGTATCTTTGAATTATGAACTTGTGGTGTGTGCATGGCTTATACTTGACTTCATTGAGTCAAGGATGTGTCACGCTTCGAATAGAGTGGGAGGCACCTCTCATCCCGCCCCAGACTTTGATCTTGACTAAGTGCTTGACTTGTGAGTCTGAAGCGGTATGTGTCACGCTTGAGTAGAGTGGGAGGCACCTCTCATCCCGTCCCCAAGACGTTGTTCTTGATTAAGTGCTTGATTTATAAGTACCGGCGGTAGTATGTACCACACTCAAGCCGAGTGGGAGGTACCTCATCCCGCTCCCAGGCCCTACATCGATTTGTATACTTGAACGGCAGATGTGTTACTTCGAATAGAGTGGGGGCACCTCTCATACCGTCACCTTGATCTTGTAAGTCGGTATTGCTTTTATTCAGTATTAAATGTGAGATTGTCTATTTGTTTGCCTATTTATTGTCTCATCTTAATCAAAAGATTCTTAAATGTTTTCAAAGTGAACATTTGACCATGTTCTCGACTTACACGTATTTTTTTTCAAGACTCAAATATTTTACAAAGTATTTAATTCAAATGTCCATGAATTTGATAAAGCGTGAATTTTCTTGTTTTCTTGAACATTCACGAGCTTTAGCTCACCCAAAAATATTTTATTTTCCCCAGGCTCGAGATGAAGGAAAGCGGAAGTGATCTTTCATAGTATGACGGGATTATCTCTTGTACTATTTGTAGTTTGGACAGTTGGACCTTTGAGTACTTGGATTCATTGGAAATGTAATTATTATTTGAAGATCTTGCATTGTAATTATTTGAAGTTTGTAATATGAATGAGGATCTGTAGTGAGTCCCGAGTTGGGTGGTAAGTGACCGATACCCTAGGGTTCAGCCTGGGAGAAGTGGGGTCACAATTATGGGGTCGATGAATATATTACCCTCTGATTTTGACCTGGATGACATTGGAGAAGAAGGTGGCTTACGCTCATGCACTTTTGCTTCACTTTAGAACTTCCTAGTTTTTGGACTAAAATTCCTTTGTAAAGCTAGCTTTGTTTAGATGCAATATTTGGGACAATTGCAACTTATCAAAACATTTAGATGGTGATGTAAACCTTGAATTTGACACTTGCAATGTAGTAACCGCTTATGCTTGTTTTGCTTGTTTAATTGTCCATATTTTTGTATTTTTATTTATTTTGTGTGAGTGATTCCAGTTGCAAAATTGTCTATTTATTAGAACAATGGTTGACAAAATCGTAGATATCTATGGTAAAATAAAGTTATCACAAAACAAGTAACAAGAGAAAATCATCAGTGACAACAAAATTTCATCACTGAATAACAACTTATTAGTGACGAAAAATGTTGTCAGTGATCCAATGTATAATCTGACAACCATCGACTACTTTCAGTGACGACCTCCACTTAGGTATCTCTGACAACATGTTAAAGTCGTCAATAAAACCACATCCCAGTTGTCATCACTAAAACATAGTGTATCACTGACGACTTTTTGTCTCCTCACTGTTGACTTTTACCGACGGACATATAGTGACGACTTTGTGACGACTCAAAACTCGTCAATAAAGGTCATTTTTGACAACTTGTTGTTCTTCTGTGACGACATAATGTTGTCATTAAAGACCAATTTTCTTGTAGTGAAGGTAAGGTTAAACAAACCAGTAAACATGTTGTTGTTTCATCCTCTTCTGATAAAAGTAGCAATGACAATGGTGATGGTGATGATAGTAATAATGGAAATGGAGGAGATAATTCTGTTAGACACAGTGGTAGGTACAATCAAGATAGCCAACAAATGAAAGGCATGTCATGGGTTAAAGGACAAGATAATTATTATGCTACTCAAGACACTGATCATGGCTATTGTCCAGGTACAGAAGTACAACGTGAATTTCTCAACAAATTAATTGACTATTCAAGTCAGGATACTTTTTCTCATTGTTTAGCCTCACAAAGGTACAAAGGAATTGATGAGCAAATGCACAATTTGAATATAGATCCGAGCTATAAGTGTGATTCTAGTCAAATTTGGAGCACTAGTCAATTGGGAGATGGTTATGAACAATCACATGGATTTAATACTAAGTATTATAATGGATATAGACCATTCGGTGAATCTGAACATGCTGAAAGGTCTATTGGTAGTCATGGTAGTAGATATTATGAACAAGCAATTGATTGGCATCATGATAGTTCTTCCTTTGACTCTAATAGTAGTCGATTCCATGGACATGACTCTATTGGATCATGTAGTAATAGTGATAGTATTAATTATCGAGAATTTGGATACTACTACCATACTCAGGAATTTACTGGTGTCTCATTACTTCCCACGTATTGTGATTATGGAACACATAGTCAATTCTCACAATCAACAAATGCACCAGAGGGCTCTTACATGTTACCTACTCAAGGTCCTGTGCCACTTCCACATCTATTTTACCATCCATCAGGAAATGAAAATGACTTTGATCCATATCATCATTCTACTTGGTGTCGATAGTGTAAAAGTATAAAATAATGTTAAATATTTTTAAATTCTTACATTTTTTTTAACAGTGACTTTTTTTTTGACAGTGGATTGATCATGAAACAAGTGAAATTTCTCCTACTTGTATAAAAAATAAACTTGTAAATCATACATATCACTTATGCAATTGTTATTTTTAAAGGTTTTTTTGTGTACTATTTTGATTTTGTTTGTAATGGTATTATGTTGAATGTTTAAGATATTTATTGTTTTTAACAAGGTAAAAATAGTATATTTTAGAGATTTTCTTTACTAATTTTCTTGTTGGTTATATTTTCCATATGTATTTTATATTTTGAACGATCATTTACAATTTTTAGAATAGTAAAATGATTTAAAATGCGTTTCACTGAAATCGCGACCGATATCTCGAAACCAATGTGGAATGGTATGAGTCGCAACCACGACCGCGACTTTGAACCATGCTTGGATGTCACGTTCAATCCTTTTGAAGAATTCAATACGGTGAGAGACACCAGCCAGAAAATGGTGGATGGTATCATGCAGATCAAGAGTCAACTCAGGAGAGTTGATTTGGGGAAGAGATTCAAGTATCGATCTCAATTCCTGAGCATGCAACCTAGAAGTTGACCAACATTGCTAGAAAATAGGGTGCTGAATATGCATTTGCAGTCTATTACAAAGTCAAGAGGGAACTTAAAGCTTCCTCAGATGGTTTGGATTCTGGTGAGCACGGACAGGCTTAGAAAGAGTGCCAATCTTGGAAGGCTCAACGTCAGTGGTCTTTGATTGGCTTCCTTAACTAGATTTTGGCTCTTTACCTTTCAGCCTTAGAGAAGAACGGGCTTGACTGGAGAGGGAATGGAAGCTCTTTTTTGGGACATTTTCTTCTTTAAAATGTCAGCCACTTGCTCTTAAAATTTAGCAGCACTATTCCCTTCTAAATCCACATCTTCAGTTGGCACAACAATGCCGATATTTGTCGAAGCATTCAGAAAAGGATTGAAAATTAGTAGTGGATTGAGAAAGATGTGTTTAAAGGGAAAGGTTGCTACCTGATGAATCAGGGATACCCCCAACTACTTATAGAACCATCAGAAAAAAGATATCGATCATTAGGTAAGGCAAAGTAATGAGCAGTGGCGATAGGATTAGTGTCAGAAAAAGAAGCAAAATAGGGGTTAGCAATGGTGAAATTACAGTAAGAATCGAAGAGGTACAGTGGACATGCCGATCATAATATTTTTAAAAGGTAGGAGCATCAGGGTCATTGAATTTGTACTTTTGGAAGTATTTCTGTAGATATCTTGCGTCCTGATTTTCATCTCTAATGGAATTAAGCTTAGCCACATCTCTAAGTATTTCACATTATTGGCGAGGTCTCCATTCTTTCTTATAATGCTTTTCAAAGGCTAGAATCTCAACTCTCTGCTTACCTTTGGAGGGGGCGATTGATTTTCGCGTGCGATTGCTAGCATCCTGAGATACAACAAGAAAAAGAACGTCAAATAATTTATCAACAGAAGTTTGCAAATGTTTTTGAAGATAATCGGACCACCAAACATTGAAATAGGTAGTCACTTCTTCATGTAATTCAAAGTAAGGGAGTCTAAAATTTGAAAGAAAAGGCTGCTCTCAAACCTAGAATACATTTAAGTCAGCAGCACCTTGAAAAATCATCCTAGCCAACCCAAACAGATTCGGTTGATTGTGAGGGACAGCTAAAATGGCTTGGCCAAAATCCAATTGGTGAGCCAGAAACTGGGGCGCACAAATTTCTACTCCAGCTTTTGTAGCCTTAATAGCGGATAGGAAGATCTGTGCATACCTATAGTCCAAATACCAACTAATCAGGTATGAACCCCATACTAAATTCTTGGTTTTTTATTCTTCCTAGGATAAATCAGTACAATTTGGGGTGAGAGCAAATCAAGAGGGTGAAAATTGATGTTTTCAAACCACATCAAAATATGGCCTGCTTCCAACAAGGTTGTTATAGACGATACGAACATAGTCGCGGAACTTATAAGGACAAGAGGGCCAATTGGTGAAGTGGGTGCCAAAAATGCTGATAATCAGTGGGGCACATTAATGGGAAATAACATTGGATCCATATTTGTATAAACCACATGGGGTCTCTAACATTCTGATTATGTCGATATTCAATCAAACCCAGTAGATGTGACAGAGCACGGCAGGAGCAAAGCTAAGAGCTTTCCTTGAGATAAAGCAATGGTTACATGGTAGAAATCTTGAGTGATTTGAAGTGCTGAGGTGACAAAAAGTACCGACACAACAAACAAACTAGAAAATTAACATATTCTGAGTTAGTAATGTTTGAGCCAAGAACTGGAATGAAGACATAATTGAGAAACCTACAATAGGATTTTGTGTGTTTTTCACCTGGCCCAAAATCTTCCTGGACTGTTGCTTTCTAGAGCTTGTAGTCTATTATAGTCCCGTTGAAAGGAATCTCCGTGATGGCACTGATATCCATCAGCGTTGGATACGTCGAGCCATAGGAAAACAAAAGGACATTAGTAGTGGTGCACCAGAAGAACCTAACAGCAGCCAATAAATCATAATTTGGCTGAATGGGTTTTTAACACAATCGAATGGCGTCAAAAATTCCAGAAAGAATCATCTAGAATCAGAGCATGGTTGAAACTTTTCAAACCACTGAACAGAGCGATTATGAATCTCTTTCCTTTCACTCAAGGGTCATGTGTGCAAAATAGGGATAAAGCCATTGAAGGCATTGGTGGTATGGAGCATGAGAGTTTCATGATAAGGACCGGTGAAGGCTTGACGAATAGGGACTGATGATGCTATCTATAGCGATCATAACAAGGTATATTGAGGAAAGTAAGGATAAGAAATCAGTACCTGATTTAGAACTTGGCGTTTAGGAATAGGATTCTGGGCCCCTGAAGTATTACCGAGCTAATAAAAGGAAATCGCATAAGCACAGATAAATGGAAAAAGTACTAAGCTGTGAAAGAACAAAGGAAGATGAGCCAGTTAGTATATGGAAACCAAAGGGGTGGAAAAAGTTAGTTTGTTGAAGAAGATATAAAGGTAAAACTAACAACTATTGATGATTTCTTTAGAGGGTGCTAGTGATGGATTTCAAGGCTTTGAATTTCCTTCAACTATTGATGATTTCTTGCATAATGATCCACCGATAGATTAGGCTACCTCCTTTTCCAGTAATTAGCTTGAACCATATCCTATCCATTGTTCTGCTGATTCAACAATTGTTCTGCAGAATACTGAACTGATCTGTTTTTGAATATGTCGTTCTGTGAATTAGGATTTACTGCTAGTATCAATTGTATTTACTCTGTTTATGCATTGGCGTATCTACCTGGATTTAACCCCAAGTCAATCGAAATCAAATGAAAATTAGAGTTGCAGCACTGTTCTATGAATCTTTTCTATTCTTTTTCTTTTTAATCCTTTCTCCTTTTTAGATTGTCAAAGAACAACCTGTTGTAAACAAAGAAGGTGACGCTAGTAATTATCAATCTTGCGTAGACATTTTGTCACGGTGAAGTAAAAGCCAAGATAAACAAAAGGACGACATTTTAGCAACCTCCAAATCGTGTTATACCATCTCTCATAGGTACAAGAAGCATTCTTCACCAAAGCATGTATCTTTATGATTTAATCTATTTCTGCAATTGCAATCTGCTGATGTAAGATAACTTGCTGAGAAACTGCTAATGGTAGATTGGCTATGCATATGGTTCTCTGGCATTTAGTGTCTGGAATCCTATCTTAGAGCAATATACACGCTTCCAGAGTGGTATTGAGCCCCCCAATTTTCACTGCGAAGGACATATGACAAAAAGTGGCAATCTTTGTGTCAAGCTGTATTTTTAGGATCCTAATGACAGTTTACTTAGCTTTGAGAGGCATGATAACAATTCTTCCATGTTGGGGCGGTCCTCAGGATCTGGACTGGTGCAGGATAAGGCTAAATTCAGAAGGCCCTCCATTACCCCCTGCTTCTTTGAGACATAGGGAACTAAACGAGGATCCACAACTTGAAGTAGCCTCTTGGTACCACTTGTAAGGGCTTTTTCTACTAGTTGAGGCAAAGTGATTGGCGAGCCTTCTTCTTCTGCAAGTCCTGTTGGCCTTCTTTTTGTAATCAGCTCCATCACTATTATGCCAAAGCTAAATACGTCCACTTTTGTCGTAATGGTTCTCATATATGCTAACTCTGATAAACACAAAATAATGCTGTCATTAGCTGCATGTCACAAGAATGACTCTCTGATATAGATTAGATTAGAGAGACGTTATTCAATATTCACTGTTCTGCAAGTTCTGTTTGATGTGCCTAAATATAAGTTCTCATAGGGTGGAGAGAACAGGCTGCTAATTGTTATCTATTGAGTCATTCTTGTAATTGTCTAATGACTCTTTTCATACCTGATACGTTTATAAGTCTCACTCGTGACAGATGTGAAGGTTATCTTTTACAAATATAGAAATTCCGGTTGTGAAGATTAATGTGAAACAAATAACCAGATACTCCTATGCCAAGTGTATCTAGTTGTGATCCATGTAGGATATGTTAGAACATAAAAAGTTATTAGGGAAAGCTACTTGTGTTGATAAGTTTGTTGTGATTAAGTGCAATTACAATATATCAAATTGAGAAAATATTATGTAGTTGACAGAATTTACAACCAGTCTACTAGAATTTACCTGGTGCCAAGTAGCCAATAGTTCCTTGAAATGCTGATGCTGTAGAAAGGCTATTTCCATCCTCGAGATGAATACCCAGCATTCTAGCTGTCCCAAAGTCACTCACATGGGGTATTAACTTCCCATCTAATAGAATGTTAGCCGGTTTCAAGTCGCAGTGCACTATGGGGAAATCATAGCCTGAATGCAAGTACACCAACCCACTGGCAATTGAAATCAACAGATCGATGCTGTCTGACATAGTCCATTTTGATTCATTAGCTACAGAGTCATGTATCAGTTTGTCCAAGCTTCCGTTCTCCATATATTCTAAGACTAAAGCTTTCATCTTCCGACTCTCCCAAGCATAACCAAGCACCTTAACAAGATTCCTGTGCCTCAGTTGGCTCAAAGTCTTGACTTCCCTATCAAAACATTTATCTGACTCAGCTGAAAATTGCTGTAGATTCAATACCTTTACTGCCACTGCCTGCCCATCATCAAGTTTGCCCTTATACACTGTGCTTAAACTGCTGGAGCCAATGATGTTATCCTGACTGAATGAATTAGTCATACAGTCTAAATCCTGCGGATTATATCTCTTGAGAGGCAATGCTGAAGGATATTTTGGTACTGAGTTCTGTTCTACTTTCGCTTTTTGCTTCCTGCTGTTCCGATAAAGTACAGAGACCAGAACCAACAGACCAAAGATTATAAAAACCAATCCCAGTGCCACAAGAATGAAGACAGTTTTCTTTTTGAAATGGTTTGAACTAGTCAGATTTTTGCTGGTGCTGCATGGTTTGCCAAGCTTTGCTCCACAAAGGGCTGCATTCCCAGCAAAACTACTGGCACTCAAGTTTCTGAATATACCAGACTCTGGTAGATGCCCTTCAAGCTGATTAAAGGAAAGGTTGAGAAACTTTAAGGTTGACAGATTGCCAAGGCTTTCAGGAATGATGCCATTGAACTTATTTTCGGAAAGATCTAGTGACTGAATATGTGTCAGATTTGCTAAACTAGAAGGAAGTTCACCATCTAATTTATTTCTTGAGAGGTTCAATCTTAAGAGTTCTCCAAGATGAATGAAAATATCTCCTGGTAGATTACCACTGAATTTGTTTCCAGAAAGATCCAGGGAGAACAAATTTCTGCAGTTCTTAATTGTCCCAGGAATTCTTCCTGACAAGTTGTTGTTGGACATGTCTATCATCTGCACCATTTCTAACTGACCAATTTCACCTGGAATGGGTCCCTTGAAATAATTGTGTGAAAGATTCAGTTGTATTTGCAAATTTTTCAAACTTGCAATTACTGAACCAGGAATAGCTCCAGCCAGATTGTTTCTTGATAGATCTAGCGGCGTCAATCGGCCAAGTTGTTGCATGCTTCGTGGAATTGTTCCATTAAGCATGTTCTCACTCAAATCCAAGTAAGAAAGTAACTTGAGATTGGAGACGGCATCCGGGATTGGACCAACCAACTTGTTGTTTTGTAACCGAAGATCTGTGAGCTGTTTTAGCTCAAAAATATTATCTGGAATTATACCTCCCAGCAAATTGCCATGCAAAGCGAGGCCTTGGAGCAGTGCAAGTTTAGAGAGTTCAGAAGGAATTGGGCCAGATAATCTATTCTTGTGTAGCAATAAATCAATTACTTGACTCAGGTTACTGATCTCTCGAGGGATTGGCCCCAGAAATGAATTAACTCCAAGTCGGAGAAGCTGGATATTAGACAACCTGCCAATATTCGGACTAAGCATTCCAGTGAAATTGTTTTGGTTTAGATCTAGAACTTGGAGCATAGTGCAGTTAAAGATGTCATCAGGGATGCGCCCTGAGAGTCTGTTTCCCCCGACAGACAGAAATGTCAGATTCGATAATTTTCCTAACCCCACGGGCAGTAGTCCTGTAAGTCTATTGTAAGCCATACTTGTTCCAAGAAGATGACTAAAATTGGTAATGCTAGAGGGTATGGTTCCCTCAAGAAGGTTATTGTCCAGGGTAAGATTTTTCAATTTGTTTAACAACCCTATATCTGATGGAATTGAACCCGTTAATGAATTTATGCTCAAAGACAGATATGTTAAGTTGGTCAAGTTCGTTATGGTTGAAGGAATATTCCCAGTGAACTTATTGGAATGCAGTGTAAGTACTTCTAATGACCTCAAAGATCCTATGTCAGAACTTATTCTTCCAGATAATTCATTCTCTGAGAGTCCCAAATGGGTCAATTTTTTCAGCTGGAACAAGGTATTTGGAATTGTGGAGTTCAACTTATTTCTGTACAGACGCAAGAATTCTAGGTTGGTCAAATTTCCAAATTCAGGAGGTATGCCACCACTGAACTGATTGCTATATATGTTTATTGCAACTAGATTTAAACAAAGACTGAATTCAGCAGGAATGTTCCCAGACAGAGAGTTGGAAAACAGCTGAACTACTTCCAAATTTGTCAGATTTCCAATTTCTGGAGGTATTGCTCCAGATAATTGGTTAACGCTCAAGTCAAAAGATTGCAATGCTTGCATCTTTCCGATGGAAGGAGGTATAGGACCCTCGAACTGATTTGCATAAGCTACAAAAAGTTGAAGATTCAGTAAGTTACCAATGTTTGCTGGTATTCTGCCAGTGAAATTGTTATAGATGAGACCTAGCTCTAACAAGGATGTACAGTTGACTAAGCTATACGGGATTGCTCCCTTCAAGAGATTGTTTCCAAGATCTATTGCTTGTATACTTCTAAGGTTTCCAAGTTCTGCTGGAATTTCACCAGAGAGAGAATTTGCATATAGGGTGAGCTCAGTAAGCTGTGAGCAGAGCCCCAGCTGGTGAGGAATATTTCCAGTAAATGAATTCAGAGTAAGGTCAAGAACCTGGAGATTTGAAAGGTTTGCCAGGAATGGAGAGATTTCGCCTTCGAGCTGCTTGTCAACCAGGGAAATGGAAATGACATGATTGAATGAAGAATCACAAGCAATTCCTGACCAGTTACAATGGTGGTTGCCATCAGTCCAATCATCTAGTGCACCAAGTGGATCATTGCTGATCAAGGTTTTAAATGCTCTCAATGCCTCAACTTCGACTTTCAAGATTGGTTCTGAAATTGATAGAACCCCAACTAAGACAGTTGGAAGTAAAAATACTGCAAGAAAGACTCTTTGAAGTGTCATTGCTTCTAAAGCTTTACGGAATGCTGAGTGAAAGAAGTATTACTGAGTATTTATATGCACTAGTTGGTCATCTATCTGTCGAAGTTTGTCTTGTTTTGAAAGGTAGCTTCAACTGTTTGCATCGCAAAGAAAGCGATTCTTCATGACAGCAATGAATCAACTAGCAAGCAAGAAAGAGTTTCATTCTTTGAATCTTAACAAAAGACCAATACCGCCTTTAATCTCGGATGCTTGAGCTAAAGAAACATCTTAGTCGGTCCTAAAAACCTATAAGCGCACAAAACATATAGCAGGCGATAATTCTGCCCACTAGCAAAATTAGGACAAAATTCACATTCACATTACCAAGTCAATACACTTTTTTGTGCAAGTAAATGATAGTTCTTAAGCTTGCTTTTGACTAAGGTGGATTGTTATTTTCCCTGTTATTCGTGGATGTATAGGCAAAGGTGTCATTTGAATGAGAATATTTATTTTAAAATGGTAACAATAAAATATCTAAAATTCAAGTTCACATGCTTTCTGTTTACAATTGAAAAGAGAGAGAAAATGAGTAATATCAAACTAACTGATTAAAATACAATAATTCATAAAGACACAACAAAAAAGTAGTGCTCATTTGCGTTTTTTATTTAATTTTTTATTAAGATTTTTAGAGCAAGGAAGGCATAGAATTCAAACCTAAAACCTCTAATTTATAGGGCCTACACCTTAGTTACTACATGAAATTTGTGCAAGTCTTTACCTCCATGAGAAGCACGAACATCATGCCACTTATTTAGCTGCACATGTAACTTTGCCTCCACTCTCCACAGGCATAATAAGCATAAAGATCGTTATATTGATCAATGGTATCAAGCCAAGACAAGTTTTCCAACTCCTATCTAGAATCAATTAATTATGGCAGTAAGAAGAAATGCAATAGAAAACTGTAGATGTGACGGCACTTGGTGAGTAGGTCTGGGCAAAACGCGGCTTTCCAGTATATGATGTGCACATTGGATATGTCCCAGTGTATATATAAATGCAAGTTGGCAAGGAATGACCAAAAAGATGAGGCTGCCATTTTTTGGCTCATACGTACAATGATCAAGTGGGTTATTTACCTTTTGCAGTTCACGGGTGGTGGATGTTTTGGACCAATGTTTACCAAACAGATTCGGTATGGAGTGACTTTGAAATTCTGTGACCACACTAGAGAAAAGTTTTGAAAATGAGCAATGGCCCTCTACAGCTCCCCTATTTCTTTAACCTCTTAATTTAAAGTTGCTAAGTAGAGCTTTACAAACAGAACTAAGTGATGGCAATGCTGAAAGAGTCTCATGCCGACAATACTATTGCTACAAGTTGCAAGTGAGGCAGCCAAAGTAGTCAATTTTATTGCTTGTTCGGCGCCTACTACAGCAATATGCAGTTGTGATGCACATTAAGCTTGAAACAACCTACCTGGACTTTTATATAGAAGAAAACAAAGTGACATAAGAGCGGAGTTATATCAAGGAATAGTTGATTCAGTCATGGCTGGAGAAACAAGAGGCGACCAAGTTGGCCAAAGAATTATTCTCACCATAAAAATAAGCACTTCATTTGCAAATGAAAGCAATCCAATGGTGAATATCATCAGAAAGAAAAAAACAACCAAAATATTCATCTTATATCAGATTCCCGACTCTACTGATAACAATACAGGTCGATATAATATATACATTGTAAATCTTTCCTATAAGATCAGAAGACAAGTCCATTTTTGTTCATCTAATTTTGGCTATCCCATGCATATTAATATACCATTTATCCACCTATTCCATTTAAACACGGTACTCAATTTTTATTACGAATTATATGAACTCCACGTACTTTTGGCGTGTACAATAAGATTTATCTAACTATCTAGACTATGTTATTTCTTTTGGGAGTGTACGATAAATTTGTACCCATAGAAAGTTTTGTGATTAGGTGCATTTTAACATCCTCAATAATGGGAAATTGCATCTCCATTATCTATTGGCCTAACTAAGTCAGTCTTTAGGCCCCAAACCAAACTCTAATTTGTTATGTCATGTGAGTGATCAGGATCAACTGTTTAATGCATAATGTAACAAACTAAAATCAATATTATAAAGGTTCATCTAGAAAGGTTTTAGCGAAATTAGTGATTGGGCCCAAAATCCAATTCATATGTAATTTGTAAAAGCACTCTCAACTTTATAATGGATAATACAAGAAGCAAAGATTAGTAGTGCAAAGGGTCATCTAAAAAGCCTTTAACAGTTTTGTAAGAAATTAAAGTAGTTAGATGGATATAAAAATTTCTTGGCATTCACACAGGTGCATTGAGAAATACCATGATTTTCTTGAGTACTGTCAAAAGTTTTGAACAAGAGCCTGTGACAGCCCCACCTCCCCCTAGGGCGAACCAAAGGGTTCGGCGGACCGCCTGCCCAACTCTCGCTGGGACTCACTCGCTCAAATAACTTAATTAACAATTCCACCCATCTCAATATAACTAACTTCACATTTCAAACCAATTACTTAAAAGAACTAAAATTCAACGTACATTTCCAAAATAAATTCTAGGTACTAAAATACATACAAAAGATGAATTTACAAATCCCAATAATTTCCTCCGAATTTCATTAGTATTAACTCCAAGTACTACAAACCATCAAGTGCTCAAATCAAAACAACTTTATACAAAAGAGCGGAAATCCTATGAAAGAAACTAAGATCCGCGGTTAGCGAACTCCGCTTCAAAACCTGTTAAGGAAAACAAATTTTATGGGGTGAGCAAAACTCAGTGAGGTCAAGAAAAACATGCAAGCATGCAAGATCAAGAAACATACACTTTTGTTAAACAAGATAAGTAACCAAAACTTTTAGACAAGAAAGCAAACACATTAAATAAAGGATACAGGGGCTCTCAGGAGCCAAGTTCCACGAAACTTCATCACATTCCAGTAGTTGACACTCCGTCAACTTCCATAATTACCATGTAGAACTCCACTTGTCATCCATTTCCGTCCACCGTTTCACCCCCCAACCGGGCTTGCTCGTCAAAATAGAAAATTTGGTAATACTCGAGTATACCCAGGCAAGTAGTCGGCGAGTGCACTCCAACTGACAAAAATATGTAAAGACTCATGGCTTACCAATCTCTCGGCCAAGCACTTGCTAGCCCTAGGCGAAAGGCTTTCCAATGAGTTTTGGGCGTCCCCAACAAGTTAAGTAGAAAGTATGATGATGAGACAACGCTCAATCATCAATCAAGTACAAGTACAGTTCAGGCAAGTCATTTCAAGTACAACAAATACAAGCAAGCATGTCAGGTCAAGTAAGGGAGGTCGGATGAGATAAAGTACACGTCCGTCTCGACAAGTTTTATAACATATTCAAATCAAGCATGTAACAGGTTCAAACAATTCAACAAATCATACACTTGACACTCACCAATAACCGAGAGTAAGCGAGAAAAATTCAGGAGATCAAACAAGCTTCTCGGTGTCCACGTGATCACCTGAGAGATGAAAATCAAAATTACCTAAATATACATTCAAGGTCAATTTTCAAATAATTAAGCTTTTCGATTCCAAATTAAAAGGAATCTCATGAAATTGGAAAATCCATTTTCCAAAATTGGAATGGTGTACAAACACTCAAAAGATTACGCCTGAAAACTAGGAAATGTTTCCAAAGCATTTTTAAGCTGTTGTCGCCTCCTTGGAGAAATTTCAGTTTTGCGTGACGTTTTTGAAAAATCATAACTTGAGTTCTATAAGTCCAAAAATAACAAATCTTATACTGTTGGAAAATAGACTCAATGAAATAAAACTCTCGAGAAGACAGTCATACAATATTCAGATCATATGCCAGTCGAATTTCAGTTGGAAGTTACTGCAATAATGAAAACAGGGCATAACAGTTATGGTTTTCAGCAAACTTTGAAAATTTGCCAAAATTCATAGAAATCTAACTGGCCCTTGAAATTTATACCACTTAAATAAATTCAATTTCAGTTTCAAATGCAACAAACATAACTCAATTTTGACTCTCGAGCAAGAAAATATAGTGGTTTGAACATGAGGTGAAATGCTGTCCTGACACAGCAATTTTCCAGATTAAAGAGGCAGCTTTCAAACATCATTTGAGCAACGAAATGGTACTGTAAAAACACCAAATTTTGCACACATAAACCTAAGTATGTGAAATACATTTGTACCAAAATTTAGCCAAAAAATCATACGGAAATGTAGTGATCTATGCACCCAAGGTTGACCGAAAATTTGAAGTTCAAACCTGTCAAACGAAATTCCTATCCTTTTGCAACATTTAGGTTATCCAAAACAGCCCCATTCCATTCCTTCTATAAAACCAAGACTCTAGCAACATTTTTGGAGCAAATGATTCACTATGGTAGCAAAAATTTGGACCAAACAACACCCCAAAACAGAATACGAGTTCGGGCAAATTAGGAACAAAATTTCCAGGTTTTGGCTTCTCCTTTCCATGAGATGTTACCCCACCAAATGGAATGATTTATTGCAACTAAATTTACACACCTATAGCCCAACATTTCAGCTCTCAAAATGGCCAAGAAACTCACGAAATTTAGCAGCTAAAATAGGGCATAAAATCAGCAAAAAGAACCGGCAGCAACTTCCCTCAATCCACTCGATTTTTCTCATTCATTTCTTCCTATCTTTCTAACATCAAAATCAATTAAAATCACCACCATATCATCTCATCAACATCAAAATAGCCACACATTCAAGTCTTGTAAGAATCCAAGAGCCCACTTCAACAACACAAATTCAACAAGAACAACATCAAAAGCTACAAAACTTAAAGCTACAAGATGAAATCAAAGGAAAAGATTTGAAGAAACTAGATTACCTCTTCCTATCAAGTGAAACCCTAAGATGATGTGGTCTAGAAATGCTCCAAAGTCCCTTCTTTTAACCTCTCCTAAGCTTGGCTCCCTCAAGACAAGATGATCTTCAAGTTTCAAGTGAAATGGTGGAAGATTTCTCAAGCTTCCTTGGTGGATTTAATGGAGGATGAAAATGGTGTTTTTGGAAGACAAGAGGAAGGGGAAAGGGGAAAGGGAAATTTGGCTGCAACAAGATGAGAGAGAAAAGGATTTTGTGTGTTTTGGTAAAGTGGAAATGTGAAAGAAAGAAATGACATAAAGCCTTGTTTTATGGTGCCCCAAAAGTCAACTTTAATTTGTAGTCAAAATGTTCCGATTGGAGTTTAATTCCAATCACTTACTTCTAATTCCTCAATTAACTTTTTTTAATCTACTAATGATCATTCTTATTCTCCGAACTTACGTCACTCTCAGTCCAAATATTTGCCTTGAAAAATGTGTCTTTTCTCGTCACAATTGAGTGACAGAAAAATCAAATTGATGGTTAAACAAGATTTTTAAAATAAAATGAGGTAATGTATGGTGTAATTGCAATTAAAATGATTTAAATCAATTATTTAGAAAAACAATTAATTAAATAATTAGGTCAGATGAAAATAAAATTTTCTGGTCCTCACAACCTCCCCTCCTTAAAAGAATTTCGTCCTCGAAATTCATACCTCATAATCTTCACACATCAAATCGGCAATCAAACTTTGGTTTTCCCGTAAAAGTTTTAACTTCCAACTTGTAGGGTAACCAAAATGATTTCACGTCTACCCCACTCATGAAACTAGGGTTTACAAGAAAGTCTATTGAACCAATATCAATTAAAACGTTAGCCAGGTAATGGTAAATGGCGGGTATTACCTTCAATGATCTCAGCAGAATCGAGAGCCTGGGGTTGATCTAAGGCATAAACCCTAGCCGGTACTCTCGATCGACCTCCTCTTACACTAGATTGCTTAGATGACAGTTGGCCGGACCGCTGGTTATTGCTTCCTTCAAATGGCCTTTCGGGACAGTTGTTGTGAGGGCCTCGAAATTCTAAATTATTTTTAAAATGCATAATACTATTTAAATTATGTTTATTTATTTCTTTATGAGTAAAATTGTGTTTAAATTGAATATTTTACAATTTATAGCATTTTATAATGATTTGTTTGTGTCGATTTTGGTAGATTAGGACTTAAATTTTCTACCGGAGCTGATTAGCTTACTTTAAGTTGAAATTAAGCATAAATGACAATACTTTGAGGATATTAATAAGTTTGGACAGTGTCGGAATGGACCCGAGCAGTGTAAGTTAGACCTGACGCTGAAGGACATAAGTGTCTGAAAAGCACTTTTTCCCCAAACAGGGAAAAGCACTTTTGAGACTTTAAAGCCTTGACTTCTTGGCTTCAAGCTTTCATTTCAGCTGCAAAAATCTGGAGTAGACAGAGAGAGGAGAGCCAGAGAGAGAAAGCTTGAGAGAGAGAGATTTTGCTTCAAATTTTCTTCCAAATTTCATCCAATCTTCTTGAACTTTTAACCATCATCAACCACCATCATCTTCATCCTCCCAGCAGTAGAAAGAGGGTGAGTGAAGGAGGTTTGGGCCGGAATTCTTGGAAGAAAACAAGAGGTAAGTGATTTGATCTTCCATTTTTCTTCAACTAGGATCTTGAGCTTATGAAACTTGATGGATGGATTATGGGCTTGATTTTTCTTCCCCATTTCAGCCGAACCAAGGAGAGAGGAAAGAGAGAGAGGGCTGAAGCTCTTGAGGAGAAAAAGGAAGAGAAAAGTGAAGAAACAAGACTTGATCTTTGATGGGTTGCTTGATCGTGGGCTTGGAGTCGTAGATCGCCGTCAAAACCCGTAGATCTTGGGTGAAGTTCGAGGCTTAAGAGGTTTTTGAGCTTGGGAGCGATATTCTTGAAGGAAAGCTTAGTGGATCTCGTTGGATCTTGGTAGATCCGTAGGTACGAGACTTGAATCTTGTAGATCTAGCCTTAATAATGTTGATTAGTGTAGATCTGTGGATAATATTGAAAGAATGATCTCATCTGAAAAGATGAAGTTGGGCTCTTGAAATCCCAACCTAGGTAGCGGACTTGAGGTGACCTCTAGGTAGCGGACTTGAGGACCTGATTGGGAATTTGTTTGTTATTTGTGAACTTGCTTCGATATGGTTAGAAATTAGGGTTTTTAGTTGTTGAAAAGTTTGAAGGAAAAATGATTAAAATGGCCAAAACCACACTTTCTAAGACTCCATATCGTATGGCTCCAGCTGAATTAAAGGAATTGAAAATTCAATTGCAAGATTTATTGGAGCGGGGTTTCATTAGAGAGAGTGATTCACCTTGGGGAGCACCTGTGCTCTTTGTTAAAAAGAAGGACGGAAGTTTGAGGTTGTGTATTGATTATCGAGGACTCAATAATGTGACAATAAAGAATAAGTATCCTTTGCCGCTTATAGATGAATTGTTTGATCAATTACAAGGATCCGTAGTCTTTTCTAAACTAGACCTCAGGCAAGGGTACTACCAGTTGAGAATAAGGAAGGAAGATGTACCGAAAACTGCTTTTAACTCGAGGTATGGGCATTTTGAATTTGTGGTAATGCCTTTTGGGTTAACCAACGCTCCAGCGGCATTTATGGATTTGATGCAACGAGTCTTTAAACCCTACTTGGATCAGTTTGTGGTTGTTTTTATTGATGATATCCTAGTGTACTCAAAGACTCGAGAGGATCATGCTCAACACTTAAGGATAGTACTTCAAATCCTCCGAGAGCATCAATTGTATGCTAAGTTCAACAAATGTGAGTTTTGGTTGGAAGAAGTGTCCTTTCTAGGGCATAAAGTCTCTAAGAAGGGGATTTCGGTGGACCCCTCAAAAGTAGAAACGGTGACTCAATGGAGACAACCGAGAAACCCTACCAAGGTTAGAAGCTTCTTGGGTTTGGCAGGATATTACCGTCGCTTCATCGAAGATTTTTCTAGAATTGCGGGGCCACTCACGGAATTGACTAAGAAGCATGTTAAATTTGCTTGGAATCCAAAGTGTGAGCTTGGTTTTCAAGAGTTAAAGAGACGTTTGACAACAGCTCCCGTGTTGACCCTGCCACATTGAAAGGATGGGTTTGTAGTTTGTTCGGATGCCTCGAAAGAAGGACTAGGGTGTGTCCTGATGCAAAATGGGAAAGTTATTGCCTATGCTTCTAGGAAATTAAAACCCCATGAGCTAAACTATCCAACACATGATTTGGAGTTGGCCGCAGTTATCTTTGCGCTGAAAAAGTGGAGACATTATTTGTACGGGGTGACATTTGAGGTTTTTACAGACCACAAAAGCCTTAAGTATTTATTTTCTCAAAAAGAGTTAAACCTAAGGCAAAGGCGATGGGTGGAATTTCTTGAGGACTATGACTGCACCATAAATTATCACCCTGGGAAAGCCAATAAAGTGGCAGATGCACTAAGTAGAAAAGCTCAGGTGGCGAGCTTGATGGTTAAGCAATGGGAAATGTTAGCGGAGGTTGGCAAATGGAACCCTTGCTTGGAGAAAAAGAAAGTCACATTTGGGAATTTAATGTTGAAATCTCCAATACTGGAACATATCAAAGAAGTACAAAAAGGAGACCCTATGGTGCTAAAGTGGATCAAAAAGGTGAATAAGGGAGAGACATTGGATTTCAAGTTAGGACCTGAGGGAATCTTGAGATTTCAAGATCGTATAGTGGTACCAGACAATGAAGGGTTGAGAAAAGAAATATTGGAGGAAGCACACCGAACTAGGTATACCATTCATCATGGAAGCAATAAAATGTACCAAGACTTGAAAAGGACGATTGGTGGGATGGAATGAAGAGAGATGTGGCGATTTGTTCGACTGCCTCTGCCAACAAGTTAAAGTAACACCAAAACCTTCGTGACTTTGCAACCCTTAGAGATACTGAATGGAAATGGGATCATATCACTATGGATTTTGTGACCGGTTGCCTAGGAGTCAAAAAAGGAGATGATGCAGCTTTGGGTGATAGTGGATCGACTTACTAAGACCGCTTCATTTTCTACCGTAAGTATGAAATGTCCTTGGAGAAGTTGGCTCGATTGTACTTGGATGAAATTGTTAGACTCACTGCACCTGTAAGCATCGTTCGATAGAGACCCAAGGTTCGCTTTCGATCGCAAAAGTTACAAGAGAATTTGGGACCAAGGTTAGTTTGAGAATCGCTATCATCCCCAAACAGATGGACAGTCTGAGAGGACAATTCAGACCTTGGAAGATATGCTAAGGTCATGTATATTGGATTTTGGAGGGAGTTGGAGTCAACACATGCCACTAGTGGAATTCGCCTACAACAATAGTTACCATGCTTCGATTCAGATGGCTCCTTATGAAGCACTTTATGGGAGAAGGTGTAGGTCACCTATTCATTGGGATGAAGTAGGGGAAAAGAAAATTTTAGATCCAACCACTATCCCATGGGTCGAAGAGGCTTTTGAGAAGGTCAAGTTAGTCCGAGAGAGACTTCAAACGGCTCAAAGTCGGCAAAAGAGCTACGCCGATAACCGAAGAAAGGATTTGGAATTTGATGTAGGGGACAGAGTATTTCTCAGGGTTAAGCCTATGAAAGAAGGAGTAATATCCAAAAAGGGAAAGAAACTGAAACCACGATATGTGGGACCATTTGAGATTCTCAAGCGAGTAGGCAAAGTAGCATATCAGTTGGATTTGCCCTCGAGCATGTCAAAGATCCATAATGTGTTCCATGTGTCCATGCTTAAGAAATATCATCCAGACCCAAGCCATGTGTTGCCCTTAAGAGAGATTGAAGTGGATGAATCCTTGTCTTATGGAGAGCGACCGTAAGAATCCTTGACAGAAGTAAAAGACTTGAGGAACAAGAAGATTCCAATCGGTCAAAGTTCTTTGGAGAAATCATGCCTTGAAGAAGCAACGTGGGAATTGGAGGAAGAGATGAAGAAGAGTCATCCAGTTATTTACCTAGAAGGTAAGGAATTTTGAGGACAAAATTCTTTTAAGGGGGGAAGGATGTGAGGGCCTCGAAATTCCAAATTATTTTTAAAATGCATAATACTATTTAAATTATGTTTATTTATTTGTTTATGAGTAAAATTGTGTTTAAATTGAATATTTTACAATTTATAGCATTTTATACATTTGTTTGTCTTGCATTTTGGTGTATTAGGACTTAAATTTTCACCGGAGCATGATTAGTGACTTTAAGTTGAAATTAAGCATAAATGACAATACTTTGAGGATATTAATAAGTTTGGACAGTGTCGGAATGGACCCGAAAGTGTAAGTTAGACTGACGCTGACATAAAGTGTCTGAAAGCACTTTTTCCCCAAATGTGGAAAAGCACTTTTGAGACTTTAAAGCCTTGACTTCTTGGCTTCCAAGCTTTCATTTTCAGCTGCAAAAAATCTGGAGTAGAGAGAGAGGAGAGCCAGAGAGAGAAAGCTTGAGAGAGAGAGATTTTGCTTCAAATTTTCTTCCAACTTTCATCCAATCTTCTTGAACTTTTAACCATCATCAACCACCATCATCTTCATCCTCCCAGCAGCCGAAAGAGGGGTGAGTGAAGGAGGTTTGGGCGGAATTTGGAAGAAAACAAGAGGTAAGTGATTTGATCTTCCATTTTTCTTCAACTAGGATCTTGAGCTTATGAAACTTGATGGATGGATTATGGGCTTGATTTTTCTTCCCCATTTCAGCCGAACCAAGGAGAGAGGAAAGAGAGAGAGGGTCAAGCTCTTGAGGAGAAAAGGAAGAGAAAAGTGAAGAAACAAGACTTGATCTTTGATGGGTTGCTTGATCGTGGGCTTGAGTCGAGATCGCCATCAAAACCCGTAGATCTTGGGTGAAGTTCGAGGCTTAAGAGGTTTTGAGCTTGGGAGCGATATTCTTGAAGGAAAGCTTAGTGGATCTCGTGGATCTTGGTAGATCCGTAGGTACAGACTTGAATCTTGTAGATCTAGCCTTAATAATGTTGATTAGTGTAGATCTGGATAATATTGAAAGAATGATCTCATCGAAAAGATGAAGTTGGCTCTTGAAATCCCAACCTAGGTAGCGGACTTGAGGTGACCTCTAGGTAGCGGACTTGAGGACCCAATTGGGAATTTGTTTGTTATTTGTGAACTTGCTTTCATATGGTTAGAAATTAGGTTTTTAGTTGTTGAAAAGTTTGAAGGAAAATGATTAAAATGGCCAAAACCACACTTGAAAACTTCTATGTTTGATTTTGAAATTTTGTATTCACCGCGATGAATTGCTTTAAGAAAATATTTGATATGTACATTTATCGCTGCATGATTTTCAAA
This sequence comes from Gardenia jasminoides, assembly GCA_013103745.1. Lineage (NCBI taxonomy): Eukaryota > Viridiplantae > Streptophyta > Magnoliopsida > Gentianales > Rubiaceae > Gardenia > Gardenia jasminoides. Next base: position 22,900,934 of record CM023095.1, read on the forward strand.
AGATAACGAATAGTATTTCTCATGAAAATTGGGTGAAAAATGTCATTTGAGGGTTTGTAGTGTCATGGTTTCTTTTAATGAATTTTGAAAGAAAGATTATAGTTTAAAGTGTTTTAAAGTTATATTAAAGCATTTTCAAGAAGGAAATGTTGAGTTTATGTTAAAAATGATTTTGGGTTGATAATTATCACCGAAAGTGATTTATTAAAGAAAATGTGGAAAAATGCTAGTGAGTACATCGGCAAATATGGTTTTGAAATGAGATAATGATTTTTCAAAGATTCGTTTGAATTATCGTATTGGAAATGAAAGTGTTTCCTTGAGAGAATTTTTGGGAAAAACATTGATTGAAAACTGAAAAGGGTGTAAATGAGTTGTTTTGACTAATGAGGGAAAGAACAGAATTCTCAACTACTGTTTTTACTTGTTTAGGGTTCGAAGAGGAGAGTGAATTCGACCCTTACGTAGAGGCTGAGCCTTATTACTTTGGTGAGTTTCCATGCCTGTTATGTGCTATGTGAAATGACTGAAATGATGTGTATTGTTGTGATTGTACTTGTGAAATCTGATTTTGAACTCTTAGGTAGGGCAGTGTGTACTTTATCGCACTGACCCTATTCTAAGTAAAATGATCATGCAAATACCGTAAACCGAACGATAGTAAAAGTAAACTGAAGTGATAGAATGTTACTGATCGTTTAGTGATCGCATGTGTTTGAAAAGGTCGAAATGCCCGAGACCTATTGGTGAACCCTTCGACTCGGCCGAGGCTAGCCTAGGTCGAAGAAAGGGAAGAGCCATGGGTTATTTCAATGTCACAAAGCACGGTGACTTAACCCATCAGATCGCGTGCTCGAGACCGAGTTCGCACCAACCTGTCTCCTAAAGAGCAACCGACCACTGACACCGACTTCAAATAAAATTACTCTGGACTTGGCTTATGGATTTGTCCCAATTGGAAGAGTACTCTAAACCACTGTAACCACTGTAACCACTGTAACAACTGAAACTACTGCATCGTTACCAATCGCTATAAACTACCGCTTTGGAGTATGGCCCGCTTGGAGGTTTGGAGGAGTAAGGAGGAAGTGGACTTCTACCTAGTAATAATGACAGTTGACGGAGTGTCAACTACTGGTTCGTGTTCAAGCAACGTGGACATTGGCTCCTGAGAGCCCCGTATCCTTACTAGTGTTGTTAATTGCTTTATTACATGATTTATTTCCAAGTGCCCTGTTATTGAGTGAAAATTTTTAATTGTTATGTGAATTGCATGTTTTTGGGAACTCACGAGCTTTCTATCTCACCCTTTCTCCCATATGTTTTCCTTAGCGAGATGAGATCCACGATGAGGATGCCTACCCTTAAGATTAGGGTTCTTCTTGTTTTGATGTTTTGAAGAATTTGGGATGTTATCTTTGAGAACTCCATGATGAAACAAAGTTGTAGGGATGAATTGCCTATATATTCTGGATTGTAATTCAATGTTATGTATTGTAAAGCTTTGTCCCCAAGTTATTTTGGTTAAGAGTGTTATCTTGTCAAGTTGAACTCGATAAAGTGGAGTGATTATAGAGTGAGTGAGTCCCGGCGAGAGAAGGTCACGACACCCTGGGTGCCTACTAGGGAGAGGTGGGTCACAGGTATGAGCCTAGGTTTGAATAGTCTGGGTATAGTGAGTTGTTTAAGAGTTTAATAGATTAGAAATGAATGTGAAGTGAGGGTAATTTGTTTATGACTAAATGTTGATGACTTTAAGTTAGATGAGCTCTAATAGAGTTTATTCTTGTAGGTCATGGAGTTTGGTGGTGGAGATGGACCCCACATCGACCTCTATCCTACAGATTGAGTGCTAGGGGTGCCCGTGCGGCCTACAACCCTAGGATTCGCACTACCCGTGATCCATGTGGATGTTGGAGGACTCATGCTTACCCCACCACGTAGTCCCGGCACCGAGAGAGGAAGAGGTTGACGAGGATCAGCCGAGAGCCAAAGTAGATTGAGAGACTTACCACCGTGGCACGTGCCCGACTTGCTAGGATTGGAGAGCTTGAGGCGAGGTCGCTTGGCTAATGAGCTGGCTGCTAGGATAGTGGGGTAGCTCGAGAGGGTCAGGACATTGTGGCTGGATGTGAGGCTTTGATCGGAGGAGTGATCGAGGCTAACCGAAGCAGGAGGACTCGCTAACCACCGCCACCGATATGGGAGGAGAGCCCCATTGAGTCCGGGAGACGCTATGGTCGGGGAGATCCTCGATGATGTCCTGAGCCATCGGGAGAGTTCTACCGAGACTCTTCCCACGAGACTTGATGGATTGGCCTAGTTTAGGACTAGGATTGACATAGACTTTGTGGGAGTAAACCAAGAGAGTGGGTTCCCAACTTTGTAAAGTGCATGCTTGCTAACTCTTCAAGTACCATATTTTGTTGAGTGTACTTGTGAACTTGAGGTACCTATGTGTACCCTTTTGACCAAAAGCATGCTTCCCTGATGTACTTTGGCATTTCTAAGGACTAAAGTGTGTATGTTAAATGCTTTGTTCTTATCTTTATTTGCCTTCAATTATGTACTATACTTATCTATTATGTTAAATTTCTGCCCCTATAGAAATATGGAGGGTAAGAGGTCGAGGTCGAGTGGGTCTAGGCTACTTCACAATCTCTGGTGACCGAGTCCACCGCAGACAAAATCAAGGGGTCGGGTTAATATTGTGGACCAAATGGCGACCGCCATGAATCGTATGACCAAAATCTTAGATCGATGGCAAGCAGGCCCGGACCTGAGCAGCAACATCCGGTAATCTTGGGGTTGGAGAGGATAGGGCTCTTGAGCGATTTTAGAGGTTTAACCCCTAAGTTTTATGGAGGACCCGATCCCAGAGTTGGATGGAAAGGATCTCTGATATCTTTAATGCCTTAGGTTACCCCTGAGGATAGGCAAATCACTTTTGCTACCTTCAGCTTGAGGGGCTGCCCGCTCTTGGTGGATCATGATAAGAACTAAATGGGAAAGGGAACAAACCCCTAGGACTTGGGTAAACTTCACTAGGGAGTTCAATGCCAAGTTTCTTCCTCCACTAGTTCAAGAGAAAAGGGAGGATGATTTCACCGATGTAAGCAAGGATCTTGGAGTGTTGCAGTACCTAAGCTCAATTTACTAAACTGTCCAAGTTTGCTCCCGAACTAGTGGCCACCAACAAAGACTAATAAGGAGATTCGTGCAAGGGTTAAATGTAGAATTGCAAGAAAGTTTGGCAGCAACTCAAGTTAATAGCTTTAGTGAAGTCGGAGAAGGCTCAAAGGATTGAAGGGGCTAAGGCTCTGAAGATCTTTAATGCTAGGAAGAGGAACGCACCCAGTAGCCGGGTCCAATGGACATAGGTGCCCCAACTCCTAAGTTTGGAAGGGGAATGGGCCGAGCAATTCTGCGGATCATCAAGGGGATCGAATTTAAGAGGAACCTTTGGTAGGGGAACAGTATCAAGAGGAGGCATGACTGGAAGGGGGCAAACAAGAGGAGTTCCACAAGGAAGGCAAGTTTCTACTCCTATTGTATCATGTGGCTTCTGTGGGAAGGCAAACCACACTGAGGACGTTTGTTGGAAGAAGATGGGAGCCTGCCTTAGATGTGGAAGTATCAACATCAATCTCATGCCCGCTTCCAAAGGAAAGCACGACCCCCAATAAGCCCAACACCGCCAAGCTAGTGTAGCAGGAATCGACCCGTGTGCCAGAGAGTCTATGCCATTGATCACCCACGTTCCCCCCACCTGGTTGAAGGTACAATCCCTATCTTTCATCGCTAAGATTTTGATTGATCCCTGCATCACATTCTTTTGTGAATCCTCCTTTAAGTGGAGTGGATATAAAACCTACTAGATTACCATATGATCTGGAGGTTAGAACGCCAACGGGGGAACAAAGCCTAGTTACTAGCTGGGTATATAAGAATTGTGATGTCTGGATAGGAGAGAGAAAATTAGTGGTGGATTTGATTAGTTTGGATATAAAGGGGTATGATGTTATCCTAGGAATGGATTGCCTAGCTCCATCATGCTAAATTGGACCAGGGCAAAAAACGTGGAATTTTCCATCCCGGAGAGGCTACTTTGAAGTTTGAAGTGAAAGGGAGATTAGCCATCCGCCCTACTTCGGGATTAAAGCAAGGAAATTGTTAAATAAAGGAGCTCAAGGGTATTTGGCCTTCGATAAACCCTCCTAGTGATAAAATAAAGTTAGAGGAGGTGCACATGTAAAGGATTTCCGATGTATTTCTGAAGAGTTAGAAAATCTCCTCTGAACGGTAATGATAGAGTTTAAGATTGATTTGCTACCGAACAGCTCCAATTTCTAAGACTCAGATCGTATGGCTCCAGCTGAATTAAAGGAATTGAAAATTCAATTGCAAGATTTATTGGAGCTGGGTTTCATTAGAGAGAGTGATTCACCGGGAGCACCTGCTCTTTGTTAAAAAAGAAGGACGAAGTTTGAGGTTGTGTATTGATTATCGAGGACTCAATAATGTGACAATAAAGAATAAGTATCCTTTGCCGCTTATAGATGAATTGTTTGATCAATTACAAGGATCCGTAGTCTTTTCTAAACTAGACCTCAGGCAAGGGTACTACCAGCTTGAGAATAAGGAAGGAAGATGTACAAAACCGCTTTTAACTCGAGTATGGGCATTTTGAATTTGTGGTAATGCCTTTTGTTAACTCAACGCCTGCATTTATGGATTTGATGCAACGAAGTCTTTAAACCCTACTTGGATCAGTTTGTGGTTGTTTTATTGATGATATCCTAGTGTACTCAAAGACTCGAGAGGATCATGCTCAACACTTAAGGATAGTACTTCAAATCCTCCGAGAGCATCAATTGTATGCTAAGTTCAACAAATGTGAGTTTTGGTTGGAAGAAGTGTCCTTTCTAGGGCATAAAGTCTCTAAGAAGGGGATTTCGGTGGACCCCTCAAAAGTAGAAACGGTGACTCAATGGAGACAACCGAGAAACCCTACCGAGGTTAGAAGCTTCTTGGGTTTGGCAGGATATTACCGTCGCTTCATCAAGATTTTTCTAGAATTGCGGCCACTCCGGAATTGACTAAGAAGCATGTTAAATTTGCTTTGAATCCAAAGTGTGAGCTTAGTTTTCAAGAGTTAAAGAGACGCTTGACAACAGTCCGTGTTGACCCCGCCAAATTGAAAGGATGGGTTTGTAGTTTGTTCTGGGATGCCTCAAAGAAGGACTAGGGTGTCCCGATGCAAAATGGGAAAGTTATTGCCTATGCTTCTAGGGAAATTAAAACCCCATGAGCTAAACTATCCAACACATGATTTGAGTTGGCAGTTATCTTTATGCTGAAAAAAGTGGAGACATTATTTGTACGGGTGACATTTGAGGTTTTACACCACAAAGCCTTAAGTATTTATTTTCTCAAAAAGAGTTAAACCTAAGGCAAAGGCGATGGGTGGAATTTCTTGAGGACTATGACTGCACCATAAATTATCACCCTTGGAAAGCCAATAAAGTGGCAGATGCACTAAGTAGAAAGCTCGTGTGAAGCTTGATGGTTAAGCAATGGGAAATGTTACTGAGGTTGGCAAATGGAACCCTGTTTGAGAAAAAGAAAGTCACATTTGGGAATTTAATGTTGAAATCTCCAATCGAACATATCAAAGAAGTACAAAAAGGAGACCCTATGGTGCTAAAGTGGATCAAAAAGGTGAATAAGGGAGAGACATTGGATTTCAAGTTAGGGACCTGAGGGAATCTTGAGATTTCAAGATCATATAGTGGTACCGCATAAATGAAGGGTTGAGAAAAGAAATATTGAGGAAGCACACCGAACTAGGTATACCATTCATCCCGGAAGCAATAAAATGTACCAAGACTTGAAAAGGACGTGGTGGGATGGAATGAAGAGAGATGTGGCCGACTGTCCTGTGCCAACAAGTTAAAGTCGAACACCAAAACCTTCGGACTTTTGCAACCCTTAGAGATACTTGAATGGAAATGGGATCATATCACTATGGATTTTGTGACCGGGTTGCCTAGGAGTCAAAAAGGAGATGATGCAGTTTGGGTGATAGTGGATCGACTTACTAAGACTGCTCATTTTCTACCGGTAAGTATGAAATGTCCTTTGGAGAAGTTGGCTCGATTGTACTTGGATGAAATTGTTAGACTCCACGCAAAATTGTGTACAAGCATCGTTCGATAGAGACCCAAGGTTCGTTTCTCGATTCTGGCAAAAGTTACAAGAGAATTTGGGGACCAAGGTTAGTTTGAGCACTGCTTATCATCCCCAAACAGATGGACCGAGAGGACAATTCGACCTTGGAAGATATGCTAAGGTCATGTATATTGATTTTGGAGGGAGTTGAGTCAACACATGCCACTAGTGGAATTCCACAACAATAGTTACCATGCTTCGATTCAGATGGCTCCTTATGAAGCACTTTATGGGAGAAGGTGTAGGTCACCTATTCATTGGGATGAAGTAGGGGAAAAGAAAATTTTAGATCCAACCACTATCCCATGGGTCGAAGAGGCTTTTGAGAAGGTCAAGTTAGTCCGAGAGAGACTTCAAACGGCTCAAAGTCGGCAAAAGAGCTACGCCGATAACCGAAGAAAGGATTTGGAATTTGATGTAGGGGACAGAGTATTTCTCAGGGTTAAGCCTATGAAAGAAGGAGTAATATCCAAAAAGGGAAAGAAACTGAAACCACGATATGTGGGACCATTTGAGATTCTCAAGCGAGTAGGCAAAGTAGCATATCAGTTGGATTTGCCCTCGAGCATGTCAAAGATCCATAATGTGTTCCATGTGTCCATGCTTAAGAAATATCATCCAGACCCAAGCCATGTGTTGCCCTTAAGAGAGATTGAAGTGGATGAATCCTTGTCTTATGGAGAGCGACCTGTAAGAATCCTTGACAGAGAAGTAAAAGACTTGAGGAACAAGAAGATTCCACTGGTCAAAGTTCTTTGGAGAAATCATGCTCTTGAAGAAGCAACGTGGGAATTGGAGGAAGAGATGAAGAAGAGTCATCCAGAGTTATTTACCTAGAAAGGTAAGGAATTTTGAGGACAAAATTCTTTTAAGGGGGGAAGGATGTGAGGGCCTCGAAATTCCAAATTATTTTTAAAATGCATAATACTATTTAAATTATGTTTATTTATTTGTTTATGAGTAAAATTGTGTTTAAATTGAATATTTTACAATTTATAGCATTTTATACGATTTGTTTGCTGGTGTGCAATTTTGGCCGTATTAGGACTTAAATTTTCTACCGGAGCATGATTAGCGACTTTAAGTTGAAATTAAGCATAAATGACAATACTTTGAGGATATTAATAAGTTTGGACAGTGTCGGAATGGACCCGAGCAGTGTAAGTTAGACTGACGCGAGCGACGCGACATAAAAAAAAGCACTTTTTCCCTGAAACAGGGAAAAGCACTTTGAGACTTTAAAGCCTTGACTTCTTGGCTTCCAAGCTTTCATTTTCAGCTGCAAAAATCTGGAGTAGAGAGAGAGAGAGAGAGCCGAGAGAGAAAGCTTGAGAGAGAGAGATTTTGCTTCAAATTTTCTTCCAACTTTCATCCAATCTTCTTGAACTTTTAACCATCATCAACCACCATCATCTTCATCCTCCCAGCAGCCAGAAAGAGGGGTGAGTGAAGGAGGTTTGGGCGGAATTTTGGAAGAAAACAAGAGGTAAGTGATTTGATCTTCCATTTTTCTTCAACTAGGATCTTGAGCTTATGAAACTTGATGGATGGATTATGGGCTTGATTTTTCTTCCCCATTTCAGCCGAACCAAGGAGAGAGGAAAGAGAGAGAGGGCAAGCTCTTGAGGGAGAAAAGGAAGAGAAAAGTGAAGAAACAAGACTTGATCTTTGATGGGTTGCTTGATCGTGGGTTGAGTCAGATCAGCCAAAACCCGTAGATCTTGGGTGAAGTTCGAGGCTTAAGAGGTTTTGAGCTTGGGAGCCATATATTCTTGAAGGAAAGCTTGGTGGATCTCGTTGGATCTTGGTAGATCCGTAGGTACGAGACTTGAATCTTGTAGATCTAGCCTTAATAATGTTGATTAGTGTAGATCTATGGATAATATTGAAAGAATGATCTCATCTGAAAAGATGAAGTTGGGCTCTTGAAATCCCAACCTAGGTAGCGGACTTGAGGTGACCTCTAGGTAGCGGACTTGAGGACCTGATTGGGAATTTGTTTGTTATTTGTGAACTTGCTTCGATATGGTTAGAAATTAGGGTTTTTAGTTGTTGAAAAGTTTGAAGGAAAAATGATTAAAATGGCCAAAACCACACTTGAAAACTTCTATGTTTGATTTTGAAATTTTGTATTCAAATGGATGAATTTCTGCTTTAAGAAAATATTTGATATGTACATTTATCAGTGTATGATTTTTGAAAAGATAACGAATAGTATTTCTCATGAAAATTGGGTGAAAAATGTCATTTGAGGGTTTGTAGTGTCATGGTTTCTTTTAATGAATTTTGAAAGAAAGATTATAGTTTAAAGTGTTTTAAAGTTATATTAAAGCATTTTCAAGAAGGAAATGTTGAGTTTATGTTAAAAATGATTTTTGGGTTGATAATTATCACCTGAGTGATTTATTAAAGAAAATGTGGAAAAATGCTAGTGAGTACATCGGCAACGTATGGTTTTTGAAATGAGATAATGATTTTTCAAAGATTCGTTTGAATTATCGTATTGGAAATGAAAGTGTTTCCTTGAGAGAATTTTTGGGAAAAACATTGATTGAAAACTGAAAAGGGTGTAAATGAGTTGTTTTGACTAATGAGGGAAAGAACAGAATTCTCAACTACTGTTTTTACTTGTTTAGGGTTCAAAGAGGAGAGTGAATTGACCCCACGTAGAGGCTGAGCCTTATTACTTTGGTGAGTTTCCATGCCTGTTATGTGCTATGTGAAATGACTGAAATGATGTGTATTGTTGTGATTGTACTGTGAAATCTGATTTTTGAACTCTTAGGTAGGGCAGTGTGTACTTTATCGCACTGACCCTATTCTAAGTAAAATGATCATGCAAATACTGTAAACTGAACGATAGTAAAAGTAAACTGAAGTGATAGAATGTTACAGTACTGTTTAGTGACTGCATGTGTTTGAAAAGGTCAGGAAATGCCTGAGACCTATTGGTGAACCCTTCGACTCGAGCCGGAGGCTAGGCCTAGGTCGAGAAGAAAGGGAAGAGCCATAGGGTTATTTCAATGTCACGAAGCACGGTGACTTAACCCATCTGTCTTGTCGCGTTCGAGGCCGAGTTCGGCAATCAACCTGCTCCAAAGAGCAACCGACCACTGACACCGACGGTACTGAAATAAAAGTACTCTGGACTTGGCTTATGGACTTGTCCCAATTGGAAGAGTACTGTAAACCACTGTAACCATTGTAACCAAACCAAAAACTACCTATTACCACTGTTATAAACTACTGTTTGGAGTACGGGCCCGTTGGAGGTTTGGAGGAGTAAGGAGGAAGTGGAGTTCTACCTAGTAATAATGACAGTTGCCGGAGTGTCAACTACTGGTTCGTGTTCAAGCAACGTGGACATTGGCTCCCGAGAGCCCAGTGATCCTTATTAGTGTTGTTAACCGCTTTATTACATGATTTATTTCCAAGTGCCCTGTTATTGAGTGAAAATTTTTAATTGTTATGTGAATTGCATGTTTTTGGGAACTCACGAGCTTTCTAGCTCACCCTTTCTCCCATATGTTTTCCTTAGCAGGAGATGAGATCCACGATGAGGATGCCTACCCTTAAGATTAGGGTTCTTCTTGTTTTGATGTTTTTGAAGAATTTGGGATGTTATCTTTTGAGAACTCCTGTATGATGAAACAAAGTTGTAGGGATGAATTGCCTATATATTCTGGATTGTAATTCGAATGTTATGTATTGTAAAGCTTTGTCCCTGTTATTTTGGGTTAAGAGTGTTATCTTGTCAAGTTGAACTCGATAAGTGGAGTGATTATAGAGTGAGTGAGTCCTGGCGAGAGCTAGGCGGATACCACAGGGTGCTCTAGGGAGAGGTGGGTCATTGTATATCCGATGCTCAAGAGCCACATTGCAAGCACTTCCTTGATTTCTTCCAACATTCATCCTCAGTATGATTGGGTTTCCCACAAAACCCACAACTTACACTAGGAGTCGATATTTGACTTCCTTGTGAGACGTTTCTTGATCATCCTTGTCCACTAGAAACTCCTCTCGATGGTTCCGAGGTTCTCACGTCTCCCGTTTCCTTTCCAACCTTGGGAGACGGTGCTCTCATCTCAACTTGTCCAATAATGCTACTTGGGGCTTTCCTTTTCCTAGATTGAAAAGCCTTCACTTGAAGTTTAGCACTCTTGACTCTTTGTGCTTTCTCTAGGGCATCGTGAATGTAAAATTTAGGCCGCTAAAGACTCTTGTATTTCCACGCTCAATCCTTGCAGAACCGTCCTTATCCTTTTTTGCTCAAGGTGATCACCAACTCAGTGAACCTTGATAGCTTAGTGAATCTCTCCTCATGTTCGCAACACTCAAGGCCCTTGTCTCAACTTTTATAAAACTGTCCTCCTCTTTTCTTGGATCATAGGTGGAAGGAACTTCTCATTAAACTCCCTCTCAAAATTCATCCAGGTCCAAGGGGTTTGTTCTCTTTCCCATTTAACTATAATTACATTCCACCATGCCTGAGCCGCTCTCTCAAATTGGAAAATGGCAAAGTTCACTTGCCTCTCTTCAGTATAGTGCAGGGCGGCAAATATCTCACTCATCCTTTCAAACAAGCTCTCTGCCACCTCGGGGTCAGATCCTCCAAGAAATTTAGGTGGTGAAAACTTAAGAAAATGCTCCAAAGACCTATCATCCCCATGATCAGGCCCTAAAGGTTGATTCTGCTGTCCAAGGCCTTAATTATCAGCCAGACGTTCAAGTATGTCAGTCATCCTATTGATGGTCGTAGCCACTTGATCCTTATTACCACCTTCCGGTCCCCTCGCACTCGGCCAGAAAAGTGAACACTTTCGCGGAGGGGTTGGGACTGCCGCCCTGACCACGACAACAACCTCAACCTCGACCACAACCACGAGCATCCATAGCCCTAATTATAGGTCTAGATGCATAGACAAAATTAAACATGCATAAGCAAAAGTGAACATGTAGGTCAATAGTGGGAGCAGTTAAAACAAGTAAACTAGCATATATCGTATATTCCAGAATTCACAAGCAACTTAGTAAGTCATTTCGGGATAATCACAGAACACATAGCACACTACTACCACAAAATGCGAAGGTTAGGTCTTTTAAAGTTAGAGGCCTCACAAAGCATCACCCCAGGTAATTATTCAATAAAGCATACAAAAGACTAGGACCTCCCTAATCTAATTTACAACCGAACTTTCATTCTACATCTAGGAGGATTTAAATCCAAATAATATAAGCATTGGTTAGTGCTAGTCAATACATCAAGCACCAAGTTCAAAATTCTTAAAATAGATACAACTGTCTGCTAAAGCATTCATCCTATTAAAATCCTCACCAATAAATATATCTCCATTAAGCATGGTAAAGAAGACTACGAGTTCCTACTTCCAAACAAGGTCTTCGATAACTCTAAATATAGCAAATATTCCCAATTGTAACATGTTTGTATTCAAGCGCCAAAATAAGAACAGAGTCAATCAACACTAAGGTTGACCACCCCAAAGTGTAAATCAACTCAATCCTCATTTTCGCCCGACATATCATCTAGATTCCTTTAATCACAAATCAAATATCGACCATATATAGTTTCACATTCCTTAAATTCAAATCATCCACTTAGAAAGCAAGTCTGAACCAAATGTATGCAAGTAGTCTTTTCACTTAACCTTCAAACTAATCCCACAATCTGGCATCCTAAATAGTTAGTCTAGGATACACTACAAGGATCTGAAGCCTAGACTCTGATACCAACTGTGACAGCCCCACCTCCCCCTAGGGCGAACCAAAGGGTTCGGCGGACCGCCTGCCCAGCTCTCGCCGGGAATCACTCGCTCAAATAACTTAATTAACAATTCCACCCATCTCAATATAACTAACTTCACATTTCAAACCAATTACTTAAAAGAACTAAAATTCAACTTACATTTTCAAAATAAATTCTAGGTACTAAAATACATACAAAAGCTGAATTTACAAATCCCAATAATTTCCTCCGAATTTCATTAGTATTAACTCCAAGTACTACAAACAATCAAGTGCTCAAATCAAAACAACTTTATACAAAAGAGCAGAAATCCTACGAAAGAAACTAAGATCCGCGGTTAGCGAACTCCGCTTCAAAGCCTGTTAAGGAAAACAAATTTTATGGGGTGAGCAAAGCTCAGTGAGGTCAAGAAAACATGCAAGCATGCAAGATCAAGAAACATACACTTTTGTTAAACAAGATAAGTAACCAAAACTTTTAGACAAGAAAGCAAACACACTAAATAAAGGATACAGGGGCTCTTAGGAGCCAAGTTCCACGAAGCTTGATCACATTCCAGTAGTTGACACTCCATTAACTTCCATAATTACCATGTAGAACTCCACTTGTCATCCATCTCCGTCCACCGTTTCACCCCCCAACCGGACCTGCTCATCAAAATAGAAAATTTGGTAATACTTGAGTATACCCAGACAAGTAGTCGGCGAGTGCACTCCAACCGACGAAAAAGACTCATGGCTTACCAATCTCTCGGCCAAGACCTTGCCGGCCAGAGGCGAAAGGCTTACCAATGAGTTTTGGGCATCCCCAACAAGTTAAGTAGCAAGTATAATGATGAGACAACGCTCAATCATCAATCAAGTACAAGTACAGTTCAGGCAAGTCATTTCAAGTACAATAAATACAAGCAAGCATGTCAGGTCAAGTAAGGGAGGTCGGACGAGATAAAATACACGTCCGCCTCGACAAGTTTTATAACATATTCAAATCAAGCATGTAACAGGTTCAAACAATTCAACAAATCATGCACTTTACACTCACCAATAACCGAGAGCAAGCGAGAAAAATTCAGGAGATCGAACAAGATTCTCGGTGTCCACGTGATCACCTGAGAGATGAAAATCAAACTTACCTAAATATATATTCAAAGTCAATTTTTAAATAATTAAGCTTTTCGATTCCAAATTAAAAAGAATCTCATGAAATTGGAAAATCCATTTTCCAAAATTGGAATGGTGTACAAACACTCAAAAGGTTACGCCTAAAAACCAGGAAATGTTTCCAAGGCATTTTTAAGCTTTCGTCGCCTTGGAGAAATTTCAGTCTTGCATGATATTCTTTGAAAAATCATAACTTCAGTTCTATAAGTCCAAAAATAACAAATCTTATACTGTTGGAAAATAGACTCAACAAACTAAAACTCTTTAGAAGACACTCATACAAGATTCAGATCATAAGCTAGTCAAATTTCAGTTGGAAGTTACTACAATAATGAAAACAGGGCATAACAGTCATGGTTTTCAGCAAACTTTGAAAATTTGCCAAAATTCATAGAAATCTAACTGGCCCTTGAAATTTATACCACTTAAATAAATTCAATTTTAGTTTCAAATGCAACAAACATAACTCAATTTTGACTCTCGATCAAGAAAATATAGTGGTTTGAACATGAGGTGAAATGCTGTCCTGACACAGCGATTTTCCAAATTAAAGAGGCAGCTTTGAAACATCATTTGAGCAACGAAATGGTACTGGAAAAACACCAAATTTTGCACACATAAACCTCAGTATGTGAAATACATTTGTACCAAAATTTAGCCAAAAAATCATACGGAAATGTAGTGATCTATGCACCCAAGGTTGACTGAAAATTTGAAGTTCAAACCTGTCAACCGAAATTCCTATCCTTTTGCAACATTTAGGTTATCCAAAACAGCCCCATTCCATTCCTTCTTTAAAACCAAGACTCTAGCAACATTTCTGGAGCAAATGATGAACTATGGTAGCAAAAATTTGGACCAAACAACACCCCAAAACAGAATACGAGTTCGGGCAGATTAGGAACAAAATTTCCAGGTTTTGGCTTCTCCTTTCCATGAGATGTTACCCCACCAAATGGAATGATTTTTGCAACTAAATTTACACATGTATAGCCCAACATTTCAGCTCTCAAAATGGCCAAGAAACTCATGAAATTTAGCAGCTAAAATAGGGCATAAAATCAGCAAAAAGAACCGGCAGCAACTTCCCTCAATCCACTCGATTTTTCTCATTCATTTCTTCCTATCTTTCTAACATCAAAATCAATTAAAATCACCACCATATCATCTCATCAACATCAAAATAGCCACACATTCAAGTCTTGTAAGAATCCAAGAGCCCACTTTAACAACACAAATTCAACAAGAACAACATCAAAAGCTACAAAACTTAAAGCTACAAGATGAAATCAAAGGAAAAGATTTGAAGAAACTAGATTACCTCTTCCTATCAAGTGAAACCCTAAGATGATGTGGTCTAGAAATGCTCCAAAGTCCCTTCTTTTAACCTCTCCTAAGCTTGGCTCCCTCAAGACAAGATGATCTTCAAGTTTCGAGTGAAGTGGTGGAAGATTTCTCAAGCTTCCTTGGTGGATTTAATGGAGGATGAAAATGGTGTTTTTGGAAGACAAGAGGAAGGGGAAAGGGGAAAGGGAAATTCGGCTGCAACAAGATGAGAGAGAAAAGGATTTTGTGTGTTTTGGTAAAGTGGAAATGTGAAAGAAAGAAATGACATAAAGCCTTGTTTTATGGTGCCCCAAAAGTCAACTATAATTTGTAGTCAAAATGTTCCGATTGGAGTTTAATTCCAATCACTCACTTTTAATTTCTCAATTAGCTTTTCTTAATCTACTAATGATCATTCTTATTCTCCGAACTTACGTCACTCTCAGTTCAAATATTTGCCTCGAAAAATGTGTATTTTCTCGTTTTTCACAATTGAGTGACAGAAAAATCAAATTGATGGTTAAACAAGATTTTTAAAATAAAATGAGGTAATGTATGGTGTAATTGCAATTAAAATGATTTAAATCAATTATTTAGAAAAACAATTAATTAAATAATTAGGTTAGATGAAAATAAAATTTTCGGGTCCTCACAGAGCCAGTCAGCTTTCTGGAAAATTTGATTTTGGCAAAGCACAAACTGCATTAGAGATGGATATGAGCCTGTCTCTTAAATTAAAGAAGGCAAATCTCTTGAATGAAGTAGTAGGAGGAACTGATTGTAATGATATGTTTTTCTCTAACTTCCACAAAAAATCTGAGTGTCCCTAGATGCAAATGATTGTATACGGCACAAAATGAATGAGGAGGGAAAAAAACAGCTGCTTTTCAATGTCAGAAGGATACATTATAACTGAATTATAAAGACAATGAGTGCGTTTGGATTGCTTATATTTGCCAAAAAAATTTTGCTTACATCATCGACACAAATTCCAATCACCTTTTTATCTCAGATGTATCACATCAAAAAAGTGCTACAGTAGTGCTACAGTATTCTTTTCAACAAATTATTCCAAAAAATCTACTGTCCAAACGCACTCTCGCTCAAGGTTTGCACTCAAATTGATTCGATTTCTGGAAATCAATTTCACATTTCATCGAAATCAACTTTATCCTCGATTTCAAGTCCAATAGATATTTTCCTACATATTTATTTCAATTGAAAAAAAGACTAGAAATTTCAATACTAGACTCCATCTGATGCACCATGAGTTCTTAGAGTTCACATTCACCGTTATTAAGGTGCTTGCATAACATGGAGGAACTAAGACAGTGACTTAAGGCAATCATGGCTCGAAATTTCTAACAAGATTCACGACGAATTTGGAATCACAGAAGAGTATGCAAAATTTAATGCTTAAATTAAAACAAATTATTTTAACTGAAACACCACTATCAAACATATACACTAATCATCAACAGCCAAAAAAAAAAACAAACTGAAAGACCCACAAAAACCAAAAATAGAATCTTAAAATCACATGACCCTGAATAGTGCATTAATAAAAAAAACTGAAAATTTTAGTTCATATAAATCAACGATCATAAATCAGACACTTTACAGACTCCATCTATAAAAATCAAACACCCTTATTAAATTCTATATTACAATTCCAATAGTCATAAATATAGCAAATAGCGAGAGAATAGAAAAGTAGCAAAACAAAAGAGTATAGGTACAGTAGTATACACACCTTTTAGAAATTGATATTTTTGATATTTTGATGAAACCTTCTTATATTTCCTCCGAAATAATCCATGATGAAAAATTAATCAACCCACACAAGAAAACAAAGTAGTTTGATTAGGACAAAGAAATTACTAAGAATGGGGGAGGCTGGGAGCCGTAAAGGGATTCGGATAGGCAAGAGAGAAGACCGAAGGGAATGGCCACATTTAGAAGCAGCTGCTGATTTCTTTTTTCACTAAATGGCCATCTAGATATTATTTTTTAATTAATTAGATATTATATTTACGCTTAAAATCCTTATTTTGATGATATTTTTAAATTCTAATCTACTAATGTACCATTTTTGTATATTGTACTATCATATTTTTTTTAGGTGTTATGGCAACACTCAAGAATCATTTGATAAGTTCTTAAAACCTGATGAAAAAATGGACACTCTAGGTCTTACTATTACGAAAATTCAATATTCAGACATATGTTGGGAAACAAAAATCTAGAACCTTACAAAAATTAATTTTTGTTGATGATTAGGTGAGGAAATATATACTCTTATATATTTTTAAAATTTTTTAATTTAAATCTTTATTTTTGTAGCTAACTACAATTTCTTAATTATGTTTCAAAAAAAATATTGGGAACAAAAATTCAAACTATCATATTTGATGACATCATCATAAGATTTGGGAATGATTTCTTATACAATAAGTCCTACTTGCTCTCAAATGGAAATGTCAACAAAATAAATATATCATATGCAAATGTCAACAATGAGTTTGAATTGGTTTTGTGAAATTATACCTTACCCACCTCCCCTAAGGCTAACCGAGGAGGGTTAGCTGCTGCCAACTCAGACTCACGCATGAAAAGATACTAACTTAAACGAGTAAAATCTCCAATCATAGCAACATTAATATTAAAATTGTACAATACTGTCAAATCTTAGAATTACAGTTTCCCACTCAAAAAAAAACTTAAAATCCTCGAGCCAAATTTTAGTACATTTCCATGATTCTAAAATATACATCACCAAAAGAATATACAAAACATTTCTCCAAATTCGAGATAAAAGTCAAAAGGACTAGAACTAGCCCTATTTAGGCTTCTGGATTCTCGTCACCTGTTAAGGAAAAACAAACGGGAATGGGGGTGAGCTAAAAAGCTCGTGAGTTTCCAAAATTCATGCACATGCACTTAAAGCGGTAAAAATAAAAGTAACTAAATAAAACATGTAGACAGATCAAGTTTACACACATTGAGGATACGGGGGCTCTCAGGAGCCAAATTCCACATTTCTCGAGCATTTATAGTAGTCGACACTCCGTCGACTTTCAATCCAAGTAGACGACTCTTCACGCCAAACTCCAACCACCAAACTCCCCCTACCGGGCCCGCACGCCAAAATTTAAACAGTGAACAGTAACAGTAAATCCTTCAAGGCACTCGGCCAAGAGAGATTGTATAACACATTTCCGTCTCCCCAAATTCGGTCCATGCAAACAAATAATTTACCGACTCTACAAAAAGGGAGCAATAAAGTATACTCTCCTTTAAGTGAGTGGTTTAACAGTTTCAACATAAGCACGTAACAAGTCACACGGCACATTCAAGCACTAAGTTCATAAATTAAAGCAGTAAACATGCATTGGAAAACTCACCGACAAAGTAGGGGTCGGAGTCCAAGTTTTGATCAGTTGCAAAATCAGCACTTTGCCCTAAAATAATTAAAAGAGAACAAAAATGAGTTCTCCTAATTCACCGGCCAAGTTTAGTTCAAAAAGTCGAAAGTTCGACAATTTCCCAAGTTGAGTTGAAAATTTTGAAAAATCATAACTCAAGTTATACAAGTCAGAATTTTGCTCATTTGGTACCGTTGGAAACCTCTTTGAAAGCTCTAAAATTTTACAGCAGACATTCAATTAAAATTCTGGACGAAATTAACCCATATTTTCTTTAAACAACCAGCTACAGTAAAGAGACAGGGCTTATCAGGCTGGACATCCAGGGTACTTTGAAAATTCGCCAAAAATTGTAGAAAATTATTTAATCTCTGAAATTCATACAAAATATAGTACTACATAAGGAGTTTTAACATCCACTGACGGAACTCAATTCCGACACCCGAGCATGAAATGACAGCAGTTCAAACAAGGGAAGTTCGAAAATCTGAAATTTCTGGGATGTGAAGTTACAGGGCAGTTTTCAAAACATTGTTTGAGTGACGAATTCAAGTCCAATAATTGTCAAATTTGGTACACTAATACTTCCATATATAGGCTAGGTTCACACCAAAATTCAACCAAAAATTCGAATGGTAAGGCAGTTTTATACGTGCCTAAATTAGGCTTGAAAACATTGGTTCAATCCTGCAAAGTTTCGTTCCCCTTCTTCTCATTACTTTTAACACATCTAAACCACCACCAAATGACCCCATTTTCGAACCTAAGATGGTTTTACCCATTCTAAACCTAATGGTGATCACAAATTATGATGGCTTTTATCAAAATTTAGCACAAAACAGGCCCATAGATTCGGACAGCAGGCTCGCGCAATTTCCAGCTTTCCTTGTTCCAATTTAACTATCATTCTTGCTATCACTTTTAAAAGGCTTTTGTGGGAAATATCAGAAACTGGAACCTCATCATTTAAGCACTATAATCAGCCCTTAAACTTACAAAATGCAGCCACGAAAATCAAAGGAAAAACAGCAAATTTTCAGCCCCATTTCCTCCTCCCCAATTCGGTTCTTCCATTGAGGTTTTTCCTCCAAATTTCAACCACCAATTCCAACATGTACACACACATTTCATCATCTAACAACACTAGCAAACAATTTCATACATTTTTTGGGAATTCCAAGAGCCCACTCAACAACATCATCCAACTTCTTCAAGGTAAATTCCAACACATCAAAAGGGGCAATAAACTCCTAAGCTAGAATCATCCAACAAATACCCAATAATTCCATAAATATACCACAAATCATATATATAGACCCTAATTAAATCTGAAATTTCAAAAATTAAAGGTGCATTGAAAATTTACCTTTCAAACAATCAAACCCTAGCTCAAAATTCCCAAGAAATGTTCCAATGTCCAAACCTAGTCAACCTCCCATGTGTTTCTTGCTTCCTAGAGCTCCTTTGGTTGGTTTCCTTGCTCCAATTGAAAATGGCAGCAATCAACCACCTCTCCTCTGCCCAAGTTTGAGTCGGCCAGCCTCCACCCAACAACACTTCTTGTTTTCTTCCTCTCCCTCCTTCAAGCTCTTGGTTTGCTCAAGAAAATGAGGGGTGATGGAGGTGATGGCTTGGGTTGTCTTGCTTGAGCTTCTTGGAGTGGGTTGAAGGCTAGATGAAGAAGCTTCCTTGCCCCTCTTTTCATTCTTTGAGAACCCTAGGAAAAAAAAAAGAAGAGGAAGAAAAGAAGGAATTTTACTTGAGTGCATCATATAGTCATTAATGCATTAATTTTTCTAAAGTGCTTAATTTCATGTGCATTACATGGTTTAATTTAGAATTTTATTTTTCATGTTTTATATGGATAAATGCATTAAACTTATGTGGTTTTATGTGGGTTATATTTTTTTAATTAGGGGTTTGATGCTAATTAGCAAGACATCATCTTATTTTTGGCCAAGAATGTGCCACTTGTCAACTACCTATGATGTCTTGACCTTAAGCCATCTTATATAAATCTTCCAATTCAAAAATTTGAAGCAAATTTCCCTCTCTCTCTCACCCTCTTGGCTGGCCATTCCCTCAAGCAAGAACACCAAACCCTAGGCTAAAATTAGTCAATTCTAGTGTAGGAGAAACAGCTTTAGGTAAATTACTCACCTAGGCTACTCCTTCAACTTCAAATTTGGTGGCAAGAAGTGGAGTTTTTGGTGGTTTTGCTCACACCTTTGGCAAGGTAAAACCTCTTTTAAATATGCTTTAATGAGCTTTAAACCTTTGGGGTTGTTGGTTGATGTGTTGAGGTGTTTATTGATGTTTGGAAGAAGAGATAATGGAAGGAAATCTTGTGTTTGCTAACATGAGTTTAGGTTTCATTCTTAGCTAGCCAAGTGTTTGACAAATTGCTTGATGTTTTGTGATGCTTCAATGATGAAGTTAATTGCTGTTTTAGCTGGTTTAACACCTTGGCAAATGAGGGAAATGGTTTTAAAAGGTTGATAGAAGAATCGCCACTAACCTGAAATTTTTCTCAGAAAACAGGAATGAAAAACTGCCCATTTTCAGAGGTTACTGTTACCTGTAGAAAATGAATTAGCATCTAAGACTTACACCGTTAGAAAGCCCTATGAACCTAGTTTTAAACGCCATTGACGGAGCTTGATTTCGATTTTTCTACGTCGAGTTATGACTGTTTTCCCGAGACTGTTTGTCCAGCCTGAATTTTTCCGACAGTTTTTCTTGCTTCTCTGATATTTGCCATTTTGAGTGTGATAAAGCATGAAATGATACCTGACCTCTTCATAAAAGTTGTAGAGCTATGTCTTAGATTCGAAACGCCATAAAGTACACTCCAATCCGATAAGCGTGGCCACAGTTATGATCAAGTTACTGAACCTTAACAAACCTGTCCAACATTGATTTCAATTCCCATTGCTTCTTTTAATCCTTTTTCGATTCTCGTGTCTTCTTTGCCTCCCACTTCCACCCACTCATGCGTGGTTCTAGGGATGTTGTTAAGACTTTTACTTGCTCATCTTCATAAACTGGATTGGTCATTTCTGATTTGTGCATCCAAAATACACTACTTTATCCCATGAAAAGAAACATTGAGCATATGCATTTGATCATGCTTGGTTGGCAGCCGAAGCATTAAATATGTTCCATTTTATTTGATATTAGACTTTGAAGGAGGAAGTAAGGGAGGATTTAATACTTGAAGATATTTCACTTGACTTCGGGTGAGTGTTTCATGCTTGTTATTTGACCAACTTGATGTCTCAAAATATTGAAATACTTGAACTATGTGATGATTTGTGTTCTTGTGATTTTGAACCACTAATGTAATGTGATCGAGACGAGCACTTTATCACGATCTCTTGTGCTTGGAATTCTTGTACTGAATATTTGAATTCATGTGAAACGGCTTTTGGCCACATTTGATTTGTGAGTCGCTTAAAGTGGGTGATATCCCCACAAATATGAATTGTTTCGAAGTTCAAAATCTAGTTGGTGAGTCAATCGACTCGGCCGACACGGCTTGGTCTGGGAAGTTGACGTAACCAATGGATATGAAATGTGAAACTGGAAAACTGGTATACCTCGAAAGTATCACCTAAAATTTGATTTGTTGGGGTGTTCAAGGGCCTGTAGGGGTGAAACGGTGGTTGGTGTCCTGTGATAAGTGGGGATCTACTGCTTTGATTCAGTCGTAAATGTTGGCTGACGGAGAGTCAACTGTGGAGGTGATTGATCAAGCTTCTGGAATTTGGCTTTTGAAAGCCATCCATATCCTTTAATTGAATGTGTTTAATTTATTTGGTGAATTTATTTGTGACACTTGTTTGATAAGTAAATTATTCTTGTATACCGGCTGCTTGTATTTGAACCTCATTGAGCTTTTAGCTCACCCTATTTTCCTTTTGTTTTCCTTAGTGGGATTTGCCCGAGGCTCGTGGACGACATTAGTTTTGTATAAGTTTTGTCATTACTTTGTTAAGGAATGATGTAATCTTGTAAAACCCAACTATGGATAAGTTTAGCTTTGGCGTTGTATCCTTACTTCCCTGCTGACTTTAAGTTTGAATGGTAGTGTGAGTTTATGTATCTATGTTGGTTGACTTTGAATTGGGAGAATTTAGTTTTATCGTTTTGCATTGTTGGTTTATTTTAGCTATTGAGTCCTCAGAGTTAGGTGCAGTCCCACAACCCTTTGGTTTAGGGAAGGCGGCTACCGTCACAGCTTGGTAATCGTGAGTCTAGGTTCTAATTAACCCGGTAGAATATAAGTTATGATACAAGTTTGTGTAAGTTATGATTTAAGTTTGTATAAGCTTGATTTTAGGTCAACTAAGTTGAAGTTTATGTTTGTTTTGTAGGTCATGGAAGGAGATGTGGAGAGGATGGAAGTGAGCAGCTCTCGAAGTGCCTTCCATGGTCGACTATGAGATGAAGTTCTGGTCGGTCCGTTTTGAGTCCCTCTAATGCCGTGAGAAGCTGCCTTGTGGACGCTACAAACTACTCTTACCCCGATCATGTGGTTTTAGCAAAGGCTAGACGAGAGGCTGAGGTTAACTACGCGAAGCTTTAAGGACCGTGATGAGATGGAAAGGATGAGGGGCATCATGATCACACAAAGGAATAGGATTGAAGAGCTTCAGGAGACGGTTTTGGAAGAACGATAACGTCATCGATGCTATAGCGCCAACAAAATAACCTCGACTGATCAGCTTTACTAGGATCCCGAGGGATGAGGTGATCGTACGAGGCATTCTACATGAGTGTCAATCTTTGCTTGGCGCAGGTTTGGACGCCAACTGAGGACTGCAACGCCGTAATAACAACCCTAGGGATGTGACGCCCATCCGCTCTATTGGAAACTAGGGTGCCATGTTTACTAGCGATATATTTTGACCCTTGAAATGGGTAGTTAGGAAAAACCTAGTAACTTTTGTATATTTTGGTATGGTTTTCCTAACGTGCTTTTGTGATAAACTTACTACTATCCTTCTGGGATATCTTTTGTTGTAATCCATCTGGGTATGTAAAAGTAGTGAGTAAGACTTTGCAAAAGTAGCCACATTGTGGGTCAAGTCCAAAAACAAGCAATAATAAATACTTCAAAATACTCACCATTTAACTTAAATCATGAGCAAAGCATTTCACGTAGAACAATAATAAATCATATCTCATTTAACTTAAAACAAGAACAAATTTTTCGGAGAAACACATTTCACTTATGCACAACACACAGGCATTTCTATATGTATCAAAAGCAAGAGGGACATGTAACATAATTAACTCAAACGAAACAGTGCCACAAACATCGTTATTGAACTAATCTCTAAAGGTGGCTCCCGTCTCCAAGGACATACCACATAGCTCCGCTTAGATAAACACTTCAAGGATTGAGACGGATCTTTAGAGGTGGCTCCCATCTCTGAGAACGTAGTATGACAACCCCACCTCACCCTAAGCTGTACCAAAGGGGTTAGTGGGCTGTCTGCCCAACTCTCGTCGGGGCTCACTATAGTCCTCAATCAAATGAACATTATATATGGATTAAAAGTTATCCACAAGTATATTTAAGTACTTATACCAACCACAAGTCCTTAGAATTTAAATTACACCCAATTTGCATAAGACATAATCTCTAGGAATTTATCCTCAACCAATCAAACTAATGAGACCTTTGCAAATTGATTTCTTCAATAACTCCAATAAACTATACATAACTTTCATTCTTGCTTACAATCCCAAAAGACAAAATAAGAAATACAGTTAATCTCAAATACAAGTTCAACGCAAAAATTTACAAGATCAGTAATTCCATGTATAGACTAGTGCCATCATTGGCTTCTCTTACTCTCACATCTTGTAAGGAAGACAAACTATGGGGGGTAGGTGAGTTCAAAACTCATTGAGGTTCCATAAATTCAAGAAAATAAATAAAACATTGAAATAACATAGTTTATCAAAGTAGCACTTTTAACAAGTAATCGTTCAAAAGAAAATTATCAACACAAGAAATCTTTCAAGAATTTATTCATTTAACAATCAGCTAATCAAGTATAAGCAATAAAAGAATGTAGCAGCACATAGAAACAGTAAGTCAGTAGTTAGCAGTCTCCTTATACCTCCAGTGGTAATACTCGAGTAAACTAGCCAGGGTCCCGACCTAGTCCACTTCTGGCTCAGGGTAGCCGATAACAAGGGGCATGGGTCTAGATCATGCAAGGATCCAATTTAGCCGATGCGTCCAAAGCATTCACGGCTTACAACATACGCAGTTAATAGTCAACAGTAATACATGTAACAAATAAACTAACACTTAATCAACACGACAAGGCATTTAGTATAAATGCACAGATACATTCAGAACCATTTTATTTGTAAATACTAAGGAATTCTTTGAAATACCTTTGTTAGGACACGTTTAAGAGTAAAACACATTTGAGTAGAAATGTACATTTAAGCACAACTAGCAGCGAGGAACTTGCCCACATAATAGAAAGCCATTTCATTTACCAAAAGAAATAACAATCCATTTTGCACTAAACAAGTAAAACACGTTTGAAGGTTAGGTCCAAGGTTCATAATCTCGGGGTTTAGAGGGATCGATCGTTTTGCTATCCAACTTGAATTTTCGTCTAGATCCATTGTTGACAAATACACGCTCAACCGTTGGGAGGGTTCATATCAGTACTTTAACACATTGGCTGAACAAGGCCTTTCCCCCTTCGTTATCGGCCTATTCGAGCCAGAAGCGGACTCGGTCACGTAGGTTGGTAACTTAGGGCACTGTACGGTGTACTCGATTATTACCAATAGGTGTTATAAGCAGGAGTAGGACGTTGATTGACCGACAAGACGGACTGCAACTGCTCCCGGAGAACACTGTATCCTTTCAATACTTGAACTAAATATTTACTGAATTATTGTTTACTGCATGTTATTTATTAAATTAAGTGTTTATGGAACGATTGTTTAAGGACTTATTGCTTCTTGTATCCTCTTAAATGAAAACATTGTTAAATACTTTCAATGTGAAATTGTGACCATGTTCTCGACTTACACATTATTCTTTTAAAGACTCAAATGTTTTACAAAATGATATTTAATTCAAGTGTCCATGAATTTGATAAAACATGAATTTTCTTGTTTTCACTAGACATTCACTGAGCTTCTAACTCACTCCAAAATATTTTATTTTTCCCACAGGGCTCGAGACGAAGGAAAGCATGTGTTGTGATCTTTCTTAGCGTGATTGGCTGGATTATTTCTTGTACCATTTGTAATCATGGATTGTTGGACTTTTGGTGTATTTGGACTAGATGGAATTGTAAATTAGTGGAGTATCTGATGTAAATATTTGAGATTGACATTGTAATTGGCCTGAGAACTGTATCTATTAAAGTTCAAACTTTAATTTATTCGAGAATTGTAGTGAGTCTCGGCGAGAGTTGGGCAGACGGCCCGCCGATACCCTGGGGTTTGCCCTAGAGAGAAATGGGGTCGTCATAGTTGTAACAGAGGTTAGGTTTTAGATCTCTGTAGTGTATTCTAAGCTAAAAGTTTAGGATACTGGCCTGTGGAAAGTAGGACTGGAGTGTTTCTAGCGCTTAATGGATGGTGAGTATTGCTGATTGAGAGTTTCCTACATGAATTGATTTGATCGAGGGTTTGACACTACTGTGATCGAGGCATAAGAGTGACTCATAGTGTTTGATTGACTTTTGAGAATTGTCTTAACTCCGATTAGTATGGATTGGAAAGTCTAGGGCAGCAACCTTGAGGGGAAGAGAATGTACCGCTTCGAAAGTTAAAAGTGATTTTGAAATGTATTTCAAAGCTTTTACTTTGAATGAAATTTATTTCTTAGTAATTGGAAAATAATTTATATATGTATATAATTTCATATCTTCTTGCTTCCGTTCAATCATTTTATGAACATTTGCAAGGGTTCAATTGATCTAGTCAAGTTTATTTGAGTATGTAAACCATATTTGGATGTAAAAGAAGGGTTTATTGGCATAGTTTCAAAGATATTTTAGAGGCAAATAATGAAAGCTTGACATTTGTTACCAAACTAATAGTTAAAGTTTTGATCAAATAACACAAATAGCCAAGCTTTCAAGCCTTCCATCATCTTTCATTTTTCTTGTACGAAATTATGAGAGGAAAAGGGAAAAGAAATGACACTTGCTTGGCTTCATTTTCTTGTCCAAAACTTGAGAGGAAAAAAAATTGATGATTGAAAATTGATTTTCCTCCATGAAGTTACAAATCTCCCTTGGAAGGAAACCCTTAATGGAGAATCCTTGGTTTCATTTTCGTAGGATGCTAGACTGTGGGATTAGATTGTGTTAATCCTAGGGTGACTTTATTATTTGATGATTGGCTGAGAATTAGAGTTATTAAGTATTTGAGAGTTTAATAGATTAAGACAGAAATGTAAGAGATAGCTATTATTTATGTTTACGTGTTAATGAGACTTAAATTCGATTAAGTTCTAAGTGAATTGAGGAGAATGCAATGGCAAATGATGAGGATATGGGAGGGGATGCCGCTATGGCCGAGGGAGATCCCTAGTATTTGGAGTCGACCCATCGAAGAGTGCTTTCACAGAGACTTCCGCTTCTGAAGCTTGATAGACTAGCTGAGCATGAAGTTAGGATTGTGTGTAGCCTTTCGTGAGAAAAGCCATTCGAGTGGTTCTCAATCCCTATAATTGCATATCTACTAACTTTTCAAGTACTGTACTTTTGTTTAGATGTACTTGTGAACTTGATATGATCTTTGTGTGTCTTTTGTTAAAAGCATGCTCATCTGATATACTCCTGGCACTTCTATTATTATGAATTGTGTATATAAAGTACTTTGGTTCTCTTTAAAATTTGGTTTACTAATGGTTTAGCTTATTCTATATTCTTGTACTTATTTCTTTTAATTTGAGGCCTTCATAAGATTCTTGGACGAAGTTAGTAACCCCTCCCTAGTTAGGATTTTGATTATTGGTGATTTGATTTAAGATTAGATCCTTGCCTAAAATGTGTAGGACGCTAGCAATACTGACTGGAGTACTCGTTGAAATTGAGTGAGGTAATAATATGGCAAATTGGGAAGCAGAGCGTAAAGAGCTAGAGGTTCTTAAAAAGGAGGTGGAATTCCAGAGAAAGTTAGTCGAATATTGGGAAGAACGATGGAAACAAGAATATGCAGAGAAAATCGAGTTTCTAAACAAGTATGTGGAGGTGAAAACGAAATATGAAGGGGTATTAGAAAATTTGCATAATGAGCTTGGAAAAACCCAAAGAATTGAAAGTGCAAAGACCCAAATGAGGGCTTTCAATGCAAGAAAAAGGAATGTTCCTAGTAGTAGCCGTGAACCAGTGGATGTAGATGCTCCACCTCCCAAGTTTAGTAAAGAAATAAGTGAAGCGAACACCCTTGGAGCGCCAAGAGAAACTATGACTAGAGGGATATTCTCTAGCAGGTCACCAAGTGAAAAGGCACAATCAAGGAGTGTTCCGCAAGAAAGCCAAGCATTAATTCCTGGTGTGCGTTGCAATTTTTATGGGAAGCTAAATCATACGGAGGATAGGTGTTGGAGGAAAGCAGGGAAATGTTTCAAATGTGGAGGTAGTAAGCATTGGATGGCTACGTGCCCAAAGCTCAAGAGAGAAGTGGAGTCCCACGTAAAGACAGCTAAACTAAGGGCTTAGATTGTGCTAAGTTCTGTTGTAATAATTAAAGTTTGTGACTTGTGGTGATGTAATGAGGTTAATTATATTTTTTGGTTTATGATTGTAACTTTTGGAAGCTATGTGTAAGGAACACTTAATGTAGTAATGTGTATCTGTTGTAAGACTGTTGAAATTGGTATTTGATGTTCCAATTGGTGGTATCAAATGTTGATTTTGTTTGAAGTCAAGGACTGCGATTTCATAGTTGGATGTATATAAGAGGTTCGTTTATACTATTTTTTTTGCTGATAAGTGATTAGAATATTCGAGAAGTAGTTTGAGAGATGCTTAGTGGATGGAAGGAAAATTTGATCTCTAGAGTGATTATGACAAATATTACATTAATGAATAATAGTAAAACTTTCCATGTATGATTGAGGTGGAGATATTATTTATATGGGATAACATTTGAGGTTTATACAGACCAGAAGAATCTTGAATAGTTGTTTTCTTAAAACAAATTAAGTTTAAAATAGAGATGTTGGGTAAAGTTTCTCAAAGATAGTATGGAAAACTTTGAGGAAGTACTAATTGTAGGTTAAAATCCACGGAAGGTAAATTCTGGCAGGAACATAATTGGAATAAAGTGATCTTTTGGGAAAAATACACATCTGAAGAGCTTAAGTAATGACTTCCTTATAAGAGTTGAGTTCAAACCATTGTTGATGAACTGAGTATTATCATGGGAAATGGAAAGAAATTGAGGTAAATGAGATGTTATCATATAAAGAGCATCATGTGCAGATTCTTGATAAGAATGTAAAGGACTTGAGAAAACAAGTAAGTTTCTCTGTTTAAAGTTTTATGGAAAAATCATAGGATCAAGGAAGCAACTTGAGGAGTTAAAGAGGAGATCCGAAAGAAATATTCAAAATGGTGTTTAAACCAAAATATGAATTTCGAGGACAAAATTCTTTTAAGGGGGGAAGGATGTGAGGGCCTCAAAATTCTATGTTTATTTAAAAATGAATAATAATA
Source organism: Gardenia jasminoides (assembly GCA_013103745.1). Lineage (NCBI taxonomy): Eukaryota > Viridiplantae > Streptophyta > Magnoliopsida > Gentianales > Rubiaceae > Gardenia > Gardenia jasminoides. The sequence continues at coordinate 22,929,561 of CM023095.1, forward strand.
TTTATATTATGTTAATTCATTAAAATATTAGTGAATTTATACTTCAAGTTATTATTTTCCAATTTAGAGAATTTTTTGAGAATTATTTGCCGGTATTTGGTTTCGACCAGTTTAAGTATTGATTTCTGTTCCGAAATGTGAATAGTAAATTTAAAGTGAAACCGAGCATATGTAGAGATATTATAGAGATATATTTAAGGTTGGACAGTGTCGGAATGACATAAATCAGTAAAAGTTAGAGTGTGGCTCGTCGACGCGACAAAAAGTGGTCGTTTGACCACTTTTCCCTAAATCATGGAAGACTACACTTTTTGTCTCTTAAAAGACTTGTTTCTTGCTTCCTTGCTCCTTCATTTTTCAGCCACACTTGAGGGTAGAGAGAGAGAGTGCAGCCGAGAGTAGAGAGAGAAAAGAGAGAGAGTTCCAGGTCTTGATTCTTCATCCTCTTCTTCCTTCAATTTCTTAAAACTTCAAGACACCATTGGAGTGCCTTAATCTTGTTCCTTCTTCCTCTTTTAGCTGCCGCGAGAGAGGGAGAGAGCGATCCGTGAGAGTGAGAGAGCAAAGGAGAGGGATGAAAGCTTTCTTTTGCTTGACAATTTCGTGTTCTTAAACTTGGAGGAAGAAATCAACTTCAAGCAAGCGAATCTTTGGAAAAACTTGAAGAATCTCGAGGTGTTAAAACTTGGAACTTCATCCGTGGGTGGAACAACCTTAGATCCTCCTTGAACTTGCTAGATCTAAATAGATCTTGAGGTATTACACTTAAAACTCTATATTTTTAACCTTATTAGAGTTAGATCTGTCAAATCTATGGTTTATTTGCTAGAAATGCTTATGTTTGGAGCATTTAAGTTGGGCTCTTTAATTCCCAATTTAGGTAGCTGACTTGAGGTGACTTTTAGGTAGTGGAATTGAGGACCTGAATGTGGTTGTGTTTGTTGTTTATGAAATGAGATTATTTTGTGGTTAGAATGTAGGAATGTTGTTGGAAATTTTGAAGAAAAGTATGAAGGCTGGCTGAAACTCGCTTGGAATGTTTTGATACTTGATTTCAAAATTTTACGATGTTGCTTGGCGAGATTTTGCCTAAATAAATATGTATTATGTTCATTTATGAGTATATACTTGAAGGGAGTTGAAATCTTAAAAATTAATGGTGAAAAGTTAAGTTGTTCACTAACTTTTGGATAAAAGTGTCACTTGGACAGATTTGAGGGTTTAGAAATGTTTTATCTATTTCTATGAATTTTGTACATTAAGATTTGATGTATAGTGTTCTAAAATGTGTTAAAAACCGTGGCTAAAGCTTTAGTGTTGGGTTCAAACTCAAATGGGCAATTTTCGAGGCGAAATGCCTCACTTTATTTCCTTGTTCTAAAAAGTTAGAAGTCGTGAGAATGGAGTACATCGATAGAGTATTTTAGTCAATTGGTGTATCAATTTGAAAAAGGGAATCTTTTAAGAGATTTTCGGCTCAAATGACTACTTTTCGTTCGAGCAAAGTTAGAAGAATTTTGTGAAAAATTTTGATAAAACAAATGAATAAGTTATTTGAGTTTAGTTTCGCTATTTGTGGGGCGAAACTTATTCTTCTTTTACTTGATTATAGGAAGTGGGGAAAGAGTTTGAACTAGATCCTAATTTGGATTGTCAGCTGTGATTAATTGATGAGTGTTCCAACCCCTTTTTAAATGAAAAGTCTTTCTATTGTTTGCAAATGAATGATTTGTTGAAATGATTTGCTAGTATTTATAAGAAATTGATTTACCACCATTTCTAAGTAAAATGCTTTTACAAGTGAAATAATTTATGAAGAGTTTGTGAGTGTTCCTTGCATGTTGTGTGAATTTCATGCTTATGTGATTAATACTTAGTGTTACTTGTTCTCATGAGCGTTAAATATTTGTTCTTAGGCGAGTGTGTACTTTATCACACTCGACCTAACTCACTTTATACTATTCAACTGTTTATTATTCCACTGTTTGTGTATTATTTGTGCATGACCGTAGGCCATGCGTACTTTAACACATTGGCTGAACAAGATCTTTTCCCTTTCGTTATCAGCCTATTCGAGTCAGAAGCGGACTCGGTCGAGTAGGTTAATAACTTAGAGCACTGTACGGTGTACTCAAGTATTACCACTAGGTGTTATAAGGAGGAGTAGGGGGTTGATTGACCAACAAGATGGACTGCAACTGCTTCCGGAGGACACTGTATCCTTTCAATACTTGAACTAAATGTTTATTGAATTATTGTTTACTGCATGTTATTTGTTAAATTAAGTGTTTATGGAACGATTGTTTAAGGGCTTACTGTTTCTTGTATCCTCTTAAATGAAAAGATTGTTAAATACTTTCAATGTGAATTTGTGACCATGTTCTCGACTTACACATTATTCTTTTAAAGACTCAAATGTTTTACAAAATGATATTTAATTCAAGTGTCCATGAATTTGATAAAACATGAATTTTCTTGTTTTCACTAGACATTCACTGAGTTTCTAACTTACCCCAAAATATTTTATTTTTTCCGCAGGGCTCAAGACGAAGGAAAGCATGTGTTGTGATCTTTCTTAGTGTGATTGGCTGGATTATTTCTTGTACCATTTGTAATCATGGATTGTTAGACTTTTGGTGTATTTGGACTAGATGGAAATGTAAATTGGTGGAATGTAAATTAGTGGAGTATCTGATGTAAATATTTGAGATTGACATTGTAATTGGTTTGAGACCGTATCTATTGAAGTTCAAACTTTAATTTATTTGAGGATTGTAGTGAGTTCCGGCGAGAGTTGGGCAGGCGATACCCTGGGGTTCGCCCTAGGGAGAAGTGGGGTCATCACATGGCGGACCGCCTGCCTAACTCTTATCGGGACTCACTACAGTTCTCAATCAACTTACAGTCTTCAATTCAAAACAAGAATTACTTTAAGGATCTCAAGTATGACATTAAAGTCCTCAATCAGATTACAGATCTCAAATAATTACAATTCATGCTTTCCAAAATAATAATTACATTTCCAATTAGTCCAAATATCCCAAGAGTACAACAATCCAAACTTTCAAATAGTACTAGAGATAATCCTGTCAGTCACATTAAGAAAGATCATTACCCATGCTTTCTTTCATCTCGAGCCCTGGGAAGGGAAAATAAAATATTTTCAGGTAAGTTAGAATTCAGTGAGATTCTAAGCTACAAATGTAGCATATAGAAAATAATATTTTCATTTAATAAAACTTTGCAATTAAACAATCACTCAATCATTTCATTCCAAGAGCTAGTAGTGAATAAGATTTGCAAAAGTATCCACATTGTGGGTCAAGTATAAAAACAAGCAATAATAAACACTTTTCCAAAATACTCATATTTAACTTAAATCATGAGCAAAGCATTTCACGTAGAATGATAATAAATTATATCTCATTAACTTAAGACAAGAGTAAATCTTTTCGGAGAAACTCATTTTACTTATGCACAACTCATAGGCATTTCTATATGTATCAAAAGCAAGAGAGAAATGTAACATAATTTACTCAAACGAAATAGTGCCACAAACATCATTACTGAACAGATGTCTAGAGATAGCTCCCCTCTCCAAGGACGTAGCACATAGCTCCGCTCAGATAAACACTTCAAGGAGTGAGACGGATCTCTAGAGATGGCTCTCATCTCCAAGGACGTAGTACATAACTCCGATGAGGTAAATATTTCAAGGAGTGAGACAGATCTCTAGAGGTGACTCCCGTCTCCAAGGACGTAGCACATAACTCCGCTCAAGTAAACACTTCAAGGAGTGAGTCAGATCTCTAGACGTGGCTCCCGTCTCCAAAGACATAGTACATAGCTCCGCTCAGGTAAACACTTCAAGGAGTGAGTTGGATCTCCAGAGGTGGCTCCTGTCTCCAAGAACGTAGCATATAGCTCCACTTAGGTAAACATTTCAATTGTTGAGATGGATCTCTAGAGGTGGCTCCCATCCCACATGGACGTAGCACATAACTTCGCTCTAACAAGCATTTCAAGCGCTAAGATGGATCTCTAGAGTTGGCTCCCGTCCTATATGGATGTAGCACATAGCTCCATTCAGGTAAACATTTCAATTGTTGAGACGGATCTCTAGAGGTGGTCAATGGCTCCGCTCTAACAAGCATTTCAAGCTCTAAGATGGATCTCTAATGGTGACTCCCGTCCCATATGGACGTAGCACATAACTCCGCTCAGGCCACCAAACTCAAGGAAAATGCAAGTAAATCATTTCATAGATTATTGGCAACAGTAAAAACATTTCATATGGAAAACAAGTTGGAATGCTCACAAATTAGTCATGAATCATTTCACTTGTAAAAGCAATTTTTCTCGGAATAACAGTAAATCATTTCCTTATGAATACTAGCAAATCATTGCAACAAATCATTCCTTTCTAAACAATAGCAAGATTTTTCATTTGAAAAAGGAGTTGAAACACACACAAAAGTGCAATCAAGCAGGCAAGTCCTTCACCCGTCCATCTCAGAATTCCCCTAGTAATCCTCTTGAGCACCTGATGCAATTACAACCAATGATCACTTATAGCAAATCATCTCTAGGGAATTTCCTCCCTTAAACCATCGCTAATGTATATACTAGGTTACTTATCAAACGAGGAGGGAAAACTACTCACTTGATCAACTAATACGGCACTTAAGAGGGGTTCAAGGTTATTTCACTTAACAACCAAGAATAAGGAGAATTCTAGATTAAGATATGGATGAAAGCCACAAGAATTCTAGCAAGCTATACAAAGAGAGAAAATGGCCTTCAAGCCCTCAAATTCATAGTTTTTGGTCAAAGAACGTTGAAATCGATTACTAGTGAAAAGAAATGATCAAAACCTTTGGAAACCACCATTCGAATTGAGAAGTTCAAGCCATAAGAAACCTTGTTTTCATTCATGAATTTAAACGCAAAATGGATCAATATTCCCAAAGTGAAGTTGGAAGTTCCAAAGATGCACTTTTACTTCAAAATCAGAAAATTTCCATCTTGCGTGATATTATTTAAAAAATCATATCTTGAGTTTTGTAAGTCCAAAAATCATGAACTTTATACTGATGGAAAATAGACTCTAATTACTAAAATTGTCCAGAAGATACTTTTGTAAGATTAATTCTATAAGTAGATCAAATTTTGACTTCAATCTGTAGTTTTGACAATCATCGAAACACAACAGAGTTGTAAATCAGTCAAATTTAAGGATTTATTGGGAATTGTAGAAAATGAATTAAACTCTAAAATTTATAGAGTTTAAAGAACTCTGAGTCTAGTTTTCAACGCAATAGACGGAGCTCAAATATATTTTTTCTATATTGAGTTATGCTCATTTTTCCGAGACTGCGCAGGCAACCCTTCAAAAATTTTCAGAACGTGGCAAGTTGGAGAAGATGGTTTCTTTCCCTCAAAAACTCATAGTTTTGATTAAAATCCAACATACTCTCATAGTACAAAGTTGTTTGAGCAAAATCAAGCCAAGAAATATCAAGAAATTTGAAAAGTAAAGATGGAAATTCCAGTTTTCATTCGATTAGCAAGCAGTCCATTTTCTCAAGTTTCTCATCAAATTTTCTCCAAGATTCAACCATAAAATAAAAAAAAATCTTACTGAAATCCATATGGGCTTCATCAATCATTAGCCTATGGTATAAATATCCAATTTCCAACAAGATTCAACCAAAGATTCAAACTTATCTAAGCATAATGGTCACCAGAACATCTAGTGACCCAATTTTCGAGTAACTAACAAATCTACTGTAGATCGAGCTTAAATCATGTATATCTATCACTTTCATGGTTGGAAATTAAAGGATCAAGGTTGATTTTGAATCTTACCTCAAGATCTAACAAGATCTTGCGAGATTCACACCAAAATTTCCCTTCCAAACTTTCCTCTTTCGAGTTTCCTCAAGAATGTTGAAGATCTTCTTGTCTACTTGATGATTTCTTCCAAAAGTCTTCAAGAATCAAAGATGACTACTCTTTCTCTCTCTCTCTTTGCCTCTCATTGTCTCTTTCTCCCTCTCGATTCTCACTCTCTCTCGGCTCACCAACAAGAAAAGAGGAGAAAGTTGTGGTTTTGTGGTGATTTTCTCAAGGATTTTCTTCAAGAAGGAAGATGAAGGATTTTTGTGGAGCTTCTCTCTCTTCTCTAGTTTCTCTCTCTAAAGGAAGAAGAAGAAGAAAAAAAATGAGGTCTTCAAACTTGCCTTTGCCTTATTTAAGGGTTAGCCAATAGCTACGCTACGTGTCGCACTCCTATTGGCTCGTAATCTAAAGAAATCTTATCTTATCCACAATTTTATCTCTTTTTGCACTAAAACTCCCTCTAGTCTCTTTAAAGTTCATCCCACACATCATTATTTATCTCTTACTAGATTTTCTTCATCCAACATTATCCTATCATAATTCTATTTCTTTAAAGTCTCCACATATACTAGTTTTCATCATAACTAGGATCCACATGACATCTTAAAAATTAACACTTAACACTAATTGATAGAAAATCGAGCACATATTTCAAAGAAAACTTACTATTAAATTCATCGAGACTAAAGAAAATCATTTTTTTTCAAACTTTAAATCAATAAATAAGTCAATGCAAATAAGGTACACAAATCATTCATCGGGAAATCAATATAATCCAAAGTGAAAAAAAATTTAAAAAAATTTCACAAATTTTCGGGTCCTCACAGAAATTACCATCATAAGTAAAGAGTATGATAGACTTTTCTTTGCCATTTTATTCCATACATCATTTGAAATCTTTAATCTTGATATTAAATAATATTTTCACATTTTATACTCTACACCCTTAAAATTATCTTGTGGGGAGATATGGCAGCTAAGGAATGGCAATTTCTACAAGAAGTTGCATCTTAGAAACCAATAATTGCAGCCATGCAGTGTCAATTGTCTGAATACCAAGGTAAAAATAATAATATGCACAATTTAAACCATCTCATATTATAATTACAACTTCACGTATCTACATGTTTTGAGAGAGTTTCAATTATCAACAATATTCATGCCAACTATACAAGTTAATCCAAATTGCAAAGAGGCACTGAAGCTTCAAAAGTAGTAAGAATAGAAATTTTGTAGTCATATTTTGATGATCTTCTTTTTTTATTAATTATGTTAACTATCGAATGCATTCAATTGCTACAACCAAAACTCCTACAGGACAACATCAAAGAAAAGCAAGAATATGGAAGCAACAAATTTGAAGAACAAGAGGAATTTGGCCACTGAACTCAACAATGTCATCCATCACCACCATTCATTGAAAAAGGTAAATCTATCTTCTCATGAATTTTTATTTAAGAAAATTACGCATAATAAATACCAAGCATAATTAATAGAACCGCTAACAAATTGCTTCTCTCATCAGCATGCTTTCTACACTTTCAACGTAATAGTCAATGACATAGAGAATAAAGCAGAACCATACTACAATGCTTGCGAAGGATGCTTGATGAAAATTATCAATTTTGAAGAAAATGCAAAATGCCCCAAAATGTAGATATCCAACAATGGATTTCACACTAAGGTAAGTCAATTTAATTATGTTAAGTCAACTGAAATAGAGACAATTTAATATCATTTTAAAAATAGATATAACATAAGGATGGAGCTCCTTGAAGGCCAAGATAGAGCAACAATAATAGTATTTGAGGATTTGGAAACTAATTTTATTAGATACCCAATTAGGAATATATAAACAATACTACATATGTCAAGGTAAGTTCCTCTAAAAGTATTATTCATATAAATACTGTTACTCTTATTAGTTATATGCATTTACCACAATCTATCTAATAAAAAAAATTAAAAATATAACAAGACAAGGAGCAATCAAAGTTCTATAGCAAAATGGTTGGCGCAAAGAACAAGGAGTTCAAATCTTAATCAAGCTGAGTAGGCTAAGTCAGGACTCCAATGGAAATCTATCAATGGTTGCAATTGCATTCGAGCAACTACCAAACACAGTAAAACAAGAAAATGCCACCCAAGCTACAAACTCAAAAGCCCAAGAAACAAGGAAAAAGGATGCATACAAACATCAGGTTCCAAAAAACACAACAAATGATGACAATTCAAAGGTCATTCAGAATGAAGAAAGCAAAATAATAGTAGAAGAGGAGTTCAAAGAAGTAGAGGCCACTTCAACTATTGCATCTCAACAACATGTTCTGCAAAGCAGCAGAAAAAAAAAGGACAAAAAAAATAAAAAGGTGATTAAAATTGAAGACGACATTCCAATACAATACTTCAAAGCCGAAAAAGGAAGAGCAACACTTAATGCATCCAAGCTGAAAACTCAATTGAAAAAGAAGATAAAAGTTGAGAAAGATCAAAGTACTAATTATTACTCTTCCATGTTTATTATATCTTCTCTCTATCCACCTTACACTCAATAAGATTTATTTATTTTTTGATAGTTTTACAATCGAAGTAAGATGCATTTTAACATCCTTACATTCTCTCAGAATCAGCTTTGAGAGACCTAATAATTTGAACAAACTAAATATCATCTAACCATGTGCAATGCATGTACAGTATCATTAGAGTGTGTGTGTGTGTGTGTGTATATGCATGCATGTGTGTGCATGTAAGTGCGTATGTAATTATGATAGTATATATGTGTGTATGTGTGTCATGCATGCATGTATGTGCATGTGTGTGTGTATGTACGTATGTATGCATTATATTAGTATATATGTGTATGCGTGTGTCTATATATATATATATATATATATATATATATATGCGTGCGTGTGCGTGTGTGTCTATATATATATATATAGGCACGTGCGCGCACACACATAAAATGTTTAGTTCCGGTTTTAGGAAGCTATTAAGTTGGCTATTCCAAATTTTTTCAAGTGGATCATATATTTTTTCACCACGTGACATATTAAGTTATAAGAAAATTTGTGTTTTTTTTTTTGTAGATTTTGCTCCTTTGTTTTCTTTCTTTGTTGAGAATCAATTACAATTTTTTTTATGGTTTCTTATTTGTAGGCAATTTCAACAAATGTATTAATGACCTACCTTATATATATTTGTATTAATTGTACCTTATTTTTTTATTAATCAACTTATATTTTCCCTTTTCTAATCAACTACAATCTTGTTCTCTATTTCTATTATTGGTGTGATCATTTATTTTTATTACTAAAATTTGGACAAAATATGTCATGTTAATGCTCGCATAGATAGTTTTTCCCTTCACTTTATGTTTAGAAGATTCATATACACAGACATCTACACATACATACATACATACATACATATATATATACACACATACACACAGACACACATGCACACACACAGACATATATATACATACATACATATATACATACGTAAACACACACACACACACACACATGTATACATATACATACATATACACACACACGTGTACATATATATATATACATACATACATATACATAAACATATACATATACATATACATATATATATATATATATATATGTATATATATGTGATAGCCCCACTTCTCCCTAAAGCGAACCCTAGGTATCAGGGTCACCGCCTAACTCTCACGGGACTCACTACTGATCCTCAATTAATTACAAATTAAAACTCCAATAAATAATAATTCCAATTCTAAACTCAAAAGTACAAAATGCTAAAAGCCACAAGTCGTCCCAGTAAATACAACCCAAGTTCTCCAAAATATAACTTACGACTCAACCAAAATTACAATTGTACAAGAAATACTCCAAAATTAATAATAAGGCCACTACACATGCTTCCGATCACCTCGATTCCTATGGAGGGGAAATAAATATTTTTGGGGTGAGCTAAATCTCAGTGAGGTTCCGAGAAAACAAGTATTTTAGAATTTAACTATTTATCATAGCACGAAAACATTAGAATATTCAAATCTTTGAAATCACGTGAGAAAGTACTTTTTACTAGAAATTTGTAAGACGAAAACAATTAATGAAATAATTCAATTCATCACACGGGCACTTTGACAAATAATCAAGCACACTCACAATACACTTTTCAACTAGGAGAGAACAATACTGGCCGCTTTCGACTGAGATCGGTGTTCACGAGGAGACTTACTCGGATTGCTGAACTAGGTGAAGCTGCTTTAAAGAACATTAAAGCAGTTATAAAGGATACAGTGCTCACTTGGAGCTATTTCGGTCCACTTCACCTTATAACGCTGAGCAATCCCCGAGTTCATCCGCCATCGCCTTATCCATCCGGTGGTAATACCAGTATACCGAATCGGTTCGTGGTTCCAACCTACCCGACCGAGTCCTTCGGCTCGAATAGGTTAGCAACCAAGGGTAGGGCAGGATTCGCCAAAGGCATACAACATCGCAAATAATGATCGTCAAGACCAAGGAGTTTTGTTTTAAGATAAAGCTTTCCAACCTATGCGGCCACACTAATGGCGTACTCAAGTAGGCTTTTGACCCACCGATCGCTCAAGAAGGTGGTCTTAGATAGGCTTTCTAGCAAAGGTCTTGAGACCAGGTTCGATCGATGCGATAAAGTACACATCGACCTACAAGTAGTAAACGATGCCATAAAATACACATCGGACTACAAGGGGTAAAATGCTCCTTGGTACACCACTAGCAAACAATCAAGTTATCAACAAAACAAACAAGGAAACAAGTAATTATGTCAACTAATAAATAACAACCCTTAAACAAATAACACTTAACACTTGAGCATTTAATTAATATTCACGGACACTCCAAAAGCAACATGTAAAGTCAAGTAGCATTCACTTCAACAATAAATTATTCTACTTGCACACATTAATTTGAAACACAAGTCCTTTGGAATCAATTTCTTTTGAAACCATGAGTAAATTAGGTCATTGACCAATATGTGTGGAAACGTGGTTGAAATAAATTTTAAAATAGAAACATAGTAGTAGCGAAATATTTACAAATAAGTTAACATCTAGTTTGAACACTCGAAATACTAGAAAAATATTTCATTTAGAAAAATAGTAACGAATATTTCATATGAAAACCGTGAAAAGTTAGTCTAAAATCAAGTAGAACAAGTTTGACAAGCAAGTGGAATAAGTTCGAAAATAAGTTGGAAAGCAAGTGTGAAAACAATTTTGGAAATAAGATCGAACAATCATCTAGATATTAACAACTTAACGAACCAAGTTATTTCTGATAAGTCAATATTTTGCATGTTTTTAGTAAGATTAATTACGTAGTTTTTGTGTGTTTTTGGTATTTTTGTAGCTAATGAACTAGGGTTTCTAGTTAATTTTGCATTTAATGGCTTCAATGATGAAAAATGCATTTACGTGGATTAATGTGATGAAATCTTCATATTTTTTGTAGGATTGCTTGTTCATGATCAAATGAGATGAAAATGTGGATAATTGCCAAGAAGCTTGGAAGAAAATTGGAAAATGAAAATTGCAATTCAATCGACAAGGAATCAAAGAATAAAAGTCGAGACAATTAAAGCACCAATTTCCGACAACAAGCTCGGAAATTGCAAGTTTCAAGTGGAATCATGAGGCAAAGCGAACCAACAAGTAGAAGAAATGATTAGCTCGCGAATCCCTCTCACCGGAAGCAGGGTAGCTGATCCGCGATGCGATCCATGAGCCTCACCTGTGGATCTACCTCATGGATCCTCGAAAATGACAGCAAGTTGCACCGAATTCAGTTTTTCAGCTCACTTCCGACTCAATTTTGGAAGAAATTCAATGAAGGCTGCGTGAAGAATTGTGTGAGATTGAAGAAACAACTCATTACTAATTCAAAACACAATTTGTTTCAACATTACAACTCATTTGGGATGAAGATTCAAAGGATTCAAATGCATGAAGACAAAGAAATTGAAGAAGCCATTTTCCTTGACTTTTGAAGGCCAATTTGTCTTGTATTCACATGACATAATTTTGGATGCATATGGTTGCAATCTTCTATAAATAGGGCCTCTTGTATACCATTCCATATCATTAGAATACCATAGAATTCCATAAAATTCAAAAGACTAGAGAATAGCTCTAGTTCATTAGATTAGTTCTAGTTCTTAGTTTGTAGTTTCTAAAAGAGGTAAAAGTGAAAGTTGTGAGGAATCTTGCACTTTGCATTTGGGAGATCAACTTGTGAAGAAATTTATGGATTCAACTTCAAGAAATTGAATAAGATTCCTTCTTCCTTACTTATCTCTTGTGCTTAATTTCATGGCTTGTGCAAGTTTGTTCTATGCTTAAATGTTCTTAATATGATGTCTAGCTAAGCCTCTTTAATCCTAGAGTTAGGATGAACTTGTCTTAGTGGTGATCATGAAGTAATTAAGTGATTTATGTCCTCCATGATTTTGTTAGTTTAAGACTTGTATTTATGCGTTATGGTTGATTAGCTACCAACTATAATTGATTTGATGTTGATGAGTAATGAAAACTTGCCTTCAACAAGATCTAAGTTCTTAAGCATTAACTTATATTCTCACAAAGTAGTGAATATAGTTGGTTGGTTTTGGTTTTATACTATAACTTCATTGAGCTTATTTAACTTGTTTCTCTCTTTTCTCTATGAAAATAGGTCAAGGAAGATTCAAGAAGTTAAGGAATTGGCACAAGCAATTCAGGTGACTAGTTCATCTTAAGCGAGAACTTGCACTACACATGACCATTACGGAAGTTGTGGCATACAAAGGAAGTTATACCTTAGCGAATCATTGGAGAAAGGACATAATAAACTTGACTAATTTCTAATCTAAACATAACAAGGGATTCCGAAGCTCTAGGACTCCTCCAATTTGATCTTAAAACTCTCTAACCTAATTCTCTAATTCCTTTACTTGCTTTCTTATTTATTGTCTTCCACCAATTGGATGTCTATGACACCTAACGGTTGGATTTAATTGCTTTATCCCTCTTCCTTAGGTCGGTTTACCGCCTTCTCCCTTTATCTAGCTCTCTTTACTTTATTCCTTCATATAATTGTCTATCTAGATAATAAAGCAAGTGATTAATTTTTAGTGTTTGCAAAACCACAGTTCCTCGTGGGATCGACACCTATATTTCCCTATACTCAATAAACGATCCATTATACTTGCGGTGATATAGGGTTTAAAGGTTTTAAAATTTGAGGAGTAAAGAAAAAATCCTACAAGTTTTTTGGCGCCGTTGGGAACTAACGGTTTTCCTAGACTAGTTTCTCAAACTAGGCCTAGGTGCAACATTAAAATTAAAACAAGCTTTATTAGTCTAGATTTTATTTTTGTAGTATTTTTCCCTTGTTTCTTTTAGGTACACCAATCTCTTCATCCAAGAGATCAAGGCGGAGAAGAGGAAGAAAGCGTGTCCAACAACAAGAAGAAAATATTGTGGTGGAAAGTGAAGGTGAACAATCCATAGCAATGGAGGAATCAAGGCCAAGAGCATTAAGAGACTATGCCTTGCCGGATGAATCCGGTGCTCAAACTAGTGTAGCAAGGCCGACTATTAATGCTAATAACTTTGAAATTTCACGGCACTCATTCAAATGATCCAAAGAAGCCAATTTGGAGGAAAGCAACCGAGGACCCCAACACTCATCTAGCTAACTTCACGGTTTATGTGGTGCTGTTAAGTACAATGGAGTAAGTGATGATGCCATTAAATTAAGGTTGTTTCCTTTTCACTTTGTGATAAGGCAAAGGTATGGCTTAACTCTCATCCACCCAATACTTTTACTTCATGGGTGATTTGGTAAAAGCATTTTGAATAAGTATTTTCCTCCTGCCAAAACTAATAAGCTTTATGGATATTACAGGTTTTCACCAACAAGATGGTGAATCATTGTATGAAGCTTGGGAGAGGTTCAAAGATTTCAAAGAAGATGCCCTCACCATGGTCTTCCGGAATGGTTGGTCATACAAACGCGTTCTATCAAGGTCTTTCTATACCAACCAAAACATCATAGATGCCGCGGCCGGTGGATCGTTAATGGCGAAATCTACCGAAGAAGCTCAAGGTTTAATTGAAGAAATGGCTTCCAACAATTACCAATGGGCTAATGAAAGAGGTAACCAAAGAAGATCGGCGGTATGTATGAACTCGACACTATTAACATGTTATGTGCTCAAATGCAAAATCTTACTAACATGTTTAATAAACAAGGAGGAAATGGTTTAAATTCTTGTGTAAGTAATGCTTATTGTTCAAGTTGTGGTGGTAATCATGACACTTGCATGTGTAAGAATGTTGAGCAAGTTAACTTTGCCAACAATTTCAACCGACCACCTCAAAACAATCCTTATTCAAGTACTTATAATCCCGGATGGAAGAATCATCCTAACTTTGGATGGAGGATCAACCTCAGAACCAAAGGTCTTCTAATCCACCCAGTTTCCTCTAAACCATTTGAACCTCAACCCACTTGGGAAAAAGCTCTAGAAAAGCATGCTCAAAGTACAAATGAAAGGTTTGAACACATGGATAAGAAAATTGACCATATGCATAGAAGTCTAGAATTTCAAATAGGTCAATTATCTAATGCCTTTAATGGAAGAAAACCGGGAGCTTCCAAGTAAAGCGAGGTTAATCCAAGAGAACACGTTAATGCAATCACTCTTAGGGTGGTAGAACATTAGAGGATAATAACCTTGGTAAAAGTGGTGAAATTCAAGAAAATGAGGAAAATAAGGAAAAGAAGGCGTAGATAATCATGTTGATATTGATATTCCTTCTTCTCATATTCCTATTAAGAATGCTTCTAACTCTATTCCTTTTCCTGATAGGTTGAAGAAGAACAATAAGGAGAAGGAATTTGAAAAAATTGCTCAAATGTTTAAGCAAATTAGAATTAACATTCCTTTTATTGATGCTATTTCACAAATCCCCTCTTATGCTAAATTTTTGAAGGATATCATGTCCAAAAAGAGGAAGATTGAAGATTATGAGACCATAGCATTGGCGGAGGAATGTTCGGCAAAAATTTAAAATAAACTCCCACAAAAACTCAAGGATCCGGGAAGCTTTACTATACCTTGTACCATTGGTCATCTCCAATTTTCTAATGCTTTATGTGATTTAGGTGCAAGTGTATCCTTGATGCCACTTTCCATAGCTCGGAGACTTGATTTAAGGGAGATGAAGGACACAAACATCACTCTTCAATTGGCGGATAGGTCATTAAAGCGTCCGGTTGGTAGGATTGAAAATGTCCTTATAAAGGTTAAGGATTTCTTTATTCCGGTCGATTTTATTGTGCTTGACATGAAAGAAGATGTTCATTTACCTATTATATTAGGTAGACCATTTCTAGCCACTGCCGGCACTCTAATTGATGTTCAAGAAGGCATAATTAAATTTAGAGTGAATGACGAAGAATTGGTGTTTAACCTCCATGACCATAAAGATCTTGAACTATGGCATGGAAAAGCTTTTAAGCCAAAGAGGGTAGATATTGTTCAAGAATTGCATAATGATGGCTTATTTGTTAATGACATGTTCCATGTGAAGAACAAAGGAAAAAAGATCTTTATAGAGCATGAAATCCCTAAAGTTAATGAAGAAAAAAGGAAAAAACCAAGTAAACTTTGGGATTGTTTTAAATGTTTCTCGAAAATTCCTCATTCAATATGTGATAATTCTAATCATTCTTTGTTTGATGATGAGGATAATTTGGAGAAAGGGGAAGCTTCATGTGAAAAGAATGGAACCAAAAGCTTTAGCCCTTAGGAAGGAACAAGTTCCTTTTCACCTCCAAAGTGATTTTAAAGAGGAACACTTTTGAGTCGAGCCAACGACTTCAAACAAAAGCGCTTTTTGGGAGGCAACCCAATTTTTGTAAAAATTGTGTTAAGTTTGGTGTGATTTTATGTTTAAGCATGTGTGTTTTATGTTTTTAAGTATGTTTGCTATGTTTGTTTTGTAGGAATATCAAAGCATGCAAAAATGACCTTTTTGGTGCACGATGAATAGTAAAAATGCAAACATCTTCATACCTCAATTTGTGTTTTAGTTGTTTTTGATTCAAGAATTGAGGTGAATTATGTTGTTTTGATCATGTTACACATGTTAGAGAAGGTGCATTGCATAATTAACAAACAGGATTTTTGTTCTGGAAATAGTAGAAATTGATTGTTCAATGAAAGCTTGCAAAAAACCGAAGTCAAATTTCCGAGGGATCCGTGAAGTTGATACTGACGTATACATCAGGGATCTGAAGCTCATGGATCGAATCGAGAAGTTTACTGAACATCCAGCGGACTGATACGCTGATGCGCGCGATCCATGGGTCATGGATCAACTTCGAGTACCCACCAAATCCATGAAAAACGCGACCTGTGACTCGCGGATCCAAGAGTTTAACCTTTTCCTGCAGTTTCTTGTCCAATTTTTCAGGTATTAAAGGTTATTCAATGGCAAAAGGGCAAAGTGGACCAATTGAATCACGTTAACAAGGGGAGTATTTCTTTCTTTCCTTTCTTATCTTATTATTCCTTCTTACACATTGAGGATAATGTGCATTTTAAGTGTGGGGGGAGGAATTAGATGATTATGATTTGATGAAAATTTGCCAAAATTTTTTCGAAAATCCTGTACCAATATGTTTCAAACTCTCAATTAACTTGGAGATACCTATTTTGTGATTAAAATTTTTGCAATTTAAGGAAAGTATATCTTGTAAATTGGAGGAAATTATGCCTAATTTAGTATGTTTAAGGAGATTTCTTCTCTTTATTTGATTTTTGCATAGTAGAGTGATAAATGTGGTTGATACATGTAGTACTTTTCTCATGATTATTCTTTTGAGGGTATATTTATTTATATTTTCCGTTAAAAAAAAAAAAAAAAAAAAAAAAAGAGAAAAAGAAGAAGAAGAAAAGAAAAAAATGAAAGCTCTACTCCAATGTGCTTAGTAACCGGGAGTCTTCATCTAAAAATGTCGACTTTCGCGTCAAACGGTACTTGAATAAAGAATAGGCAAATAAAGTGAAATGTTGAGTAACAGGGGATCTTCATCTAAAAGTGTCGATCTTCTCGTCAAAAGGCATTTTCACAATTTAAATATATGTTTGATATGAATTATGAATAAATCCCTCTGTTAAAGATGATTATGGGTTTAGGAAGCATTTTATTGACTATATGATTCGCTTTGCTTGTGAAATTGGGTAAGGAATGAGGAATTGAATTGAGCTACTTGAATTTATGGTATGATTTCTCTCTTTTACTTGATATTATAAGTACTTGTGGTTTATTGGATAATTGCAAAATGGTTATCTACCTTGTTTTGAGAAAATGAAATTAAGGTGCACAAACACTTAAATCATTGTTGGTTTTTAATTCTTAATGCTTGAGGACAAGCAATGGTTCAAGTGTGGGGGAGTTTGATAAGTCAATATTTTGCATGTTTTTAGTAAGATTAATTACGTAGTTTTTGTGTGTTTTTGGTATTTTTGTAGCTAATGAACTAGGGTTTCTAGTTAATTTTGCATTTAATGGCTTCAATGATGAAAAATGCATTTCTGTGGATTAATGTGATGAAATCTTCATATTTTTGTAGGATTGCTTGTTCATGATCAAATGAGATGAAAATGTGGATAATTGCCAAGAAGCTTGGAAGAAAAATTGGAAAATGAAAATTGCAATTCAATCGACGAGGAATCAAAGAATAAAAGTCGGAGCAATTAAAGCACCAATTTCACGACAACAAGCTCGGAAATTGCAAGTTTCAAGTGGAATCGCGAGGCAAAACGCGAACCAACAAGTAGAAGAAATGATTAGCTCGCGAATCCCTCTCACCGGAAGCAGGGTAGCTGATCCGCGATGCGATCCGCGAGCCTCTACCTCGCGGATCTACCTCGCGGATCCTCAGAAAATGACAGCTGCAAGTTGCAGCCGAATTCCAGTTTTTCAGCTCACTTCCAGCTCAATTTTCAGAAGAAATTCAATGAAGGCTGCGTGAAGAATTGTGTGAGATTGAAGAAACAACTCATTACTAATTCAAAACACAATTTGTTTCAACATTACAACTCATTTGGGATGAAGATTCAAAGGATTCAAATGCATGAAGACAAAGAAATTGAAGAAGCCATTTTCCTTGACTTTTGAAGGCCAATTTGTCTTGTATTCACATGACATAATTTTGGATGCATATGGTTGCAATCTTCTATAAATAGGGCCTCTTGTATACCATTCCATATCATTAGAATACCATAGAATTCCATAAAATTCCAAAGACTAGAGAATAGCTCTAGTTCATTAGATTAGTTCTAGTTCTTAGTTTGTAGTTTCTAAAAAGAGAGTAAAAGTGAAAGTTGTGAGGAATCTTGCACTTTGCATTTGGGAGATCAACTTGTGAAGAAATTTATGGATTCAACTTCAAGAAATTGAATAAGATTCCTTCTTCCTTACTTATCTCTTGTGCTTAATTTCATGGCTTGTGCAAGTTTGTTCTATGCTTAAATGTTCTTAATATGATGTCTAGCTAAGCCTCTTTAATCCTAGAGTTAGGATGAACTTGTCTTAGTGGTGATCATGAAGTAATTAAGTGATTTATGTCCTCCATGATTTTGTTAGTTTAAGACTTGTATTTATGCGTTATGGTTGATTAGCTACCAACTATAATTGATTTGATGTTGATGAGTAATGAAAAACTTGCCTTCAACAAGATCTAAGTTCTTAAGCATTAACTTATATTCTCACGAAAGTAGTGAATATAGTTGGTTGGTTTCGGTTTTATACTATAACTTCATTGAGCTTATTTAACTTGTTTCTCTCTTTTCTCTATGAAAATAGGTCAAGGAAGATTCCAAGAAGTTAAGGAATTGGCACAAGCAATTCCGAGTGACTAGTTCATCTTAAACGAGAACTCGCACTACACATGACCATTAACGGAAGTTGTGGCATACAAAAGGAAGTTATACCTTAGCGAATCATTGGAGAAAGGACATAATAAACTTGACTAATTTCTAATCTAAACATAACAAGGGATTCCGAAGCTCTAGGACTCCTCCAATTTGATCTTAAAAACTCTCTCTAACCTAATTCTCTAATTCCTTTACTTGCTTTCTTATTTATTGTCTTCCACCAATTGGATGTCTATGACACCTAACGGTTGGATTTAATTGCTTTATCCCTCTTCCTTAGGTCGGTTTACCGCCTTCTCCCTTTTATCTAGCTCTCTTTACTTTATTCGCCTTCATATAATTGTCTATCTAGATAATAAAGCAAGTGATTAATTTTTAGTGTTTGCAAAACCACAGTTCCTCGTGGGATCGACACCTATATTTCCCTATACTCAATAAACGATCCGTATACTTGCGGTGATATAGGGTTTAAAAGGTTTTTAAAATTTGAGGAGTAAAGAAAAAATCCTACCAATTTCACACGACAAACTACATTAAACATCAAAAGAAGTTTGTAAAGAGTTTAAAACACATTTTGAAATACTTACAAATAATTGGAAAATATGTCATTTAAAAGATTAGTAGTAAAATGTTTCATGTGTAAATAAATGGGGAAAACAAATTAGGACATGTTTGAAAACAAGTTAAAACAAGTTCAGAAACAAGATGAGAGCAAATTTGAAAACAAGTGAAGTAGTAGGTTAGTGAACCATTTCACAAGTAATAACATGAGTAGCAAGTTTGAGATAGCAAGATCAAAGTAATGTAGTAAGTCAATTCACAATTGAATTCTAGTAAAACATTTTAGTTGAAACGAGTTGGAACACTCACCAAATTTCACACTCGTCCACATAAATCACCAATCACCATTTAACCTTCATGGCATAATTGAATCCTGAGATCAACATAATATAACAAGAATTTACCACTTCTAATCCATAACAAATGAAAAACTTTCATTTGAAACCCTCAAGCAACTCACATTAATAATCCAACTTAATCCCCCAAAATTAGTGTCCAAACTTACTAAACCTTTAACTCAAATCAAGGGAAGAACTTCAAACATTTAGAGCAAGAGTCCAGGTATAAAATGGAGTGAAAATATGATTTTGAACCAAGAAAAGTATTTAGAACCAAACCAAAATGAAGGAATGAGTATAAAGAGAAACATCAACTTTGCAGATTTGACACCTCCGGTGTTTTTGATCAAAACCAGAGCTACTTGCTCGGATTGAGTTGAATTTTACACCGTTTGAAGCTAAGACATAGTTTTACAATTTTTATGAAACCATCAGAAATTCACTTCATGCATTTTCGTAGTCAAAATGACAATTACAGAGACTTAAGAAAACTGTCGGTTACGTCAGGAAAGCAGGAGCAACTTCGGAGAAAATCCATAACTCAATGTAGAAATATCGAAATTGAGTGCCGTTAGTGGCGTTTAAAACTAGATTCATAGGGATTTCAATGGTACAAAAATCAGACTCTAGTTCATTGCCAATTGATACCAGAAAATCCGACAAGTTGGCTGAAACTAGAGACTGTCGGGTAAACAGGGGAGCAGAGCAGTCAGGGGTATTTTGAACATTTCTCATGCTACAGTGCTCCGATTGCTCTGAAATTTTTTAGGTGGAAATATAACTCAAATCCCTACAACTTTAATGGTTTGAGAAAGAACTGTTTTGGACTCTAACATGGTCAAATTCGCAGAGGAATTGAACACAAAAATCTGGAATTTAAGATCAAACAGTTGGTGTGCAATCTTACCCTACTTCATCAAACGAATTTACCAAGTGATTTCAACCATCCAAAATCTGTCCTCAGCTATCCTAACCCATTCTAAACATCAGCCACAAGCTATGCTACAAGATTCAAGGGTTGAACAAGCTAAGTTACCTCTAAAACCTTCAAGAAGCAAAGCTGAAAATTTCAGCTTGTCAGCCGGCCAGCAGTCTTCCATGCCATATCAAGTAAACCTTCACTAATCATCATGTAACCAGCATTTACAACTTCAATCATATATAAATCCAGTAAAACCATAAAGAAAGAGTAAGAATCAAATGAGTTGAGTACCTCTTGTGAACCTCCAAACCAACACAAACTCCACCCAAGAAACCTCCAAGTTCTTTCCTCTCTTTTCTTTCCTTTCTTTTCTCCTCTTTGGCTCACGGTTTCTTCCCCTTTCTTTTCTCCTCTTGCAGCCGACTCTCCCATCTCTTGGTCTCCTAACTTGTCTCAATTTTGTTATATGATAAGGCCTAAGAGATATTTGTGGGATTGGTCAAAGGGTTGGTCAAAAATATCAAGCCTCCTTAGCAACTTCAATGATCTTTCACCTTGGCCCCAAATGATTTCATTTCCTAGCAATTAAGTCCATAAGTTGAGAATCTAACTTAGTCCATTAATACTTAATGACACCTAGTTAGGTCACTAGGGTCACTAATCACCCACGGATCTTATTTAAACTCGCACAATTCTCGCTACCTTAACTAATCAAGGTCGCAAAATATAATCCAAAATTAGGGTTTTTGAGTAAACCAAAACTTGTAACACTTGAAAGACCATTGGCAAAAATACGGGATGTTACAATATATATATGCATGTGTGTAAATTCTCTATTCACTTATTTTGGTTAGTTGTTGAGTTATCTATTCCTGTATTTTGCCAAATGGAATTTCTATTTTTTTCGTCACGTGAAAATATAACCCACTTAATACCATATAAGTTTTATGTATTTGGTTACATGAAACATGTAAAATGCAATTCCAAATTAATATCTTACAATACATACAAAAAAGGGTACTTAAAGGAAAATAATGCACTTAATAAAAATTTTATGCTACCAATGTTTAAAGAAAATGATTTGCACTTAAATAAATACAATGACAAATGATTCAAGAAAACTCAGGGTTCTCAGAAGAAATATAAGCAAGTAATTCAAGAAATTTCGGGTGTATAATTCAACAAATTTCGGGTCCTCACAATCTCTCCCCCTTAAGAGAATGTCGTCTTCGACATTCTAAAATTTGTTCAAATCCAAGAATAACTTTAGTAAAACACAAGCACTTCAATATCACTCGGTCAATCATCAAGCATTGAGGTCACATTGCACTTAAGGCACAATCAAGTCCACAGTCCGCATCCCAAACTTTAAGCCTAGGGATTACACTATAGAGATCTGAAACCCAAGTTATAACCGACCACACCTCTAAGGGAACAGTGAGCCGCCCAAACTCTGCTGGGACTCACCGAGATCCTCAATCATATTATAGAACTCAAATAATTACAATGCAAGATCTTCAAAATAATAATTACATTTTCAACTAATCCAAATACATCAAAAGTCCAACCGTCCAAGAATACAATTAGTACAAGAGATAATCCAACCAGTCACGCTAAGAAAGATCACTACATATGCTTTCCTTCGTCTCAAAGCCCCAATGGAGGAAAATAAAATATTTTGGGGTGAGCTAGAGTTCATGAGTATCCGATGAAAATAAGTTGGCAAATAAGTAACTCGATAATTCAGTTTATTGAACGGTGATTGGGTATCAAATGAACAGATTTTATTTGCTACGGTGAAGGTGGAGTTATTGCACTCAAATACCCTTCAAACAAGTCAACAGTGGAACACTAATCATTATGAGGAGCTATTGGCTCGAACGAATCATTGCACTGGGAATCAAGTGGAGCTATTGGTGTCAAGTACAAGACCACCACATACTCACCGAGCCAAATCATATACACACAAGTACACACATGTCATCAGTGATAGCAGCCACTTTCCCAGGCAAACGGAGACCCTGCCGACTCACCGGGACTCAGATATAACCATAAAACCATAGTAAAATCGACAAATTCTTATAAATTACAACCTCTAAAATACATCAAGGTTACGTTGGAACAACTCTAAAATACTACAAACCATCTAAGGCATCCATTATCTTCCAACATACAAAGGAAAGAAAATCCACAAAAACTAGAATGCTCGATTTCCGTGCACCCACTTGGGACCTGTTAAGGAAAACAAAACTTATGGGTGAGCAAAGCTTCGATGAGGCCAAGAATTCATGCACAAGCGGTGGTAGAGCAATAACACACTTTAAATAACAGGAAAATAAAACAGGAAACACATACAGGGCGGTATAAAATATTCATTAGAAAAGGATACAACTTGCCGCTCCATCATTGGTCTTCAATCCGGACTTCAGCGGAAACGTTGACACTCCGTCAACCACTACCTCACAGACCGTAGCAATCACTTTACTCTCACCCGTCTACTTACACCCCACATGGGGGCTCGTCAAAATAGCAATATCGTTAAACCAAGTCGGGATGAAGCGGCACCTCCCCGCTCCATAGCGTGGGTACATACTACCGCTTGGTAAATGAGTCGACGAGACTACGCTCAATCGACTTAATCAACAACGGACCCGGGGAGGAGGTACCTCCACTCTCTTGAGTGTGACATACAACCGTTTGGTTCTAACATGTCAAGAACAAGCACGCATTTACAAGCATTTTATGATTTCAATTCAAGTAAATCAAACAAAGGTGGCCTTGGTAAAGTACACGCCACCAAGTCAAACAAGCATGCTTTCAAATGAAATTCATCAAATCAGACATCCAAACATGGAAACAACAAACACTTGAACACTCACCAACAGTTGATAAGCAAGACAATGTAGAAGTCAAACACGTTAGGTCAGCGTCCACGGACTCACCTGGAACATGCAAATCAAACCATCAACCTTTTGGTTTCTAACTAAGATTGGAAGAAAACCATTTCAAATGTGAACTAACGCGACACGCATATACCCAATGAACTAAGCTCTCAAAAACGCTTATAATCACTTAAAATAGCAAAAGAAGCACATACATGGCGTTGGACCGGAAAATGGACGAGGATAAAATGAAAGCGGAAAACACACACTGCGAAAGGTGGAAAAATAGTTTTGACACCTTATGCATACGCCATTATATCTCAGGATAAAGTGTTGGATTTGAGCATACGAGGTGCCGTTTCGAAACTAAGAGAACAAGCTACAACTTTTATGAAGACAACTTCAACCCAGATTTACTCCTTCTAGGTCAAAAGCAGAAACAGTTTCAAGAAATTTTGTCAATGTCCAGGTTCACTTCAAACGGACATAACTCAGCGCACAAATCAAAATCAAGAAATTCCAGATCGTTGGAAAGCTAGAACGAGGGCTATAACTTTCGTGTTTTGGCCAAAGCTAAATCACAAAGGGATCAACACGAAAAATGAAGCCAAAGTTGCTGCCGGTAAAATTCTGTTTTCCGCTCAGCTCAAACAAACCAAATTGCACCCAAGCAAATTCCATTGACTCAATTAGATAACAAACATGCAATGCAGCCCCTTACATGCTACACACGGCTCCAAACACACACACACACACCACACACAACAATTCAAGAAACGACAAGCGGAAAACCTTAGCTCACTAGTGGGAATTCAAGAGCCCACATGACCAAGTGGGAATCCAAGAGCCCACTCAATCATTTAAATCAACAAACCAACATTAATTCCTACCATTAGCACTTAAAACAAAACCCTAACCCTAACTCGAAATCATGGCTAGACACAAATACATCAAAATCAACCATTCTAATCCATAGAATCATTCCATAAGCTAGAAATAAGCATGAACCAAGCCATGGGAATCACAAAACCCCACAATTCATAAACTTCATCCAAATTCAAGCTTGTAGAAAATAGAAGAAACCTTTCTAGATGATGTTCTTGGTGAAACCCCAAGTTTCCAAGTCCAAGCTCCACCTACTAGCTCCAAAACAAAATCAAATGGTTGAAAGTTGCAAAATCTCCAAGCTTTTCTTCTTTTTCCCTCTCTTTTTTTTTCCTTCCTTTCTTCTCTTTTTCTCATGGTTTTCCTCTTGTTTTTTTTCCTTAGCTTGGCCGGCAGCTTCAAGCTTCTAAATAGTCCAAAAGATAAGCTTAATGGGATATGTTTTGCTAGTCAAAATGTGGTCAAAAATATCATGCCAATAAAACCACCAACTTAGATTATTTCCACTCTTACCCACATAATTTCTTTTCCTATCAAATTAGTCCATAGGTGCTAATCTATCAAAACTTAATCTCACCTACATAGACCACTATTCACCTAAAAGTCTTAATCACTCGCCTAATCACTCACCTAATCATGCATTAACACACATACAATCAAGGAGTAACAAACTCGTAATTGAACATAAAGCTTATATTCATTTTCAAAACTAGGGTTTAGTAAGTTTTACAAGATCAACCTAGGGTTTTATCAAAATCTAGGGTTTTGAAACAAATTAGGGTTTAGGTTTCAAATTAGGGTTTTAAGCGTGTAAAACAGGGATTATTAAAACAAAACACTTTTAAAATTAAAACAAGCATATAAACACCTTGGCAAATGATAATGCCTATAATAAACTTTAAACAAAATATGATAGTCGGTACGGGTCCTCACATCATCATGAAGTGATGCAATTAACAGTAGAAACTTTCGATTTGAAACAGTTTTATGAATACTTACTAACCACAGCTTGCTTCACTTGTCCGCAACAGATATCTCCATTTCAAGCCAAGTCCTAGAATCACAAATTAAGCAGGTCGGGACCACGACAAGGGTGCATACTGAGTCAAGAGGGAATGAAAGAAACAATTGTGGCGGGAAAACAGCAATTGGGGTTTGCTTGCCCTTCAGTGTTTTAATCATAACTGTGGTTGTGGTTATCGGATTGGGGCAAATTTTATGGCATTTCGAAGATAAGACATAGACCTAGACCTACAACTTTCATGAAGAGGTCAAATCTCAAATCTCACTTAATCAAGGTCGAAATTGGCAAAAATAGAGACACTAGAAAACTGTCGAGTCAAAACAGGCTGACTGAACAGTCTCCAATAAATGGCTATAACTCAGTGTAGAAAAATCAAAATCGAGCTTCGTCAGTGGCGTTTAAAACTAGATTCATAGATCTTTCCAACGGTGTAAAGCTCAAGTTCTAGTTCAACTCCTACAATCACCAGTAAGTTTGGAAAGTTGGCTGAATTTCATTTCTGATTTCATGTCAATGTTCCTTCTTCTACACAACTTCTATAAGCAACCTTTCAAGAATTATTTTCAACTCTTTGTAGAGTTTTTAGCATGCTAAAACAGCAAATAAAGTCATCATTAAAACATCACAAAATCTTAAGCATTTCATCAAACACTTGGAGGTTATAAACAAAGGTCTAAGTTCAAGTTTCCAAACACAAGAAATTCTTCCACAACTTTTCCTCCTAATCAACCTCAAGCACTTTAAACTCAACTAATCATGCATCCTCCTTGAATTTGATGATCATTAAAGCATAGATAAGTGGTTGATTACCTTGAGAGTAGAGAGAGAAAAACCACCCAAAACTCCAATTCTTCCAACCAAACTTGATGATCAAGTAACAATCTAAGCTAGGGTTTCACTTGAAGATGTTTTTCCTCACTTAAAATTGCTAGAATCAAGCTTAGGGTTTTGGTAGTTTTCTTGTTCTTGTGGCTGGCCAAGAGAGAGAGAAAAGGAGGGAATTTTGGTTCAAATTTTTGAAGACAAGAGATTAAATGAGAAGCTTAAGTCAAGATCTTGTAGATGGTTGACAAGTGTCTCAATTTAAGCCATGAATTGGGATAAAATCTATACATTTATCCTCTAATCCCTCAATTTAAAATATAACCTACTTAATACCATAGAAGTTTTATGAATTTGGTTATATGAAACATGTAAAATGCAATTCCAAATTAATATCTTACAATACATACAAAATAGGGTACTTAAAGGAAAATAATGCACTTAATGAAAATTTTATGCTACCAATGGTTAAAGAAAATGATATGCACTTAAATAAATACAATGACAAATAATTCATGAAAACTTAGGGTTCTCAGAAGAAATATAAGTGAGTAATTCAAGAAATTTCGGGTGTATAATTCAACAAATTTCAGGTCCTCACAGAGTTTTACAACTATCCTAATTAACCCTCAACAAGTTACAATTGAAAGCTCACTCAACCATTTAAGAACTACTATTACAAGAGAGGCAACCTTCACCAAGGTTTTACTCCTCCAAATGAGTAACCTCACAATTCCTACTTTTCCCACACCTATACAACAAACAAAGAAGATTTCTACCCAAATATTCACTTGTAAACTTGTATTTCATGTAAGCAAATGTTTTTTATCTTCTTGAACTTGTGAATATTTATAGAATGTGAGAAATGGCCTAAAGAAGCTCTTCAATGGTCAAAAATATGGCTGTTAGAAAAATAGCCGTTGGTACTGTCGGACGTCGAACCTCTGGACGATCCAGACCTTTTATGTCGGACGTCAAGACCATCCCGACAGGAACTCAATCTGGGGACGTCCAGACCTTTGTCCTACATCAATGAATCGTCCGAATGTTTGTCGTAAGCATGGATGTTAATTTGACGAAACTAGCCATCTCTTTCTTTCACACTATCGGATGTCCGAACCTCTGTTCATCGTCCGATCCTTGCGTCTGATAAGTTAAAACCTTCTTAATTCTTCTTGAATTGATTTCTTTTCTTTTCCAATGAATCAAGGACCTGTCTTAACATAATTCTCACATAAAAACATTAGTCCAAATCATAATTTTCTTTTGTTATCATCAAAACCTACGATCAATTCTAACAATCTCCCCCTTTTTGATGATGACAAACCAAATGATGATTTTGCAAGGGAAATGAAAGAAACTCCCCCTCAATAAGAGCTAAAACGATTTAGAAAATCATCTAACATTTCTCCCCCTTTTGTCATCAATCAAAAAACATATTAACTCCCCCTTATTGAACCCAAATTTTGACAAAGCCAATAACAAAGCATTGGAAAGCCAATGAATACAAAATAGGTCCATTAAGGTCTCATCAATAAAGTCAACTAGTTTAAAGACCTATTTTTGGCCAACAAAATAACCAAGACCAAAACACATAAATATTCAGAAAAAATCTTGTCGAGCAGAAAACCTAGTTTCCATAGTCAGAGCCTTGCCTAATTTTGATGAGTATAGCTTAAGATATGGTCCGAACAAGAAGTTGTGGCAGTGCGGTCTTGGTGAATTTTAGTAGTTAAGTTAAGGTTTTAAACTTTAACTAAGTCAAGTGACCTAGATTTCGTCGAGAGCGACCCGACTACTGAAGTTTGACCTCCTTGCTTGCTTGTTTGTTTGACCGAACCACAGTGAGTGTTCAAGTGCATGTTATTTACTACTTTATTTAATGACAATTGATTGAAAAGCATGCAGGTGCCTTGGTGAGCGTGTACTTTACCGCGCTTACCTTATTGATTTACCTCTATATGAGCTCAACTATTTGATCAATTGTGTTTAGCTTGTTTGAATTGATTGTTCGTGTATAAATGTTAGGGATACGAGCCAAACCCATTGGGAATCCTTTCATCTTGTCCGACAATAGGGGCTAGGGTGAGGTTAGGTGAACCATGGGTTATTACTATTTAAATTACGTCGGTTGGAATAAGTCCACCGACTATGGCATACCTCATAGTGGGTTGCCAATCACTTCTTTAAATTTTAGAATTGAGCCGGTCAAGGGGTGTAAGTAGACGGGAGAGGGATTAAGTGGTGAATATGGATTGTAAGAGTGAGTGGTTGACTGAGTGTCAATGTGTGACCAGAAATTGATACTTGTGAAGCGGAAAAGATAATTACAATGATTATGGAAATGTGGAGCTGGCAACTGTATCCTTCAACATATACTGTTTAAATGTCTTACTGCTAAATTAACTGATCTGCTCTCTTTACTACTTTATTTACTTGTTTCTCCCTTTTATTTTTCCTGTGCATGTTTTTCTTGGCCTCACTTGGTTTTGCTCACCCCGTAAGCTTTGTTTTCCTTAACAGGTCTTGAAGTGGAGATCGTAAATTGAGGAAATTAGTTTCTTTTGTATGATTTCCACACTTTTGTATAGGATTGATATTAATTGTGAAGTTGGTGGTTTATTGTACTTGAAGTAAATATTATTGTAATTTTGATAAAATTGTTGAGGTTCTACTCTCGTAAGTTAGCTCGTAATTTTATTGGACCTCAATTAGGGTTTTAGGAATGAATACTTGTATTTATACTTGGATATTGTACTGAATTCTGGCGAGAGTTGAGCAGGCGGCCCGCCGATACCTTTGGGTTCACCCTAAGGAGAAGTGGGGTCCCCACAGGTTGACTCCGATTCTTTATCATATTGTGATAATCTATATTTAATTGATACAATTGTTTCATATAATAAATCCCTATCTTTAAGAACCAAAAGTGTAAAGAGAAAAATTAACCAACGAGAATTCTACTACATTATGGTACAAGAGATTGGGTTATATTTGTAAAAGAAGAATAGAAAAACTTGTGTCAAATGAAATTCTCGACCTCTTAAATTTTACAGATTTTGGTAATGATGTTAATTGTATAAAGGAGAAACAAACCCATAAGAGGAGATTTGAGTTTAAAAGGGTTTCAAACGTCTTCAAACTTATATATATAGACATTTGTAGGCCATTTCTTATATTTGCTTGGCATGGTCAACAATATTTTATAACGTTCGTAAATGATTTCTTGAGATATAACTCTATATATCTCATTCATGAAAAGTTGCAGTCTCTAGACGTGTTTAAAAATTTTAAAACTGAGATTGAGAATCAACTCAACAGAAGAATCAGAAGCATCAGATCCGGTCGTGGTGGTGAATACTACGGTAGATATAATGATTCAGGTGAACAACATCCAGGGCCTTTTACTAAGTATCTAAAAAGAATGTGGTATCGTCTCACAATACACCATGCTGGGTTCACCCATTATGAATGGTTTGCTAAAAGATGAAATAAAACGTATAAAGATATCGTGAGGAGTATGATTAGTCATTCTACCTTACCAGAATCACTCTGGAGTGAAACGCATCTACTGACATATATTCTTAAAAGAGTTCAAACTAAGGCAACTATCAAAACCCATTATAAGTTTTAGATTGGTAAAAAACCTAGTTTGAATTATTTACGTATTTGAGGTTGTTCAGTTAAGGCAAGAGTTGTAGAACAAATAAAAAAAATTGGATTCAAGAACAGTTAGTTATTATTTTGTGGATATTACGAAGATTGGGGTTACAAATTTTTAGGATCTCACACCTAAATCAATTTTGAGAGCGGTAGATGCTCGATTCTTTGAGAATATCGAGTTTGGGGAATGAGATATAGTTAGGGGCCTTGTCTTTGAAGAGAAATATATTAATGTTCCCACGGTGTTGGCAGCATTGTTAGAATTCTATTCCTAACTTTGTTAATGACACATCGGATCAATAACAATATTGGAGAATCTCTGTTCTAGAAGAGCAAATTCTACTACCTCAAGAATTAGTATCATTAAGGAGATCCACAAGAGAAAGGAGAAGTGCAGTGTTAGATGATTACATTGTTTTTCTCAAGAACATGAGGATGGCATTGGAGTGATGGAAGATGATCATATCAACTTCCATCATGCAGTGGAAAGTTCAAATTTTCAAAAGTAGATCGATACCATGAATGAAGAGATGAATTCTATGAAAGATAATAGCATCTGGGATCTTGTTCTATTGCAGAAGGTGCGAAACCCATTAATTATAAATGGATATTTAAAATCAAGAGAGATTCGAAAGGTAATGTGGAAAGGTACAAAACTCGTCTTGTCGCTAAAGGCTTCACACAAAAGGAAGGCATTGACTATAAAGACACATTTTCTCCAATTTTTTTTAAAGACTCTTTTAGGACTATAACAACACTAATGGCACATTTTAATTTTGAGTTACACTAGATGGATGTAAAATGGTATTTTTTTAATGGTAACATTGATGAGACAATCTATACAACAATCAGAAAATTCGTGCCGGATCAAAGAATATGGTTTGCAAACTTAAAAATCCTATCTATCAGTTCAAGCAAGCCTCTCAACAATGGCATTTCAAATTTCATCAAATAATTATCTCGTTTGGTATTGAGATGAATTTGGTCAATGATTGCATATACTATAAGTTTTATGGGAGCAAGTATATTTTTCTAATTTTATATGTCGATCATATTTTACTTGCCAGTAGCAATATAGATATGTTGCATGGAACCAATAGATTTCTAACTAAGAATTTTGAAATGAAAGATCTTGAAGATGCATCTTTGTACTAGGCATGCAGATTCACTGGGACCACTTTCGGAGTATTCTAGGACTATTACAAATGACCTATATCGAAAAGGTTCTTAAGTGATATGGCATGCAAAATTGCGAACCACATGACATTCACTAAAGGAGACAAATTTAGTTTCGATCAATGTCCTAAACATGCATTTGAAGAAAAGGAGATGCAGAAGATTCCTTATGCATCAACAGTAAAGAGTCTTATGTATTTTCCGGTATCTACACATCTAGCTATTGCATACATTATCGAGATGCTAGGTAGGTATTTAGACAATTCAAGATTGGATCGTTAGCAAGCAACCAAACGGGTCTTGTGGTACTTACAGAGAACAAAAGACTACATGCTCACGTATCGGAGGTTAGATAAGATCGCGATTATTGGATATACTAATTCCGATTATGTTGGATGCCAAACTAGTAGGCAATCAATAACGAGTTACTTCTATTTACTAGCTGAGGATGCCATATCCTGAAAGAGTGCTAAATTATCTCTTATAACCTTTTCCACTATGGTTGTAGAGTTCATAACTTGTTAAAAGCTATCCAATCATTGAATTTGGCTGTAAAATTTTGTCATAGGATTACATTTAGTAGATGGTATTGATAGGCCATTCAAATTATTTTGTGATGACACATTAGTAGTTCAATATTCCAATAATAACAGGAGTTCGACAAAGTCAAAACATATAGATATCAAGTTCCTACCTATTAAAGAAAGAGTTCAGAGTAAATAGTTGCCTATAGAATATATTGGTACAAACTCCATGATTGTGGATCTGCTTACTAAAGGGCATGAACACACTGCTTGTATAGGTGCCATAACATTAGATGATGTTCAATTTCAGTGAGAATTTGTTATTTTACATGCTCTTGAGACATTCATATTTTTCAATTAATTGTATTTAAGAATATTTTTATATAAATAAAGTTTTGATTTATTCACACTCCGATTTTGGTATTATTTGATCTCACAAAGGTTTAGGGTAGATCAGTTGGAAATAGGCATGTTAAGATCACATTGTATGAAATTTCCATATTATACATCCACATAATGATTCATGTCATTCAATCATATCAGTATTTGTAACTATTGATGGGTCGAGTTACAAAATTGTATCAAAGGTCATTTTGATCTTATGTTGGTGTAATTGATAGATTGAATTAATTAGAGATACATTTTGGTTATGACAGTAAATTTTGAACTCACACGATTGTTTTACAAAATCTAATTATAATGTGGCACATATAGTCCAAGTGAGAGATTGTTTGATTCTTAATCCAACATTGGATTTATATTGAATAATTATATGCTGCAGACTGTTAGATAAATTTAAACCCAATTAAAGTGATCTATTATGTGTTGAGTTTTAATATATCTAATAGGATGTGGATCTTTAATACATAGATACTTTATGATAGATTCTGTTTTAACAATGGGTTGAAATAGAAATACCGAAAGATAATAGGAAAATTATCTATAAATACGGTTATGGTCCCCGAGTCGTGCGTATCCTTATTGTCGTATTTTCAATACCAAAAACTAGCTTTCCTTAATATCCCATCATCAAGAGAGATATTAAAATGAGTTTGAGGGTTCTTTCATAGAATCAATGGAATATGCGTAGACCTGAAAGATGAATCCTAGAGAAAGAAGATTGAAGCAGCAATCACTTAATAGGGATACAAATAGGGGTTTGCAGTTGTATTCATAAATCTGATATTAAGATTCTGGATATTCTAACACTCTTGTCCAGCTTCAGCAATGAATTAAAGTGATACGTACATTACTTAAAGGCTTTCAAGGTCGGCTTTTCCTATGAAGTTTCAGTCCCTAGAAGGATATATCTATAGAAGAAACAGTTAAAGGGCCATGAAATAAAGAAGGTATAGTTAAATAGTTTCAAACAAGACAATCCACGCAAAGAAAAGTACCATACTAAACCTCAATCTTTCAATTCAACGTGATGAAAGCTCTCCCACACTTAATCAATCCATGGGCAACCCGCAAAATTATCACCTTGTCTCATTTAGGCGTTTTAGAAAACTATCTAAAGCCCCATTTATTTCAAGTTCTTAGTTGCAACCAAACGGAGGAAACATGAAACAGCGTCAATTGGATGATCCTGGAATTCTAAAGGATGGATTACCAATTCAGTTTTATTAATTTGATGGAGGCAATCTCACGCTCGAATTGCATTTCGAAAGGTTGGTTGTGCAATATACCACTACATTAGTAGATGATCAATAGTGACTCACAATTTGATGGAGGAAATCATCCTCTGCACAAATTTTTTGCACTTTTAATCTCAAATAATTTTATGCATGGTCTTTCTAATTATTTGATCCTGGTTTTGTTTACTCCAGTGTCAACATGGTACTTTTAATTCAATGTAATTTTGTGGATGGCCTTTCTAATTGTTTTATCTTGATTTTGTTTTCTCCAATGTTAATATGGTATTTCTATGAACACGTAGAGGTAATCAAGCATTTTATAATTTTCTTGTGGAATCGGTTCAATGTATATTCTGTTTACAGGATCATTAATTTAGCCAATGTCAAAAAATTAAAACGGTGAAATTTGCACAGACAACGGTAATTAAGAATGCCACTTACTTAGTTTAGAACTTTGTTTAGTTTCCAAAGCTATGATTTTGCTGCTACTGAGATCCCCAAATTTTTGGAAGTCAAGAATCACGTGATAATATCTTAAGGGATTCTTGGTATTCATAATTTATTACCGCTACTATAGTATGAACTGCTTTTTGTATGGATAATTTTTCTATACACTGTCAGTGTATAATTTTTTTTACACTAGTAGATTTGGATTATACCACATAACATAAATTTAAATTTGAAATTCAAATCATGCACATATGAAATGTATCCAAAGCTACTAGTGTAAAGAAAATCACTACACTATCAGTGTATAAAAAGTTAATCCTTTCTATATAGGTAATATATCATTATCATTACTTTACTATATAAAAAGTATGATGAGTCTTGGCAATAGGAAGTGTAAAAGTGTAAGCATATTTTGATCTTGATTTTTATTATACCAAAATTACCGTCATGCCTTTTAATTAGAGTTATTGCATTCCTCATGACACTAATAAGAAAAATGAAAAGTTTCAATAAATTCCATCTCATAAATGTTGGTAATTAAAATTAAAAGCTGCCCATTTACAACTATATTCACTAATCCTTTCTCTTATCTCCAATTATTGTATGCGTTAAAATTATCTCCAATTATTGTATTGTTATGCATGATAATTAAATTTAACCATATCTTATATACATATTGGTTTAGAAGAAAATCACGATTAATAAGAAAACAAAAGGTTATAAATAGTTAATGAGAAAATAAAAGGTTAATTAATGATTAAATTCACTATATTATGTCATATTGATTAAGATAAACTCCAAAAAATTATTGATAATTATAAAAAATACCTAAAAAGGTTTACAATTACTATAATTCATGAAAATTTGTTGTATACGCATTGATTTGACCCAACATATAAAATTTCCTCTTCTAATTGTCACTGTCCAAGTAAAAGATGCAACAACTTAGTTTACATATTATAATCTTCCATTTTTAGAGTTTTTATGATTGTAATATGCACAATAAACTTTTAATTGTTTTGTGCATAATAAACATTTTGTATAACTAGCAATTGCATAATTCTACTTATTATATGGTTTCTTAGTAAATATTATCCCAACAAATTAGTTTAAATATGATAATTTTCAATCTTCAAAGTTTTTATAATTATAGAATGCACAGTAAACTTTTAATTGATTTCTATAAAATAAACATTTTGTACAACTATCAATTGCTTAATTTTGTTCATTATATAGTTCCTTGATTTATATTATGCCAATAATCAAAGTTTTATCTTTTAATGAGAGTTATAGTATGCCTTTTAATTAGACTTATTACATTTCAATCATGAACTAATAAGAAAAATGAAAAGTTTCAACAAATTACATCTCAAAAATGTTGGCAATTGAAATTCAAAACTACCATTTACAGCTATATTCACCAATCATTTCTCTCATCTCCGATTATTGTATGCGTTAAAATTATCTCCAAATATTATATTGTTATGCATGATAATTAAAGTTAACTACATTTTATATACATATTTGTTTAGAAGAAAATCATGGTTAATAAGAAGATGAAAGGATATAAAGAGTTAATGAGAAAACAAAAGGTTAAATTAATGATTAAATTTACTATATTATGTCTTATTAATTAAGAAAATCCAAAAAAAATTTATCAACAATTATAAAAAACCAGAAAAGGTTTACAACTACTAAAATTGATAAAAATTTATTTAATCCAAGTTAGAATGTTTTAGTATATACTTTGCCTAGTTTTTTGTTGTATGCACTAGTTTGACATAACACAGAAAATATTTTTTTCTTACCTTCAAAATCCAAGTAAAATATGCAAAAATTTTTATTAAATATAATAATCTTCCATTTTCAAATTTTTATAATTGTAATATGCTTAATAAACTTTTAATTACTTTTTATATAATTAATGTTTTGTACAACTAGCAATTACATAATTTTGTTTATTATATGGTTTCTTAGTAAATATTATACCAACAACTTGGCCTAAATATGATAATCTTTCATCTTTAGAGTTTTTATAACTATAGAATGTGCAATAAACTTTTAATTTCTTTTTATCTAATAAACATTTTGTAAACTACCAATTGCTTAATTTTATTCATTATATAGTTCCTTAGTTTATATTATATTAACGATCAAAGTTTTACATAGAAATTTAATATATTAAAGGTTTTATATCTAGGAAAAATATATTCACATGCAAATCGCTTGTATTATTACTAGTACTATAAAATTACTCAATTTGATTTCTTTATAAACAGAGGAAAAACTAGATCGAGAACAAGTACATGTGTATACTTTGCTATTGAAAAACATACTTTTGTCGAGGTACTTCAGAAAACAAGGAGGTTAAACTGCCCAAATCTGCCATGATCAAAAGCTCCAATATA
The DNA here is from genome assembly GCA_013103745.1 of Gardenia jasminoides. Lineage (NCBI taxonomy): Eukaryota > Viridiplantae > Streptophyta > Magnoliopsida > Gentianales > Rubiaceae > Gardenia > Gardenia jasminoides. The sequence goes on from CM023095.1 coordinate 22,965,732, forward strand.
GAATCAGATGATATATTTTATTAATTTAATGTGACTTCATCAGTGGATGCCTTGTGGTAAAGTATTTCAGGTAGGCTTTCCTTTTTCATTTCTCTTTTACCTTTGCTTGATGTTTGCTTTTATGATATGAGTTCCATGTTGCTATTTTGAGTTTAATTGGTTTTTGAATGTGAATTTTATAGGACATATTTGCTTATCTACCACGCCTAGCATTGGGGTTCTCTTAACTATGAGCTGTGACTATAAATAGTTCGAAATCCCTATTGAAAGTGCTCATAAGCATATTTTAGAGCTCTTATGTTGTGGTAGTACTTAGTAGCACTAGCAATTGTCAATGGCTACTGCTATTTACTTCATCGTCTTCATTCCTTCTGTTATCAAAGTGTACTTTTCATGCATACAAATATAAGAAAACACTTAGAACCACCTATTCCCCATTTACGAGAATAGTTTGTTTCCTCCATTATAAATATAAGATTTTATAGTTATTCTGGTATAAGTTCTAATGCCTAATTACAATTACATCTTTGCCAGGCTTCTAATCCAAATCAAACAATTGATTACAGAGGTCTTCTTCATGCATCCATTGATGATGGCTATGCTCACTCCATTCTTATCTCTGCCAAAAGCTTTGCCAATATGCAAATCATGATGTTTCTGTAACATTCAAAAAGCAATCATGAAGTAAAATATCAGGTCTACTATTAAATTTAGACTTGCACGCTCTATATTTTGTAAGTCCACTTATGTATATAGGACTATATTTGTCAAACTTTTTGCACTGCCGCTTTTTGTGTAGTCCTATAGTTTTAATGTTCTCTTTCTTTGCATTAAAGCTTTTGAGTTATAGTTAAACTTGTCATATTAGGTTATTCATCAAACTCTCCATTCCCTCGTGTGGCAAAGGCTAGAGCTACACTAACCATTTGGACAGCCTCATGCATTGCATGAGGTGCAATGAACTAATATGTATATATGTATATATGCGTATATAAGTGTGTGTGTGTCAAACATAGGAAAATATTTTGTGTCCTAGTCAATGAAATCAATGTGCAAGATAGAAGGAGCAGTAATATGAGCATGTGGAATTTCGTGTTAACAGCTACAAGTACAACATACAAACAGGCAAATGTATATATCTCAAAGTTAGCTATGCAATTCATTATATCAAACATTTATGCTTTCATGGAAATTTGTACGTTAAAAATTCATACCCATCAGTGCCCCCCGGGGAAAGGGGTGGGGTGGAGTAAAGTTTAGAAACATGGGGGACAAGGACTCAGTACAATTAGAGTTTGTGTGGTTTCATTGGATTATTGTACATGTTTAAATTTTTAGTGTACAATTATATCATAATATTGTTCCAAATATATGTCAAATAAAATACATTAAATAAAATAATATAATATAATTATACACCAAATATGTGACGCCCCCACCTCTCCCTAGGCCAAACCCTAAGGTTTTAGTGGAACGCCTGCCCAACTCTCATCAAGACTCACGTACACATTCTAACTTAATAAACATTCACAATTGAAACTTAATTAGCAAATTCAAAAAATACTTAAAATATACAACCCATAATCCATTGACTACCATTTGCTAGTACAATCCAAAACCCATATACACAATAAAGTTTACACTCCAAATATTTCAAAAGTCATACAAGAGATATCTTCCAAAACCACTAGTCTATATTCTCCAAATTCTACTTTCCAAAACCTGTTAAGGAAAACAACTTGGGGTGAGCCAGCGCTCAGCGAGGCCAAGAAAGCAAGCAAGCAAACAAGGAAGCAAGAGGTACTAAACAAAGTAAATAGCACACTTGATAAGATTATCACATAAGTGAGCAAGTTGGAAATAAAAACACAAGTAGAAAGATACAGGAGCTCTCAGGAGTTATTTCCACACCACGGCCGGTTCAAGTCATCCTTGGTCGACCCTCCGTCAACTCAGGTTGTAACAAGTCCGTATGTGAGGACCCAGAAAAAAAAATGATGATGAAAATGAAAAATGGCTTGATTTCACCCTGAAAGCCTTAAGTGCATTATTCTCCTTTAAGTACTTTATTTTGTATGCATAGCATGACATTAATTTGGAATTGCATTTTAGTGTTTTATGTAGCCAAATGCATAAAATTTATGTGGCATTAAGTAGGTTACATTTTAATTGAGGGATTAGAAGTTAATTTCCTAGGATATTAACCCAATTCTTGGCCAAGATAATGCCACTTGTCAACCACCTACAAAGTCTTGACTTAAGACTTCCTATTTAACCTCTTGTTTTCAAAAATTCAAATCAATTTCCCTCTCTTTTTTCCTCTCTCTTGGCCCGAACTCCATGAAGGAGAAAAACACTAAACCCTAAGCTTGATTTAGCCATTTTAAGTGAGGAAAAACATGTCCAAGTGAAACCCTAGGCTAGATTACTTCTTAAACCTCAAGTCTTGTTGCAAGAAGTGAAGCTCTTTGGTGGTTTATCTCACTCTTCTAGCAAGGTAAATTTTCACTTATTTATGCTTTAATGATCTTTAAATTCAAAGAGGATGTTAGTTAGACATAATTAATGTGCTTATGGTTGTTTGGAAGGAAGGATTATGGAAGGAAATCTTGAGTTTGATAAGTAGAGTTTGGGTTTTTATTGTAGGCCACCAAGTGTTTGATGAATTGCTTGATGTCTTGTGATGCTTTAATGATGGAATTAATTACTGTTTTAGCTGGTTTAACACCTTGGCAAGTGAGGGAAATGGTTTTAAAAGGTTGATAGAAGAAAAACAACAAACCAGAAATTTTCTCAGAAAGCAGGAATGCAAAACAGCCCATTTCCCGAGGTTACTGTTACCTGTAGAAAATGAACTAGCATCCGAGCCTTATACCGTTAGAAAGCCCTATGAACCTAGTTTTAAGCGCCCTGTGAGCTTGATTTCGATTTTTCTACGTCGAGTTATGACTGTTTTCCCGAGACTGTTCGTCCAGTCTGAATTTTTCCCGACAGATTTCCTGCTTCTCTGATATCTGCCGTTTTGACTGTGATAAAGCATGAATTGATATCTGACCCCTTCATGAAAGTTTTAGAACTCTGTCTTAGCTTCGAAAAGCCATAAAGTACGCCCCAATCCGATAAGTGTGGACACAGTTATGATCCAATTTCTGAAGGGCGGCAAAGCTGTAACCCTTAAATCATCACTTGTGAACTTTCATTCTTCACTTTCCACTTTTCTTGGTTTATTATGCCCTTTTCCAGCCCATAGCCTACTTGACTCATTGTTCTCCTGTAAATATGACCTTTTCCTTGTTATACACCCTTGATTTGAACTTGATACATTGTGACGATTTGGATTAGCGATTTAAGTGGCGATTAGCTTGTGCATTTTAGTTGTCCTAAGTTTGGGATAGCCAAACCTAAATGTCTCTTATTTGCTTGTTATTAGGCCTTGACGGTGATTGAATGAAGGGAATCTCGGGTAGATACTTAAAGTTGTTTTGGGTACAAGGTGAGTGTTCCAATGCTTGTCTACTTGTTAAATGTGACTAGTTGGATTATCTGATCTTGACTTACTTGATTATGTGAACTACTTGAAATCCGTTGGCGTGAACACTCTCTTATGTTATTATGATCGAGACGAGTGTGTACTTTATCACACTCGATCTCCTTTGCTTGAACTATATATCCTTGATATCATGATACTTGTGGATTTGGCCCTTGTCTATATTTGATGTGAGTCGTTTGGGTGATGTCCATCGACTAATCTGTTTAAAGCTTGTTTTCACATTGCTTGCTACACATGCGTGAAATGGCCACTTGTGTGATATCACAAGGGCTAATCTGTTATCAGTTCACGGGACTCGTGATCGGAGTCCACCCATGGCTCATTGGTGGTCGAGCCGATTAGGGCTTGGTCGAGGAGACTAATGATGCCCGGATCCTGTTTCTTGTTTTGGTATACTCGGTATTACCTCTGTGTTGGTGTTGGACGGTAAGGTGGAAGAATGGGTGAGCGGGTATGGCTGGCGGTGGGGTTCTCTTGGATATTAATTCTTGCATTTCCTTGGTTGTGGTGTCAGCGGACTTGGATCAAGTTGCTTGTGGAACTTGGCTCCGAAACCATCGTATCCTTTATATTTAACTTGTTATTTAAGTGATCCTTGTGCACCGATCTTCCATAAGAGAAGCTTGAGTCTTTGAACTCCTCGTGAGCTTGATCTCAGTCGGCGGCTTGAGTAGTGCATAGGCACCATCTCACGGTTGTGATTACTCTTGTGATCATCTACGTACTTATACTTGAAATTCAAATTTTATTGCAAATGTGCTAGTGTGATTGTTTATCAAAATCTTTGTGGTGCAAATGTGCTAATTGCTATTTTGCATGCCTGTCTTTTGGAACATCACTGGGCTTTTAGCTCACCCTATTTTTCCCTTTTGTTTTCCTTAGCAGGGGGATTTGCTTGAGCTTAGAATTGGAAGTACGTGCAAGTAGTTTAAGTTTTGTTGTACTTTTGTTTAAGGGTGAATGTACTAGCAAACCCTATCATGGATAAGTTTAGAGGTTGATTTTGTATCCTTAAATACCCTGTTATGTTTTAAGTTGGAATGGTGGTATGAAACTTATGTATATATGTTGGTTGACTTTTGAATTTGGGAGTTTAGTTTTGTAAGTTGTGAGTTGTTGGTTTATATTAGCTATTGAGTCTGGCGAGGCTGGCGGATCCATGATACCTAGGGTTAGTAGGGAGAAGTAAGTCACAGTTGGTATCAGAGCGCTAGGTTCAGATCTTTTGGGTAGTGGGAATGTATGCTTTCTGTTAGTTTTGTGAATTTGTGTGTGTGTAATCTTGTTCGTATGTCAGGCAAGAACGGGGATCGAGTTGCTTTACGCTTTAGGGTGGCCAACCTAGGCGTGAACTGACTTAATTCTTGTTTTGGTGCTTGAGTACGAGTGTGTCTTTTGGATCTTAGTGTTGGATATGAAGTTGAATTTGATGGAAAAGTAGAATTTTCTGGCTCCGTTATGGAGTATTTTGGTGATACCCCGTGGTTTCATATTAATAGTTGACTTGGTTTGATGATTGCTTGAATCGATGTTTGGCTTTCTCGTGTTGTCGTCTTGCTTGATTTGTTTGAATTGCCTTGGTATCTTGCTTTGACTTGTTTAACTTGATACGACTTGTGGAGCATGTGGTAAGTTGTTGTTATCATTCTTGTGTAGAGAGATTAATTGTGCGAGATGGAAACTGGGGGACAACGTCGGGGACGACCGCGTAGGGCTAGACAAACCAAGACCAAGGGAGTGAGAGAGAATCTGCACCACTCAAAATACTGAATGGGCTGAAGCGGAGACCAAGTGGCCACGACCATAAACCGAATGACTGATCTTTTAGCACGATTAGTGGAGCACCAAGGCCAAAACCCTAATAATCAGCACAGGGAACAATGAGAATCCTGTAGAAGGAGAAGATAGAGCACTAGAACGATTTCATAAATTTTCTCCACCAAAATTTCTCGGAGGACCTGACCCTGATGTGGCGGAGAGTTGGTTAGATAAAATGATTGACATCTTTGCAGCCCTTAACTATACTGAAGAGAGGCAAGTGGCCTTTGCTGTATTCCAGTTCGAGGGAGCAGCTCGTTCCTGGTGGAATATGATAAGAGCAAGATGGGAGAGAGACCAGAGAACTTGGGTCAACTTCACTAGGAATTTAATAAGAAATTCTTTCCACCATTGATCCAAGAACAGAGGGAAGATGCTTTTATAAGACTTCGCTAGGGCAACTCAAGTGTTGCCGAATATGAAACACTGATTTACCAAGTTATCAAATTTGCCCTGAGCTGGTGGTTACCGAACAAAAAAAGGATAAGGCGATTTGTGCAGGGGACTAAATGTGGAAATTCGAAGGATTTAGCAGCTTCAGATCAATACATTTGGAGAAGCTCGGAAAAGCTCAGCGGGTGGAGAGTGCGACTTTTCAAGTCAAGGCTTTTGAGACAAGGAAGCGAGGAGCACCTAGTGAGAATCTTGGAAAAGTTGATAGTGAACAAGATGCACCACCCTCAAGATTGGAAAAGGAACAAGTGGAACAAAACTCCGGAGACATCGGAGATGCTTGGTTGGAGTTAGCTTGATTTGTGGATATTGTGGAAACCCAATCATCATGAGAATGAGTGTAGAAAGAAAGGGCGAAGATGCTTCGTTCTGCGAGTTCTGCATCAAATTGCTAACTTGTTAGTCAAATGAGCCTCGAAAGAGAAGGATATGCAAAAGTCGACATAAGGTGAGAATTTGAGGGGAGAATTCTTTTAAGAGGAGAGAGTGTGAGGACCAGAAAAAAAATGATGATGAAAATGAAAAATGGCTTGATTTCACCACAGAAAGCCTTAAGTGCATTATTCTCCTTTAAGTACTTTATTTTGTATGCATAGCATGACATTAATTTGGAATTGCATTTTAGTGTTTTATGTAGCCAAATGCATAAAATTTATGTGGCATTAAGTAGGTTACATTTTAATTGAGGGATTAGAAGTTAATTTCCTAGGATATTAGCAATTCTTGGCCAAGATAATGCCACTTGTCAACCACCTACAAAGTCTTGACTTAAGACTTCCTATTTAACCTCTTGTTTTCAAAATTCAAATCAATTTCCCTCTCTTTTTCCTCTCTCTTGGCCGAACTCCATGAAGGAGAAAAACACTAAACCCTAAGCTTGATTTAGCCATTTTAAGTGAGGAAAAACATGTCCAAGTGAAACCCTAGGCTAGATTACTTCTTAAACCTCAAGTCTTGTTGCAAGAAGTGAAGCTCTTTGGTGGTTTATCTCACTCTTCTAGCAAGGTAAATTTTCACTTATTTATGCTTTAATGATCTTTAAATTCAAAGAGGATGTTAGTTAGACATAATTAATGTGCTTATGGTTGTTTGGAAGGAAGGATTATGGAAGGAAATCTTGAGTTTGATAAGTAGAGTTTGGGTTTTTATTGTAGGCCACCAAGTGTTTGATGAATTGCTTGATGTCTTGTGATGCTTTAATGATGGAATTAATTACTGTTTTAGCTGGTTTAACACCTTGGCAAGTGAGGGAAATGGTTTTAAAAGGTTGATAGAAGAAAAACAACAAACCAGAAATTTTCTCAGAAAGCAGGAATGCAAAACAGCCCATTTCCCGAGGTTACTGTTACCTGTAGAAAATGAACTAGCATCCGAGCCTTATACCGTTAGAAAGCCCTATGAACCTAGTTTTAAACGCCGCTGACGGAGCTTGATTTCGATTTTTCTACGTCGAGTTATGACTGTTTTCCCGAGACTGTTCGTCCAGTCTGAATTTTTCCCGACAGATTTCCTGCTTCTCTGATATCTGCCGTTTTGACTGTGATAAAGCATGAATTGATATCTGACCCCTTCATGAAAGTTTTAGAACTCTGTCTTAGCTTCGAAAAGCCATAAAGTACGCCCCAATCCGATAAGTGTGGACACAGTTATGATCCAATTTCTGAAGGGCGGCAAAGCTGTAACCCTTAAATCATCACTTGTGAACTTTCATTCTTCACTTTCCACTTTTCTTGGTTTATTATGCCCTTTTTCCGCGCCATAGCCTACTTGACTCATTGTTCTCCTGTAAATATGACCTTTTCCCTTGTTATACACCCTTGATTTGAACTTGATACATTGTGACGATTTGGATTAGCGATTTAAGTGACGATTAGCTTGTGCATTTTAGTTGTCCTAAGTTTGGGATAGCCAAACCTAAATGTCTCTTATTTGCTTGTTATTAGGCCTTGACGGTGGACGAAGGGAATCTCGGAGTAGATACTTAAAGTTGTTTTGGGTACAAAGGTGAGTGTTCCAATGCTTGTCTACTTGTTAAATGTGACTAGTTGGATTATCTGATCTTGACTTACTTGATTATGTGAACTACTTGAAATCCGTTAGCGTGAACACTCTCTTATGTTATTATGATCGAGACGAGTGTGTACTTTATCACACTCGATCTCCTTTGCTTGAACTATATATCCTTGATATCATGATACTTGTGGATTTGGCCCTTGTCTATATTTGATCTGTGAGTCGTTTGGGTGATGTCCCATCGACTAATCTGTTTAGAAGCTTGTTTTCCTGTGCTTGCTACCTGTGCCTGTGAAATGGCCACTTGTGTGATATCACAAGGGCTAATCCTGTTATCAGTTCGGGACTCGTGATCGAGTCCACCCCATCGGCTCATTGGTCGAATCGAGCTTAGGGCTTGGTGAGGAGACTAATGATGCCCCTGGATCCTGTTTCTTGTTTTTGGTATACTCGGTATTACCTCTGTGTTGGTGTTCGGGCCGGTAAGGTGGGAGAATGGGTGAGCGGGTATGGCTGGCAGTGGGGTTCTCCGGATATTAATTCTTGCATTTCCTTGGTTGTGGTGTCAGCGGACATGGATCAAGTTGCTGTGGAACTTGGCTCCCGAGAACCATCTGTATCCTTTTATATTTAACTTGTTATTTAAGTGATCCTTGTGCAGATCTTCCAAGAAGAGAAGCTTGAGTCTGAACTCCTCGTGAGTCTTGATCTCGAGTCGAGGCTTGAGTAGTGCATAGGCACCATCTCACGGTTGTGCTGTGATCATCTCTGTACTTATACTTGAAATTCCAAATTTTATTGCAAATGTGCTAGTGTGATTGTTTATCAAAATCTTTGTGGTGCAAATGTGCTAATTGCTATTTTGCATGCCTGTCTTTTGGAACATCATTGGGCTTTTAGCTCACCCTATTTTTCCTTTTGTTTTCCTTAGCAGGGGGATTTGCTTGAGCTTAGGATTGGAAGTACGTGCAAGTAGTTTAAGTTTTGTTGTACTTTTGTTTAAGGGTGAATGTACTAGCAAACCCTATCATGGATAAGTTTAGAGGTTGATTTTGTATCCTTAAATACCCTGTTATGTTTTAAGTTGGAATGGTGGTATGAAACTTATGTATATATGTTGGTTGACTTTTGAATTTGGGAGTTTAGTTTTGTAAGTTGTGAGTTGTTGGTTTATATTAGCTATTGAGTCCTGGCGAGAGTCAGGCATCCGATACCCTAGGGTTAGTAGGAGAGTGGACACCGTAGAACTCCACTTACTTCCTCCAACCACCATGTCACCCTCTCAGATCCGGAACCAAACAAGCATGAGGTGGTAATACTATTCAAGTATACCAAGGAAGATCTCAAAAGATCAAGCTATAATGATTTCCCATGGTTCTCCAAGTTCCTCGACCAAACCCATGCTGGCTCAAGTTACAAAGTTCACCAATGGGTTGGGCCGTCCCCACATGCATGATTGGTCAATGAGACAACGCTCCAATCGACTTTAGATTCGATCATAGCACTGAGTCGGTATGAGAGGCACCTCCCACCGTTTAGGGTGTGGTGCAGACTGCCGCCCAGAACTCCCGAATTAGAAGCATATTCAAGTACAAGAACATATCATACCGATTCATATCACAAGTATCAAATAACCAAGCAAGAAAAAGAGAGAGAACGAAGGCGATAAAGTACACTCTCGTCTCGGCAAATTTACAATCACGAAATCACATAACATTTATTCAAGTATCACTTCATTCATTTAACATGAAACATGCACTTGACACTCACCAAAAGTCGAGAGCAAGTGAGAACTAGTCAGAAAGTCAATCAAGCTCCTCGATGCCCACGTTTTCACCTGAGATATGCATAATCAAAGTTATCTAGGTGTTCAACAAAGGTCAACTTCCAAAAATCAGGTTTTCCCCATTTCACGTCAAAAGAAAGCTCATGTGATTGAAAACCCATTTCCCAAGTATGGAATGGTGTACAAATAATCAAATGGTTAGGTCTAAGAACCAGGAAATGTTTCCAAGGCATTTCTAAATTTTCATCACTTCCATAGAAAATTTTTAGTTTTGCGCTACATTCTTTGAAAAATCATAACTTGAGTTCTATAAGTCCAAAAATGATGAATCTTATACCATTGGAAAATAGACTCAAAGAACTAAAACTTTTCAGAAGTCGCTTGCACAAGATTCAAATCAGAAATCTGTCAAATTTCAGCTCAAATCTGCTGCTACAGTAAAAACAGGGCATATCAGTCTTGATTTTTAGTCAACTTTGAAAATTCACCAAAATTCATAGAAATCGAACTAGCTCTTGAAATTTATACCACTGAAAGAAATCCAAGCTTAGTTTCAAACACAATAAACAAAACCCAATTTGGATTTTTCTACACCAAGATATAACAATTTTCTGAAAGCTGGTTTTCAAATCCTGCTATACGAAATTCTTGGCTATACACTTGTGGAAGTTTTCTCTATTCCTTTCTTTGAAAATCAACTTTGTTTCTTTGATCAAAGAGCAGTTAAGGGCCATTATTTTGACAAACTTCTAACTGAAGATGAGGCTCTAAAAACTAGAATTTTCAGCTCAAACTTTTGGCCATGAATGTAGTTTCAAAACAGAAATTTTTGAGCTTCAAATTGGGGCTAAATTGGAGTTTTTAAACCAAAAGTTTTGGCTCATGATCGGAGTAAAAATGAAGATCTAAAATCTGAAAATCTTTGCTCCAATTTCTCGGCCCAAAGGTAGGATTTGAAAGCTAAAATTTTTACCAACATTCAAGTACAAAATCTCACTTTACAAGCTACCAAAACAACCAACAATACCACAAGTTTGCGAACTAGTTAAAGAAGTAAAACTCAAACCACCAAGCAAGCCAAAATCCAAGCCATAATACATAATCATCTCACCATTTTAAGCACATAATACCTCAAGGCCTCTACCTAGAAACAAATCAAGAAAGCAAGTAAAATATCCTCAAGTCCTCTGCCTAATGTCAAGGTTCATAGAACCCATCAACAACCCATGCTTGTCTTGCTAAGATCTAGTTAAAAATGAAGGAAAGTTGAAGCTTTTGGAGAGATTTACCTCCTTCCACAATAGCAAACAAGATCTCAAGGAATCAAGCTCCAAACCTCCAAGAATCTTCCTTTCCCAAGCCTTCTACCAAGTGTGAAGATGATCCAAGGTTGGAGCAAGAGTGGGAGCAAGATTTGAGTAAGATTTGGAGGATTAAATTGAAGTTCAAGACAAGGGAAATGGGAGGGGGAGGTTCGGCTGCCAGGAGAGGAGAGAGAGAGGGTTTGGTGAGCTTTTGGTAAACTGGGAAAAAGTGAAAGAAGATGAAGACATAAAGCTACTTTTAAGAGTACAAAAGTCAACTTTGAATAGTAGACAATTAAAGCTCCTAATTGAGTTTAATTCTAATCATCCTCTTATAATCCCTCAAGTAGCTTTCTTAATCTACTAATGATCATTCTTACTCTCCAAGATTACGCCACTTTCGGTTCAAAGGTTTGCCTCGAAAAGCGTGCCTTTCTTGTTTTTCACAAATGTGCAATAGAAAAATTAAATTGAAGCGTAAACATGCTTTTTAAAATAAAATGAAATAATGTATAGTGCAAATACAATTAAAAGGATTTAAATCAATTATTCAGAGAAAATAAATAAGTAATTCAATAAAAAAGTTAGATAAAATAATTTTTGGGTCCTCACAAAATAATATAAAATATATAAAAAGTGGACTGAATTGTTCCAAACTTTAATTGTACTGAATCCTTCCCCTGTATAGGGCATGCTTGCTCCTCTGCCATCCCTACTGCCAATTTGTGGATGTTCTTGGCATTGAGGCTTAATAACAAATTTCCACCCCCTTGAAGAAAAAATTGCATTTAACATAAGTTTAATCTTTTTATGTTTTACCTGTTATAATAATTGATTAATAGGAATAATTCATTGACATGACTTTGCACCATATTTTCATTCTAGATTAAAAAAAATGAATAAACAAATAAATAAAGGAAATTGATATATTTACATCAAAACTATACATCTTTTAGGCTTGTTATTAACCAGTGATAGTACTTTTGAGGTGAAGTATCAATTTTCAAAACAAAACGAAGCAAACAACGGTTAATAATGATGACGAACAATTGTTTGGTTGACACCCTAGCCAATATTTCTTTAGTGAGACAGATTTGTAGGTTCTGAGAGCAATTAATTCAACAAGAAAAATAATTTTGGGAAATAACCTCAAAATAATTCAGTTTCACATAGTAACAATAAATTTGAAAATTTCAAGAATAGAATAGCCAAGGTCCCATAATTAAAATTGAAATGACCTAACTGAAATTACTTGGACATTCTACTCTAGTTTCTTGACAATTTTCAAGATCCAATAAATGCCTGCCTAGATAGGGCAAGCTAATTACTCAGAAACATCATAGTTTATATTAATAGGAAAACATAAAATGTTGTCTCCAACAGTAACAGTGTGCCGACTAGATGCCAAAAGACTATAACCTTTGTAGTCAACATATCGAAAACTCTTGCAAGCAGTCAACTTGAATTCAACTTTGGTACTCCGTCCACCTTGAACAAAAACTTTCTTGAATGCAACTAAGTCTTTAATTTGAGCATCTTGAATCTCTGATGGAGGACTCCAATAAATCAAAATTGTCTCACTCCCATCTCTTTTCCCATTGTTTTTCACCTCAAAACCGAATTCAACATTGTGATTGTCAAATGACTCAAGGTCAGCACAAGAAGGCTGGGGATTAGTATCAGTGTAATTGTTTTGACGGCAATGTTGATACTTATTCAATTTGATATGAATTAATCTTTTTGTGGCAGTGGCATCCAATGAGTAGTTGAATGTAGTATAACTTAAACAATACCCAAATGGATATACAGTAGAACCATTGAAAATTTTATATGATCTATTTGGATAACCTAAGCTGTCAATTGGCCTCAATGCCATAGATGTCATAGGTAACATGTCAACGTACTCATTCTTAAACCATGTGTGAAGTAATCTTCCTCCTGTAGCAAAAAATGAATTTAGTTAGTAACATTTTATGTAGATTAGAAAATAATAATTAAAAGGGCTAAACATACAAACCATCAATCAAAACTTTAGAGTATAAGAAAATATTTTTACCAGGGTTATATGCCCCAAAAACAACACCGCGATGCCATGACCACCTTCTTCACCTGGATATCTAGCCCAAAGAATTGCCCTAATCTTTGGGTGGTTTTTGGCAAATGTGATATCAACACCGCCAGCAAACATGATTACAAGAATAACTAGACCCTTGGAGCAAGTAGCGACTTTATTTATTAATTCAGTTTGATAACTAGGTAGGAGGAGATCTTTCCTATCCAGACTCTCAGTCTTGATAGATAAATCTAACCCTGCCACGATTACAGTGGCATCAGCCTTTAGTGCTGCATGCACAGTCGAGTAGATCATGCTATCATTTTTGCAAACATCACCTTGACACCCTGTTGCATACATTACTTTCCCATATTTTGGAATCCATCAATTGGTGCAGTGAATCTGCATGGTATACCTAAAAATAATGTAGATATGCACAACACTTAGTAGTAGTATTAATAATTCAACAATCAAATTAAACTCATCGCATCTATCTTCACAATTTTGATAATCAAAGACTAAAAATTCAAAGGTAGAGTTTTGATAATCTTTTGCTTGATGTAACTACTGTGAGACCCCATACCATCAATTAATTTATAAGTTGCAAAATTCCATAATTTCATAAAATTATTTTATTATTTTAGTTTGAATTATTTGATTTTCGTATATCAATTGTGTCGGCACGAAAAGTTTTAAAATGCATTGTGTACGTTTAAATTAGTCCTTGATTAAATTATTTGAATGTTTAAATTTCACACTCGGGTTTAGGGTCGACCACAAGATATAAGTTTTGAATGTTAGGATATGTATTTAGGACATATAAATGAGAGAAATCGGGATCATGATATCGCGTCGCGTGAATTCGACATCTCCGCGACAAAAAGAGGCTTTATGTCAAATCGAGTAACATTTCTCTTTTCTTCCAATTTCCCAACAAAAGCCCCAAAAATCAATTGAACTATTCATTCTCTTCTCCCTCTCTCTCCTTGTCCAACCACTCCCCCGCTCTTTCCCCTCAATTTCATCTTCAAGATTCAACCACAAAACCTCCATTGAAGCCACCAAAAAGCTTGAAGATCTTGCTAGTTTCTCTTGAAGATTTTCGGACCACCTTGGAGACAGGAAGAGCTGGTTGTGAAGCTTGAAGATTGAGGGTTGTTGTGAGCTATTTCATCCACCATTAACTAAGATTCTTGTTGAGTTGAGGTAAGCTTGCTAGACATCAACGCTTTTGTTCATTTGTTTCATTTTCTTGGCTAAGAGAGCTTGTAGCTCTTTGTAATGGAATTTGTTGTTGTTGGATGAAAGTGGGCTCTATGAAATCCCACCATGTATGAACTTGGGGTTGTTGATGATCTTAATGTGGGTGTGAGGTGTTTATGTGGAAATTTGTCGGTGAAAATGGAAGAGGGAAAGGAAAGAGAGGAGCAGAGAGAGAGAGAGAGAGAGCTTAGGGCCGGTTGTCTTACAGCTTTATTTTCTCAATTTTTAGTTCAATAATTCCATGTCTCACTTGTTGATTTTGATGCTCACTCGATGGCCTAAGGTTGGGGGAAATTTCATGTAAACCTAGCTTTGTTTGTGGTTGCAAAATGAGAAAGAAAAGAGGGTTTCAAAATCTGGAAATTTGAGCTTGTCATTGCTGACCCTTAGTTGTCCATTTTTCTCTGTTTTAAACACCATGAACTTGCAACTCTCTTGTTGATTTTTGATGTTCACATGATGGCCTAAGTATGTGAGAAATTTTATGTAAAAATAGCTTTGTTTGATGTTGCAAAATGGATCAGAAATAAAGCTTAAAAATCTGGAATTTCATGTAGCAGGGTTGATGTAACAGCCTTCTTAAAACTGTTGTAACTTGGTGTAGGAAGATCCGAATTGAGTTCTGTTTGTTGCGTTTGAAACTAGAATCCAATTTATTTTAGTAGTATAAATTTCATGGGCTAGTTCGATTTCTATGAATTTTGGTGAAGTTTCTAATTTGACTGAAAATCAAGACTGCTATGTCCTGTTTTCACTGTAGCAGCAGATTTAAACTGAAATTTGACTGGATTTCGATTTGAATCTTGTATAAGTGTCTTCTCAAGTGTTGTAGTTCACTGAGTCTATTTTCCAATGGCATAAGATTCGTATGTTTTGGAATTATAGAACAAGTTATGATTTTTCAAAGAATACTGCACAAAACTGGAAATTCTACCTCTATGCAATTGCCGAATTGTTGCCCTATTTTTGAAACAATTCAATTCAAAGTTTTACTGCCATTTTATTTCAATTTGTTAAAGGAATGATTCTAGAGTTTTTGTAGTAAATTTTGAGTGATTTGGGACTGATTTGGTTGAACAAAATGTTTGCAAATCAAAGAAGGAAAAACCTGGCAGTTTAGTTCCAAGATTTTTTTGTAAACTTTGGCCATCTAAAAATTTACTTACCCGTACGAGTTATTGGCTCAATTTTGGAACATGCTTATCTTCCTTAGTGAGGCTTGAGTGTACAAAATTTGGTAATTTTTCAGTGGCATTTTGATGACCAAATGTTGTTCCAAATATAGGACTTCAAATCTGGAAATTCTAGCTGTCAGTCTCTGTGACCCCTGTACTTCTATTGGCTGTAATTCTTTGCTCGAGAGTCAAAATCGAGTGCCATCAGTGGCTTTTGAAACTAGACTTCACAAGCTTTCTAATGGTACAAGACTTACAAGTTAGTTCCTTTTCTATCAATACCACTGAAATCGCAAAGATGGCTGATTTCACAACCTGATTTCCTGTTTTTGTTCTCTACTGAATCTTCCAACTCATTTTAGTCTGTCTTGCTCAATGAATCTCCAAGTGAAGTCATCTCGTGATTTTTAGAGTATTGAATCTAGTTTTTGTTTCTTTAAGATTTGTTCAATTCCGACGTATATTGAGTGAGTTATGGTATGAGAAAGAGACTGTGGTTGAGTGATTTTGGTGAACTTGGAAAGTTAGATTAAAATTTAAGTTTTAGCCGCATGGATTGAATGTGATAGCTCCGTTTTGACTCAGGTGACCAAGAGGTTGTTGAAGTTGACCCAACTACCGAGGCTTAATCATCTTGCTTACGTGCTTGACTGATTATATAGGTGAGTGTTCAAGTGCATGTTATTTAATGTTAATGAATTGAAAAGCATGCTAGTGTGCCTCAATGAGCGTGTACTTTACTGCACTCACCTTATTTGATATACCTCTAAATGAGTTCGACTGCTTAAATTGTTAATTGTTTAACTGCTGGAATTGCTTGTTATTGCTATTGAAATTGTAGGGACGCCCAAACCCCATCGGGGAACCTTCCTCTTCGACCGGCAATAGGGGTTTGGTTGAGGGATTGGTGAACCATGAGTCTTAATATTGTTTATGTCGGTTGAGTGCACTCATCGACCAACGTATACTCGAGAATTACCAACTTAACATTTTGGAGTTCGGGCCCGATCAAGGGGGTGTAAGTAGATGGGAGAGGGATAAAGTGGTGAATATGGATTATGAGAGTGAGTGGTTGACGGAGTGTCAACGTGTACCCTGGAATTGATGCTTGTGAAGTGAAAAATAACTATAGAAACTGTGGAAACGTGGAGCTGACCAACTGTATCCTTCAATTTATATTGTTTAGATGCTTTACTACTAAATTGACTGTTCTGTTATCTTTACTACTTTATTGGTTCATTTTCCGCTTTGACTTGCCTGTACATGTTTCTCTTGACCACACTAGGTTTTGCTCATCCCGTAAGCTTTGTTTTCCTTAACAGGTTTTGAAGTGGGGCTCGTGAATTAAGAAATTTAGTTTCTTTTGTAGGATTTCCTCACTTTTGTAGAAGATTGAAATTATTGGTGAACTTGATGGATTATTGTACTTGGAGTTATTATTCCTATAATTTTGATAAAAATTATTGGGCTTGTACTCTTGAAAGTTGAACTAGTGATTTTGATGGATTTCAATTATGGTTTTAAGAATGAAGACTTGTATTTATATTTGGTTTTAATGAGTGAGTCCTGGCGAGAATTGGGCAGGCGGCCCGCCGATACCCTAGGGTTCGCGCTAAGGCGAAGTGGGGTCATCACAGTTGAGCCTAGGTTTCAGATCTCTGTGGAGCATATTATAAGATGTCGGACTATGGGGTTGGTTTGAGTGTTAAGTGATAAGTGAAATACTGAATATTTGAGATTCTAATGGTTAGTAGAATTTAATAATTGAGGATTTATTGTATTGAATTGGTAAGAAATAAGAGAATTGTGAGAGGCTAACACTGCTTGTAAGGTAATAGTTGAAATTCTTGAACAATGGTAATAGCTGTGAGGCTAACATTGGCCTAAGGACTTATAAAGAAATTATGGGCTTATCATTGGGCGTGGGATATCCTTTAGTGCTTGATCTTTATAATTGGATGTACCTTAGTGTTGATTGACTTCATTCTTGTTTTGGTACTTGAATACGATTGTATCTCTGGAGTTGGAAAGTGTATAGGTAGCTATAAATTTCTAATCTTGAATCTTATGATTCTTACCTAGTAGGAAATGGAAAATGGAAATAGTGGAATGAGGGGCCTTTGGAGGAGGATCCGGGAGAGGAGAAAACCTTAAAGGAGGAACCATCCGAGGAGGAGCCATTTGAGGACCCGTCTGAGGGGGCCCCGACTAGAGGTTCGACTATGAACTAGATTAGGATTTCTAATTTTTGAATATTTTGTAAATGGATTAATCGGGATGAGACTTGTAAGGCCTATGACTGTGACTGCATGACTGTTTGTATTTCGTGGCACCTGTGTGCTATATTTTGTAATATTCTGTGACTTGCTAATTATGTGTGAACTTGCATATGTAAATGTATGCCAGTTGTTTCTATTTTTAAATGTTTCCACTATTGGCTTTTGTACTTAAATTACTCTTGTGTAATTGTTTTATTTCTGCATTTAGACATACTTAAGACTATGGATGCTCGAGGTTGAGGTCGAGGTCGAGATCGTGGTCGAGGGTGTGGGCATGAGCAGCCCCAACCCTTCGCGAGTGTTCACTCTTCTGGGGCTGAGTCTGAGAGAGGACCGGGCGATGGTAATAAGGATCGAGTGGCTTTTATAAGTTGCAAAATTTCATATTTTCATAAAATTATTTTATGATTTTAGTTTGAATTATTTGATTTTCGTATATCAATTGTGTCGGCACGAAAAGTTTTAAAATGCATTGTGCACGTTTAAATTATGTCCTTGATTAAATTATTTGAATGTTTAAATTTCACACTCGGATCTAAGGTCGACCACTAGACATAAGTTTTGAATGTTAAGATATGTATTTGGGATATATAAATGAGAGAAACCGGGATCGGGATATCGCATCGCATGAATTCGACATCGACGCGACAAAAAGAGGCTTTATGTCAAATCGAGTGACATTTCTCTTTTCTTCAAATTTCCCAACAAAAGCCCCAAAAGTCAATTGAAATATTCATTCTCTTCTCCCTCTCTCTCCTTGGCCGACCATTCCCCCTATCTTTCCCCTCCATTTCATCTTCAAGATTCAACCACAAAACCTCCATTGAAGCCACCAAGAAGCTCGAAGATCTTGCTAGTTTTTCTTGGAGATTTTCGGACCATCTTGGAGAGAGGAAGAGCCAGTTGTGAAGCTTGAAGATTGAGGGTTGTTGTGAGCTATTTCATCCACCATTAACTAAGCTTCTTGTTGAGTTGAGGTAAGCTTGCTGGACATCAAATCTTTTGTTCATTTGTTTCATTTTCTTGGCTAAGAGAGCTTATAGCTCTTTGTGATGGAATTTGTTGTTGTTGGATGAAAGTGGGCTCTATGAAATCCCACCATGTATGGACTTGGAGTTGTTGATGATCTTCATGTGTGTGTGAGGTGTTTATGTGGAAATTTGTTGGTGAAAATGGAAGAGGGAAAGGAAGGAGAGGAGCCGAGAGAGAGAGAGAGAGAGAGAGAGCTTAGGGCCGATTTTCTTGCAGCTTTATTTTCTCAATTTTTATCCCAATAATTCCATGTCTCAGTTATTGATTTTGATGCTCACTTGATGGCCTAAGGTTGGGAGAAATTTCATGTAAACGTACCTTTGTTTGTGGTTGCAAAATGAGAAAGAAAAGAAGGTTTCAAAATCTGGAAATTTGAGCTTGTCATTGCCGACCCTTAGCTATCCATTTTTCTCTATTTTAAACTCCATGATGTGACAGCCCCACTTTCCCCAAAGGCAAACCAGAGGGGTCAGCGGACCGCCTGCCCAGCTCTCGCCAGGACTCAAGAGATAAAACCATAAAACCATAGTAAAAGAAACCGGCAAATTCTTATAGATTTACAGTCTCTAAAACACATCAAGGTTACGTTGGAACAACTCAAAAATACTACAAACCATCTAAGGCATCCATTATCTTCCAGCTTATACAAAAGGAAAAGAAAAATCCACAAAACTAGAGTCCTCGATTTCCGTGCACCCCTTCCGGACCTGTTAAGGAAAACAAAGCTTATGGGGTGAGCAAAGCTCAGTGAGGCCAAGAAATCATGCACAAGCAGGGTAAGGCAATAACACACATTAACAGAACAATAACAGGAAAATAAAACGAAAAATACATACAGGGCGGTATAAAATATCACTGGAAAAGGATACAACTTGCCGCTCCATCATTGGTCTTCAGTCCGGACTTCAGTGGAAACGTTGACACTCCTTAACACACATCTCAAATGGTTTCACAAAAGTCTCTATCATATCTTGTTCTCTCATCTTTTGCAAAAATTGCATGAACACAAAGAATTAGAAACTTTGGCAAATCCAATAAACAACACCACATAGAAAAAATGGACAAATAAAATATTTAACAGAAATAATAAAAATAACCAAAACAAACCTAAATGTATCTAATTAGGACTAAAGCATATTCATTTTGGAAAAACAAATATTATGGGAGAACAATCTTTGATAAATAAATTATTATAAATTTCTAGTGCTTGGTTAACTTGTAATGTCTTACTCTAGCATCAAAGGTTTCGTGGACAACTCCAAGCTAACTATCAACATCATATGCTGCATAATGCTTGCAATAGGTTGCAACATTTAGGGGTCTACTATTCAAGTCCGTGAAGTTTTTAGCTCCCTCAACATCCTGCAACCCTCTCACATAATTAGCAGCATATCTCCGTACGACAAATGGATCTTCCCCAGGTGTCTCCAAAGCTCTCGCCCAACGAGGGCCCCTCACAACATTGATATTTAGACTCCAAAATGATAGTCCTGCATGGCCTACGGTGTGCATGGCTCGTGCTTCAATAGAGACAACCTGCAAATATGAACTTAAACGATTAGTCTTTTAGTTCCACAAAGTTTAGCATGACACCGAATGGAAATCCTGATTGTAGTGGGATATAGCTTTAAATGTTTTGAATTCTGTATCATGTCCATGTTGACTATGCCTGTTGGTATATTTAAGAATATCCAAATCTTTGGGGCTAAGCCAAGTAGCAATGCTGCGGGTAGGGGAGATCCCTTACATCGCTCCCCAACAACTAATCTTTTAGATGTATTACAGTCATTCTGTAGCTATTAAAATACAAAAATTCCACACAACTTGAACAAAGAAGTAACTTTAGCTTTTTAAAGCCAAAAACTCAAGGTAAATACATAACCCTAATGCAAATTTTGCTTTATGTAATACTGATTTCAACTTAGGGTATTCACCCATGTTTTTGTGTCGTGTAAATAAGAGAGCTATTTTACAAGCCACCACGAATAAAAAAAAAAGTTGCTCTACTAACCATATGTCCTGGCTAACTCACATGATAGTATGATACAAGTATACAATGTCACGTTAAAATGAATAGCTAGGGTCTTGAATGAGATTTTTGGGACAGAAACAAGAAGTTGATAGCTAATATTTTCATGAGTTACAAATGTGTGTTGCATTTCTATGAACACATGATTTACCTAACCAATTGTTTTCCATAGTGTCTCATTGAAAGTTGTAGTCGTGAGGATGACCATGGGGAAACTAGTAGTACCAAGAACATCATCATCAAAAAATGATGCTTTACTTCCTTGTTGGCCAACGTAGGAAACTCCATGCAGTGCCTCCAACCACCACTTGTATCTGGGTAGACCAATCCTAGGAACTCCCTTGAAGTGTCACCAATATGTTGTACCTTTTCTTCCAAGGTCATCCTATCTGTCAACTCCTTGAACCTAATATGGTACGGAAGTGATGAATCACAATAGACATATTTCATGATGTCCAAACCAAGAGCAAAAAACCTTGATGGA
The DNA here is from genome assembly GCA_013103745.1 of Gardenia jasminoides. Lineage (NCBI taxonomy): Eukaryota > Viridiplantae > Streptophyta > Magnoliopsida > Gentianales > Rubiaceae > Gardenia > Gardenia jasminoides. The sequence continues at coordinate 22,986,971 of CM023095.1, forward strand.
TGACAGGCATAGCTGTAGCTAGTGGTAAGATTGAATGGAGAATCATCAATAGGTGATTTTGTTGCACGGACTTTCATTGTATGAACTTGATTTTGCAGAGGACAGACAACATAATGCTAAAGCAAGAATGAAAATAAAGCTAAGTTTTGCCATTGAAGAAGTACCGGTGAAAAGGATGTAGCAGGCTTGTAAGGCCATATATAGTTGTGAGTGGTGGGATACGTGAATTACAACCAACCATTAGAGACAAAAGACAAAATATCAAATGCAATATCAAGAGTGATTTGGAAGGAGTGATTTGATCAACTGATTTATCCTTATCAAATTACCAGTTGTCATTATGTTGATATCTACACAATAATATTAGTTTATTCTCATCTAATCTTATGAGTTATGCAAGTATGATAATCTTATATTATCCAAACAAAGCAACCCTCTTTTATCTGGAATGCTGTTGGTAATCATTAAAATAAGTAACTAATTTTCTAGGGAATATAGGATGATATTGCATTTTAACAGAACATAAGGTATCTCAGTATAGGGAAATGACACCATTACATTCTGTAGGATGATTTCATGTTACGGACGTTTAATGGTCGTACTATCATTTTATAATAAAATGTCTACTGGTTCGTCCACAAGCAATTTACATACTCCCCTCCGCTGGCTTTAAATTTGCAAGCAACCCACTCAGTCTCACTTGCATTGTCAAACTTCTATGTCCACAAGCAACCATACCCACATCATCCACCTTATATGAGCAAAGCATTGCCATGAGTTCCATAGCATCTTTAACTTTCAGTATAAATCTTAAAAATTCCAATGTCTAAATAAGTACTACTCTCCAACTGGAGTTTTCTTAATCATAGAAGAGTGTACTTATCCAAAAATTCATTGATACAACAAAAAGGTTATGCTATATCTAAAAAATGAGATAAGAATCTAAAAACTGGATTAATCTCTTTGTACACCGTTAGTGTATAACGAGACTAGATATGTATATAATGTATATATCATATCATCTAAATTTTAATTTCAACATCAAATTTTATATATATGACATACATCTAGACCCTTAGTGTTGCATTTTCAATGCATGAAAGATTTATTCAGAAAATAATTCTTTTAACATGGTGAAAAAAATAAACAATAGAACTATAAGATTTTGTGTAAGTATATATCAAGTGTAACACTTAGAAAATGAGTATGGTTTGCATCTAGACTTGGACCTGCTAATGTATGCATTGCCAGTTCATGAAAGATTTACTCAAAAAATAATATTTTTAACATCATGAAAAAAATAAATGACAAAAGTATAAGACCTTGCTAGTATATGCATTGCCAGTTCACAAAAGATTTACTCAAAAAATAATGCTTTTAACATCATGAAAAAAATAAATGACAAAAGTATAAGATCTTGTATAAATCTATATGAAGTGTAACATTTAAAAAATGAGTGCATATCCAGTCTTGAAGCCAAGTGCTTGGCGTATTAGATACCAACATACATATAAACACCCATACACACACACACATATACATATGCATGCATACATATACATACATACATACATACTTACGTATATGTATGTATGTATGTATGTATGTATGTATATGTGTGTGTGTGTATATGTAACACATATATATAAACACATATGCACGCATGCATATGCATACATATATGTATGCATGTGTATGATAAAATGATATCACCACCTATTTGTTTTACGACATACAGACTACTTAGAAAAGACAGAGCAGGGGCTGTGTTTGGATTTCATGGTTTTTCAAATACAGTTTTTATTTGTATAAAATAGAGCCCGTTTTTGCCTCAAGTAAATTTAGTGCACAGTATCTCTTTTGCAAAGCAATGGCATTTGCTACAACAAAGGATCCGCGTTGTATTTGGCCTCCAATTCCCTTCAATTTCTTTTGCCACTCACAACCCTAATTGCAACCCTTACACAAAACAGAGCCAAATGAAGCTGTTGAACCTGTCACTACCCGTTGAGTTCAACTTTCCCTGTCATTGAATCCCTCCCCTCCGTTGAGTCGGTCTTCACCTATCTGCACGATCATCACATTGCAGAGTTGCAAGTTCTCGCTTTAGGTCAGTCTGAAGCAGTTGTGGCAATTGATGCCGATGCAGATAAAGTTGGAAGCTGCATTACTGACCAGTCGGAGGCTCTGCCATACTCACTTTTCCTGTTCCAAGTTCTCCCTTAACTATTAGCAGCACATCTGCATTTCTGCTAGAATTGAACTCATGTTTACTGTCGACTCGGGCCTCAAATGGGAGGTGGCTTAAGATTTGTTCTTTTCTTCTTTTTTTTTCTTTGTGTTACGCCACACCACTAGGGGTGTGGCTAATTAACAAACAAAAACAGAGTAGAGACCGCACATAAATCAGACCCCTTAGCAATATTTTTTTCTAAATGAAAACAGAGTAACAATGGATGGAATCAGGCTCGAAGTTCACTTTACAGTACCTAATCTTGCTCTAATGAGAGCCATTCTTGACAAACTTACTGCACTGGGACTTCATCAGATTTTTCAAAACTCAAAATAAATGGCACAAGATCATCATGCAAGATCATATGCTTAACAATGTGTTGTAATAGTCATTTGGATTTTACATCTATAAATAAATAACTTTGCATCACAATGTCAAAAGAATGTGTTGCATCATGAGAGCTATAGAGAAGAAAGATCCCGTCAGGCAACCAGTTTCACGCATATGTGCAATTTTCCAACATAACCAGTTTCACCCAACCACAAATCATTGCATTGCATACATATCCTCTGTGTTAATTTTTTTCCAAGAGGTTTATGTTTGAGTGCTTTGTCGATGCATTGTGCTAAAGCTGACATGTTGTACCTTTATCGAGGTATATAGTAGGAATTTGCCCCCTTATTTTATGCAGGAATAAGCTTGCTGTTCTGAATTGGCTTTTTTTCTTCATTTTTTTCTGAATTCTTGGCATAATTCCTAACAATAGGTAATTGAGAATGCTTTGGACATAGTTTGCTATTTTTTTAGTGACACTCCTTCTCCTTGTTTGCACCCCTTAGATGTCAATAGCATGAATCTGCTTGCATTGCCAATTTAAGCATTACTGAATTTTTTTTCTCTCGAGGTTTCTGTTACCGAATAGGTCTCATCATGTCTTACTCGTATAGTACACTAATATATTTGTTGTAGTAAGCAAAATTCTTCTCCTTGTGTGCATGAAGTCTTGTCCATTTTGTTTGTGCAAAAAAAAATAAAGAAAAAAACTGGGTTGCCATATTCATTTCTTTTCATGTTCTACAACTTTCAGAGGACACCAAATCCTACATGCTCCCAACTACTAGGCGTGCTTCGAAGGGTATGACTAACAAAGACATTCGTTGCTATATATTTGATTTCACAAATGTACAACACCGGCACCTAATGCTTGTTTGTCGTGGTAGTTTTGAAATTAGATACTGGACCTAGTTATTGTTCTACCAAATCTGCTTTGGGGGAGAACGATTTGCAACTGTGCTTAGCCAATTACTACAAGGTAAACCCATCACAATTCTCCACAAATATGTGCAATGTATATTGCTAAGTTTGAACTGTTACCTTTGATTTAATATTGTATGGGCTTCGTTCCCCAATTTAAGAGAACTAAACTAGGAAAGCAATCTATGGATCGAATGCATTTCACTAAGGAGCATGAAGTTACCTTCACTGAGCATCTTTTAAGTATGCATAGGAACAACAAGATTACCACCCATAACATAACAAGTTTCATAGTTCCAGAAGTTCAATGGCATCTTAACGATGTACTCGGAAGCGGCTATCGCATGAGCACTATAAGGGCAAAATATTATGCGTTAAGGGACCTAACTATATTGTACGTAGCACTCAATAGGAGGGGCACTGGAATGGGTTAGGATAGTCAGAACTACATTTTCATGAAGGATGATGCCAAGTGGACTAAGCTTATTTGAGTACAGTTCAATATTTGTTCCTTATTTCTAATCTGATTTTGCTTTGGTGTATAAGTTATCCATTTTGGACAGTCATTCACTTTCCCGCTACATGCTTTGCCACCTATTAAAATATTTAAATTACCAATTATGTCCATAGTCTTTGTGCCTGAAATTACTCTTATCATATCTAAGTGTAAGTGTATGCAGATTGAAATGATAAGTGGAAGGTGCTCAAAAATGCTGCTTATTTACTTCTGCGTATCCTCACTTTTGATTTTCTCACACAATCCCTTGCTCTTCGTATGTGTGTTCTTTCTTGATAGGTGAATGATTCGCTCAAAAAATTTAGAAATAAATCCTGCTATGTGTACCATATACTAGAGCAAGTGTTTATGTCCCAAGATGCAACTGGAGACTTTAGTTCTGGTTTCAAAAGGTTACCCTCCAATTCTATTGAAGATCTGGAATAGAGAATGCTGCGAGAAATACAAGGGGAACGGAACTGGTGGATTATGATTCCTCTGAAGATGAAGTCTAGATAGTTGCTCAGAAGAAAAGGGAAAAAGAAGAAACATAAGGCAAAGTGCAAACAGATTGATTTGGACAATGATTCACCAACTCCTAGTCCATTTTCAGGAGTTGCTGATTTGTACTACCGAGTGTTGGATAGCCTTACTTCACTCATGAGCAAGAAGGGGAGTAGCAGTACCATGTCTGTCAGCTCCCTCTCAAAGGATTCAACTGGAAACACTTCCTTTGAAGATGAGTATCGAAAGGCCTTAGGTTACTCCAAGAACTAAGACTTCAATGGCCAGCATATGTGAAGGTGGCAAATGTGTTGAGAAACCCCAAGAGCTTGGCATATTGTTGACAACCAGGTCGGACGATGACCGCATCCAATTTGCGAGGATAAGGGGATGTACACTTCCAGAATAGGAGCTATTTTGACACTCTTTAATGAGCATCAGTGTGGCAGTTTTTTTGTACTTTGTTTACTAGTTTGGTGTTCTCAAGTTTCTTCCCGAACAATTAGTTCGTTGAATTATGTTGACAGTTGACTTTGTATTGGTTATTGTTTTTCTTTGCCTGCTGCAGTAGATGTTTGTTACACCATTAGTTATACCGTTGTTGCTGTTGTCATTAAAGACTCATTTAGTTGCTTAATGCAAAATGTATACTTTTATCAAGTTTTGAGCAATTACTACCATGAGTTGTCTAACATGGCACGGCCCTTCTATCTAGACAAAATCCATCTACTCTTATCATGTTCTCATGCATTTCGATTTCGACGGATGGAATACAGTATATTATGAGTATTCTTTCGATTCCTATCTGTTACTTTAAGAACCTTACCTATATGATGGTTATTTACAGTTGCATTTGTACTACTGGGACTAGCAATGAGGTAGCTTAGATGCTAAAGCTTATAAACTGACTCATCTTTGCTGCCTTTTTTTGTAGGGTCACTATACTAACATAACTGTCTTCCTCCAGCTGTTGGCTGGATAAATGCATAGGCAACCATGGTGGGGGATTAGAGTATGAACTAGATGATGATGATCTTGTGCTGACCTATGCATTAGTTGTGATGTTAGGGTTGGCTTTCTTTGACCCATATCTAAACTCTCCTCAAAGACCAAGGGTTCGAGATAGTGCATTTCAAGGCCGACAATGGGTAATTGAACTCATTAATGGCCATTGCGATAGGATATTCAAGAACCTACACATGGAGGTGACACTTTTCCTGCACTTATGTGACGTACTAGTCCAACGGGGTTATTAGCAACCCTACCCCACACAGAGAGTTGGAGTCCACGAATTAGTTGCCATTGCCCTTGTATGCCTTTCTCATAATAAATGCCATCGAGATTTAGTTGAACGGTTCCAGCATTCCCCAAAGACTATGGATTGGCATCAGCGTCATTGCCTCAGGGTGTTGGTGAGATTAGGGCGTGATCTAGTTAGACCCAGGAACAAAGATCGCATTCATCAATAGATTGTGAACAGTGGAAAGTTTTGGCCTTGGTTCAAAATATGCTACCGATCGGTGATAGCTAACTAAGACTACTAACATTAGGTTCAGGGCTACAAATGGCAAATAATTGGCAAATGTGCCAACATTGCTTGACCAGTATGAATTCTTACATAAAATATCACCTTACAAAGTAACCAATACACTCCCATCTGCTATAGGATTGCATCAGAGCAATAGACGACACTCACATCTCAACTTGGTGCTGAGCTAGGGATAGGGACTGTTTTAGGAGCAGGCATAGTGATTTATCTCAAAATGTTTTAGCTGCTTGTGATCATAACATAAGATTTGTCTATGTTTGGGTAGGATGGAAAGGCAGTGCACATGATTCATGGGTGCTATAGAATACATTGCTTGATCCAAACTGTGTGTTTCCCATGCCACCAGAGGGTATGTATGTAATTTATTAATACGTCAAAAGCATTTGACATATATGGAAGTTAGATTATATGTTCTTGGAATTACGTTATCCACTAACTTGTTGTGAAGACTGATTTGATAGCAGGAAAAACTAGTTATCCAATGCATTCTAATGTATTCATTTGTATTTTTCATATTGGCAAACCTACTACACTTTTTCTAAGGATTTTGATGAAAGTTAGTATTTATATACATAACTAAGGCTAGTGAGAACATTTATTAGGCAGGTAAATACTATGCGATAGATACTGCATATACATAAATGCTTGGGTTTATGGCACTATATAGGAATGCTCGGGAATCTCCTCAGGAGCGTGTAGCTAAAACCCAATTTAACATGCGCCATGCTTCCCTTTGAAGTATTATAAAATATACATTTGGTGTATTAAAAAAAATGCATTCCCATACTCAAGGGCCCGATACAGAATTACTTGATGGTAACGCAGAATAATATTGTGCTTGCCTGTTGTGTGCTTCACAACTTCATGCGGGAGAATCAGCCAAATGACTATTATTTCAAGGAAGAAGCTGCTACTAGAGCATTTGAAGATGTCTTTAAAAATGGTTATCAAGTGCCGACACCTCAACCAATTGATATGTCTCAAGATAGGATTGCTAACTGGAGCAAAAATTGGCGGGCAAGTGCTAATCACATGTACCTTAATTGCAACCTCATGGGCTAGGAGCACCATTATGGTGTGAGTTTTTTCACCCTCGATAAGCATGTAGGGCGACAGAAAGTGGCTTCAATGTATACGAGGTTGTTGTGCATAATATTGGAGAATTGGTCACATCTTTGTATTCAACGTGCATCTTTCATCATTCCTATGTTGTATTCAAAGATTATAGTTGAAGAAGTAGGAATACATTTGCCAAAATTAGCTATGCAACAAGAGTAGTGAAGAGTGGTATTTTGCATTGGGAAAACTAACTTCATAGTGTTGCTTAGGTTTAAATGGTATACTAACGCCAAAAAGCTCGGTGTGGCGTTTATTCAAACACCAAAAAAGAAAAGGCAAACTAGATGTTTTTTAAATACAGCTGAATCCAAGGGGGGTGTTTTTTTTAAAAAAAAAAAAATTCATAGACAGCAATCCAAGCAGTAGTTATTGTTTTTCACAAATAGCTACAGGATAGTTTTTCAGAAACACCCAAAAAACACCTAATCCAAATGGAGTCAGGACTATTGTGCCATGTCTTATTCGAACTGGTGTCTCTGATTGCTATTATTATTGTCTTCCTAGAAACTGAATATACTAATTACCCTTCATGTGGTAAAAGACCTTGTAGACCCTCAAAAATACTCACAAAAATGAAAAAAAAAGTGATATTACCAATGAAATCTTGTTATAGCTTGGCTTCATTCAAGAAATTTTTTCCCCAATTCAACCTAAACGCAAGCTCATGTTGCAAGATTTAAAATGTATTACCTAGATAAAGAAAAATAATCAATGGATAACATAACAAAGAAGATCTATGAAATTACCATTATGAACTATTTACAAGGGATTTTTTGTTGTAACACTTAGTGAAACTAGTAGGCACGAATGACACAGATTATGAACTTGATTATGAACTTACCTTACAGTTCCTGCCATTTCATTTCAATAAAAATTTTTATAATAAATACTTGAAAATTGCAAAAATTAAAAAGAAAAGAAAATTATGTTTCTAAGAATAGAAGAATATAGTTCTATCCATATAAGTTTTTTCACATAACACAATTGAATTTAAATTTCTTACATTATCGTAAGGAAATTTTTTGCACCAACATGTCTGAGATCAATGACATGTAACCTTTGTTTTTAATTTTAAACATATCTTTTTTGCACATGTAGCATATGCCTAGACATGTAGACAATTTCTTGTAGGCAGATTTATGACAATTGGTCCATAGTAATTAGTCTAGAAATTATTAGTAATGAGTATATTAGTAGAAGTAGTAACTTTTGGAGATACCTAATTCAAGTTTGCATCCCTTGTGGATTCAACAAATTTTGTTTTGCACCCTGATACCTAAAGCTACTAAATCCGCCATACACATTGAATATTTATTCACCGCAAAACAAAAAGAGTCTTTTTTGGTGAGTAAAATTCATAAGAAAAAAATATAATTTTCACCATGAAATCATTTCCTAATCATAATTTCATTACTAAAGCCTCCATCCAAATAACTTGTGACTAAATCCCTTCTTTGACCAAAATTTAGTCAATGTCACCAAAGTATTTGTGACAATAGGCCAAATCATTAGAAAAGCGCAAGACTAGTGACGAGAATGCATCAGTGAAGGGCGATCCTATCATTACAAAAAGTGCCGTCATCACAAAAGTTGGCATTGAAAGACTTTCTTTCTTTTGTGACGAGATTACTGTCACCAGAGATACAAATCATCACAATAGTTGCATTTCAACAAGAGTGACAGTGAAAGATTTTTTGAGACAAAGCCATCATCACCTGTGACAACAAATTGATAAAAAGCAGAAGTGCTTTCATTCATACTTGTTACATTTCATTGCAATCATTTCCAATTCCTTCTAAGAAATAATCACCCTCATTCAAGAGAGCTACTAAAAAGCTAATAGAAACAAGCTTCTAATAAAATTTTGCACTTCATTTATTAAAATGTAAAGATTGTCAAAGACATAGGTTTCACTACAATTTCTTTTGAAATTCTTGTACAAAATGCTAAAAGTAAGGAAAAAGTAGATCCCTTTCTTGCTTATGATTGAGATTTTCAACACAATTGAAACCTCCATCAACCCATAACCTGAAAGTGCATAAAAGGTATCAATGCATTAGAAAGAATGAATAGGGTAAGAATGAAAAGGAAGTGGAACTAAAAGAACTTAAACTCTAAAACTAAGTACTAAAGAACTTAAACTTTAAAGCTAACGTATGTACTCACAACTTAAACTATTGAAACCATTCAACATAAAAAATAAGTAACTAGTTTTTAGCGGAGTGATTTTAAACACACACAGTACAGATTCACTCAAGACTTATTTTGTGCACCACCTTAGCACTTGTGAACACTAAAGTTTCTAGTTATGGTCAATGAAAACATCATAGTTTCAACTTACAGCCATGTAGTGCAACATTGAAATAGCCAAGCCCCTCACAGCAGTCCATTCAAAAGAAAAATAAATCTGACCTACAAATCTGGTAGGTGAAAGACTTAAGACTCACAAATCACAGCTAAGCACACTCCCATTCAAAATGATACTTTGATAGTTTATAGACACATACTAGCTCACACTTACGTGTTTTTGTTAATCATAACAATTTGCTAAGTAATAGCTTGCTGCCAACACAAAAGTAAAAACAAAGAAAAATATAAGTTTTGAAACAAGTACATGAAGAATTGAATACGATAATTTCAACAGCCAAAACAATTATTTCCTGCCACGTGCATATTTACCCTAGTAGCAAAGTATATGAAAATTTCAGGAAAAATATAGGTGCACATTTTAGTCAAAGAAAATCAGTTATTAATTTCTCTTATGATCAATATTTTCTACAAATGTACAGAGTCGATCGTAGTAATAAAATCATTTGGGGAATTTTAGTGGTCGAATCCGTAAGACAAGTTAATTTTTTCCTCCTTTAATTATTAAAAAAATGATAAAAGACAAATTCAAGGGGTTTATTTTATCGAAAAAGTAAATTAAATGATCGAGTCAGGAAAAATATGTTGAGGGAAAGAATTGGCAAGATACTAGGATTTGTCGGATTTTGTTCCAGAACTTGAGTTAAGTATCAAGTTATTTTCTTAATATATCAAAAACGTATCACATAAAAGTACTTTAGATCATCTCTCAATACATCTAAATTATACCCAATTAAATCTCACATCTTTCTTGAGATCACAAATATTCAACTATACCCATTAAGATCTTAAGTGGATTTAATTATATAATACAAATCCTAAATTACTCTTGCATTTAGGTTAAGTATGTTTATCTATCTTGTATTCAGTTGTGTAGTCCTTCTCAATTTATACAAACCCTAAAAACATGTCTATGGTGATCAACCATAAACATGTAATAGAAATAAAATAGATAAATCAAGACAAAAGTTAAGAATTTAACTACAAATAACTAATCAATATTCCTTCACAAAGCTGTCACACTAGAATTGAATTAGTTCAACATAGCCATGAATAACAACAAGAATTGAAGGAATAAATAAACGATTAAAGATAAGAGTAAGAAAAACTTCTCAATTTTTGCAACTCTAATTTTTGTTTTGATTGCTTCTTGACTCTTCTTGTACCTTAATCTTGATTTCTCAAAAAAAAAAAAAGTTATAAAAGATTGAACTAAAATTTGCCTACTATTTTTCTAACACATAAAAATGACCTAGACAACTCCTATTTATAGTCCTCTAAACTTTTAATCCAAACATAGTAGGATTGAGTCTTGAAAAGCTACCAAAAAGTTGAATTCGAGTAAGATTCCGAGGATGTCCAGCCCAAAATGTGTGCCCGAACCTACTTTCACACAAAGTTCCTGAAAACATCTGGCGCTAAGTCCTGTGTGAAACATGGTTCACACATTCCCTTTGCTTTGTCTTTTTTTTTTTTCAATGGAATTCTGGTCAAAGTCAAGCGTAACAACTGGTGCTGGATTTCCTTCAATCTCTTTCCATTTTTCGTTGTATTTTCAATCCGTTTCCTATTCAATCATGCATTTTTCCTATAAAACTCAACGTATATTCAAATTAGGCTGTTTTCATTCAAATTAAGCACAAAAAAACATAATTAATTGACAATTTACACATCTGATACTACTATAATCCACACCTTATCAAACTCCCCTTCATTTAACCCATGCTTGTCCCCAAACAAAAGAAACCTCAAGCACAAGAACCAACAATCACTTCCAACCAAACAATAGCCATTATCTCAAGACTATTATTATTAAAGTTACAATTCAAAACAAATATCAAATGTCAATAAAGTAAGCCAAAGAAATACAACCTTTAGCGTCAAGTATTATCAACTCAGTCAAATCCGACTAACCAAACTAACTATATAAAATATTTAATGAGTACTTTCGACAAAGCGACCAATCATTAGTCAAAATCTCAAATGCTATATATAAGTACAAGGATCCACAAGCTGCACTTCACATTTTTTTTCTTTCTTTTCATTATTTTCTTATATATATATATATATATATATATTTTTTTTTTTTTGCATTCCTTTTTCCGTTCAAATTCCCTCGCACTTGTGCGTTTTCAAATTTTAACAAAGGAAAAAAACTTAATTCTTGGCTGTTTAAGCCTTTTGACATGAGCTCTGATATCTCTCAAATGAAAGAATCAGATTACTCAAATCTTACCCTTCAAGAACCATATACTCGTAGTTGTCATAACTATTTGAAGTGAAAGTTGACATCTTCTCAATGGAAAACCCCGATTGCTAAGAGGCCATTTGGTAATGTTCATGTTTTTCTATTTCTGTTTTTTGCTATGAACGAAACAAAGCAGTTATTTTGTTTTGAAGTGAAAACAGAACATAAACGTGTTTGGTTCATAAAATAATTATTTTTGAAACAAAGGAATACAACTATGTTTAATTAGACATTTTCATTGATGTGTGAGAGAAAATAATTAATGAAGTCTAAATTTAATTTATATTCAAATTAGCACATAATTATGAATTGGATTTGGGTCAAGTTAATTTCAACTTAAACTACATATGAATTTAATAATAATATTAAATTAAATATTTCATATGTTTAATACTTATACATGTTCAAAATAAGTAAGAATATACAAACTTATTGTCTATTTATTAAAATGTGTTTATCTTAAAGTATTTTTCTTGTAATTAAGTAATACATAATTAATAAATATGTATTATAAATATATAAATATATCATTTTTTACTTATTGTATATAACTAAAATATTTTTACTTTTTAAACATATATGATTTTTCAAATTATTTTAAATTAACCCAATTTCAGCGCAAAACTCAATTTAGAAAAATGAGTTGAGATAAAATATTACATGCATAAGTTTTAAATGGATGAATTCTAACTAAATAATAATAATTTTTCTATCTTGTATTGTGTTTAGACTTGTTGAAGTCTATGTAAGAACAAATCATAAGTTTTAACAGTGGTCGGCCGGGCCGAGTTGGGTTGGGCCAAACTAGATGGTATTAGGTCAAATAAATTAAGATATCTAGATGGAATAAATGATGGTGGTTGAGTGAAGATGAAATGAAATGATTTAAAATACTAATTTATAGAGTTTCTGCTTTAAGTGTTTTTTAAACAACTAAAAATAACAATTTTGATGTTTTGAAAACAGGACTCATGTTCATAAACGTTTCTCTTTTATGTAAAACACAAACAATTTTAACAAATGCTATTTTGTGTTTTTGTTTGTCAAAATCTACAAACAAAAATAGAAAAACAAGAATCATAAATGTTACCAAATGGCAAGTAGTAACAACTAGTGGAGTATATTAAAATCAATAACCTCATAAGCACAAATAAGTGAAAACAAAAGTCTGCTTCACATCCCATTAATGCAGAGAACTAAGGTTAATAATTAGCCCAACCTTACAACAAAAAAAAAGCTAGAAAATCATTTTCAATATCTAGCCAAGTAAGTCAAAAATTGAAAAGGTCAAAAAATATAAAAATATTCACCAAAGAAGCACTCTAAAGGCAACATTAAACTCAACATTTAATACGTTCATATATGCACTTCAAATAATAATAAACCTTGAAATACAGAAGATAAACAAAGAAAGCAAAAATTTAGAAATTTTCACCCAAAATGTCACCAATTCACCACCCCGCACACTTAAGATAATAATGTCTTCAATGTTAGGAAAGTAATAATAATAGAAGTGGTGAGTACAAAGTGGGGTGAATTGAACTTGCTAGTCATTATCTAGAAATTAGAGCTTGCGGTCAGATCTTACCAAAATATTACATAAGAAAACACTAGAAATAGGAGTTAAATACACCGCCAAATAACCCTAACTAGAAAGCAGTAAATCGTACACTATTAAACACCACCAACAATCCCAAAAACAATAACACAAAAGAAAAATACATATAAGAAAAGTAGCAGCTCAAGGTTAATGAGGACCTTGTTAGTACGAACGCCAAGAATCCAACTCCTCCTTAAAGCTCACCATGTGTCCCTCCATACCTGTCACTCTCCACTTAAGCCTCTCCATAAACTCGCATGTGCCCTAGACCTCTAATAAAACAGTACGCAACAACACAAATTGAAGTCCCCAGTATGAGGGCCTCAAAATTCAGATTTTATTTTAAAATTGCATAATAATGTTTATATTGTATTTATTCATTGAAAAATGAGTGAATTTATGTTTGAAGTGAATATTTTCTAATTTATTGAATTTTTTGAGAATTATTTGCCGGTGTGTGTGTTCGGCCAATTTAAGCGTTAAATTTTATCCCGAAGCGTGAATAGTGACTTTAAGTTGAAAAAGAGCATATGTAGTGATATTATTGATATATATTTAAGGTTGGCCAGTGTCGAAATGAGACAATACAATAAAAGTTGGAGTGCCGTGCTTCGACGCGACAAAAAGTGGTTTTTTGACCACTTTTCCTTAAATTGGGGAAAGGGTCACTTTTTGTCCCCTTAAAGCTTTTCACTTGCATCTTGAAGTTTCATTATTTTCAGCCACACTTGGGCTTAGAGAGAGAGAGGGCAGCCGGCCATAGAGAGAGAAAAGAGAGAGAATTTGAGTGATTTTCTTCTTCATCTTCTTTGCCTTCCATTTCTTGAAGCTTCAAGACATTCTTGAAAGTGTTTCTCTTGTTTCTTCTTGCTTCTTAGAGCTGCCATAAGAGAGAGAGAAAGAGAGTGAGAGGGCCGAAAGAAAGAGAGAGAGATTAGAAGAGATTTTGAGGGTTTCTTGTTTATCTTCTTCATCTTCCAACCTTTGAAGCTTGAAGACTCCATTGAAGGCTTGATTCTTGTTTCTTCCTCACCTCTTGGCAGCCGTGAGTGAGAGTGTGTGTGGGTGTGTGATTCGAACTTCAAGGGAGAGGAAAAGAGAAGAAATAAAGCTTGTGGAGTTGTCTTGTCCTTGTTCTTGAGCTTTTTGTTGGAAATCACCGTCAAAACAAGAAGATCTCGAGCTAAGGTTAGAACTTTGTGGAGAAATCAAGCTTGGAGTGTCCTTCTTGTAAAGTGCTCACGAGATCTTGGGTGATCTTGTCAGATCTACTCAGATCTGAAGGTATAAGACTTGAACTTTTTAAATCTGGCTTGATTAGTGTTCAATAAGATAGATTTAAAGTTTATTTTGCTAGAAATGATAATGTTTGAAATGATTGAGTTGGGCTCTTGAATTCCCAACCCAGGTAGCGGACTTGAGGACCTGATTGTGGATGTGTTTGAATTTCGTGAAATAAGTTTATATTGTGGTTAGAAATTAGTTGTGTTGTTGAAAATTTTCAAAGAAAAGAGGTGTGATGGCCGAACCCTTACCTGGCAATTATGAAGTGTGATTTCGAAAATTTATGATTTTTCTTGAAGTGATTGTGCCTAAGTATATGTGTGTTACGTTTATTTGTGAGTGTGTGTTTGATTAGAGTGAAGTCATGAATTTTAAATGACAAAAAGTGAAGCTTTATTGTATATTTGGATAAAAGTGTTGTTTAGACAAATTCAAGGTTTTTACAAAATTGTGGATGATTTCCATGAATTTTGAATGTAAAGACTTGATGAGAATTGTTTAAACTTGTATCAAAGTTTTGAATAAAAGCCAGTGTTGAGTACTTGTGAAACGAGTGATTTAGAGGTAAGAAACCTCACTTAAATTCTACATGAAAGAGAATTTGAAAATAGTGTTTAGGGAGTACATCAATGGAGTGATATTTTGGAAATGATATAATGATTTTCAAAAGACCCATTGAGACATTTTGCCAATCAAATGAATGTTTTTCCTTGAGGGAAGTGGGGAAGAATAGTGATTGAAACCAAGAAATGAAAGTGAATAATTTTAAGTTAATGAATGGGGAAATGAATCTCAACCACTCTTTTCATTTGTTTAGGGGGTGTGCAAGGAAGTGAATTTGACCCTAACGTGGAAGCCGAGCCCTACTATTTCAGTGAGGTTCCATGCTTGTTACGTGATTATGTGAACATGAATGAAAGTATGATTAGATAAGTGATTTGAAGTGAAACATGATTTGTTTTCAAACCGTCAAATGGGATGGTGTGTACTTTATCACACTTATCCTTATTTGAGTGGGAAATATTTTGAATGGAAAATGATTGTGAAAACATTATGTAGAGACTTGTGTGTATTTGTGAAATGTCGGAAATTCCTGAGACCTATTGGTGAGGCCTTCGATTCGAGCCGGAGGTTAGGCCAAGGCCGAAGAGAAAGGTACGAGCCATAGGGTTCCATAAGTGAAGTGAAGTGTACTCGGGACTTGGCAATTGGACTTGTCCTGGAAAAAGAGAAATATACAATGTGCGTACATAAAGTGAAGTGAAGTGAAATGAAGTAAATTGAAGTGAATAGTATTTGGAGTCGGGCCCGGTGGGGGTTTGGTGGAGTTCTACATGGATTGTACCTGTGAAAGTTGACGAAGTGTCAACTACTGAGATCGTGATCAATCTGCGAGGACCTTAGCCCCTGAGGGCTACCGTATCCTACCTTTGTAGTGTTAATCGCTTTCTTTAATTGTTTATGTCTACGTTCAAGTGAACTGAAGTTTCATATGTGTTATGTGTTCTGCATGTTTTTCGGAACTCACGGGCTTTTTAGCTCACCCTTTCCTATTTGTTTTTCCTTAACAGGAAATGAGATTCCAAGTGAAGGTGCCAACGCTTAGTGTTAGGGTTTACTCCTGTTTAATGTTTTTGAGAACTTTGAATTATGGATATTGAGGGCTTTTGTATTATGGAACCTGAATGTATGGATAAATGCTTTATGTATTTTGGGATTGTAACTTTGAAGTTGTGGATTTGTAAGTTATTGTGCATTTTAAAGTTATGTAAGGAATTTTAGTTGTTAAGTATTAGTGATCGTTTGAGTGAGTGAGTCCTGGCGAGAGCTAGGCAGACGGCCACTGATACTTTAGGGTACGCCCTAGGGAGAGGTGGGGTCGTCACACCCAGGCCTATTGGGATATATCCTCGCTATGCTCCATCCATACTATCTCATCCTCCTCGTCCTTCTCACTAGCATTAGCCTCAGGTATATAGGCAATACGGTTAATGATGGAACAATCAACAACTGTAGCTACTGCCTCTGTCATCTTTCTGCCAAATCTATAGGACAATAATCAAAAATTCTAGTAAGAAGTCGACTGTAAAGAAACGCCTTCTTCTTTCTCTTATGAACAATAGCATGAATCATGGTGCCTAGAATAATAATCGCCCAAGAAGCACAACAGTGTTACCTAACCCAAACTATTTTATCCATGAAATAGCAATCAATGACATGCAACTCATTTTTACTACTGGTGTTATGCATAATAGTATGATTGATCAAAGAAACCACAAACTATGCCTTTTTTGAAATGAGAAATACTTAGTCATAAGGATGTTATAGACAACTTCCCACATTGGCAATCATCCTTCAGGAAGATTAAGCAGTCATGATTTTATACGATACTTGAGACAATATGGGAAGCATCTCATCCATAAGTCATCCTCTAAGACTCCACTCAAAAGAAATGTCTAAATCACTGAATAGAATTCACAGATGAAAGAGAGCGGATCCTCAGTGGTTGACCAATAAAAAGCCAGTAACATTTTGAATTGAACAGTCTTGAACTCATAGTTCCTTACCCCATTAATAAAATGAATGCAATGCGGAGAAGCTACTATTCCAACAAATGGTGGATTCTGATTATTGTTGTTAGTGTTATTCTTTGGATTGTTCAATGACATCTTGTATTTGTCTAAACTACCTGATTTAATTAATTCTGAGACAATGTGGATCCTTGGTGATGACTGCTACAAAGCTTACTTCTATAGTCTCGTACAGTTTTTTCAATCTCCAGGTTAAATTTTAATTCACCTTTTTGAGATTGGGTCGTAAACCAAGTATCTAATCAAGAATCGATGGAAAATAAAACTAAAGAACTAAAAATAAAATATCAAAAATAACTAAAGTAGAAAAATTAAGCATCATCTTGGGCAACAATGCCAAACCTTGATCGATATTTTCTACAAGTGTCTAGAGTCGATCATAGTAACAAAATCTTCTAGAGAATTCCAAGGGTCGAATCCACATAAATGAGTTAATTTTTTCCTACTTTAATTATTAAAATGGTAATAAAAGACAAATTCAAGGGGTTTACATCAAACTATCTAAGAAGTAAATTAAACAATCAAGTTAGAAAATATGTTGAGGAAACCATTGGCAAGATACTAGGGTTTATCAGATTTTGTTCTAGAAATTGAATTAATTATCCAGTTATTTTCTTTACATGCCAAGAATGTATCACATAAAGGTACTTTAAATTATCTCTAGATACATCTAAATTATATTTAATTAAATCTTACCTCTATCTCAAGATCACAAATATTCAATTAAACATTTTAAGATCTTAAGTGACTTTAATTATATCATACAAATCCTAAATTATTCTTGTACTTAGATTAAGTGTGTTTATTTATTTAGTACCTAGTTGTATAGTCCTTCTCAATTCATACAAACGCTAAAACCATGTCTATGGTGACAAAACATAAACATGTAATAAAAACAAGGTAAAATATGCAAAACCCTATTGTGGTTTCACCAAAAGACATATCGCCCCTATGGTTTGGAAACACCACTTAACCATCTTATACTTTTGACTGAAGTAGAAAAATGACCCATAACCGGCTGGGTGACCTACTGGTGATGGTCACGTGTTGTCCTTTTGTTAAGTGGATAAATAGACGAAAGATAGTAGGGCAAAGAATTTCATAGCCTCCATAGTAGGTGTCGGAGATGGAAAGAAAAATCAATGCATGAAATAAAAAAAAAGGTGGAAAAATTTAGAGGTACAAGAAAGAAGGAGAATCAAGAGATCTGAGGTACCAGTGGTGATGATGCTTGTGCAAGAATATAGAAAAAATCAAGAATGCTGAATCGGATAAAGCCACAAGAGGAATGCTATATTATGTATGCGAAAGTAATTCATGGTCCTTTTGGTCACAGTTTAATCCGATAAGAAGCTATTGGAGTGGCAATGAATCTACTTATAAAGCTCAAAAACATGGGTGGACTCAAGTAGTGGGTTTCCTTAATGAATGAACAACAATGAGGAAAGCGTGGCGGTGAACAATGGTGAAGTCCTACTTGGGTTGCATGCGAAGGTGAGCTCAATTGAAGGCACGATGGGGATGTTAAAAAAGCTGGTAATGATTGTGTCTTTTGTTGTATGTTGTTTGTCATTAGTTATTGCTTGTCTCTAATGATGATAGCATTTTGGTATTCAAAAGAATGTGATGTGTAGATTAATTAATAGATGTATGAATGCTTTTGCTTAATGGAAAAAGTATCAATTTGCTGATTTGGTAATTGTAGCCTGTATGACTGTTAATAGTCTTGCTTGGATGACTGGTAGGTTGCATTCTACATTGTTAAATGTAGTATGAAGTATAATAGAGCATATAACCTCTAAATACGACCATATTGCCTGAGTTTGTGTTGATAAGAACCTGGCAATAAAGAGTTTTTTTTTTTATAAGAACCTAGAAATAATGCACTTTGTATCTGTAACCACTTTATTTCAATTACAAAAGATGGCAAATCAAGAAATGAAGCATCACTGAAACAAAAAGGATCCAGCAACATCAACTAAATAATAAAGTGCAAATGTTTCGTCATTGATAGAATAGCAAAAGAGGTCCTGAAATAAAAATAGATTGTTAAGTGTTCAAGTCAAGATAAACGGTCATTTTTCAGGAGGACACCAGCCTCTTTGATTCTTCCTTGATTTTTTGGCATGAGAATGAGGATTGCTGGTACTAACTCTATAGCATTGCCTTGTTGAGAAAATGGAGGATGTGTGGTTTTTGTAGCTGGATCGAAGTGGAAGTTCCTATTGTTTGGGTACCACATGAAGTCAATCCAACAGCTAATGCAATCTAGTTTTTACTTGCCTAGGCCTGCAGTGAAAAGGCAAATACAAAGTTTTCACTCATTAGGTAACAAGAGGCATCACATAGTAAGTATTCATCATTTTACCTTGTACAGGTTGGACTTGGGATGAGCGGGCCACTTGTAAGTTCACCTATTATGTCCAGCATTCAAGCATTTCTTGCAGTACGTCAATCCCTTTCTCGATGCTTTTTGGGGGTCTTAGTGTTCATTCGGACCTCTTTTCCTTAGTTTTTTGGTCTGCCAGGTTGTTTCTTCACCTGTGGTGGATTCGGCAGCTATATTTCACTATCAACTTAATGTTCTTTGGAAGGCATAGCTCCAATATTAGCAGCATGTGTCCTCAAGTATGCCTCATTACTGTAGTACTTATCAACATAGTCTTCAACTTTTTCCTTTATAGTTGGCATGACAGAAATAGCATGCATACATGGGATACCAGTCGGCAGGAATGCACCACATGTTCATGTCCTCCTTTTCCAATTCACAGCAGATGTCCTATTGTAGCCATCAACCTTATATGAATCAATTCCATTAAAGACAGCAATACGATGACTGCTTTTCTCAAATCCTTCTCTAGCCTTTCAACAATTATTAGACAGATATTACCTCCATAACTCATTACTCCATCTCGCTTCACAATTAGTCACTCCATTATCTTTCTTCTGAAAAATTCAAGAAGAGTCATAATTGGCGCATCTCTAGCTTTGAGAATGTAGTTGTCAAAGCTTTCATTCAACTTGTTGAATGATATTTTAGTTTTTGCACTTGTGCCATAGTGTGGGTCAACCCTCATCAAATCAACCATAGCTCTTTGAAGTCATCAACATTGGTAGCTGATGATGCAGCCTAGAATAACTCTCTTAGATCATTGTTTTTGAACCTTGGCTTGAAGTTGTTGAACAGACGCTTTAAACAAAGCTTGTGTTCTGCACCTGGAAACAACTCCTCTATTGCATGTACCAACTCTTTTTGCTTGTCTAAAATGAAGGTGTAAGGCATCCCATTTCCACTCTCAACGTGACTAATCAACTCTCTCAAAAACTAGGTCCGACTGTCATTGCATTCAATCTCCATAGCAGTCATGGCTATGGAAAACATATTATCATTGCCATCCCTTCTAAGTACAGTTAACAATTGACCACTAAAGAACCCTTCAAAAAACATCCATCCAGACTAATGATTGGTCTACAACCTGCTAGAAACATTGTTTTAGAGCTTCCAACCCATAAAAAGTTCTTTCAAATGTACCCTTTGGTCAATAGACCTCCTGTCTATTTTTATAGCTATGTGTTAGTTTGGATTTGATTGTTCACCGGTAGTTGCATAATCTTACAACCTTTCATATTGCTTAATTTCACACCCTTTGATTGCCTCCTGTGCCTTTCTCTTAGTCCTATGTGCCCTTTTTTCACTAGTGTTGACCATGTAAATCTCCTAGAGTTATTCATTATTCCATTTAGGCTGTAATTGAGGTTATCTCTAACACTTTCTGCTCAAATATGTTAGGTTGCATGCCTGTTTGTATACTCTCTAGTGTTCTCCTTTTAAAGTCTTTATCTGGAAAGTAATTGTCCTATTAACCTAACTGGCATGGATCCTCCATGAGCACCCCTTCGCACACTTGGCAGTGATCCTCCAACTATCGTTTTTGACATACAAACACTCAATACCCTTCTCTAATGTTCCACTCCATTAGTGCCTCCCTAAACTTTGTGAAGCTTGTGAATTTTTTTCACAACCTTGAGCTCAAACTTGGTCTTCTTGAGCTCCGATTCAGCATTGACGTATGAGTAATCAGGACCAATTTAAGTATCAAAACATAGAAATGCTTCATCTGCTATCACTGGCTCATCCCATTCTTTACTATTAATATTGAATGCTTCATCTTCATGTTGCTACTATGCTAAGGAATCTCTCAAGTAACTGCTCTTTGGTTGCTAAATTGTCTACAGCTGTTTTGAAAAGAAATCAAATTCCTGATTTGGTTAAGGCATAGATGAACCACCAGCTGCAAATATGCCCTCATCTTTTGGAAATTCTAGACTTTCTCTAAGCCATTTTGGACCATCACTTCATTCAGATCTAGACTCATCTTCATCTGTGCTTGGTTGTTCTTCTTGAACTTCGATTTCTATCTCCAAGTTGTCATGTTTTTCCTCTATTTGAACAGACTCTACTGCTGTGCTATTATTGAGTGAGAATGACTCTTAGACAGATTCTGTTGGTATAGATTGCTGGAATAACTTTCTAACATATTTTCTTGCTATTGTATTCACTGATTTCACAACTGTTTGTGCCCTCCTAGTTGAAGTTTTACTAGATTTTCTTTTGCGCTTCTTACTTGCTGCAAGAGGAATTTCTAGCCCGCTAGTATCATCACCATCTGGTTCATCAGTATCTAAATCTATGCGAATTTGTTAAACTCCATTTGCATTGCTAGTCAGATTTGAGTTCATTTGTGAGGAACTCTCATGAATAGGACCTTGTCATCTGTTGAGAGAACTTTCAAGGGTGTTTCACCTGTCTCAACATAAATATGCATCTATCTCGACATAAATATGCATCTATGACAGATTTTCATAGCAAGTAGTTAATTACTGTATGTCCACATCATCATTTATATTGACCACACCTACATCCAAGTCATGATTTGGAATAGAATACCAATGCTTTGCACAGGACACATGCTTGTCGATGGTGGTTTATAGGTTCAATAGCGAATATGTTGACAATTCATCCACATAAAAATACCTTAAACAGGTCACTTGTATACCTTATCGTAAGTTTGTGTATAAACCTCCCACCATAGTGCTTGTGGATGCTAACTATTCTAAAGGCTGATGACATGGTCCCAACCTAATTTATTTCATCACAGATCTCAAAATTAATATATAACAAACTATATTAGGTAAGAAATACACATAAAGCAATCCACAAATTCTCTAGGTAAACAAAAGCTAGCCAAATTATAAATCCAATATACTAATCAGGCCACCACTATTGTTGTATAGTATTTCCTATTGACATGGACCACATACCACAAAAAGCCTCAACCTTACATTGTTAAACCCATAATTTGACTTTTATACCATCTAAATATGTACCAATTGCTTGACGAAAGCACAAAGCTTACACTATCAACCCTAATTTCAATGTAATCTCATAGTCCACATCTACACCCAAAACAGTTAAATCCACACAAATACCTATGAATATAAAGCAGATCTCAAGAATAAAACCGTAAGTTTCTTAATATTATGCAAATAGAAGAACGGCCTATTTTTACCTCTCAACTACCAAGCAAATCTGTGCTACTTAGTATTCCATAAATCTACATTGTTGTTATTCGCGATCAGATGCAAGCTAGTCTATTTCTAGATCAGATTCACAAAATATCAACAAAAGGTGTTTTGGGTATTTCACTCGCTGCTAGTAACTCAGTCGGTCTTCCAAGTCAATTCTACTTTAGTCAATAGCATAAGGTGGATAAATAGTGGTTTCTAAATCATATGGAGCCAATGTGTCTTTTGGCGATACCACAAGGAGGTTCTATACATTTTACCCAATAAAAACAAGATAGATAAATCTAGACAAAAGTTGAAACTTTAACTAAAATAATTAACCAATATTCCTCCACAAAATCATAACCCTAGAATTGAATTAGTCCAACATAGCCATGTATAACAACAATTCAAGGAATAAATACAAGATTAAAGGAAAAAGTAATAAAAATTTCTCAATTTCTGCTGCTCTAATTTTCATATTGATTACTCCTCGATTCTTGTGCCTTAATCTTGATCTCTCAAGAAAAATTATAAAAGACTACACTAAAATTTGCTTACCATTTTTCTACCTTAAAAAATGACCTAAGCATCCCCTATTTATAGACCTCTAAAATTTTTAGCCCAAACATGATAGGATTGAGTATTGAGGACTACCAAAAGTTGAATCCAAGTAGGTTTCCGATGATGCTTGACCCAAAGGCCTACACGAAGTCGGACTTGCTTCAACACAAATTTGATCAAATTTCCCTAGGACATGGGGCATTATGTTCAACGTCGGACATGGTTCACATAATTTTTTTTCTCCTTCAGTGGAAGTCCGACTTTAAATCTAGTGTAACTACTGGTGCCAGACCTCCTTCAAGCTCTTCCCACTTTTTATTGTATTTTCAATCTGTTTTCTCCTCAATCATGCATTTTTCCTATAAAAGTCAGCATGTACTCATATAAGGCAGTTTTCGTTCAAATTAAGCACAAAAGCATAATTAACTGATAGAATTACTATAATTCACACCCTGTTATCTTACATGTACATGATGATCCCAATACTTTGCTCCCAAACTTGGGAGAGCTTTCTGCCAACACACCTATAACCACTAATGGAAAATCTAGGTAGAAAAAGAAGTACATGAAAATAGAATGTGAAAATTTCATCAGCCAAAGGTATTAGTTCCCCTTAACGTTGAAGAATGATTCAAAACAGTGGCTTTATCTAGTTTACTATTTTTATCTTATTTGGCAAGATAATAAATGTAAGTATTATTTTATCTTCAGGACTATTATGTTTTCCTTATCCCTATCTAGGAGTTATAATAGGATAGAGTCTAGTGATATAAGTCTATCTCTATCTCTATCATTTGCTAGCCTATATATAGGCCTTCTATTGACATTAATAAGTGCAAAAATTGGCTTTTGTTCCAATCCAAAAGAAAATTACTTTTCCTTCAATTTGTTTCATCTAGATATATTGTCTTCTTTCCAACAAATTTAGCATCAGAGCCATAAAGGGTC
Organism: Gardenia jasminoides; assembly: GCA_013103745.1. Classification (NCBI taxonomy): domain Eukaryota; kingdom Viridiplantae; phylum Streptophyta; class Magnoliopsida; order Gentianales; family Rubiaceae; genus Gardenia; species Gardenia jasminoides. Next base: position 23,011,293 of record CM023095.1, read on the forward strand.
CTGGTTTGTGTTTTCTTAAGAAATAGACAATGGTACATTAGATGTTCTGTGAATGATTTGCAACCACTTATCCCCATCTTCAAAGGAGAGTGCTATAAGTTCTGGAGCATTAAAATGAAGACTCTATTCAAATCTCAAGATCTCTAGAATTTGGTAGAGAATGGATATAACAATAAGGATATTGACAAAGGACGGATAAGGAAGAACAGGAGGAAAGATTCAAAAGCATTATTCTTTCTACAACAAGCTGTTCATGATACAATTTTTCAAGAATTGCAATTGTTACCACTGCAAAGGAAGCATGGGAAAAACTATAGAAAGAATTTCAAGACTCTTCAAAAGTAATAGAAGTGAAACTTCAGACTCTTAGAAAAGAATTTGAAGCTTTGTTTATGAAGGATAATGAAAAGTTGCAAGATTTATTATCTAGAGTAACTTCAATTGTCATTCAAATGAGGTCTTATGGAGAAAAAATTTATGATCTCATTATTGTTCCCAAAGTTTTAAGAAGTCTGACCCCAAAATATGATTTTATAGTAACTACAATTGAGGAAAGTAAGGATCTCTCTATTTTTTTTCCTTTGATGAACTAATGGATTCTTTGCAAGCCCACAAGATAAGGCAAAACAGATCAGTTGACACGAATGATGAAAAGGCATTTCAAACTTCTTAAGTGAAGGGGGAGACAGGCAAAAAGGAAGACTTCATAAGAGGAGGATGTGGAAGAGAAGGCTCTCATGGTAAAAGACATGGCAGAGGTAGAGGAAGAGTCATTTTGATGGACAAGTGAAGCAGTCCGCTGGAGAGCAGAAATGGAACAAAAACTCTATTCAATGCTGCAATTGTAAAAAGTTCATGCATGCAAAGGCAAATTGCAGGCAAGGCTCGCAAGCAAATTATGTGGAAAAAGAAAATAAGAAGAGCAGGTTATTTATGGTTCATTCTTATTCTAATGATATTCAAAATGATGTTTGGTTTTTAGATAGTGGATGTTCAAACCATATGACTGGCAATAGTGTAAATCTTGATCCCGGATTTTGACAATTACAAAACAATTGGATAACTCAATCTAATGTCTTCCATTGAGAAATATAGCAGCTCAGATCATTGGTGCAAACGGTACAATTGAAGAACTTAATCAAAAAGGAGTAAAGGACATTCAACTCTATCAGATGCTCGATAGCATGTATCGGACGTCCGATAAAGGTTGAGAAACCTCCTTCAGACACTCAACTTGAAGCACCGGACGTCCGATAGACAGGGGGAGTATCGGACACTCATATCGGATGCATATCAACATCACCGGACGTCCAATCGAATTCAAGAAAATTTCTAAGCTCTCTGACCAGTGTCGAATGCAGGCTATATCGGACGCAAAAATATATCAGCCATCCGATAAAGATTGAAATAACCTTTCAAACGATGGCACCAGACGCATAACATTGTATCGGACGTCTGACAACTTTAACGATTAGTTGACTCTTCAGTTGCCTTCTATCTATTGACAACCTTTATCAAGGTAATTTTTGGTCTCCTTTAAATAGAGCCTTGTCTGAACATCAAAGCAACTTTTGAACACTAAGAATACAAGTTCTTAAGAGTGATTTTGGCAAGAAAATACTCTCCTAGTAAGATTTGTAGTTCTTGAAGTGTGAACTAGTGTGCAAGCTTTTCAATTGTGTTTGAATTATTCAATAGTGTAGTTTTGTGAGGGTTATCCGGAATGATTGTAAAACTTCCTAACTTGACCGAGTGTTGCTTGGGGCAAGGAGAAAGTGAGCCTTCCATTGTACACAAGATTGATTGAATTTCATCAAATTAAAGTTGCTTGTGTTGAGAATTGTTCTTCAAACTCAAGAGGAGCTTGGTAGACAATTGGTTTGCATACTCTTATCCCCTTTTACAACTTACATTACAATTCCTCTATTGCTTATATCTTTTATCTTGTTTGAATTCTATTGTTCCTTCATTGATAATTCTATTGTGTAAGAGGTTACATTTCTTATTGTAAAAAAGGGGCGTCATAACTTGATTAATTTTTAATTAACCTAATTCACCTCCCTCTTAGGTTGTCTTTGGGCCTTACAATTGGTATTAGAGTTTGGTCTCTAGGATCAAGCTTAACCGCTTAGAGTAAAGAGGACAACCAACAATGCTTTGTTTGTAGACGGACAATCCGTAACTAGACTGCCAATGTTTAATGGATCAAACTATGTTAGCTGGAAGGAATGCATGATTATCTTCTTGCAATTTATTGATTTTGATTTATGGTTTATAGTTAATGAGGTCCATATATTGCCAATATTGAAGATACTAATACTCATATTCCTTGACTAAAAACCAGAAATGAACTAACTCGTTAGGATAGGGCCAATCTCACTTCAAATGCTAAAGTCATGAATGTCTTGTATAGTGCTTTAGACACAAATGAATATATTAGAGTTAAAGGATGTAAATCAGCTAAGGAAATTTGGGATAAGTTGAGGGAAATTCATGAAGGTAGTAAAGATGTAAAAGAACAAAAGAAATCTATCTTAGTCACCAAATATGAATCATTTAAAATGGTGCCTCATGAAAATATTGATAAAATGTATTGTAGATGTAATGATCTCATCAAGGATTTAGAAGTGTTGGATAAGGAATACACACTAGGTGAGAAAAACAGAAAAATTTTGAATGCTTTACCTAAAGAGTAGGAAAATAAAGTGATTGCCATTGAAGAGGCAAGGACTTGAATTCAATGTCCATTGAATCTCTTATAAACTCTCTAACATCTTATGAGTTGAAACTTAAAAGCAAAGTGCAGGATGAAGAAGATGCAAGGGCAAAAAGGAGTATTACTCTAAAGGCATCCCAAGATGAGGATGATTCGGCCTCATTGGATGATGAAGAAACGGATGGTGATGATAGTGATCTTGCTCTCATCACTAAAAGTTTCAAGAGAATCCTCAACAAAAGGAGATTCAGAAAAGGAGGACCTAGCAATCAAAGTTCCAACCAACTCAACACAAGATACAAGACAAGACAAGATGCAAACAAAAAGCAAGGGGATAAATGCTTTGAATGCGGTTAGCTTGGACATTATGCAAATAAATGTCCAATGAAGAAGAAGAAAGAAGGAAGAAATGAAAGGAAGCCAAGATTCAACAACTTCCAAATCGCTTGGAACGAGTGCAATTCGGAAGGAGAAATAGAAGAAGAAGAAGAATCTGCACAAATAGCTTTCATGGCAATTGGAGATAATGAGGTAACATCTTGTGTGAGAACCCAGAAAAAAAAATGATGAAAATGAAAAAAAAATGGCTTGATTGCACCATGAAAGCATTAAGTGCATTATTTTCCCTCAAGTACTCAATTTCGTGTGTACTGCATAGTTTAATTTAGGATTTCATTTTCCATGTTTTATATGGACAAATGCAAGAAACTTATATGGTTCTATGTGTGTTACATTTTAATTAAGGGATTTGATGGCAATTTGCAAAGATATTATCTCATTTTTCGCCAAGAAGATGACACTTGTCAACCATCCAACAAATCCTTGACTTAAGCTTTCTATTTAAACTCTTGTCTTCAAAAATTCAAACAAAACTCCCTCTCTTTTTCCTCTCTCTTGGCTGAACTCCATGGACAAGAAAACCACAAAACCTTGAGCTTGGATTAGTTATTTTAGTGAAGGAAAAACTACTTTGAGTGAAACCCTAGGTTTGATTACTACTTAGTCATCAAGCTTGGTCGGAAGAATTGAAGCTTTTGGGTGGATTTTCTCTCTCAACTCTCAAGGTAATTAGTCACTTAACTTTGCTTTAGTTATGTTTAAATTCAAAGAGGATGCATGATAGTTAAGTTTAAGTAGTTTGAGGTGGATTAGGAGGAAAAATTATGGAAGAGTTTCTTGTGTTTGAGAACTTGAACTTAGGTTTTTATTTTAGGCTTCCATGTGTTTGATGAATTGTTTGATGGATTGTGATGTTTTGTTGATGGAATTAATTGATGTTTTAGCATGTTAAACACCTTATTAAGTGATGGAAATAACCTTAAGGGGGTTAATTGAAGAGTTTGCACTAAGGCTGGAAATTTAACAGGAAATCAGAAATGGAAATCAGTGAACTTTACAAACTTGCGTTTGATTGTAGAAATTGAATTAGGGACTGAGCCTTATACCGTTAGAAAGCCCTATGAACCTAGTTTTAAACTCTGCTGACGGAGCTTGATTTCAATTTTTCTACGTCGATTTGTGACTGTTTTCCCGAGACTGTTTGACCAGCCTGCAGCCATTCCAACAATTTTCTTGCTTCTTTGAGATTTGCCATTTTGACTATGATTAAGCATGATTTAGTATTCGACCTCTTCATGAAAGTTATATGCCTATGTCTTAGCTTCGAAACTCTATAAAATTCGTCCCAATCCGATAACCACAACCACAGTTATGATTAAATTATTGAGGCGTGACAAACCTGTCAATTGTTAGTTTCACTTCCACAAGTGCTATTCTCATTCCTTTTGATTCTTGTGCATTCTTGCCGTGTCCCGACCCATTTATTCATGATTCTAATATGTTGGTAAGACTTTCATTTGATCACTCTTATACATTGGATTGGTCATTTTGTGGTTTGTGCATCCAAGTGTAAGTTTATCAAGTAAAAGAATAACTAGCATATACATTTGGTCTTTCATGTTTGAGATAGCCCAAAACTAAATGATTTTTATTTCGCTTTCTTTTAGACTTGGAAAGTGGGAACAAAGGAGATTTGGGCGCGGACGTTTGGAATTATTCTACTTCAATCGGTGAGTGTTCCTTGCATGTTTGTGAATGAATTGCTTATTTGACATGTTAAATGTTTTTCAATGCTTTTCAATGATTACGTGAAGGACGAGTGTGTACTTTATTGCACTCAGCCTACTTTTCATTTTACTGTTCAACTGTGTGCTTTTCCACTGTTTATATATTATTTGTGCATGACTGCAAGCTATGTGTACTAACACATAGGCTGAACAAGGCCTTTCCCCCTTCGTTATCGACCTATTCGAGCCAGAAGCGGACTCGGTCGGGTAGGTTGGTAACTTAGGGCACTGTACGGTGTACTCGAGTATTACCACTGGGAGTTATAAGGAGGAGTAGGAGGTTGAGTGTTGGACAAGACGGACTGCAACTGTTTCCAGTGGAAACTGTATCCTTTCACTGAGAGTTTTCTCAGTTTATGTGTTTTACACTTTTATGCTTTCAAACTGAATTATATTGATCTGTTGAGTGCTTAACTGATGTATATATTCCTCACTGTTCCTATGAGATTTGTATGATATTAGGATCGCTCACTGGGCTTTTAGCTCATTCCTTCCAACTTTGTTTCTCCTTAGCAGGGTTTGAGATCGAGGGCCTCCAAGGGTTGCACTAGGTCGGTTGGTTTGGAGACTTAAGCTTGTATTTTGATGTAGCCTTTGTGTTTTGAATTGTACTTATAGAATTCTGAATAGATAAACTTTGGTATCTGTAATTATAGTTTGGGACGTTTGTGGTTTGTTAAGAAAGTTTTGGGGTTTAAATGTTATATTTGACTGGAGGATATTAAAGTTATTTTGTTATTCGCAATTGAATTGAGGTACTGTAGCGAGTCCCGGCGAGAGCTGGGCAGGCGGCCCGCCGATACCCTAGGGTCCGTCCTAGGGAGAAGTGGTGCTGTCACAGTTGGTATCAGAGTCTAGGTTTCAGATCTCTGTAGTGCATCCTAACCTTTAAGTTTAGGGTGCCGGACTGTGGGATTAGGTTGACTGATAAATGATATGATTTGTGGTAATAGTTTATCTAGAACACCAATTCTAGTTGTGGTTGTAGGAATGGAAGGAAATGGAGTACAAGGACTAACTCGGAGGCTACTTCATCCTGTTATGTTTTAGATAGGACCTGGCGAGCCATTTTGACAGTTTGTTCCAGGACGTAGGATGGATAGGCAGTGTGATTGTTGGCAGACATATTCATATCCCAACCGTGTGGTGTTAGCTATAGTAGATGAGAGGCAGAGGTTAGTTATTGTAAATGCAAGAGCAAATGACCGAATCCAAGAGTTGGAGACTAGGGTGCTCGAGGAGCAAGAACGAATTGAAACCTTACGTGAACAATTACAAGAAGCCAATAATCGTTTGGCTCAAATGGCACAACAACTAAGGGAGAGAGGTGGAGAAGATCGTGGCCCTGAGGACCTTAGCGTAGGAAATGAAGTCGAACGTGGTAGAGAACGAGAATCTCTTGGTTCTAATTAATGAAGTGACGTATTGCTTTTGACCTTTTGTAAGAGGAATGATGGGATGGGGACGTAGAATGTCCTACTTTAGAGACCAATGTGTTTTGTTGATGAATTATTTGCTTTTGTATACTACTTTTGACTTGGTATGTACTTAACTTGACCGTGACTTGTGTTTAGCTTAATGAGCTCTAGTTTGTACTAGTTTGGGACATGACTGAGTTTAAACTGTATTATGAAAAATGCTATGTGAAAAAAATGGGTTCATTTCATTTGTCTTTAAGAGTTGTTACTTGTATGTGTGTGTAGTTAATTATGGTTTAGTATAGTTGATATACATATGCATATAGATTAGCTATGAACATGGAAACGAGAGGGCAACGACGAGGCCGTGGACGTGGACGTGGATGTGGACTTAGACAATCCCAAGATCAAGGGGGTAACCATGAATCAGTCGCAGGAGATAATCGTGAACCAAGGGCAGATGCTAATGAACAGGTAGCCACAGCCATCCAACGTATGACTGATTTGTTAGTACAAATGGCTGGTCAAAACCCTGGAAATCAACAAGGAAACCCTGTGAATCAAGTAGAAGGAGAAGATAAGGCATTAGAGAGATTTCAAAAGTTTTCTCCCCCTAAGTTTTCTAGAGGTCCTGACCCCGATATGGTCAAGAATTGGTTGGAGAATATAAGAAACATATTTGATGCCCTGGATTATTCTGAAGAGAGACAAGTAACTTTTACGGTGTTCCAATTTGAAGGAGCGGCTAGAGCATGGTGGAATGTTATAAGAAACAAGTGGGAAAGAGAACAAACTCCGAGAACTTGGATGAATTTCGTACAAGAATTTAATGAAAAATTTCTACCACCACTGGTCCAGGAAAAGAGAGAAGATGATTTCATAAAGCTTCGCCAAGGAACTTCAAGTGTGGTAGAATACGAAACTCAATTCACTAAACTGTCAAGGTTTGCCCTAGAACTGGTAGTTACAGAGCGGAAGAGAATAAGACGGTTCATTCAGGGACTCAATCTAGAAATTCAAGACGCCCTCGCAGCAGCTCAAATTGAGACCTTTAGTGATGCCCTTGAAAAAGCTCAAAGGGTCGAGACTGCAAAATTCCAACTGAAAGCCTTTCAAGCACGAAAGAGAGATTCACCTAGTTGTAATCGCTTCGAGACCCCTAAAGAGACTATACCGCCACTCAAAGTCGGAAAAGGAACTGATGGGGTAAAATTACCATCTCCTTCTTCCTCTCATAATATGGAGAAACTTAAAGGAACTACATCCCAAGGAACTCAAACAGGAAGGGTTCAACCAAAGGAAACACCGTTGGGAGGTCAAGTCACAGTTTCTCAACCAACTTGTGGATACTATAGAAAGGCAAATCACACCGAAGATAACTGTTGGATAAAGGGGCGGAAGTGTCTGCGTTGTGGAAGTGCCGACCATCAAGTTAGCAATTGCCCAAGGAAGCAGCCTTGAGAGGGTAATACTCGCCAAGGAAATGGAACTACTCCTCAACGAGCTACAGAAGAAGGGAACCGACCACGGGTTCCAGCTAGAACATATGCCCTTTTTGGCCAACAGACTTCAGGGTCTACAGAGGTGGTTGAAGGTGAGAATTTCGAGGACAAAATTCTTTTAAGGGGGAGAGAGTGTGAGAACCTAGAAAAAAAATGATGAAAATGAAAAAAAATGGCTTGATTGCACCATGAAAGCATTAAGTGCATTATTTTCCCTCAAGTACTCAATTTCGTGTGTACTGCATAGTTTAATTTAGGACTTAATTTTCCATGTTTTATACCGACAAATGCATAAAACTTATATGGTTCTATGTGTGTTACATTTTAATTAAGGGATTTGATGGCAATTTGCAAAGATATTATCTCATTTTTGGCCAAGAAGATGACACTTGTCAAACATCCAACAAATCCTTGACTTAATCTTTCTATTTAAACTCTTGTCTTCAAAAATTCAAACAAAACTCCCTCTCTTTTTCCTCTCTGTTGGCCGAACTCCATGGACAAGAAAACCACAAAACCTTGAACTTGGATTAGTTATTTTAGTGAAGGAAAAACTACTTTGAGTGAAACCCTAGGTTTGATTACTACTTAGTCATCAAACTTGGTTGGAAGAATTGAAACTTTTGTGTGATGACCCAACCATACCCAGAGGCGTACCAAAGGGCTTAGCGGATCACCTGCCCAACTCTCGCCAGGACTCGATAGCAAAAACAATAAAAGCGTCAAATTCTCATAAAAGGATGATATGTACATTATATATATACATAATATCCACTACAAGGCCACAAGAGTTAGAGAGTAACTCCTGTCAAGGTTTCTCATACCCACTATCCAAAATACAATATACATGGCCAAAACTTCAACCCAAAGCAAGTGCTAAAGCTAAAAGGGCTACACTATGCCTCTCACGCGTCAATTCCCGCTTCGGCCCCCAGCTAAGGAAAACAAATTGAAAAGGAGTAAGTTAAATGCTTAGTGAATAATCAGGGGGGCACACGTAAATCACATTTCCACATATATTTCAAATCAATAGTAAAAGTAACATCACAAAATAAGGATACAGGTGGCTTCAAAGCCATTTCAATTTCCACGCTTGATCTTCCGTTGACACTCCGTCAACCGATAATCCGTAGACCCCACTTATACTCCTACCATCCACCTTATCAACCCACTCTGGCCAGTTTACAGTACATAGCAGCTTGAGCAATAATAACATTGAGATCCCAAAGGCATTGAGATCAGACTATCTATTTGGTCAGAGAATAACATTTACCATTGAGACCCCAAGGCAACCCTTGAGATCAGACCATCTAAGTGGTCAGAGAGCCACACTAACATTGAGATCTCAAAGGCATCCCTTGAGATCAAACCATCCAAGTGGTCAGAGAGCAACATTGACATTGAGACCCCAAAGGCACCCCTTGGGATCAGACCATCCACTTGGTCACTAACAATATCACATTTTCAGATCATATATCACACATCATATGCATTCATATATCACACAACACATATATTCAAGAACCATATATGGAGCTTAGGTCGAGTGCGATAAAGTACACCCTCGTCCAAACACCCACTTATCACATTTCACAATATAATCACATATAGAGTCCTAATTACTCACCAAAAGTAGTACAAAAGCAAACAGATTAGAAAGGTTCCCCGGTCTCCTCGACCTCGTCACCTCCTGTGAAAAGTTGAGTCAAAAGATTACTCAAACAATCACTAAGACGCCAAAACCACTTAAAAACACTTAAAACAACAAATAAGGTACATGCATGGGCGTTCGACTAAAAACAAACGAGAACGGAACGAAAATGCAAAACACACACTAAAAGGTGTAAAAGGCAGTTTTGACACCCTGTGCGCCTTTACTCATAACTCATGCTACAAGTATCAGATTAAAGTGCACGAGGTGCCATTTCGAAGCTAAGAGAACAAGCTATAACTTTCATGAAGGCCATTTCTGCCCAGATTCATTCCTTCTGGGTCAAAACACATGAAAACAGTTCCAGTTTCTTCATATCAGATTTGCTGATAGGCCGAATTCAAATGGCCATATCTCAGCGCACAAAGATCCAAATCAAGAAATTCCAAAGGCATTGGAAAGATGGTATACAAGGCTACAACTTTTGTGATTTGGCCAAAAGCCAACTCACAATGAATAGACAAGAAAGACAGAGCCAAAGTTGCTGTTTAACCTCCCCTGTTTTTTCTTCCAGATTTAAGCCAAATGCATCGAATTCAAGCCAATTCACACGCATGCAATTCCAATGACTCGAATGCGATAATAAACATGCAAATGCAACGTTTGCACGTCCAACATTACCCTCGACACACACACATTACATACTCATGCACCAAATGCGCTTAACTCTTTCAATTCGGTTCCAAATCGATTCCAACTCAAACATTTCTCATCCATTGTGCACCAATGACTAACCATGGATTATCAATCATCCATTTAAGCAACCAAATACACTAATTAGGTCCAAGATCATCACCTCCTTATTAGGGTTTTAACCATTTCATTCACAATCTAGCAATCAAATCACCAACTACAAGTTAAACAATACTCAATGCCTTCATTAAACACCAATTTAAGCACCAATCGAAGCAACAATGTAACACTAAACCAAGAGCACTAAATGATGCTTGCTGGCTGAGAATTGAAGGCATGGAATCATCCAAGTTTACACCATAATTTCACAAATTAAGCTGAGAACAAGCATTAATTTCATCCTACCAACAATCACAAACATCAACTCCCAACATTAAAGCTTGAAATCAAGAACCCTAACCCTAACCATGGCTAGGCATGAACACATAGAAATCAACCAATCCAATCCATAGAATCATCTCAAGAGCTATCAATGATCATGAATTAACACAAAACAAGAACAAAATCCATCATGTTCATCGAATTAAACCAAATTCCAGCTTACATATAAAGGAAAAAATACCTTCTTGGCTTATGTTCTAGAGGAAGTTGCAAGCTCCCAAGGTCAACCCACTTCTCCTAGCTTTCAATCAAGGTTGAATGGTTGAAATTGGCAAAATCCCCAAGCTTTTCTCTCTTTTTTCCTCTCTTTTTCTCTCTTTTTTTCCCTTCTCTTTTCTTCCTTCTTTTCTCCTTGTTTGGCTGACCCTCTTGGCTGTCTTTTAGCTAGGAGATTAAGTCCCTTAGATATTTATTTAATTTGGTCAAAATTGGGTCCAAGTCCAAGTCAACTATATCAAGCCAATTCAACCTAGCAACTTAAGTTGGTTTGCACTCTTGCCCAAATGATTTCTTTTCCTATCAATTTACTCCATAAACCATTAATTCAACTTAAGCTACTAATGCTTAATCTCACCTACTTAGGCCACTAATCACACAAGTACCGTAATTAACTCTCATGAGCATGCACAATCACACATAAAAGCTTCGAAACAACAAACTTGTGGTTTTTACCTATACTTAAGGTTTTGAGAAAACATTTTAGGATTTGTACATTTAGGGTTTAATATACAACTTTAAACAAATTAGGGTTTTAATATACAATTTAGGGTTTTTTTTTTAAAATCCAATTAGGGTTTTCAAAATAACTTTTGCCATTTAAAAGACACAAATCAATACTTATTATAAATAATTAGGTTGACAAAATAGGGAATAAACCGGGTCCTCACATTTTGGGTGGATTTTCTCTCTCAAATCTCAAGGTAATTAGTCACTTAACTTTGCTTTAGTTATGTTTAAATTCAAAGAGGATGCATGATAGTTAAGGTTAAGTAGTTTGAGGTGGATTAGGAGGAAAAATTATGAAAGAGTTTCTTGTGTTTGAGAACTTGAACTTAGGTTTTTATTTTTGGCTTCCATGTGTTTGATGGCTTGTGATATTTTGTTGATGGAATTAATTGATGTTTTAGCATGTTAAACACCTTATTAAGTGATGGAAATAACCTTAAGGGGGTTAATTGAAGAGTTTGCACTAAGGCTGGAAATTTAACAGGAAATCCGAAATGGAAATCAGTGAACTTTCCAAACTTGCTGCTGATTGTAGAAATTGAATTAGGGCCTGAGCCTTATACCGTTAGAAATTCCTATGAACCTAGTTTTAAACGCTGCTGACGGAGCTTGATTTCGATTTTTCTACGTCGAGTTCTGACTGTTTTTCGGAGACTGTTCGACCAGCCTGCAGCCATTCCGATAGTTTTCTTGCTTCTCTGAGATTTGCCATTCTGACTATGATTAAGCATGATTTAGTATTTGACCTCTCCATGAAAGTTATATGCCTATGTATTAGATTCGAAACGCTATAAAATTCATCCCAATCCGATAACCACAGCCACAGTTATGAATAAATTATTGAGGCGTGACAAACCTGTCAATTGCTAGTTTCACTTCCACAAGTGCTATTCTCATTCCTTTTGATTCTTGTGCATTCTTGCCGTGTCCCGACCCATTTATTCATGATTCTAATATGTTGGTAAAACTTTCATTTGATCACTCTTATACATTGGATTGGTCATTTTGTGGTTTGTGCATCCAAGTGTGAGTTTATCAAGTAAAAGAATAACTAGCATATACATTTGGTCTTTCATGTTTGAGATAGCCCAAAACTAAATGATTTTTATTTTGCTTTCTTTTAGACTTGGAAAGTGGGAACAAAGGAGATTTGGGCGCGGACGTTTGGAATTATTTTACTTCAATCGGTGAGTGTTCCTTGCATGTTTGTGAATGAATTGCTTATTTGACATGTTAAATGTTTTTCAATGCTTTTCAATGATTACGTGAAGGGCGAGTGTGTACTTTATTGCACTCGGCCTACTTTTCATTTTACTGTTTAACTGTGTGCTTTTCCACTGTTTATATATTATTTGTGCATGACTGCAAGCCATGTGTACTAACACATAGGCTGAACAAGGCCTTTCCCCCTTCGTTATCGACCTATTCGAGCCAGAAGCGGACTCGGTCGAGTAGGTTGGTAACTTAGGGCACTGTACGGTGTACTCGAGTATTACCACTGGGAGTTATAAGGAGGAGTAGGAGGTTGAGTGTTGGACAAGACGGACTACAACTGTTTCCAGTGGAAACTGTATCCTTTCACTGAGAGTTTTCTCAGTTTATGTGTTTTACACTTTTATGCTTTCAAACTGAATTATATTGATCTGTTGAGTGCTTAACTGATGTATATATTCCTCACTATTACTATGAGATTTGTATGATATTAGGATCGCTCACTGGGCTTTTAACTCATTCCTTCCAACTTTGTTTTTCCTTAGCAGGGTTTGGGATCGAGGGCCTCCAAGGGTTGCACTAGGTCGATTGGTTTGGAGACTTAAGCTTGCACTTTGATGTAGCCTTTGTGTTTTGAATTATACTTATGGAATTCTGAATGGATAAACTTTTGTATCTGTAATTATAGTTTGGGACATTTGAGGTTTGTTAAGAAAGTTTTGGGGTTTAAATGTTACCTTTGACTGGAGGATATTAAAGTTATTTTGTTATTCGCAATTGAATTGAGGAACTGTAGCGAGTCCCGAAGGGAGCTGGGCAGACAGCCCGCAGATACCCTAGGGTCCGCCCTAGGGAGAAGTGGGGCTGTCACATCTTGTAATCCTAAATCTGAAAGTGATGATGATGATGATGATCTTGAATCATATTGAAAAGTTTCATGATAGATTGAAAGAATCTTATGCTAGAAATAATGAGTTAAAACAAAAAATCACTTTTCTCTTACAAGATAATGCAAACATGTTTCAAGAAAACAAAAAGCTGAAATTTAATAATGATTGTTTGATGAAAGCCGGAATAGATTTGCAGCATGAACTTGATAGGAAAACCAGTTTTTGTAAAATGTTCAAAGAAAAACAAAATGACTTGAAAAGAAGAATAGACAGTCTAGACATGCTTCTTCAACATAAGAAACAAAACTGCTTTCCAAGAAATGAATTGAAACCTCATTTCAATGCTTATGAAAGAAAACTAACTTTTAGTGCAAATGAATTCACAATTTATAGAAAAAGAGGGGTAAGATTTATTAAACCAATTTATGTGAACAACCCCACTATTATGTGCAGTTTTATTGTCAAGAAAGTCACATGAAGCATGATTGTTATGTGAAGAAAAACATGAAAAGAGGCATGAAATGTATGTGGTTAGTTAAACATGATACTAACTATCAAGGACCCAAAAATTAAAAGGTAACAAATCTGTTTATCATTTGTGTAGTTGAACATGGAGAAAATCGTGAAAGAATTAAAATGGTTCATAGATAGTGGATGTTCAAGGCACATGACCGGTGATCCATCTCAATTTGTGAAGGTCAAGTCAAAATCGAGTGAAAAAGTGACATTTGGAGATGATATGAAAACCAAAACAATTGAAGTAGGAGATGTTGGTAAGAATGGTGAAACATTTGTTCATAATGTGCTTTTAGTTGATAATCTAGGTTATAATTTGCTGAGTGTTAGTCAACTATGTGATAGAGATTTGTTTGTTTTATTTAAAAAACATGAATGCTTAGTTCTTGATTCAAAGTTTAATATCATTTTCAAAGGAAAAAGGTTCAATGACATTTATGTTGTTATTCTTGAGAAAATCAATTCTTCTAGCTTTAAATGTCTTAAAATTTCAAATGAAGATCCTTGGTTGTGGCATAAAAGACTTTGTTATTTCAATATGAACGTACTAAATGAAATTTCTAAGAAAGAACTTGTTAAAGGTTTGCCTAAAATTATATTTGAAAAAGATAAAGTTTGTGATGCTTGTCAATTTGGTAAACAAACCAAAGTTTCCTTTAAACTTAAAAAGTGTGTTTCTACATTTAGACCATTTGAGTTTCTACATCTTGACTTGTTTGGTCCTACACCAATTGCTAGTTTAGGTGGTAAGAGATATTGTCTTGTGATTGTTGATGATTATTCTAGATACACTTGGGCAGTTTTTCTTGCTCATAAAGATGATGCTTTCAAAAATTTTGTTTCTTTGTTTGCAAAAGTTCAAAATCTACTTGGTTTACACATTGTTAAAATTAGAATTGATAATGGTTCAGAATTCAAGTATTGTGGATTTCCAGAATTTTGTGATCCCAATGGAATAACTCATGAATTTTCTATTGTAAAAACCCCCCAACAAAATGGTGTTGAAAAAAAAAATAGGACTCTTGTTGAAGCCGCAAGAACTATGTTAAATGAAAATGAGTTGCCAAAATACTTTTGGGTCGAGGCCGTGAATACGGTATGTTATGTTATGAATAGAGTTCTTTTAAGACCAATTTTGAATAAAACCTCTTATTAATTAATGTTTAGTAAAAAGCCAATTGTTGGCTACTTCAAAGTTTTTGGTTGCAAATGCTTCATTTTAAATATCAAGGAACACCTTGAAAAATTTGATAAGAAAACCGATGAAGGTATTTTCTTGGGTTGTTGTGAAAATAAAAGAGGATATAGAGTCTATAATAGAAGAACTCTTGTTATTGAAGAAGTTATACATATTACATTTGATGAATCTAACGATGATTCTTCCAAGAACACTTGTAAATATGATGATATAGGTGTTCAAGAAGGACTTGAGAAGCTCACACTCCAAGAAGAAAATAATGCTGAAATGGAGGAAAACTCAAAGGAAAATGGCTCTCAAGAAAATCAAGCACGAGAAGAAGAAGACAAGAATGATGATCTACCCAAGAATTTTCCTAAAGTTTGGAAATTCATTCAAAATCATCCCAAAGAACTAATTATTGGTGATCCATACGAAAAGGTTAGAACTCATTCCTCATCTAAACCATTAGTTGATAATTTTGTGTTAGTCTCACATGTTGAACCTAAAAATGTTAATGATGCCTTGAAAGATGATAATTGGATTCTAGCCATGCAAGAGAAACTAAATCAATTTGAAAGAAATAATATTTGGACTCTAGTTAAAAGACCTCAAAATCATCCTATTATAGGTACAAAATGGGTTTTTAGAAATAAGTTAAATGATAAAGGTGAAATTGTGAGAAATAAGGCTAGATTAGTGGCTAAGAGATATACTCAAGAAGAAGGTATAGATTTTGACGAAACATTTGCTCCCGTAACTAGATTAGAATCTATTAGAATGTTTCTTGCATTTGTTTGCTTCAAAGGTTTTAAATTATATCAAATGGATGTCAAAAGTGCTTTACTAAATGGTTTTATTGATCAAGAGGTTTATGTAGATCAACCTCCCGGTTTTGAAAGTGAAAATTTTTCAAATCATGTGTTTAAACTTTCAAAAGCCTTGTATGGTTTAAAACAAACTCCTAGAGTTTGGTATGAGCATTTGAGTGGTTTTCTAATTGAAAATGGTTTTAAAAGAGGCATTGTAGACACCACTCTTTTTACAAAATAAAAATTGAATGATCTTCTTATTGTGCAAATATATATTGATGATATTATTTTTGGTGCTACTAATGAACGTTTGTGCAAGAATTTCTCCACTATTATGCAAAATGAATTCGAAATAAGTTTAATGGGAGAATTAAATTTCTTCCTCAGACTTCAAGTCCTTCAAACACAAGAAGGAACCTTCATAAATCAAATAAAGTACACAAGGGAACTCCTCAAAAGATTCGAAATGAAGGATTCAAAACAAGTTGGCACACCAATGTGTACATCTACCAAACTTGACAAAAATGAAGAAGGTACAAGCGCTGATGAAAAGAAATATAGAGGTGTGATCGGAAGTTTACTTTATTTAAGCGCAAGTAGACCCGATATCATGTTTGTCGTTTGCTTGTGTGCTCGTTTTCAATCTTGTCTTAAGGAATCTCATTTGATTGCCGTTAAGAGAATTTTTCGATATTTGAAAGGAATTTTGAATTTTGGTCTTTGGTATCCTAAATATCATGAATTTGCTTTATGTGGATATACGGATGCTGATTTTAGTGAATGTAAAATAGATAGAAAAGTACTAGTGGTTCATGTTATTTTCTTGGC
This sequence comes from Gardenia jasminoides, assembly GCA_013103745.1. Classification (NCBI taxonomy): domain Eukaryota; kingdom Viridiplantae; phylum Streptophyta; class Magnoliopsida; order Gentianales; family Rubiaceae; genus Gardenia; species Gardenia jasminoides. The sequence goes on from CM023095.1 coordinate 23,028,001, forward strand.
AATTGCTTGGTATCTTGGTTTAGTAAGAAGCAAAATGCTATTTCTTTATCTACAACTGAAGCGGAATACATTGCCACTAGTGCATGTTGTGCTCAATTATTATGGATGAAACATGCCTTGAATGATTTTGGTTTATTGTATGACAATATGTCTGTTTACTGTGATAATACAAGTGCCATCTATGAGGGCCGCGAACTTTAACCTAAAATTTGTTTAGATTTCCTGATGATGCTTATAATTTTGCTTGAGCATGTGCTTGATCACGAAAAAAAAAATTTGTCCTTTTCTTTTCTTCTTTCCAACGGTTTCATTCAAAATTCCTTAAATCAAATTGTGTTAGCTGAAACAATTTCCATCAAATCCAAATCAGCCTTGCTATTTCAGTAAGGAATTTCTGCCGCCCCTCTCCACCTCTACATGGCCATCATGTGTTGGTTTCTTGCTGAAAAATTTTGGCAACTTGAACAAGTCATTTGGTCTCCTTCATTACCACCGGCAGCGTCATTCGATTAGTTCCAAAATTTGCACCTCATTATTTCAGTTTAACTTGGCCAAGACTTGATGATGATAACTGATTCAGCTTTGCACCAAGAGCTCCAGTCTTGGTTACAAGCTGCTGGAAAACCAAAGCTGAAATCTGGTGGTGGAGCAGCCCTTGTCCTCTTTGTTTCCATTTCTTGACCAAGCATAAGGTAAAACTATTAGCTTCTTGTAAACTTCATTGGCAACTTAGAAAATTTTTCCATCCTTAGCTTGTTCCTTTCTTGTAGCTGGAAACCGGAGTTGATCAGCCAGCACACCATTTGCTTTCCCGTTTCTTGAAGCTAGTTGGAGGTATGGTTTATATTATATCTTCTTTAGCTTAAAGAAACAGTTTTACCTCTCAAAGATGTCATCTTGAATGATGAAATGGCCATGCATGTAATAGATGACTTGAAATCTTGTCATGCCATACTTGTAACCTTTTGTCTTGCTGGAAATCTGGTTAACCGAGAAGAATCATTGCCTTCGATTTCTCTAAGCTTCCCGAAGCTTCAAATGATAGTTTCAACTTTAATACTCCATGCATGATCAGTGAGAGTGGTTAAAACCTTCACTTGTACCATATTATTGCTTAGAGACCTTGGTTCCTTGCTGTTTTGAACCGGGCTTGGCACTTCCCAATCTTGAGAAGTGTTTAGTCGAACTTGTTGCTCAGTTTTGGCCATGTGCATGAACTTTTGGCTTCTTGAGTTGATATTTTACATGTTAAGAATCATGATTGATATGCTTGAAATCCATCTTCTTTCATTCTAAAAGTTTAGAAATGCTGCCCATTGAACTTTGAATGTTGGTGGTTGAAGTTGCGTGCAACTTGAGGCCTTGGAACTGCTTAAAATTTATTTTTAGTCTCGGTTTTGGCTTGATGGTAACTGAACTTTTGATATTTTGGCTTGACATTGAATTCCCAAACCTATTTCGGCTATTTCGGTTGGTTTTACTAGGATCATCACATGCATGTTGATATTTCGAACTCTTGAAGCTTTTGGGCATATATGCTGGAAATGATTGCTTGAGTTCAAAATTTTGAACCTATTTCACTTGGGCATTGTATTAAAATGCTGCTTGGCAGCCTATTTTGACTTGCTTTTGCATATCTCCAGCTTTTCATGAATGCTTGATGAACTTGAATCACTCGGACCAGAAGTTGGAATCTTGAATTGATGAGTTTGAGCTTGATATTTCACTGTTTTGGTTAATGCTTGACTACCTATTGCTATTCGTGCATGCCTTGGTGTTTGACTGATAGTTGATGATGACTTGATGTTTGATTTGTTGGGAACCAAACCAGACCTTTAACCACGTGGCTAAGTATTTAGAATTTCACAAAGTTTGCTCAAAGCTTACATTTTTCTAGAAATCAGTGAGCAAATTGGACCAAGATAGAATGCTTTTATCTCTCAATTTATAAGTCCAAATCAAGTTTCGTCAGTGGCATTTGAAACTAGACCCAAAGAGCTTCGATTCGGTACCTCACACGCCCCGTAACTCATTTTCTACACACCATGGCGAACTGATGAACAATGCTGAAATCAAACCTGCGAATTTTCTGGAAATGATGGTTTCGAAATTCAATGTCCAAATTCGAATGATTAATCCGAATTGGGTTTTGATGTCTTCTGAGAAAATAAAGAGCTATGAATCTAGTTTTTAACGGTTCCAAAATCATGCAATTCACATAAGTAGAACTCCCGATTCGATTTTTAAAAGAAACTGTGGCAAAACTGGTTTTACGTGATGCACCTTATGAAACTTTCGTTTACAACATTTGGTCATTTGACTAAAACCTTAACTTTTACAAACTCAAATTCTGACATATCAAACTTGTTTTAATCCCGTAGAGGTATTGTACATTAGCAAGACCAAAACCGGTAAAACGGAATCAAATTGTTTTCAAATCAATTAAAGTCATGGAAAACTCGTTTTGTACTATGACAAAAGAAACTAAACCTTCGTTAGACAATTTTCAAACCAAAAACAAACTATTTCTAATTTATTCAAACGTGGTACAATATGTTATCAAATTCTTTTATTATATCAACTATTAAATTTGTTTCAACCCTAATTTTACCAAACTCTCGAAACTTACTCACATTTCGTTTAACCCTAAATCCATCTTTTCTTTTTATGACAGAAGTGAATTGGTCAAAATTGATTTTAATAATTTTAATATGATAAAAATGTATCTCAAGATCCGGCGGAGAGACAGACGAGGGATTTGATACTGAGGCTTTCGACTCACCAACCCAATTTTAACCTAACCAAGGTGAGTGTTCCAATTTGTTACTAAGTTTTTTTTTTTTGGTTGTTAAATGTTACTTGTTATTAAATGTACTTGTTTTACTTGTCATTGAAAATAATTTTTTATTAAGTATTACTTGTTATTGAAATTACCTGCTTATTAAGTGTTACTTGTTATTGAATGTACTCATTTTATTAAGTGTTACTTGTTATTGAATGTACTTGTTATTAAGTGAGATATTATAATGCTTAATTATTGAATTTCATTTCAAAACAATTTGACAAGGAGCCGAGTGTGTACTTTATCGCACCGACCCCATCGTCAAATGAAAACGACTTTTGAACTACTATAATTGTGCCTGTGTATGTCAACTGTGCATGACCGTAATGCCCTTGCGAGCTTTGCCGCAAAAGGTTAGGCCGGGATCCCAAACTCCAGAGGCGAGTCGGCCTATTCCGAGCCAGCATTAGGGCTTGGTCGGGTACGTTGACAGACCCTGGGGACTGTTTAAGGTTACCTCGAGTGTACACCACTTACCGACTGTTGGTTTTTGAGCCCGAAGTTGGGAGTAAGAGGTTGGTGAATGGAAAGCAATGACGACACTCTACCGACTGGCTATGAGCACTGTATCCTTTTCTGTGACTGTTACTGTTAATGGAACCGAATTGTGTGGTGAAAGTACTGTTTCATGATATTTTTTTCCTTAAATGGAAATTACCGTATTTGGAAACTTCTCGTATGTGAATTTTACCGTTATAAGAAAACATGCTATACAAATGTGCTTAATTGACTATGTGTTTTGGAACTCTCATTGGGCTTAGAAGCTCACCCCATTATATTTCCCTTCCCAGGTTCTCCAGGGTATTAGATTGAGTGCGGAGGAAAGTCCAAGACCAGATCAAACCTTTCGAAATTGTGGGTATAAATATTCATCTGTTTACGATGTTGGTGATAATTTTGTGAATTACTTTCGAATGGTTACATTAAGGGTCTATGGATCGAACCCTGATGGTTGATTGGCTGTAATTATGTTAACCAAATTCTATGGTTGCATCCTTAATTAAAACCCTAGTTGAACTGATTTGATTGACCGAGTCCTGGCGAGAGCTAGGCCGGTGGCAGCAGGTCTTAGGGTTCGTCTTGGGAAACGTGCGGCCGCCACACCATCAATTTGACAAAAAATCTTATTCAACATTCTAGGACAAAGCACATAGACATAAAGTATCATTTCATTCATGATCTTATTCAAAAGGGTGAGATTTGTGTAAATTATGTTTGTTCAAAAGATCAAATTGCTAACATTTTCACAAAAGCTTTGGCTCTAAATCAATTTATATATTTGAGATCGAAATTGGGTATTTTAGAAAAGAACTCTTAAATTTTTTCAATCAAACCTTGTTGGACGTCCAATAGCAGATGAACGGACGTTCGACAGTGTTCTAAGCTGTTTTCCAGAAAAACTTATCGGACGGATGTGTCGGACACTTCACTTCGTTCGGACGTCCGACACTCCAACAGTCGCAGCTTATAAGGCTATTTTCTCTCATTTCTATCAGTCAAACTTCTTTATTTCGGACACACATTTCCAACTTCTCTGCTTTACAAAAATTCAAATTCGCACCTTCTTAAGAAATAATTTCTAAAATTGACAGTACAAACCGTTTTATAAGCCCTTTGCAAACCGTGCTGTGTCAACATTTTACATTAACAATAACAATCCCTTCCAATTCCAAATTTCTGCAAAAACCCTAAAACTGATCTCATCTCCCTTTCTGAGCAGATTGATTACGGCATTTTCATCTAAGTAATAGCATCAATCCTTAGCACTTCATTTCTCATATTTCTCATCACTTAAAACACCCACAATCACCGGATGCAAACGCACTCTCAGGGATAAAAAAGTGCAATCTCCTACTGCTAAACAGACTTCAAATCAGAAGAAAAGAGGGTCTGCTAGTACTCAAGAATCTCGGACTACTCAAACAGAATCTTAGGTTTCCTCACAACCCTCTCCATTACATCAGTTTATTGATGATGAAGCCAAAAAAAAGTTTACATTCATTTCGCAAAAGGGTTTCATCATTCAAAGATCAATCAACCCTTCTGAATTCCGTAAGATTGATCTTACGTCTGTTCTACATTTTTTTGAGTTTCAGAAATGGTCACACATCATCACAATGCCTAATGTTTTCTATCCTGAAATGCTTTATCAGTTCTTTGCTAATCTTAGGAAAGGCACTGAACGTCATGAAATAAGATCACATGTAAATGGCATAGACATTGTCTTTGATCCTGACATTGTGAATGAGATTTTGAAAACTGCCATTGAACCTGGTTGTCGAAGTAAAATTGCTAATTTTTCTCTTATGAAGAAAATCCGACAACCATTCATCATTTTAATGCTGAAAAATTGATGACATATTTTCAATCTCCATTCCAAGTTCTTGCTGATGCAAAATTGGAAGACCTTTCACTGAAAAATTTGATCGTTTTCTCTATTATTTCCAATCTGTTAGTTCCTACTGATGGTCATCGAATTGATGCCAACAAGATGGAATTGTATCTGTTCTACTGTTTTGTTGAAAAAATCTGCATAGATTTTGGTTTTATCATATGCAAATTCTTGTTAAAGTTAAGTACTGATACTCGAAGGAAGCTATCCTATGGAAAGTTTTCAACTCCAATCTTTGAGCATTTCAAAATTTCTATTACTGGAGTATGTCCTAAGGACACTTCTACCTCTGTTTTCAAAAAATTCTATTTTGAAAGGAAAAATTTAAAATTCATTGATGGTCATTGGTGCTCAAAAGAAGCAGCTTCTGTGATACACCTATTACTCCTGGCACTACGCTATCATTTCGTTTCACTCCTGGTCCTTCTATTCATTTTAGAAAATCTGATTCCAAATCCACTTCATCTCAATCCGAAGTGGTTGAGTTGCTAAAAGAGCTCAAGGATCATGTTCTTCTTCTTGAACATGGCCTCATGCTCACCATGATCCTTGAACAACAATCTGAATTTCTAGACAAGAAGAATCTTCTGATTCCCTCAACTCCTATTAAGGAAGCTCTGCATGCAAAAGAACCACGTCCTGACCCCACTCTTGGCACTCAAGAAGTCACGGATTCTCAGACTCATCACTGTGATCCCTCCACTTCTGAGAAGGGCAAAGAACCAGCTACTGCTGAACCTGAAGAAGATGATGATGAAGATACTGAAAAGGAAGACCATTCTGCATTTCGTATTACCAGAAGAAGGCCTGGATCTAAGCTTTCATTCACCTTTTAGGCACTTTAGGATCATTTACACTTCACCATTAGGATGCATCTTTTTTGTTTTTGTTCCCTTTTGACAATGGATGAAGTATGTCATCTCTTAAGTACCTTGCTATCTTCAATGTTGCTCTTGTTCACTGTTGAATGTTTTGATTCAATGTTAGATGTAAACTCATTCCTCTGAGTTCAGTATTAAGTTAACTTGTTCTTTTCTTAATGGTATTGATGATTGTGGCACTAATATGGCTGATAATAATGATTATGATACTGATGCTTGATAATGTTGTATGGTGCTATTGGTATTGGTCTTAGACTTGTACTATTGGTATTGGGATAATTGCTTTTAACATTTGGTATTGAAGATTTCTGACACTGGAATTGTGAAATATTTAGTATTGAAGATTTCTACTATTGAAATTTTGAAACATTTGGTATTGAAGATTTCTGGTTGGTATGTTGGTTTCTAATATTACTGCTTCTTTGATTCTTCTTTGAGATGACAAAAATGGGGAGAGGTTATGGAACTAATGGTACTAATCTTTCCCTGCCATTGATATTTATGTTATGATACTGATGGTATTGATCTTTCCCTGCTATTGATATTTATGTTGGCTAAATGGTTTGGATAAATTTGATTAAAAAAATATGGTTGTTTTAGTAAGGGGGAATTATGGTGAATTGGCTTGAATATGGCTGAATGGTTTGAATATTCAATTTATATAAATTATGCTCAAATTATAAGTTATGTACGATTCACCAAGTGAGGGGGAGTTATACACGTTTTCTTTGTCAAAAGTTTTCATTTTACCAAATGATTTCAATTGTTTTATTATCATCAAAAAGGGGGAGAATGTAAATCTTGATCCCAGATTTTGACAATTACAAAACAATTGGATAACTCAATCTAATGTTTTCCATTGAGAAATATGGCAACTCAGATCATTAGTGCAAATGGTGTAATTGAAGAACTCAATCAAAAAGGAGCAAAGGACATTCAACTCTGTCGAATGCTCAATAGCATGTATCGGACGTCCGATAAAGGTTGAGAAACCTCCTTCGAACATTCAACTTGAAGCACCGGACGTCCAATAGACAGAGGGAGTATCGGACACTCATATCGGATGCGTATCGGCATCACCAGACGTTCGATCAAATTCAAGAAAATTTCTGAACTCTCTGACCAATGTCGGATGCAGGCTACATCGGATGCAAAAAATACATCGGCCTTTCGATAAAGATTGAAACAACCTTTTGAACGATGGCACCGAACGCATAACATTGTATTGGATGTCCGACAGCTCCAACGGCTAGTTGACTCTTCAGCTGCCTTCTATCCGTTGACAACCTTTATCAAGGCACTTTTTGGTCTCCTTTAAATAAAGCCTTGTCTGAACATCAAAGCAACTTTTGAGCACTAAGAATACAAGTTCTTAAGAGTGATTTTGGCAAGAAAATACTCTCCTAGTAATATTTGTAGTTCTTGAAGTGTGAATTAGTGTGCAAGCTTTTCAATTGTGTTTGAATTCTTTAATAGCGTAGATTTGTGAGGGTTATCCGGAGTGATTGTAAAACTTCCTAACTTGACCGAGTATTGCTTGGGACAAGGAGGAAGTGAGCCTTCTATTGTACACAAGATTGGTTGAATTTCATCAAATTGAAGTTGCTTGTGTTGAGAATTGTTTTTCAAGCTCAAGAGGAGCTTGGTAGACAATTGGTTTGCATACTCTCATCCCTTTTTACAGCTTACATTACAATTCCTCTATTGCTTATATCTTTTATCTTGCTTGAATTCTATTGTTTCTTCATTGATAATTCTATTGTGTAAGAGGTTACATTTCTTATTGTAAAAAATGGACATCATAATTTGATTAATTTTTAATCAACCTAATTCATTCCCCCTCTTAGGTTCTCTTTGGGCCTTACAAATAGACCATTGTTTAAAGAGCTTGATGAATCACAAAAGATACAAGTTGGACTTGGAGATAACAGGCAGATCCAAGTTGAAGGCAAAGGCACGGTTGTTGTGAAGACAAGCCATAGTAAAGAAAAGCTACTTTACAACATTTTCTTTGTCCTAATTTGGCTCATAGTTTGTTGAGTGTTGGACAATTGATGGCTAATGGTTATACAATCTTATTTGATAGTAGAGCATGTTTTATTAATGACAAAGTGTCTAGACAGCCGATTATTAGCACGTAGATGACAGAAAATAAGATATTTCCATTTAGAATCTTTAAAGTGGAAAATCAAGCACTTATTGCCAGTGAAAAGAATGAATCTAAAATGTGGCACTTGGGATACGGACATCTCAACATCAAAGGCGTGTAGCTCTTTAGTCAAAAAGAAGATTTATGTGAATGATTTAGTTCACTTGTTATGTGAATGATGTATTTATAGGAAATAGACTAGAAAAGCCTTTCCAAATAGAGAGTCATGAAGAGCTTCTGAATGCGTTGAGTTGATTCATGCTGACTTGTATGGACCTATGAGAATTGCGTCACTTGGTGGAAGTGAGTATCTTTTGCTCTTTATTGATGATTACAGTCAAATGAATTGGGTGTATTTTCTAACAGAGAAATCAGAAGCCTTTGAAAATTTCAAAAAATTTAAAGCTCTTTTGGAGAAAGAGAAAGGCACTATTATAAAGACTTCGTATTGACTGAGGTGGTGATTTTTTATCTAAAGAATTTAATTATTTTTGTGAAGCACAGGACATTCATAGGGAATTGATAGCATCTTACGCACTAGAGCAAAATGATGTAGCGGAACGAAAGAAACGAACTGTAGTAGAGATGGTAGAAGCTTGCTAAATGCAAAAGGTCTTCCAAATTGTTTTTGGGCTAAGGTAGTGGCAACATCAGTTTACTTGCTAAACATTTCTCCAACAAGCGCTGTCTTGAATCAAACGCCGTATGAAGCATAGCGAGGTAGAAAACCATCAGTAAGCCACTTAAGAATTTTTGGTTGTACTGCTTATGCTTTGAGAAGCTCTCAAGTTAGTCAAAAACTTGAGGAGAAATCTACAAATGCATTTTGTTGGATATTGTAATCAATCCAATGCATATCGTTTATATACCCTCTTAGTAGCAAAGTAATTATCAGGAGAGATGTACTTTTTGATGAAAATGCAAGCTGGAATTGGAATGAAAAAAATGAAGCAACTCAGGTTCAAATTTCAATGGAGAGCAAGACTTCAACAATTGAAGTTGTACCAGTCCCAGAAAACACTCTTACTCCTTTCGAATTATCAACTTCCTCATCCCTAACTTCAAGAAGCAGTAGTTCATCCTCCTTACAAGAATCCTCTGATGAAACACTTTTGATCTTTTTATTGTAATGTTATAGATCCTACAACTTTTGAAGAAGCAGCAACAAAAGAAGAATGGCAGAATGCAATGAAAGAAGAGCTAATGGCAATTCAGGAGAATGAAACATTGGAGATGGTTGATCTACCTGAAGGCAAGAATGTGATTGGGCTCAAATGGATATTCAAAATGAAATATCATGCAGATGGAACCATCCAGAAGCACAAGGCTCGGCTTGTGGCCAAGGGATATTCGCAGCAACAAGGAATTTATTTTGAAGAAACTTATTCTCTGGTTACACAATTTGAAAGTAAAAGAATGTTTTTAGATTTGGCTACAAAATTACACTGGCCTAGTACCAATTTGATGTCAAGTTTATGTTTTTAAATGGAGACCTACAAGAAGAAGTCTATGTCATGCAATCTGAAAGGTTCGTAGTCAAAGGCAAGAAGACTAAGGTGCACAAGTTGAGAAAGGCTTTCTATGGGCTAAAACAAGCTCCACGGGCATGGTACAGCAAAATTAATGATTACTTTCATCAAAATGATTTCACAAGAAGTGAAAATGAGCCCACTCTCGACGTGAAGAAGAAAGGTAGAGATTTTTTTAATTGTCTACCTTTATGTTGATGACATTATATACATGAGTTCCTCTGATTCTCTTGTGGTTGAATTAAGTCTACTATGATGAAGAATTTTGAGATGTCAGACATGGGTTTATTGCGTTATTTTCTTGGTCTTGAAGTAAAGCAAGGACTTGATCAGATTTTTATCTCACAAAGGAAATATGCAATAGGTCTTCTCAAAAAGTTTAGTTTACTCAATTGCAATCCATCCACTACACCTGTGAATATGAATGAGAAGTTGCAACTTAAAGATGGTACAGAGAAAGTTAATGGGAAAAAATTTAGAAGCCTAGTAGGAAGTTTAATTTACTTGACTCATACTAGACCAGATATTGCCTTTTCTATTAGTGTAATTTCTAGGTTCATGCAAAATCCCACAAAGCATCACTTAGGGGCAGGAAAAAGGATCTTGTAGTATGTTGCTTAAACTGCAGATTGTGGGATTTGGTACGCTCAAGTTTCCAACTTCAATCTTCAAGGATTTACTGATGGTGACTAGGCAACATCATTGGTGTGACAGCCCCACCTTCCCCTAAGGCGAATCAAAAGGGTTTGGCGGGTTGCTTGCTCAACTCTCGCTAAGACCTACTCGCTCGAATAACTAATAACACTTCGAAAGTAAACGTAAATAACCATTTCAAACCAAACCACAGCTAATAACATTACTAAATTCAACTTACAACTCAAATTCTCAAATTACTGTTCAATTTACTTAAGATACAACCACAATTTCATCTTACAGGCCCAAAATATCAAATTCAGCATTTCAAGGCAAAATTCAAAAAATAAGTTCCAACCCTAACTTATCATGTCTTCACTCGGGTTCTCGATCCCTGTTAAAGCAAACAAATTTGAAAGAATGAGCTAAAAACCCAGTGAGTTCCAAAAGATTTGCAATTCAAGTAGAACAGTTCAAATCATATTTCAAGTTTACAATTTAAAACAAGTAGATAAACACGTAAATGGGTATTGCCTAGATATACCAGGTAAACTACTCGAGGGACGTCGCCTAACGAAGTAGACTAGTCGAGGGACTTCGCCCATTGACGTCACAATAACTCATTGGAACTACTCGAGGGACTTCGCCCAACGAAGTAGACTAGTCGAGGGACTTCGCCCAACAACATTACAATAATTCACTGGAACTACTCGAGGGATTTCGCCCAACGAAGTAGATTAGTCGAGAGACTTCGCCTAACAACATCACAAATTAGTCGAGGGTATTCACCCTACGATGTCACATACTAGTCGAGGGACTTCTCCCAACAACGTCACATTAGTCACAAGATAGCACACTGTTCTTTTAATTCCAAAATCACACCAAAAGGAGAAAACACACACATGGTAGTTCAAATCTTTTAAATAATCCAAATTCATTTCCGTATAAATGCTAGAAAATCATTTCATCAAATCATTTCTTTGCAAACAATAGCAAGATTTTCATTTGAAAAGGAGTTGGAACACTCGCCAATTAATCACAGCTGACAATCCAAGTTAGGATCTGGTTCAAACTCTTCCCTACTTCCTATAATCAAGTAAAAGAAGACATAAGTTTCGCTCCACAAATAGCGAAACTAAACTCAAATAGCTTATTCATTTATTTTATCAAAATTCTTCCCAAAATTCCTCTAACTTTACTCGAGTGAAAAGTAGTCACTCGAGTCGAAAATCATCATAAAAGATTCCATTTTCAAATCGATACATCATTTAAACAAAATACTCTCTCGAGGTACTCCATACTCGTGACTTCTAAATTTTTAGAACAAAGACATAAAGTGAGGTCTTTCACCTCGAAAATCACCCTTTCTAGTTTAAACTCAACACTAACTTAAATCGAGGTTTTAACACATATTTAGAACAATTTTCACCAAATCTCAATATTCAAAATTTATAAAAAAAATAGATAAAATATTTCAAAACCCTCAAATCTGTCCAAATAGCATATTTACCCAAAAATTAGTGAATACTCAACTTTGCACCATTAAAGTTCAAAATTTTAACTCTATCTAAACATATACTCATAAATGAACATAATATATATTTATTTAGGCAAAATCTCGCCAAGACACATGTTAAAATTTCGAAATCAAACATCAAAACATTCCAAGTGATGTTCGGCCAGCCTTCATACTTTTTCTTCAAAATTTCCAACAACATTCCTACATTCTAACCATACAATGAACTCATCTCAAAAACAACAATCACAACCACAACCAGGTCCTCAAGTCCACTACCTAAAAGTCACCTCAAGTCCGCTACCTAAGTTGGAAATTCAAGAGCCCAACTCAAATATTTTAAATATTTCAAACACTAGCATTTCTAGCAAAATAATCCGTAAATCTGAAAGATCTAACACTAATAAAGATAATACTAAGAGATTTAAGTGTTTTACCTCAAGATCTAGATAGATCTAGTAAGATCAAGTAGGATCTTGTGAAGTTCTAACCAAGGATGATCTCCCATAGCTTAGTAACCTCAAAAGCTTCCATCTTAGCCAAGGATTTGCTTGATCTTTGGTGCTTTCTCCACAAATTTCAAGAACAAGAAGATGAAGAGCAAAAACTAGCTTTCTTTCTCACTTTCTCTCTCCTTCTCACTCTCAGATTCCTCACTCTTCCTCTCCCTCACACACGGCTGGAATGAGCAGCAAAAAGGAGTGAGTTGAAGCTCCCCAATGGTGTTCAAGATGCAAGGAAAATTGAGGAAGAAGAAGAAGAAGGAAGCTTGGGATTTTTTCTCTCTTTTCTCTCTCTCTCTATTTCGAATTTCTCTCTCTCTCTAAGCTCTAAATGGCAGCTGAAAATGAAGGGAAAATGAGCAAGGAATATGGCTTTAAAGAGACAAGATACTTGGTTGGCCTTAATTTAAGGAAAAGTGGTCAAACTTCCATTTTTGTCGCGTCGACACGCGACACTCTAACTTTTACTGGTTTTTCTTATTCCAACACTGTCCAACCTAAAATATATCTCTGTAATATCTCTGCATGTGCTCGGTTTCATCTTAGAGTTACTATTCATGTTTCAGAACAAAAATTGACACTTAAACTGGCCGAAACCAAACACCGGCAAATAATTCTTGAAAAATTCTCTAAATTAGAAAATAATAATTCAAAGCATAAATTCACTCACATTTTAGTGAATAAACATAAAATAAATATTATTATTTATTTTTCAATAAAAAAAGAAAAAATAAAATTTTGAGGCCCTTACAATTAGATGATCAAAGCTAGTGTTTTTAGCCTTGGATCAAGAGCAATCACATGGAGTTCAAAAAAAGCAAACTAAAATAGCACTATCCTCTTCAGAAATAGAGTATGTTGCAGCGACTTCAGCAGCTTGTCAAGCAATTTGGCTTAGGAGAATTCTTGCAGATTTTCATCAAGAACAAAGAGGTGCAACTGACATTTTTTGTGATAACAAGGCAACAATTGCAATGACAAAAAATCCGATTTTTCATGGAAGAACAATACATATCAACATTCGTTTACATTTCATCCGGGACTTGGTAGCAAACAATGAAATCATGCTGAAACACTACAGTACACATGAATCGGGGGCAAATATTCTTACAAAATCAATTCAAAGGGACAAATTCATCTACTTTAGATTATGATTTGGAGTGTCTGATTTTGAATCAAGGGGGGAGTGTCGATGAATGATTCAAAACGATGGGTCTATCTAATTTATTTTTCTTATCTTATATGCCAAGATAATTAGCACAAGTTTTACTTTATCTTCAGGATTATTATGTTTTCCTTATCCCTCTCTAGTAGTTATAGTAGGATAGATTCCAGTGACACAAGTCTATCTCTATCTCTATCTCTATCTCTATCTTCTATTGACATTAATAAGTGCAGAAAACTGGCTTTTGTTCCAGTCTAAAAGAAAACTACTTTTCCTTTAATTTGTTTCATATATGTATATTATCCTCTTTCCACCATTTAAAGCATATACATCCAGTGTCAAACTACTTATTTAGACCCCGTTTGATAACCCAATTCAGTTCTTAATCTTAATGACTTCAGACCTTAATGGTGTTAAGATTGTTTGATAACAAAAAATACTACATCTTAATGATTAAGTGGGTCTGAATTGCCTAGGTGAAATGGAGCCCAAAAAATAAGTGATAAGTTTATCACTTATCACCACTTAATAAAAAGTACGCTCAGATGTTAGGGTTTAATTACAGTTTTTAGGACATAAATAACCCTTACCAAATAAAATACAATCAACTTATTTTTTTCCTCTTCTCTTTCTTCTACCATCTTTCTTCTCTCTCATTCTTTTCTTTCCATCATCATTCTCAGTTTATCAATCTCTTCTCCAATTTTTTTTTTTTGGTCAGCATTCATTCTTAAAAAGCAAACAATCTATCTATCATATATGTATTGCAGGTGGGGTTTTCTATCAGAGGCCTCCAGCAATCAGGACAATCCCAATCCAATTTTGTAGGAATTTGTATTTAATTTAATTCATTAAATATCTCATGAGTCATGATAAAAACCGTTAGTAAGTAGTAACTCCTTATCAGCACTATCTCCACTCCTACTCACATGCAACTACCTTATGAGCATTATCTCCTCTCTGACTCACATGCAACTAACTATCATCTATATATATGTATTGCAAATCAGATTTTTAGAATGGTTAAATTATAAAGATTCTAACTTCCTATTCTTTTGTTTATAGAGTTTTGTATTTTTTTTCTAATTATCAAATATCCATTCATATCTTTTGAATTTGAAACGTAAGAAGTGGCATAAATGTAGGAATTTGGATAAAGTTTATTTATAGGAAGGTAAATTAAAATAAAACATCATATCTCCTATTAAAAGTTAAAAGAGCAAATAATAATATTTTACTGTTTAACGCAATAATCTTAATTGAAAGTATAAATTATATTTAGAAAAATAATATTCAATGGTCATGGATTTAAAAAATCAATAGTTGTACTAATCCTAAACGTTAAACTACGAAATCACTAAATTAACAACAAAGTCCTACTGGCACTTGAAAATGAAAATTATTATTTAAAATCTTTATTTTTGATAAATAATAATAATAATAATAATAACAACAGCAGTCCTACCAAAAATTTTAAAAAAAATAACAATATAGTTTAAGAGAAAGATATAATGCATTTATTTGTAAACTATATCTATTCAATTTATATATATCTAATCTAAATTTTACTCTAATGGGATTTAAATAAGCGTGTAAAACCCAAACACTAAGAATAGTCTTAGGCATTATTGATTATTTTGTATATTTTTTTTATTTTCTTCAATGTAAATATGTAACACTACTATGTCATTTTTAGAAAAATAACTAAATCTTTTTTTTCTTGTAATTGTTAAATTTTTTACAAGATATTGTCAGTTTTTCATTTGCATTTTCAGATGCCAATTATTACAACTACTGTGATTAATTCTTGGTTTTATATAGTTTTTTATTGTGAGAGGTAAAATTAAATATATTCTAAAAATTACTATTCATCGGTTCTTCTTTCCCTTTTGCTTCAAGTGATATATTTCAATTTGAAGAATAAATATGAAATTAACTAAAAACATTTTCAAAAGAAAATTTGTTACCATTCAATCCAAATTTGTAATATAAATAACTATATCGTGTCATTTTATTTTGAAAATACAAAAATAAGTATATTTTAACAGTTTAAAACTAAACTGGAAGTTATGAAAGTTTTTTTCCTTTTCTTCAAATATTAACTTTTTAATTTGGATGTTGAATTATAAACAAATTTGAATACAATTCGATTACATATCCGAACTCATATTTGTTGATGGAACAATCAAAGTAAATAGGTTATCATTTACAATTATAATAGTTGGATAGTATAGTAGAATAGGAGGTAAATATGCTATAAAATTAGATTAAAGGAAGGACAATTAGGTAAGAATAATATAGGGTAAAGAGAATATAGGATTTAGGGGTCGGGGAAACGGTTGCAGGATTATGGAAATGTTGAGTTAAGGAGATGAGAAAAAGGGGATAGCGAGAAGAGCGGAATTGTGAAATGGGAGAAGTGACTTGAAGAGATGAGAGCGTATAATACTATATTCGATGTACTTTTGGTAGTTCTTGCAATGTTTCTATAATCATTTCCTTATATGTTTTTGTTTATTTTAAAGTTTTAGATAAGACACATAAATTTAATATCAATTAGATACTAAAATAATAATCTTTTTATTTTTAACTTATTTTTCATATAACTATTACAAATAGTTCATTAATTATTATTATTATTTTAAATATAAACTCGTGCATAGCACGGGTCAAAATTCTAGTAGAAATAATGTATTCAAATTAGTAATTGTGTTTGGTGATCAGATTAGATAGGAATTCCCAAAGAAACTTTAAGCCTCAGCAAAAGACAACATGAATGTTTTGCCAAAAATTATCATCAACTAGTGCTTTTAGCACAACTATGTGTGTGCTTATTCCAATATATATAATTAAATTATTCTTTTATAATCACTGTTATATGTAGAATCATGTGAGAGTATTTATGTGCTTTTCTAAAAAAAAATCTATAGATACTATGATTTATTCTTTTTAAGGAAGTTATTATATTTAAAATGATGGTAGAGAAAAGGAGAGGATGTGAGTAGATGTAGTTTAGGGTCATGATAAAGAAAAAAGGGGAACTTGAATTGTTTGCAAACTAAATTTAGAGGGCAATTTTGGTATAACATTAAGTGACATGAATTGTTTATACCAAAGGGAGGCTCTCACATTGTATATAGTATAGATTATCCTCTTTGTAACAAACATAAAAGTTTTGGTAAAGAATATCATTGAGTATCCTTATTCACAAAATAAAAAAATTACAAATTATAGATGCTTCAGTTTTGCAATAAACTATTCTTTAACAATTTCTAGTCTAATTTGTTTTTTGCTAGATATACTTTTCTTATAAATACTTGGAACAAAACTTTGAACTATTATCATTTCAGGAAAAATAAATGTTGAAATTCAGGCACGTGAAAATTTTGAAATTCATAGGAAAAGAAATAAAAGACATCCAAGGCGCATAAAAATGTATTGCTAAAAAATTAAAATTATCTTTATATTATGAAAATGGCTTAACCTAGGTTACAGTGTAATTGTCGTTGATAAGCCTATGTATGTAGGTTATATGCATTAGTATAAGCATATTTAAATTATTAGCTCCCCTAATTAAAAGAGTTTACACAGTTGTGATCAAGAAGGTTTCATGGATTTCTTTCTGTTGGCATTCTTATTTTGTTTTTAATTTTTAAACATTTGTAACTTCCTCCACATACATACCAATCACTTTTAATCTTGTTTGCTACATATTGTACTTCTTTCTTCTTCCTTTTTTAATTATGTTGTCTATGTAGTTGGTTATTTTCTTTTGACATACAATTTAGAGGATTCCAATTTTACATTCATCTTTTCCCAACAGAAAAAATGAACATTGTTGTTAGAGTAATGAATCTATTTTTCACTTATATGTTTATTTATTCATTTGTCAGTCATTATAATCCTCTAAAAGAGAATACAATATTAGATGGCATACTAGTAAGAGGATTCATGAGCAAAATTATTGTATTTGAACTAGTATTTCTTTCTTTTTTGTAGTACTTATAGCTTTTGCATCGACAATGTGCACACTTGTTTGGATATTAAGTAGTTTGTCAAAAAAAAAAAAGATTCCATTATAAACACTTTTTTAATTACCTTTTTATCTTTTTAAATTTTATTTTTTATCTCACATATATCATATTACAAAAAGTGCTAAAGTCTTACTCCAAAATTTTTTTTCAAATAATTGACTATCTAAACACACTAATTAATGTCTCAAATTTTGTCGATTATTGCTCTTAATGGGGAAAATAATCAAAACATGTGGCAAATTACAAGAGTATTTTTGTCTACTGCTATTTTCACCCTCAAGTAATCATGTTTTTTCCCAAATAATTATAACATGTGGCAAATTGCAGTAGGGCTCCAAATTGAGTCCCAATTTTTTCTTCCAAATAATCATGTTTGGGTATATATGTGACGTCAAAAACAATGAGGGTTATAGGGTCTAGTTAGTAAATGACAAAAATACCCTTACAATTTGCCATGTGTTCTAATTATTTTCTAGATTAAGAGCAATGATCAATGAAATGGTCATAGGTGTGCTGATTAGTTAGTTTAGTGGCCAATTAATGACGAAAAACTGTTTGATGGCCAAAAGTTGAACTGAGCAATAGTTTAATGACCACTCAAATTAGTAGGGATAGCTAACTTATCTTTTTTTTTTTTTGGTACATAACTAATTATCGGGGCTGGGTTGGGCGGTTTGGGGGGAGGGAGTGTAAGTGAGAGGTCCCGGGTTCGAGACCTCCCACTCACCCAAAAAAAAAAAAAAACTAACTTATCTATGAAACCAAATCAGTTTGGATCCAGATTCTAAACCTTCCACCATCGTGCGTGGCCTGGCTTGATAGAGATAACCTCAAGGAGAGTCACTTGCAATGGGTAAAAAATCTCTTCAAAAGTAAGGTGGGAGTTTTAAAAACTTTTAAAATCCAAAAAATAGTTCAAATTTTCAAATATTCATCCCAGATTCAAGAACACGTAGCAGATTTAGATAGCCCACCATAAAAGAGAAGATCAACAGCAAACATTAAAGAATGCAAGGGATAACTATATAAGCAAAACGAAAGGTAAAAAGGCCACAAAAGCTAAGCTCCTGAGTATATCCATGGTAAGTTGTCATAGAGTGGAGTTGACTGAAACTTTCTGTAAGGAATCAAGGAGATAAACACAACGGAAATTTAAATTTTTTGATTCCTTTAATAGATCGTCCTTTGATTAAATCTATGTAACATAGAGATAGTTCAAGAAGATTACCTCAATCCATGAAGACTTCCTTGAACTTGGTGGAGATTTGATGCAGAAGATGGCAAAGAGATCCACGTAGCCGTACATGCGTCCGGCCTCTAATGGTGATCCACACGAACCTCCTTAGTTAGAACCTCTAAGGTCGAATTAGCTTAAGCTAGATTAGTGCTAGCTATTGCCAAGACAACCACACACAAGTCTATTGAGATAATTCCAATTTTTCACCATGAAAAATTCATCCCAAGATAAGAAATAAGAGATGCCATTTTTCCCTTATTTTCTTGGACGAATTTTTGGTATTTTTTCTCTCAAGATTTTTCTCAAAAATCTCACAAGACAAATTGTGTGATGATTCCATTGCTAGCAAAAGCTTAGTGAGTATTTATAGACAAATAAGTTGTCAAATCCTTATGGAAACCTGAAATCAGTTTCCAATAAGATTTAGTTTCCTAATTCTAATACAACTCTTGTATTTGGAAGACTAAAACTTATTTGCACCATAAGTCCCTCAAGTTTAATTTGTCTCACAAATCAAACTATAAGTTATAAAACTTATCTATCAAGTCCCACTTGAAATTCATTTAATCTAGTTAAGAAAGTTCTTAATGTGTGTGACCCATTAGGTTCTCATACACGTTGGCAATAAGTATGAGCTATACATTCTTAATAAATAAGAACTAGATAAATTAAAACTCCTTTTAATTTATCACTGATTCCACTAATCAATCAACTCATACTTATAGATCAAGATTGGTATCTAGCAATACATCATGACCACCCAAGTAATGAGAAAAGTCAAGTGGATGACTTCACCTTCAAGAACGCTTATAATGTAACTAATATCCTTTTACCACACTTATCTCACATTAATCTTGGAATAAGTTGTGCCTATTCCATTGTGTGATTAATGCTTTTTTCTCTTGTACCAAAATATAACTCCAATGAAGAAGTTCTTAGAAACACTTTCTAAGACTTTCCCACTTAGCTAAGATTTCTTATACTTCTACAAGTGGCCAAACATGAGATAACTCCTCTCACATAAGAGGCGGTAAATCCTTATAGGTTATTCACCATCTTTCCATACTTCAAAGATACACCCATTTGCTAATGATGTGAGCATTCCCTTTTATAGGAGCAATCATATAACAAAGAAAGTATAACTATCCATATTCAAGATATCATGATAACCTTAAGTCTAAGAATCATTTACATAAACGTCACTTAGACATTAATCCTTTGGCACTTAAAGGATGTCCCTATGTGGATCAATCTAGTGAACTTGATCATACCATCAAGCACCCATATACTTGCTTAGGTGTCTCACACACCATAGTAGATGAGGTCTACTACTTCTCATATAGAAGCGGCATAGTATATGCTAGTCTAACCGTATTAACAATACCCTTTCTTGTTAATACTATGACTAGAGATATTTAAGAATAAACCTTATTTATAATCGAATGAACCTCACTATCATAACTCTTATGATTTCATCGATTAGGTTTATTCTAAGGGTTTTATCATACTTATATGAAAATATAAGCAATCAATATGATAAAGATGTCATTTATTATTACATAAATAGTCAAAGTAAATAATAAACCCTAGAAGTTGATTGACTTTAGGGCATATTCACTAACACTTTCATGTCTTGACTTTTGTTTTGCATTGCATTCATTCACCCATAAAGTCCACTCCAGTAGCTCTTTGCCTATTAGATCCGGAAGTTACCTAGAGAAAATCAGTTCTTTAGCTCCTTTTGTCTGGGTTACTTCTCTATCTTCTTTGAGCTGAATATAACTCTAGTATATTTTTATTATCCATAGTTATTAGAATGGCTGAAGAACGTATTAACATTATGCAAAAATTTGCACTGAGTAGCAAAGAAATGGGAGGTACTGAATTGGATATTGGGGATGTAGATGAAGGAATCATTGAATGTCAAGAGAGTATAATTGGAAGAGTGAAGGGAGAAAAGTTAGTCAATTTTACAAGAATGAAAAATTTTGTGAACAGTGCCTGGAGCTATCCTAAGAACTTGCGAGTTACAAAACTGGCGCCGAACCTATTCCAGTTTAATATTCCAGATGGGAAGTTGAGGCAGAAAATAGTGGAAGGAGGGCCGTGGATAATTGACAGACAAATTTTAGTCCTCAAGCACTAGTTCCAAGGAATAGAGGATGATGAGGATGCATTCAACCGAGCTCCTCTGTGGGTGCAAGCATGGAATTTACCAATCCACTGGTTAACTAAAACTGCAGGGAGAAAGATAGGGGCAGTTTTTGAAGAGGTGAAAGAAGTTATCATCCCTCGAATAGGAGGAAAAGAAGGAAGACATGTGAAATTATGGGTTATTGCAGATATAAGCCAACCCCTTCTTCGGGGAACAGTAGTAAAAGTGAAGGGCGTGTCTAAATGGATTTCATTTAAGAATGAAAAATATCCCAACTTTTGCTATAAATGTGGCAGAATAGGGCATTGTCAAAAGAGTTGCACAAATAGCATTATCATCAACAAGGGTCAACAACAAAATCCGTTTGGCCCATGGATGAGGTCAATTAAAAAAAAAGGTTACAATCAAGAAGAGGGGAAATCAATGAAGCAACACGGGATGTTAGGAGAAGGTGAGTTAATTAGATGTGATTCTGGGAAGTTTTTTTATCAGGTCACGAGCAGCCAACAAGGAGTGGCAGATGTAGAGAACAGAATTAGGGAAGAACAAAAAAGGAATACTAAGGAAGCTATTCAAAATGAGAAAACAGCAATGGAAATAGGAACAGATAAATCAACTCAGACTGCAGAAGAAGTGAAGAACAAGTTGGTTTTGATGTCAAGGCAAACAACTAAGAAGTTGGTGGAAGCTACAAGTACCAAGCTAACAGAAGCTGTCCAGGTGCAAAACAGGTCAAGTGAGAAAAGAGAGAACAAAAAAATGGAGGACGTAACCAATAGAGAAAATGAACAAAAAATCCAGTTGCCAAATAATTCAGAGCAGTAGGTGTGTACAATGTTGATGGAAACGGATGAAGAAAATGGGGAAAAAAAGAACCAGCAAAAGGGAGGTAAAAGATACAGGAAACTGCCTCAGTCAATAAAAAGAGGCAGACAAGCTCTTCAAGAAATCAATGGGAATATGTTACCATCATAGGGGAAAAGAAAATTCCAGTTAAGAGATGAAGAAATGGTGGAGGCTGAAGGGGAGAGTCAAAATCAGAAAAAAATCAAAGGGGAGAATGAATGTAGAGGTCAAGAACAGGTTAAAGAGGGAGAGGGGGCCACCCTAATTAAGGCCCCAAGATTTCAATGAAGGTTTTGGTGTGGAATTGTCAAGGTGCAGGGAGCCCCTTGACAATTCCCCACCTGAAGGAGGTTAACTCCCTCCTCTCCCCAGATATAATCTTTTTAAGTGAGACTAAAAACAAAACCAAATACATGGAAAAGATTAAAAAGAGGCTTAACTTTGATGAGAGTTATGTGGTTGAGGCTATGAACAAAGCTGGGGGAATGGTTTTATTCTGGAAAAAGGAAATAGTTATCAAAAAAATCTTGCAATCAGCTTTCACTATCGAGGCCTTGATTGAGGATCCAGAATCCAGAGAGGATTGGTGGTTCATAAGTATATATGCAAGCTGCGAGAATCAGGTAAGGAAAAATCAATGGAAAGTCATTAAGGAAAGAAGCAAACTCTGCGGAGATAAATGGATAATCATGGACGACTTCAATGATATTGCTTCTAATGAGGAGAAGTGGAGAGGAAAGCTTAGGGAGGAGTGGAGTTTTAAGGACTTCAGACAGTTTATTGAAGACAGTCAAATGGTGGATATAGGCTTTGAAGGTAATCCCTGGACATGGAGGAACAACTGGGAATCTGGGGAAGTGAAACAAATGTTGGACAGAGGATTAAGCAGCACAGGTTGGATTGCTTGTTTTGAAAATCCAAAATTTAGTCATATAGATAGTATTGCATCAGATCACTCAATGCTTGTTCTAGATGCTGCACCAGTGGAGAAAAAGAGAAAGAAAAGATTTTTCTTCGACAAGAGATGGACACAGAAAGAAGGTGCAAGAGATATCATCAAAGCAGCCTGGTAGTAACAGAATAAAGGGTCAAGGATGTATAAGGTGTGCAAAAAAATTGCAAGATGCAGAGTTGCACTGTTAAAGTGGAAGAAAGGTGCAAATATCAACTCTAAGAAAAGGCAATTAAAGGAGGCATATCAGGAAGAAGAAATCTTCTGGAGCCAAAAAGCAAGACCCAAATGGTTCCAAGATGGTGATAGGAATACTAAATTCTTTCATGAGACTGTCAAGGGGAGAAGGAAGAGGAATAAAATCCAAAATTTACAAAAAGAAAATGGTGAGTGGACAAAAAATGAAGAGGAAATAGGGATGGAAGTGGCCAGGTATATACTATGCTATTTTTTGGTTCTAGCCATTCTAATCACTATGAGATTTTAAGTGATATTCCAGAGTCTATATCTAGTCAAATGAATGATAATCTAGTTAAACCAGTTGATGGAAAAGAGATTAAAGAAGTCATTTTCTCTATGAATCCTAACAAAACTCCAGGTCCGGATGGAATGACACCTGTGTTTTTCCAGAAATACTGGGACATTGTGTGTCAGGACGTGGTAAAAGCCATTAGAAGTTTCTTCCATTCCAAGCACATGTTAAAGGAAGTCAACCACACCATCATTTCCTTAATTCCCAAAGTTAGCTATCCTACTGAACTAAGTTAGTACAGGCCAATTAGTCTGTGCAATGTTCTTTACAAAGTCATTTCAAAAATTCTAGCAAACAGACTCAAAGAAGTTCTTGAGGTGTGCATAAGTAGAAATCAATCTGCTTTCGTTCCTAACAGGCAAATTTTAGATAACATCGTTTGGATAGAGAGTATTTGAAATAATTTTTTGAAATAAAACACTATAGCACTTTTTTGATGTGATGTGTGTGAGATAAAAAGGTGGTTGGAAAATGTGTTGATGATGCAAGCAAGTAAATTTTGGGAGATAATCTCCTATCCAAACAAACCTTCATTATTTCTCATAAATGCCTGCATTATCTCAAAAACAAAAGGCAAGGCAAGGAAGGTTTCATGGTAGTGAAACTGGACATGTCCAAATACTACGACAGGGTGGGTTGGAAATTTCTGGAGGCAATGATGACAAAGATGGGTTTGTGCTCTACATGGATACATTGGGTGATGAGCTACATTACTTTAGTGATGTATGCTTTTAATATCAATGGAGAACCAAAAGAATATATCTTGCCCCAGAGAGGAATTGGGCAAGGTGATCCTCTATCACCTTACCGATTCCTTTCATGTTCGGAAGGTTTCTCTAACTTACTCAGAAGAGCTATCAATAATAAGGAATTAAAAGGTTTAAAAATCAGTAGGCAAGGACCTGTGATTTCTCACCTCTTTTTTATGACACCTTAGTTTTTTGCAAAGCTGATATAGGAAATGCTCAAAAGTTGATAGAGATTCTGCAACAGTATGAAGAATGTTCTGGCCAGCTGATTAATTTGGAAAAATCCTCTTTGTTCTTTAGCAAGAATATGAAAGAAGAAGAAAGAAAAGGAGACATGTCAAACTCTGGGTGGCATTCAAGTAGTCTCACAAGAGAAATACTTGGGGCTTCCAATGGTGATAACTAGAACAAAGGACCAAGTGTTCGGATAAGAAAGGATTAAAAGCAAGTTGCAGAGTTGGAAGAATAAGTTCCTTAGCACAAATGGAAAAGAGGTAATGCTGAAAGCAGTTATAATAGCCATGCCTACCTTTACAATGTCCTGCTTTAAATTATCATCTAAGCTCTGCAAAGAAATATCAACAATGATGGCTAATTTTTGGTGGGGTGAGGATGAAGGTCACAAGAAGATGCATTGGTGTTCGAGGAGTAAAATGGCTCAAGAGAAGAAAAGAGGAGGTCTAGGATTCAAGGATATTCAAAGCTTCAACCAAGCAATGTTGGGAAAACAAGTTTGGAGGATTATAAAATTATAAAATTCCCAGAGCTTCTGGTCAGTAAAGTGCTTAAGGCTAAATATTTCTCTAAAGAATCAATATTCTCCTACAAAGTGCCAAAAAACTCATCCTGGTTCTGGCAAAGTGTCATGTCAGTCAGGGAAATGGTTGATACTGGTTCAAGG
Source organism: Gardenia jasminoides (assembly GCA_013103745.1). NCBI lineage: Eukaryota > Viridiplantae > Streptophyta > Magnoliopsida > Gentianales > Rubiaceae > Gardenia > Gardenia jasminoides. The sequence continues at coordinate 23,053,017 of CM023095.1, forward strand.
ATGATTATTAGAAATGGGAAGAATACCAGAATCTAGGAAGACAGATGTATGCAAAACACTAAGGATGGAGTTTTGGGAACTGGCAAATTAGAAGGGTGCAATCTACAAAGAGTTAATGAGCTCATCACGAATTTTATGTGGAATAGAAACATCATCTTCAGGACATTCAAAAGGGCAGATGCAGAAGACATTTTGAAAATGCCAATTAGCATCAGTGACAGAAAAGACAAACTAATTTGGATGCATAGCAAGGATAGTAATTACTCAGTCAAGTCAAGTTACAAAAGGTTGATGGACAATAGGATCAAACAATTCCAGGAATAGAGAAACAAGGAAGGTCCTGGTGTGCAAGCAGAACACAGCAGCCTTTGGAAGACACTCTGGAAGCTCAATATTAAGCTTAAGTTGAAGATTTTCATTTGGAAATGCATCAACAACACACTACTAGGGAGGGAGAATGTTTACAAGAGAACAAAGAAAGGAGATCCTATTTGCAAAGGGTGAGGAGAAGGGGAGGAGACAACAGAACATATACTCTTCCAATGCAACAAAGCTCAATTAATCTGGAAGCTAGCACCAATTCAATGGGATGGAGCTCAAGAACTTCAGGGCTGTTTCAGAAGATGGTGGGCAGAGATAACACAAGCAAGAGGCAGGAAAGAAGGTTACGAGCATATAGCCTTAACAGTTAACATCCTTTGGCAAATTTGGAAGGCAAGAAACAGCTTGGAATTCAATGACAAAAGCAAAGTGGAGACCAAGATTTTACAGAAAGCTAGTACTGATTGGCTGGAATATGATTTAGCAACTAAAAGACTACCACAAAGTAGCACAACAGAAACATTGGACGAGCAAGATGCAAGAGGAAGGGAAGAGGAAAAGGAAAATTGTGTAAAGATGAGGATTGCAACATCCAAAAACAAAGAGTCAAGAATGCTTGGAGTTGGAGTCATTGCTTCCTTGAAGAATCAAGTGATAACGGAGTGGGCATTTAAAGAAAGAAGTTCGAGTTCAAATGTCCAAGATGAAGCAATGGGGATCAGACTTGCACTTTGCAAAGCACTCAAGCGCCAGTGGACAAGAGTCTCAATCTCAGTAGGAAACAAACACTTGCTTAGATGTTTGCGAGCTAGAATATCAGTGGAATTCAACTTGGCAGTGCTTATCGAAGATATAAAGGAAATTGCTCTTTTGTTTCAATTGTGCTGTTTTGATTATGTTACAAATATGACTAGAGACAGTGTCTCTAAGCTCAGCGTGTATGCTCTTTCCACAATTTTAGATGAGGAATGGAACTATTCCAATCCTTAGTGCTGTGTTTCTACAGCTTTGTATAGCAGGACGTAGTCCACTTTGTACAGTTTTAGCTATTTCCAATAATATTTTATAGTTTAAAAAAAAAAAGAGAGTCACTTGCACGTGTTTATTATCTCAAAGACCTTAACCTTTTGACTAGTCATAAGTGCAATAGGAGTTTTTCAAGAGCCTCTACAATTGTCAATAAAAATTGCACGGAAAGTCGTATCATTGGTCAATCACATTTTGGGATTGTCTCCTTTTAGTCACTCACATACAAAATGAGGAAATTTAGTCCCTCACAAATTTAAATTTCATCTTTTTGGTCTTTCACTCATTTATTCGCATATGAATCACAAATTAAAAGAGTAAAATTGGAACATCAGAGTGATGACCGGAAGATCAAGTTATCCTCATCAATACAAAGCATAAATATTCTAAATAAAAAATAATAATAATATAGCAGAATAAAAAACTAGCATAATTTAACAAAAGCATTGGGAACCATTAAAAATAAAAAAAAAATTGGACAAAATATGCATAAAATTGACAATTGTAGAAATATACAAGACTATAATCAACCATAAAGTCATATAAATTTAACAAAAAAAAAAAAAACAGCTAAACAAGGTATCTACTAATTAGTGCGACATTTTTCAATAGAGTTTGAGAAATATTAACTATAATCTGGTAGCAAACTGATTCAGTATTCTTTATGTTTATTTCTGTCCTCTTCCACTAGTTTTCTTTGTTGATTAGCTCCTTTTCTTCTGTAGATTAGAGATCTTGTTTTGATATTTAGGAATTTAAAGTCATGAAATGGAGCTTAAAACTTTTCTCCTTTCCTATTTTATTTTATTTATCGATAGAGTGGGTTAAATGCATTTGGTTTTTTTGCTGTTTCGATTTTGTCCTTGTACTTGAGTTTAAAATGAGCGGAGGGATTAAAAGGTTCCAATTTAAATTTGTGAGAAACTAAATTTCTTCATTTTGTATGTGTGGTATCAAAAATAGACAATCGCAAAATGTGAGGGACTAACCATACGATTTTCCCAAAATTGCACCTCGCAATGTACACAATAACAAAATAGATGTAGATACTAAACAATAAATATAAATATTAATACAACATGCAAAAATACAACAAATTTTCTCATTTAGTGAAATTTGTCCCCAACATTTGTATTATTGTCTCTCGTTATTATTTTCGTATTTATATTCATTCCACACTTGTGTTATTGTCTCTCGTTATTATTTTAGTATTTATATTCATTCCGTTAATGTCTACATTGCACGACACAATGCAATTGACATTGATAATTATTAGAAGTCCTTGATCTACAATTTTTTTAATACACATGCATCCATTTCGGAGATTCCACAATTGTTAGCTGGAATTGTATAAACTAAGTAGTCACTTACAAACACATAGACTTCAAAACGACTATAGATACTTAGACGATAATATACAAGGACACCATGGCATTTGACATTCATTGAATGTTAGGGTCTGAAAGTCAACCCCATTCATTCAACTTAAAAATTAAACCGATCCCTACAATTAATTGCAATCTACAATCACTAACATGATTATAAAGTCTCTGTATCATTTAAATCACCACGAATGCCTAAATCCTCTTCACATTTTTTTTTTTTTTTGATGAACAACAAGATAATTTCATTCAAGTAAATTTGCAGCAAATACACAAGACAAGCAACAGATACAATAGATGGAAGGAATTTCTTTCTAATCTAGAAATCAACAAAGATAACACATTGAAACCCCCAACATATATTCCCTATTGATACATGCAAATCTCTACACCTCCAACAGATAACATACGCAGGTCTTCAATAGTCCGATCTGATATGTAGCTACTCCATACAAAGTTTACGTAAAAGAACAAGTCTTAAAAAGCCCAAATATGACAAGAAAAATTAGAGGAAAAAAGTTCTCACAAGTAAATCCTAAGAGAGGTAAGAAATATTAAGAGAGAGAGAACTATGGCTAAGAAATCCTACGAGCTGAGAAACACTTAATAGAAAATCATAGGAGAGTCGAAAATCATTACATAAACCATTAAAAAAAAACCCCAGGCGCAGGGAGATAGACAGGTTATCTCGCATCATACGCAAGATCTTGAACACCAGTGCTGAAAACATTCACTGGATTTATAATATAATCAAATTTCCTAGTTCTTCCAGATAAACATCTGATGATGATGTAACTGAGACCAAGGTCCTTCTGTTAATCTTAAATAATAATCTGCTAAGGGCCAAACCTCCTGTTAATGTTGAATAATAATCTGCTAAGGGCCATTGTGCCTTCACCCATTACTAACAGTAGGGACTATTCAAAGAGGCAAGCCATGTCATCCCATGTTTGGTTATATTTTACACATGGGATGATACATCCCACTCAACCGAATTAATTACCCATAAGGGAAGGTGGTATGAATTATCCCGGAATGAGTAAAAAATGGGATGATGACTATTAAGATTTATTTACCCCAACTAATAGAATAATGGGATGAACAACTATATAAACCTACTATCTCTCTATAATATTATCTATATTTTGGACTAATTGGCACCCATTAATCATATAATAAAATTTTGGACAAATTTGCCCTTACTAATAAAAAATTAATGTTTAGGCTAATTTACCCATATTAATGATATAGCATAAATTTAGATGGATTTGCACATACAATTAACAAAACTAGATTTTTTACTCATTTTTCCATATTAATGAAATAACTAATATGTTATACAAATTTACCCCTACTAATAAACAATTATATTTTCAACTAATTTCCCATTCTATTAAAATTACTAAATTTTGGACTAATTTACACCTATTATTAATAAATTAAATTTTTGTCTAATTTGGTCCAACTAAAATTTTAGATTACCACTACTAAAAGCAAGAGTAAATTTTATATTACTTTAACCCTACTAGTTAATTATATAATCATATTTTCTTAGTCAATTCATAAAAGATTAGACATATACATTGAGAATTGTGAACCCATTTAATAAGGTCGAACTCGAGAGAACAAAAAAAACTTATATGTTAGTTCGAATCTGAGCCATACAAAAACTCACACACATGCACACATTTGCACATGCATACACACACACACACGCATATATATTACAAGTCAAATTTGAGCTTATCAAAACCCAACCATCACTAATTGTAAGTCTATCAAAAAGGGTATTTTGATCTATAAATAAGTAATACCGTCATATCCTATTTCCAACCAAACATTGCATAAAATTATTTTTTAAGACATCCAATCCAACATAAAGCTAACCAAACACTAGATAAAAAGGTTACTCATCCGAGAAGGGTAACTCATCCGAGATGAATAATCCGATGGTAAGTAATTCCCTTTCATCCAGTCTGTCAACCACCCCCCCCCCCAAAAAAAAAAATTGCCATGATTGAGGAGTATTCAAATTAGCCAAATAATTCATTAAAATTCTTATCAATCATGGAGCGCCATCAAAATAATGCGCAATACAATTGGCATGACACATGCAAATTTGCAACCAATACAATAAAGAGCCAGTCAAAGAATTGATGTCATCCATGGTTTCGATTCAACAGCTGAGCAAAAAAACTCCAAAGCCACAAAAACTAAACACGCACTTACACATACTGCAGCATAAAATGTCTAAAGGAACCACAATCTGCTTCAGCAATGATACTTCATATGAGGTGCCAACTTCATTATCATACTTAAGTTTCTCTGGAAATTGAAACTCAACTAATTGGTGCTTGGACTGCTTTGTCTTGCTTTATAACATGCTCCTTTAACTACTACTACCACCACAGAATGAAGCTTCCAGTGTTTGCGCCTTCTATTAGCTCTTCCATATATACATCTTGAACCCAGGTACCATGTTTGAATTAGAAGCTTTTGGCATCACCTAATTTTCATGGTAACCTTTGGATTCATTTGAACCAGTGACCTACAGACTAAAACTGTAATTCCTATTCCACAAGTGACAAGTGCAAACAGAAGCGAATAAGGGAATAAAAAATAATGCTGGTGATAAGCAAAGAACCATGAGCTCTTAACTCAAGAAATATGGGTCAAGATGAATAGGACAACTGGTATAAGATCAGTGGTTGACTTGAAGACAGTACACTACATTTAATTTGGAGGTATGAACTGCCAGATCCAAAAAACACCACCTGATTTGTATACAAGAGATAATGATTTACTAAGAAGATAATAGCAAAATTTAACAACTTCACTCTTTGATGCTACATTTTAAATGTTCCAGAATACCTCAACCTGACTGCGTCAGTTTTGTAACACAATCCTACTTTGGCGCTCTGTGTTTCTTACGAAGCATATTACCAAAGCGGGTGTCAAGATACACATAATTGTGCAGGAGAATAACCAAGTATATGCCTCACTACATCAAAAGCAGGCCAGAGCAAATGATCTACATCAACATCCTCATTAAGCTGCTCCTGTACTCAAATACATATTCTAACATACTACCAGCATAGATAACTGCAAAAATCAACTAAATAAAAGAATAATAGTGATGGTACCCTAATTGTTGCCGACAGGCCATTCTTAACTCAAAATTATTGAGTCATTAAAAAGCAGGAACACTTGCATAGCATAAACTAAACACAGACACAGAAACATCAATACTCACCCAGACCACCAGGATGAAACCAAATAGTGCTGAAGGTTTAAGTGTCAGCCTTAATCACTTGAAAATGTAGCTGAAGCAAACAAGAACAGCTTGCTCAAGTCTAATTTGTTCAATATTACAATTTGATGGGAAACTTGTCCTTTTACCACGAGTAAAGTGAAACTAATCTCAACCTCATAATCATGCTGAAGCTTTTGGAGAAACAACCAAGAGACCCACAAAGATATTATGTGGAACAGTATCAAATCGACTTAACACGTGTGCACTTTCTATGATTCTACACATTCTAAGTCAAACACGGACTCATTTGCTTAACACCACTATTTATGTTATACTGTTGACATGTCAATGTGGTTGACTTAACTCTTACCCGCGTTTTATGCATAAGGCTTGCTCCAGATTATGCAGTCAAATATCAAAAAAGCATCAAGTGCAGCCACCAAGATTGATATCAAATATTTTATCATGAAAGTAGTTCTTCTTCTTGAGAAGGATGTATGAAAAGAAATAATGAAATGTTGTGGAGAAGGGCGTAATCTAAAAACTGTCCACCAGCTGGAAGAAAGTCAGTGGAATGACTTGCAGCAAGAGATTCAGCATTAATAAAACCATAAACAAGCAACAGCATGACTTTACTTCAGGATCTCAATCAAAGAGTGCATTGCCGCTGCAAGGCTGGCTAAAATCGTACGCAGCAGGCTCAAAGACCCTGGTTCTGGACTGCACGAGTCAGAACACTGTGTTGAGTGTGCGACTGACATTACACTATGTAAGTAACTGTGCAGGTGAGGTACCGGTCGGTCCTAGAAATGGCAGCAGTGGTGTGAGAAGTTATCGACCGGACATGCTGCAACCTAGGGATCACCAGGCAGCTCTTTCGTTCTAGTCGCAAGTTTTCACTTCTCAGTGAGTGAAAGGTGAACCCTGGTCTACATTGAAATCTTCTACAGTAGAATCATTCAAGAGGGCTTGGTGGTATTAAGAATGGTTCAGCTACGGGGTTGTTCTAAAAGAAAGTGAAAATGCCATCTCTATGGGACATTCTATGTTATCTATGTTTTCCTCCTAAATTCATATATAGAATAAAAGGATTCACTGGCTCTTTAAATCACTGGGAAAGGTTCTTCAGGGTTGTGAGGAGGACCCTCTTCCTAGATTTGTTAGTGCGAGGTTTGTGGTATGCGAAACGTCTTTATGGTATGTATTTACTGTACTGCCTGATGGTGGACAGTTATGATGTTAGGAAGAGGGAAGGGGGGAGGGGGTTCTCTTAAGAATAAAGAAGACAAATAAAATAGAATTAATATTCATGCAGAGAGAAGAGCGGATCCAATACCAAGACGACTTCAGTGCTTATTTCATTTCCTTTTTCTTTTTTTTTTTTTTTTTTTTGGGAAACAATCTTGACCAGAACAGCAGCTATTATGGAACAAGAAGCAACCATGTTACTCACCCCTGAGGCACTAAACATCTTCCAAATCCTTCAGGCATCTTCAAACTCACAGCTTCGAGCGCACTGAAAGGGTGAAAGGAGCAAGAACATAGATTTTCACCAGCAGGATGCAGAAACTATGCTCACTCAGTATACTAGCTAATTAGAGTTAGAGAACCATGGGAAATGATTATGAGACAGATACAAACTGTATGGAACAGTGAAGGTAACAGAACAAGGACAACCTATGGAAAGATTACTTCTACCACAACTAAGGTAGCCCAATGACATGATGCACAACAACTTAGCATCCTAACTCTTTAAATCTGCCAATAGTTTAAAAAAAAAATTATGTATTTGCACTTTGCAACTAGTGTTCCGAATCTTCGAACAATACTATTAATACTATATGACATACGGTAATGTATAACAAAAACCAAAACTGCTGCTAAGTGAAATCCAAACCCCTTATAGAGTGAGAAAAACTCACACAAATTCCTTTGAAAACATTGTATGTACTTCTTACTACAATGGACAATGGTTATCTGCTTGATACCATGTGCATGAGCAGGAAAATGAGTTAGTATTCAGAATAAAGGCCTTAGATGCCGTAATAACCAAAAGCACAACTTTACCAGTAATAATCAGATGTTCATTTGGACACATTCCGATACTCTGTTTTGGTGTTTTAGCAGCCTTGGCAAGACTGAGATCATAGTTCTTGGTCATTATGCAATCCACACAGCCATGTAAACTACACTTTAAAGCAAAAGAAAAATAATGTGGACAACCAAAATGATGGCTTTTTAAGAAGCAGACTGGATTCACAAAACCATTTCAGTGGAAAATGAAGTTCCATGTTGCAATTTTCATGAACTTCATTTATGTCAGATAATCCCTGTATTGACCATAAAATCACCAAGGAGTTCCCTAGGCACATTTGAAGAAAGCAGGATTTACTTTAAAATACTAGCATTAAAAGAAGCTTTAGCTCAGTAGTTGAAAGATATTGCTTCAGTTTAGTAATTGAAAGATATTCCACGTACTAGAAAAGAATATCCAGGCAAAGAATGCTTGAAAAATCCTAGAATTTAGCATGGCCTAAAATCTAATGGCCAGATAAAACAGGGATAATTATGTGAAAATTGCAAAAACAGAGTCTTTGCCATGACTTGTTTTAGGACAGAACTTCATTGCATATCCTTTTTCTTCTGCACTGCACAAAGTGAAACCAGTTTAGAACCTAATTAACAAGCTCAAGGGTCAAAAGCAACCAGCAATTGACCAGCCAAAACAGTATGATGAACAGTCTCATCTTATCCTGACTTAAATCCTATAGCTTGAACCTGCTAAAGTGTAAATAGAAATTTAAAATTTGATAGGAAACATTGTTCTTCAGCAAATTCTAGTTAATCAGAGACAACATCTATCAACTTGATTCATTGAAATTTGAAATTTGATAGGAAAAATTGTTCTGAAAATTCTAGTTAATCAGAGACAGCATTTATCAACAATTCAACATAGTCCAGATTACCATTCCTAGACTAGCAAGCACAAGGCTCGGCCTTGTCAGGATATGCCTTCATATCAAATAAACTCACAATCAAATCGAATTCCATTTCAAAGTGGACAAATGAGTCAAACAGATATTTTATCACGAGTAGGTTCCATTTTAGGACATGTTAAATGATGTAACTTTATACTTGGGTACCATAAATAGCTACTCCTTGGACTGTGGAAAATCTCTGCTGCAAGTAAATTAGCATCCGCCCTTCCATAATCATTAGGCATGAGTTTCAACACGTGAATCCAGTAAAGGAAGGGGGACAATCATCAGATGTATCGAAACTAATCCTTTTTCAATGAAACAGGTAGCAAACAGGTTGCTAGCAACCCCTCTTAATATTTTTTGTCATAATTCAATCACTTCTAAATGATGCTAATGACATACAAGCAGGTACCTGAACCACTTGCAAGTAGCATAATAAAATCAATCCTCCATAGAAGAAAAAGAACCCCATAAAATAGACCAGCAAAGCCCTAAACTACAAACTGTGCTTGTTGAATGAAATTATATGCATACTAATTTGTAAGAATAATTCCTAATTTCTAGAACCATCTCCATAAGAAAAGAAGAACAACTTATAAAGTCACAACTTTTTCTACTAAATGCATCCTTCCAAGTATATGCTAGCTCTTTAACCATGTAATAGAGGATTACAAGCTCTCCCTCTCCTTCTCTCTCTCTCTCTCTCTGAGTTCTACAAACAGTCAAGCACGCAAGCTCTTCTAATACAAATAAGATGATACATGCAATTTGCTTAAAGATAACACAAAATATACTACAATGGCAACTTATAGACTAATGCTTCCAAATTTTCACTCCATATAGTACACAATCGGATATCAAAATCCACAACCAAAAAAAAAAGTATTAAAAAAAGACTACTCCAAATTATGTAAATATGAGCAAAAAACTGCACTTTATAGTCATAATACTGTTCATAGCCAGGCTATAGGCATATCAATGAACTACACATTTCAAGAATTGAAAGCCCTCCACCATGTTCTACTAAAAGGAACTAGTACAAAAACAACACTTAAAAGAAAGACTAGCAACAAAAATAATACTAAACGTGAAAATAAATTCAAGAAATTAGTTGTTGTTACTTCTTTTTGCCAGTCTTTCCAGCAGACTTACGCCTAGGGGGAATTACAACCTCTCCTTTAAGAACAGGGATTTCCATAAATTGAGACAGCCCACCAAATTTCTTGCGAAATTTCTCAACCTGGTCAGCGTCAACTAACATCTGTGACCGGCTGCCCAGATAAAAGGGGTGATTGCCTGACCAGACATCCACCACATACTCCTTCTTGGTTCCACCGGTTGTCATCACAAGTTCTCCATTGCAGTACACCTTTGCATCCTCGTAGAATTCGGGATGTATGTCCTTCTTCCTGCAGGATATAGTCATCTGGTTACCCCCCACTTTACTCACCTAAAATTTCATAATCCAACCAAAGAAACATTAAATTTTTAGACAAGAAGAAAAAAAGGGAAAAGGAACATCTGGGTTTCACTGATTATGTGTTAGTACCTTTTTATTGGAGAAGGTGAGTGTGGTTTGGGAAAGAGGTTGATGGAGGAATGGGTTGGATAGGAGTGAAATGGCCATTTCTTGCTTTCTTTCTGAGGCTGTGTGTGAAGAGAGAGCGGAGCAGTGATTATGAAAGGATGAGATGGGAGGGAGCGCCGAGTTTGGGTTTATTCCACTTTGGACCCTAAATCTATGCGAGGATTCTCACTTCTTTCCCTGAACTATAAAAGTGATATATTTTAGTCCCTAAAGTATATAATCTGTTCTGCCAATAGTCCCTCAAATATAGAATCTATCCTACTTGAGTATGAAATTTGTCTCGCTTATAAAATCTATCCCATTTAAGTGTAATATTTGTCCCACTTCTGTTGATAATTTTACTTAAGCCCTGTTTGATAACTTAATTCAGCACTTAAACTTAATAGATTCAGATCTTAATTGTTTAGATGTTTTACCCCACGCTTCCCAACCATAGGGACCCATGGCCAGACTCAAGCTGCAATTACTTAGACTAGGGTTTTTCAAAATAATATATATTCTTCAAATAGATCGACATCCATTTTGAGTTTGACTCTCCACCTTACACAATAATTCAAAAGACAATTCTTATACATTATCTTCGACATCATAATAGATTCAAATACACCCAACATTCAAAAGATTCAACTGGCTTGTACTCCTTCAGTACTTTCTTCATTACCTGGAAATCCTGGGATGGGAAGATATATGGGTGAGTTTCTAAACCCAGTGAGAGTCCCAAAACACATAGCAATTAAGCACATAAGTACAACAAGCTTTGTAAACATTTAGGTCCGTACAGGACTAGTTTCAAATACAGGAACTTCCATTTAAGGAAAGTTGGGAGATAGTATATATATATATATATATATATATATATATTTTCATAACAGGTTGTGAAACTGTAACAGTCAAGATGCTCATTGAGCCATTTAAACAGTAACGAGCATTAAATAACAATCACAATAATATTCTCAGGAAGGAAAACAGAGTCTGCAGAACTCTGGTCATTTTATTTCTTTCTCCTTCCTTTTCACCCAACTTCGATCCCAACTAAACAAGTGGGCGGTGTACACTCGAGGTAACCTTTGAACAGACCTGTGGTCCGTCGACGATCCCACCAAGCCCCACCGCCGGAATAGACCGACTCGCCTCGGGTTTGGGATCCCTACGGCCAACAGTGTCATGCACAGCTTGACATGCACAAGCAACGGTGGTTTAGTTTAATACTTTAGAGGCAAGGACAACCGACAATCAATTTCAACCTCGAGCCCCTTAGAGAGTGCACCAGCCTTTAGGGCGAGGGCCTTGAAGGCCAGCCTCTTCACCTCAAGCCTCAAAAGAAAACAAGTTTTATTGTTTTAAAACAAAACATACTAAACCACCTAAGCACGTTGAGTCAAATTAAGTAATAAAACTCATTTTACATAAACCCCTAGTTTCAATCATTCAACGATAAATCACGTTTAGAAACCAGTCATACAATAACAAGTAATACCTAGCAATCAAGGATCAAGTAGCAACAAATAGGAACCCTCACCTTAGATGGTCAAGGTTGAGTAGATGAGTCAAGTCCTCGGTCTCAAAGCCCTCGCTTATATTACCGGTTCCGAGGTACATAATTATTGTATTAATTATTAAAATCAATTTTGACCAATTCACTTCTTTTATAAGAATATTTTAGGTTTACCTCACAAGTCGATAGTGTGATAAACGGTGGTTTGTATCTTGAAAATATAGGTCTTGGTTAGATAGGTTAAAATGTGTGAGTTTCAAAAATCTGTAATTAGGGTTGGAACAATTTTATTAGTTAAGGTTTAGAAAGATTTGAGTAACGTGAGCTATCCATTGGAAAATTTGAGAAACGGTTTGCTTTGGTTGAAAATCACTAACGGTGTTTAATTTTATTTGTTTAGTGAACAAAACAATCTTTCGAGGTTTTGATTTAAAACCAATTTGATTTTTGGTCTTTCATACTTAAAACAAGTTTTCGTATAAAATCAAAATAGTACAAATTAGAGTTTTGGTCGACAATCACAATTTTGAAAATGGAATGTCATTACGTTTTCATGGCCAAAACTAACCGCCATGGTTTCTTTCAAAATTCAAATCGGAAGTTTTTCTTTTGCAAGTTGTATGATTTCAAAATCGGGAAAACTAGATTCATAATTCTTTATTTTCTCATAAAATAGCAACGCCAAGTCAATTTGGAAAGTACTCAAATTTGGACATTCATTTTTGAACCCACTGGTTTGCAGGTTGGATTTTGAGCGATGTTCGTTAGTTTGCTACGACGTGTAGAAAAAGATTTGTGGGGCGCATAAGGTACTGAAACGAAGAGCTTTGGGTCTAGTTTCGGATGCCACTGACGGCTAGTGATTCGGAGTTATAAATAGCGAGATATGAGCATTTTATTTCAGTGTGGTTTTGCCCACTGATTTCTTAGAAAAATGTGGTTTTGGTAACTTTTGTGAAATTTCAGCCATGTAGCCGCGTGGTTAAAGGTTTGGTTTGATTTTACAGAATGATAAGCATAACTATTAGCACATCACACATTCATCTAACAATTCAAAACTCATGCACCCGTTAAACTAAACAATACTTATGACTATACAATTTGTTCCAAGTTGAAAAAAATCAAGTCCGATTCTCCCTTTTTGTTTTCTCCTTTGTTGCAAGACTAATATCTACTCAAAACCAGGTTTCATGTCATTACTCATGCGGCTCTCGAACTGACCGAGAGGTCTCATGCATATGAATAAAAGCTGATCAAAAGTTTCAGCCAACAATTCTCAAGTTAGGAAGTCACCAAGAACCGGTTTTCTTCCTCTTATTTTTCTTTCTTGTTGTAAAATCATCTTTCCATTCAAAAACTAAGTTTCAAGTCATTGCATATATTCAGTTTGAAGCCAACCGAGAGTGACTCATGCAAGGAAAATAAATATACAATTGTCAAAGGAGAAAAGGAAGGATTCAAGCTCGGTTTAGTTAAAACATTTGCTCATGGAAACTTTTAACTAAGGCCTCATCTATCAAGTGGAATATAGCACATGCATGAGTTGATTTCAACAAGTTATCAACAAGAGAAGCTTCGGGATGGAATAGGGCAAAGCCCTTCAGCCCACAACCGTTCAAAACAGCAAGAATTTCAAAGTTACCAACAATAACAAAACACAAGAAAAAGTCCGATTACATTTAACTATCATGCATGAAGTAACAAACTAAACTTTCATTTGGCTTGGGGAAGCTTAGTGAAATCAAGAACAATGGCTTTTCTCTCGGTTAACCAGATTTCTAGCAATACAAAAAGGATACAAAAATTGCAATGGCAAGATTTCAAGTCAACCGCTACATGCATGGCAGTTTCATGAATCAAGATGATATATTTGAGAAGAGAACCATTTCTTCTAAGCTTAAAAAGATGAAAAGAATACCCTTACCTCCAACCAGTTTTAAAACAGATGAACAAGTGGTGGTTGAGCTAGCCAAGTCCGGTTTCCAGCTACAAGAAAAGAAGCAAGCTAAGGATGGAAATGTTAGGCTGTGAAAGGAACTTTACAAGAAGCTAACAGCTTTCCCTTTTTGCTTGATCAAGAAATGGATGAACAAGGGATGCTTGGGTTGAATCAAGTCTGGTTTCCAGCTCTTGCTTGTTCAAGGAATAGATGGAAGAAGACCAGCCTTGCTATTCCAGATTTCAAGCTTGATTCCAGCAGCTTGCAGCCAAGGTTAACTCTTGGTGCAAGGCTGGATTGGTCAAGAAAAGACAAGAAATGGAGGGAGAGGGAAAGCTCTGCTGAGAGCTTGAGAGAAATTTTCTGAAGTGGAGTGTGTGAATAAGGAGAAGAGCTCTCGGTTGAGAGCTTGGAGAAAAGATAGTTGAAGTGAAATGTGAGAGTGAATTGGAGAAAAATGGGAAAGGGGTGGAAAGTAAAATCTGATGAGGATTTCGGACAGCCTTGAGGGGAGAGAAAAGGGGTCTGAATTGCCTTGCTAAAGTGAACAAAATTTTGCTGAGATGAATGCCAAATGGCAACCGGTTGTTCTTCCATTGAGCATGAGGGGTGGTGATCATCATTGGCCTTGGCTAATGTGATCTGAAATCTTCTTGCTCCAATCTAAGGGGCTGCCGGTTGGGAATAAGGCTCAATGGCTGGTTTAAGTGCCCAATTTTTCAGCAAGAAATCGACAAGTGGCTACCATGAAGAGGTGGAAGTGGGCTGGTTTTCTTGTCGATATGGTGAAAGAAATTCAAATTTGCTTGGAGGGAATGGTGGATTCAATTTTGCTGAAGATTAATTCGGATTTGGTGAAACAAAATAGGCTCCCATTGCTATCATTTCGTTCAAGAAATTTGAAAGTGAAGCCGGTTGGGAAAGGAAGAAAGAAAGAAGTGCTTAGTATGCATATACATGAGTGTAGGGTTTCATCGGATTAGTTTTGGGTACATTTGGAATCTAATTGTAGTGAAACAATGTCAAAGGCTTACTTAAGCTTCCCGAACTATCATTTGGTAACGTTTTTGTTGGTTTTCAAAATTCTGTGATCATGCACATGCCCTAGCAAAAAAATTATGTGAACCGCTCATGAAAATTTTAAACAAGATTTTGGGTTTAGTTCACGCCCTCACAACCTCCCCACTTAAGAAATTTCGCCCTCAAATTATTACCTCTTGTTATTTGCAGCTCTGGGTACTTTTGGTTCATCTCTTCCTCCAGCTCCCATGTGGCTTCTTCCAATCCATGATGTCGCCAAAGGACTTTCACCAGGGGAATTTGTCTCTTTCTTAAGACTTTAACCTTTCTGTCCAGAATTTTCAAGGGTCTTTCTTGGTAAGTCAACGATTCATCTAAGTCGACCTCTAGGGTTGGTAGGACGTGAGATGGATCCTTGTGATACTTTCTTAACCAAGACACATGGAAAACATTATGGATTTTGGCTAAGCTTGTCAAGTCCAAATGATACCACCTTTCCAACCCTTTTTGAAATTTTAAAGGGTCCTATAAACCTGGGTTTCAGCTTCTTTCCTTTTCCTGATTTGAGAATCCCCCTTAATGGTGTAACTCTTAGGAAAACTTCATCTCCAACTTGAAATTCCAAGTCCTTCCTTCGGTTGTCGGTGTAACTTTTCTGATGACTTTGGGCCACTTGAACCCTTTGACAAATTAACCTAACTTTCTCATATGCCGCTTCAACCCATGGTATTCTTCGCACCCAAAATTTTCCTTTCACCTATTTCTCCCCAAGATATTGAGATCTACACTTCCTTCCATATAATGCCTCATACGGAGCCATTTGAATTGAGGAATGGTAACTATTGTTGTAAGCAAATTCACCAAAGTTAGATGCTGGTCCCAACCGCCTCCAAAATCCATGATACACGCCTCAACATATCTTCCAAGGTTTGTATGGTCCGCTCGTGATTGTCCGTCGGTTTGAGGGTGATAGGCGACTCGATTTAGCTTAGTCCCTAAGGCACTTTGTATCTGCTGCCAAAATCTAGAAGTGAAACGTGGGTCTCTATCCGATACAATGCTTACTGGCACCCCGTGTAATCTAACAATCTCATCCAAATAGATCTGAGCCAGTTTTTCCATCTTGTATTTCATGTTCAGGTAGAAAATGGGCGACTTAGTTAACCGATCTACTATGACCCAAATTGCATCATGACCTCGACGAAAGGGTAACCCCAGAACTAAATCCATTGTGATTTGATCCCATTTCCATTCGTGTACTTCTAATGGTTGCAGCAATCTCGAGGGTCTCGGTGTTCGATTTGACTTGTCGGCACGTAAGACATGACTGCATAAACCGAGCTATGTCCCTTTTCATGTTATCCCACCAAGATAACTTCTTTACATCCTGATACATCTTGTTTCTTCCAGGATGAATGGTATACTTAGACCTGTGTGCTTCTGTCATAATTTCCCTTTTCAAATCATCTTGGTCAGGTACTATCAGACGGTTTTGGTATCTTAAAATTCCATCTTCTCCCAATTTAAAATTGGGTAATCTTCCTTCCTTGACCTTATCTATCCATTTTTGCACCAGTGGGTTTTTGGCTTGAGACTCCTTGATGCGTTTAGTTATAGGAGAATTTAGAGTAATACTACCCAAAATCACTTTCTGTGCCAATTGTGGCTCCAAGTACTAATTTCTTCTAACATCTTCCATTCTTTAACCATTAGTCCAGAAATTTGACTTTCCTACTGTGAGCATCCGCTACCTTATTAGCTTTTCCGGTGGTACTTAATAGTGCATTCATAATCTTCCAAGAATTCCATCCATCGCCGTTGTCTCAAGTTCAGCCTTTTGGGAAAATAAGTACTTAAACTCGTGATCGATATAAACCTCAAAACCACACCATATAGATAGTGCCTCCATTTCTTCAGAGCAAACACTATTGCTGCCAGTTCTAGATCATGAGTTGGATAATTTTGCTCATGAGGTTTTAACTTTCTCGAGGCATAAGCCACTACTTTTCCAAATGCATTAAAACACATCCTAAACCTTCTTTGGATGCATCAGTGTACACGGTAAAGCTATCCTCGCCATTTGGTAAGACCAACACAGGGGCTTTGGTCAGGCGACTCTTGAGCTCTTGGAAGCTATTCTCACATTTCACATCCCACACAAAACGGTTATTCTTTCGAGTCAGGTTGGTTAAAGGACTCGCAAGTTTAGAGAAGTCCTGAATGAACCTTCGGTAGTATCCAGCCAATCCTAGGAAACTACGAACTTCCGTTGGGTTCCTTGGTTGTTTCCATTCTAGCACTGCTTTTACTTTAGCTGGATCTACCGTAATGCCTTCTTGAGATTACATGACCTAGAAATGATACTTCCTCTAGCCAAAACTTGCACTTACTAAACTTAGCGCATAATTGATGCTCCTTCGTGGTTTGCAAACTAACCTCAAATGTTGATCATGTTCTTCTTTGGACTTTGAATAGATCAAAATATCATCTATGAAGATCACCACGAATTGATCTAAATAAGACTTGAAAACACAATGCATTAAATCCATAAATGCTGCCGGGGCATTAGTTAGTCCAAATGGCATAACCAAAAACTCATAATGCCCATATCCTGAATTGAAGGCTGTTTTGGAACGCCTTCCTTCCCCGATCCTTAACCTGTAATAGCCTTGTTTGAGATCAATCTTAGAAAATACTACAGCACCTTGCGCTTGATCGAACAATTCATCAATATGAGGTAAGGGATACTTATTCTTAATAGTAACCTCGCTCAATCCTCGATAGTCTATGCAAAGTCAGAACCTCCATCTTTCTTTTCACAACAAGATCGGGCTCCCACGAGACTCACTCAATCTGATGAATCCTTTTCTAACAAATCTTGTAATTGCAATTTTAATTCCTTGAGCTCACCGCCATTCTCAGGGAGTCTTAGAGATAGGTGCTGCCCTGTGGGTGAGTTCAATCTTAAATTCAATGTCTCTATCAGGGGGTAAGGATATTAACTCCTCTGGGAATACTTCTGGATACTTGTTTACTATAGGCACATCTTCTAATCTTGACTTATCTTCTTGAGGGTTTATCAAAATGCCAAGTATCCTTGAGCTCCTTTACTTAACAATTTTCTAGCTCAATCCCCAAATAAGAAATGCGTAAGCTAAACCTTGTCTTGCATTAAATCTTAGAATAGGTTCCCCGAATGTGAAATTCAACTACTTTCATTCTACAATCCACTGCATGAAGTCGGGCCGACTATCCATTCCGAAAGTATGACATCATAACCTTTAATAGGTAGAGAAATTAGGTCCGCCAAAATTTTCCTTTCTCATACCCACCCACAGCCCTATAGACCTCATTCGCTACTAAGCATGGATCCTTCAGGAGTTTGTATTATCGATCAAAGGGTAAAAGATCGACTTAACATTAATAGCACACATAAAGTCGGATTTACTGAACCAATGACTAGCACCAGATCAATCAAAATCTTAGCTAGTCTATGAAAAAGAGAAATGGTACCTTCCACCACTCCAGGGTCGTACATTCTCATCAAGGGAGTAAATTCTGCGGTACCCTAGGTCGATTTCCTTTTCACATGGCGGTTTAGGATTTGGACCTCTTGAATGTTGTGTTCCAGCTTCCTGGGGTCGACGAGCAGGGCAATTGCTAATCACATGCTCAGACTTCCACAAAGACATTTCCTCGCCTTTTCCAACAATCGCTCTCATGATGGCTGTCTTACCACAATATCCACAAGGTGTACGGTTTGGTAGGTTTTGTCTTGGTTGAGATGGACCACCCTTTTGGCCCTTTCCTCGTGTCCAGCCGCCTCCTCCGCACCCTTTTCCAATTTTCTCATGGCTGATTTCCTCCTCGGTCTCCCAAACTACTACCGGTGGCTGCCCTTTTTCTATTTTGAAAAGCTTTGACTTGAGCCTTGGTGTTCTCTACTCTAGAGCCTTTCTAGGCATCAAGAAAAGTGAGCATCCTGAGCAGCTTGCTAAAGCCTCTTGAATTTCTAGGTTTAGACCCTGACAAAACGCACCCTACGAGGTTCTGGTGGCAATCAATTCCGGGCAAACTTAGATAAGCTGGGTGAATTGTGCTTCATACTGCTACACTCGTGGTTCCTTGGCAACCTTATAAACTCTGCTTCCGCCTTTCTTGGACTAGGGGAGGCAGGTATTTCTCATTAAACTCCCTAGTAAAGTTAACCCAGTCCACGGGATCTGGTTCCCAGCCCATTTCTCCCTAATAACATTCCACCCAGTGCCCTCATGCACCTTCAATTGAAAGACAGCAAAAGTCACCTGCCGTACTTCCGTGTAACCTAAAGTTCCAAAAATATTAATCATGCTCTCTAGCCACCGTTCGGCTAAATCTGGGTCGTGTCCTCCCGCAAACTTGGGAGGAGAGAACCTTTGAAATCTCTCCAAGGCTCTGTCTTCACCTAACTCCGGTCCCCTTTGGTCCATTATCGGTCCTTGATTTTGTCGATCGGTCACACGTTCTAAAAGGGCTGTCATTCGATTCAAGGCCTCAGCTATTTGATCTCTAGGTTGCTCCCCATGCTCCCGGCTGAGATGGTAGATGCCTCTTCCTCACCCTGGTTTCGTGTTTGCCTAGTAGGCCTTCCTCTCCTTTTTCCTGTTCCTTCCATTTCCTTTATACACACGTACAAGGGTTTTCATTTATAGAGATGAATTATTCACGATAAGGGAAAAGAAAATAATTGTAACAACATCAATATACCAACACAACTCATTTTAATTTAAAACATCATCCAACAAGTTCTTAAACAAACACAACATAGTCATAACATTCACGGAAATTAGGAACATAACATCAATTCCATACAATCATCCAAGTAGGAAATAAAAGGGAATCTCCACCAGGCATTCAGCCTCAACCCAAACTCAAGGAGACATAGGAAAGTCAGGGTCCTCTGAGGGGTCACTCTCAGGGCTGTAAGTAGGAGAAGCCTCACGATCTCCTCGGGAATCATCTCCCTCAACATCTCCTGGAACTATCTCTCCAATACTAGAACGCTCTCCACCCTGATCCTCTGTATAAATCTCCAACATCTCCTCAATCATCGTCTCACAATCAGTCATGATGCCAGCGGTGCAATCTCGCACCGTGTTAGACAGTCGGAGGAACTGATTAGCCATCTCCTCAAGTTCTCGGACTCTAGCACGTAACAGCTGGTTCTCGGTCCTCAATGTCTCTATCTCAAAGATTGGCCCTCCGAACAGACGATGCCAAAGTCTTCCTTTCCTTATCCACGCCAAGACTACGTGGTTAGGGTAGGCATAGTCTCGACAGCTACATGGGTTGGTCTTGGAAGTAGGACTCCAATGGTGTGGGCCTCCAATCATCGGCTGATATCGCACTAAAGGCAAAGGCATCCTAGGTGGGACATTGTTACCATCAGCTCCATTTCCAGCCATAACCTACAACCACAATCAACTTTATGTGAGTTCCAAATATACCTGTAATTTCAATTATCAGTTTCTATCCTAACAAAGCCAGGACCTCATAACCTCACAGTGCCTATTTTCTAACCTAGGCTCGATACCACTGTGGCGCCCCACGTTTCCCAAGGCGAACCATAGGACCCGAGGCCGCCGCCCAGCTCTCGCCAGGACTCAAGCAGGCAATTACTTAGACTAGGGTTTTTCAAAATAATATATATTCTTCAAATAGATCGACATCCATTTTGAGTTTGACTCTCCACCTTACATAATAATTCAAAAGACAATTCTTATACATTATCTTCGACATCATAATAGATTCAAATACACCCAACATTCAAAAGATTCAACTGGCTTGTACTCCTTCAGTACTTTCTTCATTACCTGGAAATCCTGGGATGGGAAGATATATGGGTGAGTTTCTAAACCCAAAGAGAGTCCCAAAACACATAGTACAATAAGCACATAAGTACAACAAGCTTTGTAAACATTTAGGTCCGCATGTGACTAGTTTCAAATACAAGAATTCCATTTAAGGAAAGTTGGGAGATAGTATATATATATATATATATATATTTTTTCATAACAGTTGTGAAACTGTAATCCAAGATGCTCATTGAGCCATTTAAACAAGAACGAGCATTAAATAACAATCACAATAATATTCTCGAAGGAAAACAGTCTTGAACTCGGTCATTTTATTTCTTTCTCCTTCCCTTTTCACCCAACTTCGATCCAACTAAACAAGCAGGCGGTGTACACTCGAGGTAACCTTTGAACAGACCTGTGGTCCGCCGACGATCCCCAAAGCCCCACCGCCGGCTCGAATAGA
This sequence comes from Gardenia jasminoides, assembly GCA_013103745.1. NCBI lineage: Eukaryota > Viridiplantae > Streptophyta > Magnoliopsida > Gentianales > Rubiaceae > Gardenia > Gardenia jasminoides. The sequence goes on from CM023095.1 coordinate 23,074,322, forward strand.
CCGACTCGCCTGGGTTTGGGATCCCTACGCCAACAGGTCATGCAGCTTGACATGCACAAGCACGTGTACGGTGGTTTAGTTTAATACTTTAGAGGCGAGGGACAACCGACAATCAATTTCAACCTCGAGCCCCTTAGAGAGTGCACCAGCCTTTAGAGTGAGGCCTTGAAGGCCAGCCTCTTCACCTCAAGCCTCGAAAAGAAAACAAGTTTTATTGTTTTTAAAACAAAACATACTAAACCACCTAAGCACGTTGAGTCAAATTAAGCAATAAAACTCATTTTACATAAACCCCTAGTTTCAATCATTCAACGATAAATCACGTTTAGAAACCAGTCATACAATAACAAGTAATACCTAGCAATCAAGGATCAAGTAGCAACAAATAGGAACCCTCACCATAGATGGTCAAGGTTGAGTAGATGAGTCGAAATCCTCGGTCTCAAAGCCCTCATTTATATTACCGTCGGTTCCTGAGGTACATAATTATTGTATTAATTATTAAAATCAATTTTGACCAATTCACTTCTTTTATAAGAATATTTTTAGGTTTACCTCACAAGTCGATAGTGTGATAAAACGGTGGTTTGTATCTTGAAAATATAGGTCTTGGTTAGATAGGTTAAAATGTGTGAGTTTCAAAAATCTGCGTAATTAGGGTTGGAACAATTTTATTAGTTAAGGTTTAGAAAGATTTGAGTAACGTAGCGTTATCCATTGGAAAATTTGAGAAACGGTTTGCTTGGTTGAAAATCACTAACGGTGTTTAATTTTATTTGTTTAGTGAACAAAACAATCTTTCGAGGCTTTGGATTTAAAACCAATTTGATTTTTGGTCTTTCATACTTAAAACAAGTTTTCGTGCTAAAATCAAAATAGTACAAATTAGGGTTTTGGTCGACAATCACAATTTTGAAAATGGAATGTCATTACGTTTTCATGGCCAAACTAACCGCCATGGTTTCTTTCAAAATTCAAATCGGAAGTTTTTCTTTTGCAAGTTGTATGATTTCAAAATCGTGGAAAACTAGATTCATAATTCTTTATTTTCTCATAAAATAGCAACGGCCAAGTCAATTTGGAAAGTACTCAAATTTGGACATTCATTTTTGAACCCACTGGTTTGCAGGTTGGATTTTGAGTGATGTTCGTTAGTTTGCTACGACGTGTAGAAAAAGATTTGTGGGGCACATAAGGTACTGAAACGAAGCGCTTTGGGTCTAGTTTCGGATGCCACTGAAGGCTCGTGATTCGGAGTTATAAATAGCGAGATATGAGCATTTTATTTCAGTGTGGTTTTGCCCACTGATTTCTTAGAAAAATGTGGTTTTGGTAACTTTTGTGAAATTTCAGCCATGTAGCCGCGTGGTTAAAGGTTTGGTTTGATTTTACAGAATGATAAGCATAACTATTAGCACATCACACATTCATCTAACAATTCAAAACTCATGCACCCGGTTAAACTAAACAATACTTATGACTATACAATTTGTTCCAAGTTGAAAAAAAAAAACCATCAAGTCCGATTCTCCCTTTTTGTTTTCTCCTTTGTTGCAAGACTAATATCTACTCAAAACCAGGTTTCATGTCATTACTCATGCGGCTCTCGAACTGACCGAGAGGTCTCATGCATATGAATAAAGCTGATCAAAAGTTTCACCAACAATTCTCAAGTTAGAAGTCACCAAGAACCGGTTTTCTTCCTCTTATTTTTCTTTCTTGTTGTAAAATCATCTTTCCATTCAAAACTAAGTTTCAAGTCATTGCATATATTCAGTTTGAAGCCAACCGAGAGTGACTCATGCAAGGAAAATAAATATACAATTGTCAAAGGAGAAAAGTAAGGATTCAAGCTCGGTTTAGTTAAAACATTTGCTCATGGAAACTTTTAACTAAGGCCTCATCTATCAAGTGGAATATAGCACATGCATGAGTTGATTTCAACAAGTTATCAACAAGAGAAGCTTCGGATGGAATAGGGCAAAGCCCTTCAGCCCACAACCGTTCAAAACAGCAAGAATTTCAAAGTTACCAACAATAACAAAACACAAGAAAAGTCCGATTACATTTAACTATCATGCATGAAGTAACAAACTAAACTTTCATTTGGCTTGGGAAGCTTAGTGAAATCAAGAACAATGGCTTTTCTCTCGTTAACCAGATTTCTAGCAATACAAAAAGGATACAAAAATTGCCATGGCAAGATTTCAAGTCAACCGGTACATGCATGGCAGTTTCATGAATCAAGATGATATATTTGAGAAGAGAACCATTTCTTCTAAGCTTAAAAAGATGAAAAGAATACCCTTACCTCCAACCAGTTTTAAAACAGATGAACAAGTGGTGGTTGAGCTAGCCAAGTCCGGTTTCCAGCTACAAGAAAAGAAGCAAGCTAAGGATGGAAATGTTAGGCTGTGAAAGGAACTTTACAAGAAGCTAACAGCTTTCCTTTTGCTTGATCAAGAAATGGATGAACAAGGGATGCTTGGGTTGAATCAAGTCTGGTTTCCAGCTCTTGCTTGTTCAAGGAATAGATGGAAGAAGACCAGCCTTGCTATTCCAGATTTCAAGCTTGATTCAGCAGCTTGCAGCCAAGGTTAACTCTTGGTGCAAGGCTGGATTGGTCAAGAAAAGACAAGAAATGGAGGGAGAGGGAAAGCTCTGCTGAGAGCTTGAGAGAAATTTTCTGAAGTGGAGTGTGTGAATAGGAGAAGAGCCTCGGTTGAGAGCTTGGAGAAAAGATAGTTGAAGTGAAATGAGAGTGAATTGGAGAAAAATGGGAAAGGGGTGGAAAGTAAAATCTGATGAGGATTTCGGACAGCCTTGAGGGGAGAGAAAAGGGGTCTGAATTGCCTTGCTAAAGTGAACAAAATTTTGCTGAGATGAATGCCAAATGGCAACCGGTTGTTCTTCCATTGAGCATGAGGGGTGGTGATCATCATTGGCCTTGGCTAATGTGATCTGAAATCTTCTTGCTCCAATCTAAGGAGCTGCCGGTTGGGAATAAGGGGCTCAATGGCTGGTTTAAGTGCCCAATTTTTCAGCAAGAAATCGACAAGTGGCTACCATGAAGAGGTGGAAGTGGGCGGCTGGTTTTCTTGCTGATATGGTGAAAGAAATTCAAATTTGCTTGGAGGGAATGGTGGATTCAATTTTGCTGAAGATTAATTCAGATTTGGTGAAACAAAATAGGCTCCCATTGCTATCATTTCGTTCAAGAAATTTGAAAGTGAAGCCGGTTGGGAAAGGAAGAAAGAAAGAAGTGCTTAGGGCGTGCTATACATGAGTGTAGGGTTTCATCGGATTAGTTTTGGGTACATTTGGAATCTAATTGTAGTGAAACAATGTCAAAGGCTTACTTAAGCTTCCCGAACTATCATTTGGTAACGTTTTTGTTGGTTTTCAAAATTCTGTGATCATGCACATGCCCTAGCAAAAAAATTATGTGAACCGTTCATGAAAATTTTAAACAAGATTTTGGGTTTAGTTCACGGCCCTCACACGTTTGATAACCAAAAATAGAACATCTAAATTAATTAAGTGGCACTGAATCTTTTTGAGAAAACTCGCTCCTAAAAATAAGTAATAAACATTTCATTTATTTCTGAATGTAATATACATTTAAATGCATTAGATCTAATACTTAACAATTCAATTACTTAATGAATTCAGACTTCAGATTTCAGATTTCAAACTTTAATTTTCAGATTTCAGTTTTATCAAACGCACCCTTAGTCAGATAAGTTTCATACTTTTAAGATTAAAGTATCTCATCTTAAAGTTTAGGAATTAAAATAGATATTTCTATGTAGTTAAAAGGTGCAAAATAAAATTAACCCTTCTGATTTTTGTGTTTGAGATTAGTAAAGTACCCTTGAGTGTTAGTACTATATGATAAATGAAATGGCTTTAACTTAATAATTTATTTTGCCAAAAAAAGGAAAATATGTATAATGTAGAATTGGGCTATTTACATTTGCTAGAAAATGATGGATCCAGAAAGTATAAATGAATTATTTGGTCCTCTTTATTTTAAATATTAATTAAAGGAGACAATTCAAGTAAATTGGTTAGGAAACTAGAAGTGATTACAGTGGATTATGTTTTCAATTCAAAGTTTAATTATACAAATAAAAATAAACTTCTATGTGTGTTATGGAATTTTAAATGGCTTTACAACAGGTATTTTTGTATTATGTTGGATGTCACATTTGTGAAATAAGAATGCAAGCAATTTGCATTTAATGAATACAAAGTCCAATAATTTCCAAAAATTAGGCAAAGTGAATTCCAAGATCCCGCTTTCATTGGAAAGCTTAATAAAAAGGAAATTAACTATTTAGTGTAAGATAGGGATGACAATAGAAGTGAGTGTCCCAGAATGAAAAGGATACTAAGAAAGAGAGATTTTCTCCTTGACTTTAAGTGGGTGGGACCCCCCCATTCTTGATCCCATCGACATGACTTAATAAATATAAATAAATGTTCTATAAATAAATAAATAATATATATATATATTTATATATATATATATATGATAGATAACCTAATAAGTATAAATTAGAATAAAGCTCTTGAATAGATCTCTATAATTGCAATCATAATTAGTTTTGTGTACCAATTTATATGCTACAAATTTTGTTTATATTCTTAAACTCAAAACAATTGATTATTAGACAACTCAAGAAACTTTATATAGATCTCTTTAATGTTCTAGCTCTTCTTTTTTTTTTTTTTTTTTAAACCTATTACAAACTCACCTATTGCTGCCACAGACTCACTCTCAATCAACCAATCAGTCTACTACTCCATACATCTCAATGATTCAACCTCTTCCTCTGTTCTCCCATTTAAATCTCTCTTAGTTGATCAGCCAAAAGAAAATAAACCAAAAAAACTTCCGACTTATGACTACCACTACTATCACTCCAAAATTTCTTCATGGGGAAAGCACAATGTAAGTTTTTATTATATTTTTCCTTCATGTAGGTATTGAACTCAAGTCATATACCTTTCAATCTATCTAATTTTCATGCTTATGACTTTTGGTTGAAATAAAGAAATGAACGAATTCATGGGAATTTGGTTCTTTTTCTTACAATGTTTTTTTGATGGGGATAAAATAAGGTTTGAAAATTGTGGAACTCAAGGAAAAATTGAAATTTCCATCTGTGGGTATCCACGGTGGAAGTAGGGGAGTTGTCTGAAGACACCCCCTCCTCATTCGAAACTTGTCCCCTTGCTATCACTAGTTTTAGAACACATATACTCATGCACACACGAAGTGAACGTGAGCTCATTTGAAGTTTTCTTTTAAACTACAGTCACTAAAGTTAAGCAATTTTTAGAAATTACAGTTACTAATACATTCTATATTCCTTTCATATGGTCTAATGCCACTTATTACATCTCCTGATTCATAATTGGAAATAAAATTCACTTAAGAGTGATAAACTTATTTATAACACAAACTTCCAGCAACATGCCACCTAATCTTCCTCTTCTTCCAAAAATACTAGCTCATACTCTTTGGTGTTGTCTACAAGATTGGATAAGAAAGGGTGGGTGAATATTGACATGCTCAACAAGTATCACTAACTATCCTTGCCGAATCATACACATTACATATACACTTATTTGTTGTAAGAAAACAATCCATAGCTCGAAATATTAACTTAAATATCATATAAAATCATAGAGTTCATAATCATAAGACAAAACATGTAAGCATACGGAATTTGAATTTGCATGCCATAGAAGTAAGTCTTTAACTTAATTAGAGAATGATGCATTCATCGATCTTTGTGTACACAGCCTAGTATTTGACACCCACTAGGGAAAGGTTATAGTTTGAATTCAAATCCATATTCATAAGATTGGACTTGGTCCTGCCAAGTGTAGTCATGATCATAATTAAAGTTACTCCATTGCTTTAATCACTATGTTGGTTTTGATTTCACTAATAATCTTTTGAGTTTAATTGAACTAAGACAGGTTTTCAACCTAAAATATTAACATCATGTGTTGGACGATGCTTTTGGATGCAAGACAGGGGTTCGGACGTCTGACAGGTTGGAATGGAATGGATGACCACTAGTTCTGTCGGACGGTCTCTTCCGACATCCGATAGTTTACGACAACATTTCGGACGATGCTCTCGGACGATGAACCTGAGTTTTGGACATCCAACATATTGAGATGAAATCTAAATTGGCTACTGGTTCTGTCAGACGGTGGTTTCGGATGTCCGACAGTTGACGACACAGAATTTCATCAAACTGTCGAACAATGGCTTCAGACGCAGAACAGGGCTGTGAACGTCCGACACATCTAACGGCTACTTTTTTGTACATTTAATTCAAGACCGTTGAAGGAGTTAAAGTGGTTATTTTAGTTCATTTCGAATGGTAAGCTGGACTTAGCTCGACTACCACAAGGCATCCCTGGTGATGTTTTGCAGATGCTTCAGCAGTTGGATTTTGTCATTGACAGGAGTTCGGATACATTGTTTTGGGACTTGACCCCTTCTGGTGTTTTCTCTGTCAAGTCAGCTTACCAGTTGATTCACAAGTCTAGGCAAATTTCCCGTCTGTATGCTTCCTTTTGGCATAAATCGATTCCTGCTAAAATTTCTATTTTCTTGTGGCGGTTGTTCTCGAACAAGTTACCCTTGGATGATGTTTTGGTTCGGTTCCGTGTACATGGGCCATCAAAATGTGGTTGCTGTGCTCTGGCGCAGGTGGAAACTATTGATCATGTCTTCTCATTGGGGGAGTTGGCCGAATCTACCTAGGCATTTTTCTAGGGGTTATTAGGTTTTTATGGTACAAGGAAGTCGGTTCGAGCAAGGTGGCAAAATTGGTGGATGCGAGCTCATGGTGGGAAGAGTTTGAAGTGGGTCTATAGAATTCTCCTTGCATTTATATTGTGGCATCTGTGGATTGCTCGAAATAAATGCAGGTTTGAAGGAGTTATCTTAGCCAGGAGCAGGTACGTTGGGCAATTATTCATGATATCAGAAAAGCTTCCCAAATTTATTTGAAGGCTAGTTGCAAAGGAAAGTTGGACTGTTGGTCTTGTTTGTCGGAATTGGGGGAGGTGTGACTACAAGTGAAGGTTACACGGGTTATCTGGGAATTTCCTCCACATGGATGGATGAAGCTCAATACTGACGGGGCTACGAATGGGTCTATTGCGGGAGGAGGTGGCATCCTGAGAGATTCGCTTGGGCGGCCAGTTTTTGCCTTTGCTGAGAATTTTGGAGAAGTTGATGCCCTGCAAGCTGAAGCAAAGGCTATCTTGAGTGGGTTGCGGATTTGTCGTTCTCTGGGTTTCACACAGGTACCGGTGGAATCCGATTCAAAGGTGATGGTTAGTGTGTTGCAGGGTACCTTTAAGGCCCCTTTGAAGGTTCGACTCTTAGTCAGACAAATTCATGAGCTTCACATTGCTTGTGGTTTCTGGCATTGCTACCGGCAAGGAAATGAGGTTGCTGACGTGTTAGCAAATATGGGTTTGGATACTGCATTGTCGCAACATTTTCTTGCTCCTTCTGAGTTTCCTTCGCATATACGTGCCTTATTAAGGTTGGATAGATTGCAAATGTGTAATTTCAGGTTTAATGTAAAAGGATAGGGTCTCAGTACCCCTCTATCACATGTACTCAGAATTTTATTAATAAAAAGGGGAGTCCTCCCCCATCCGTCAGCATTGCTAGCGGTTTATAAAAAAAGAAAATGTGGTTATTTTAGTACTCTATAAATACCATTATTGTTGAAGGTGTTGAAGACTTTTGACAATCACTTCTTACAAGCTTTCAAGAGCAAATTGAGCACTACTTTGTGTCTTTCTTTGTACTTGTAGTGAAAGTGAACTTGTGATCATTTATTGCTTTTCAATTGTGAGTGAAGTCTCAAGTGTGTAGCATAGTGAGGGTTGCAAAGCTATTGTAAAACCTCTTGGCTTGATCAAGAAGATATTGAGGCAAGCAAGGGGTGATCCTTCCTTGTACAACTTGGTGTAATTTCATCAAATTAAAATAGCAATTACATTGAGGTATTGGATTTCAAGTTGAGTTCAACTTGGTAGTCCATTTGGTTTCAATCATCTTATTTATTCTTTTATTTGCACTTTAATTGTAATCATCTATTTGTTGTGATCTTCACATTCTTTATTCAAGTGTTGAATAACCAAGAAAACTTGATAAATTCAAATTGTGCAATTATTGCTATACATCAAGTTTAAAATTTAATCAACCTAATTCAGCCCCCCTCTTAGGTTGCCTTCAGTACCTACACATTATTCATAATTCATAAATACATATTCATAATAATTTCATACACTTCAAAATGAAATTCAAATAACCACATATATGATCTAAGTTTGGCATAATAAAATACCATTTAAGTTCAAAACTTGTTTTCAAAATAACAAGGATAGTGAGAGATACTCACCTCGAATTTGAAATAACGTCTGTTACTTTCACCTCTTGAGTTACCTCTTAAACGTCACCCTAATAATTACATAAAAGTATCATCTAACTGTAACGGCCTCAAAAATTTATTTTGATATTATTACAACTTAATATTTTTAAATAATGTTATTATTATTATTATTAATTTGTTTAATTATTTTAAAATTATTTTTAAACGAATTTTTCAGAAAATTTAGATGAAAATTCAATTTATTCATTTATTTATTTGTTTAATTTATTTCATTTTGAGAAAACTTAATTTAGCTCTATATTAATTTTTCAGGTAGATTTTCAACATTCCATTCATCTTATTTTCAAATTTGCTCTTTTTGTATCAATTATACAGAAAATGAGAAAAACACGTTTTTCGAGGTAAAAATTCGGGCAGTGAGTGACGTAGCGATGGAATGTAAGGACGATCACCGTAGGTTAGAAATGTTATCCAGTGACTAGAGGTGAGATTAAGTAGGGTTTTGGAACCTTAAGACCTAGTTGGACAAATTTCCCGAAAATTTGGATTTTAACCTGTGATTGTTTATCCATTTGATGTCCTCCAAATCACCTTAATTTTTCCTCTTCCTTTCTCTCCCCTAACCGAGATAACCCCCTTTAATCTTCTAGTTAAATTTGTCATTCCATTTCCCCCCCAAATTAAGTTGCAAGACATGGAAATTTAGATAAGATAATAACCCATGAATTTGGGCTTTATGTCTTGTCAAATCTTTATGACCAAACAACCCAATTTTCTCTTCTTTTCCCTTCCATTTCAGCCGATCACTCTCTCCCCTTTTCTCAACAAAAAAATTGCTTTTTATTACCTTCTCAAGCTCTCCATTTTCAGCCGATCCTCCGTCTCATCTCCTTAGCCAAAAATTGCTCTTCATCTCCTCTCCAAATTCCTCCAAGACAGCCGGCCACCATTCCCCCTTCTCCTCTCCAAGAAAACCCTCCATTCCCTTACAAAACACTTGTTTAGAGGACTTGAAGTTTTGGAGCTTTTGACGGTGAGCTGAACAAAACTGGGCAGAGGAGAGGCTGATGATTGCTGCCCTTTTCAATTGGAGGAAGGAAAGCAACCAAGGGAGCTCTAGGAAGCAAGAAATACTTGGGAAGTTGACTAGGGTTGAGCATTGGAGTATTTCTTGGGGATTTTGAACTAGTGTTCAAGTGTTTGTAAGGTAAACTCTTCATCTCAACCCTAAATTTCGAATTTCAGCTTTAATTAGGTTCTATATATATGATTTGTGGTGTATTTATGGAGATAATGGGTACTTGTTGAATGATTTTAGCTTACAAATTTTATTGCCCTTTTGATGCTTTGGAACTTATCTTGGAAAGTTGGATGATGTTGTGAGTGGGCTCTTGGAACTCCCACAAATATGTGAATTTGTTTTAGCATGAAAATGGTGATATGTGTGTGTGTGGATGTTGGAATTTGTGGTTGGAATTTGAGGAAGAAACCTCAAGGAAAAACCGGATGGAGAGAGGGAAATGGGGCTGAAAATTTGCTGTTTTTCCTTGAATTTCATGGCTGCACTTATGTAAGCTTAGAGGCTGGTTTTAATACTTAATTGATGAGCTCTAAGTTGGTAATTTTTTCCCCACAAAAGTCTTCAAGAGTTATAGGAAGAATGGCTTGAGGAAAATTCTGTTTTGGGGCGTGAGGAATGGCTAAATACTTTGCTGTATTTCCCCTGAATTGTAGCTGAGTTTTTGGCATGCTTGAAGGCTAGATGTGAGGTTTAAATGTTGAGACTCCACAAAAGCCCTTTAAAAGACCTAGTGAGGATGAGTGATAAGTTGAGGTAAAAATCTGGAAATTTGGGAAGCATGCTGGCCGAATTTTGGACTGATTTTAGTGCTAAAAATTGATATAATCTCCTATCGTTTTTGATCATCATTAGGCTTAGGAAGTTCAATACTAGCTTGGTTTTGAAAATTAGGCAAATTGGTGATGATTTGAGGCATAATCTAAGTATATGAAATGAAGGAATTGAACTTCATCGGTTTGGACAGTTTCGATGGATGAACTTGAGTCACGTACAAAACTGCCTTCCCATTTGAATTTTAAGTTGAAATTTAGTATGAATCTAGTTGATATATGGAAGTATTAGTGTGCCAAATTTGACAATTTTTGGACTTGAATTCGTCACTCAAACAATGTTTTGAAAACTGCCCTATAACTTCGCATCCCCAGAAATTTCAGAATTACGAACTGCCCCTGTTTGAACTGTTGTCATTTCATGGTCGGGTGTTAGAATTGAGTTCCGTCAGTGGATGTTGAAACTAATTATGTAGTACTATATTGTGTATGAATTTAAAAGATTAAATAATTTTCTGTAATTTTTGGCAAATTTTCAAAGTACCCTGGATGTCCAACCTGATAAGCCCTGTCTTTTTACTGTAACAGACTGTTTAACGAAAATTTGGGTTAATTTCGTCCAGAATTTTAATTGAATGTCTTATGAAAATTTTTAGAGCTTTCAAAGAGATTTCCAACGGTACCAAATGAGCAAAATTCTGACTTGTATAACTTGAGTTATGATTTTTCAAAGTTTTCAGCTCAACTTAGGAAATTGTCGAACTTTCGACTTTTTGAACTAAACTTGGCCGGTGATTAGGAGAACTCATTTTTGTTCTCTTTTAATTATTTTAGGGCAAAGTGCTGAATTTGCAACTGATCAAAACTTGGACTCCGACCCCTACTTTGTCTGTGAGTTTTCCAATACATGTTTACTGCTTTAATTTATGAACTTAGTGCTTGAATGTGCCATGTGACTTGTCATGTGCTTTTGTTGAAACTTGAAACTGTTAAACCACTCACTTAAAGGAGAGTATACTTTATTGCTCCCTTTTTGTAGAGTCGGAAATTTATTTGTTGCATGTATTGAATTTGGGAGATGGAAACGTGATATACAATTACTCTTGGCCGTTTTCTCGAAAATTACTGCTACCGCTGAATTATGTGGCTGGGCCCGGTAGGGGAGTTAGGTGGTGAGTTACGTGAAGAGTCGTCCTACTTGGATGGAAAGTCGGCAGGAGTGTCACTACTATAAATGCTCGTGAAAGGTGGAAGTTGGCTCCGAGAGCCCTGTATCCTCAATGTGTGTTAATTGGATTTGTTTATGTGTTTTAATTATTTACTTTTAATTTTACCGTTTAAGTGCATGTGCATGAATTCGGAAACTCACGAGTTTTTAGCTCACCCCTTCTCGCTTTGTTTTCCTTATGAGAATCGAGGCGTAAGTAGGGCTAGTTCTTGTCCTTTTGCCTTTCATCTCGAATTTGGAGAAATGTTTTGTATATTCTTTTGGTGATGTATATTTTAGAATTATGGAAATGTACTAAAATCTGGCTCGAGGATTTTAAGTATTTTGAGTGAAAGCTGTAATTCTAAGATTTGAGATTGTACAATTTTAATATTAATGTTGCTTTGATTGGAGGTTTTACTGTTTAAGTTTGTATCCATGCTGAGTCCTCATGAGAGTTAAGGCAGTAACCCCTCTGGTTAGCCTTAGGGGAAGGTGGGGCTGTTACACTATCTATAATTAAACACTCCTAATCCATGTGGACCAAATTGATCTTGTCCTTCAATCTTTATATCTCTTACTTCATCTTTTAGAGTTTTCCAGATTTGACCAGTTGTTGGTATTTCGGCCATGACTCTAAATATATGCATTGGTTTCAAAAATTAAAGACACTATTACAAACTAGATTCGAAAACCCTACAATTTTCATGAAGACAACCTTCCCAAATCCATTCGTTTTCCTTGGCAAAATCATTCATTAGCTCTGACCATTAAACTTGGCAGATTCTGTTTACAACTTATTCTTAAGAAAAATAATCATAATCTTCTGAGTTAAATAATTAAAAATCCCTGCCTTTACTATTTGTGATGTTGAAACTAGGTTTTAACCAAAACAATTCTCCACTTTAATTAAGGTTTTAACATTTTTCCACAAAATTTCAAAATATTGACTTATTAAACTTCCCAACCAATTTTCTAAATTTAGCTAATCTAATTGACACTTACAAAAATAATGCTTAAAAACTAAATTTCGTGCCCACAACCTCCAGGTATTCATTTACAAATAATATTTCGATCCCATGGTTAGTTTTAGTGAAACTTCCCATAAAATTCATGAGTTTCTCCCTCAAAATTCAAGCTTCCAAATTTGTCTAGAAATATGACAGATTAGGAAACAAGTTTCCAAGCACCAAGAAACATGTAAAAACATTTCCAAAAATTCTTAAATTTTATAATCTGATTCTTTTACATGTTAGGAAGGTTCTTGTGAAAGCCCTTGCAAAGTTATACACAAGAAAATAGTTTCTTGACATGCAAACTGACCTCATGCAGAAACTATTAGTCATAAAGCTACGTTTACTACAAAAATTCAAATGGCCCACTTTGTGATAACCCAAAATTCTATATTAATTTCACGGGTATGCTTAGAGAATCTAATTACATGTTTACCGTATTTTATGAAAGATTTAAGTACATAGGGATTAATTGAAAGCTTAGTAAAAGTAAATTTAAGGACTTAATGATTGATAGAATAAGAGTTTTGGGGTAATAAAACAATCCACATAAAACTTTCATGGCTCAAGATTAAATAATTTCCTCTCATGCAAATGTTAGGACACTTGTTAGAAAATATGAGAAAAGACCAAAATGCCCTTAAACTTCAAACAAACTACCATGCAACCAATTACATTTTCAACAAAACCAAAGTATTCAAGGCAATTCTTCATTTTAGTTGTTGTCTAGCCATTTTCTTGCTTAACACCCGAGAGAAAGAGGGAGAGAAAGAAAATAAGTAATAAGACAATTCCATTTCAGCTATTGTTGTCTGAAGCTATTGTTTCTTGAATGCAAATTCCAATTCCAACTCTTAGTCCAAAACTTGAAGCTTGAAAGGAACCCATTCCATTTTGCCATCCATGCATGCTGCCAAGTAAAACCAAGAGGAAGAGCTGCTGGCCCTTTTCCAGCTTTCATTTGTGATGAAAAAGGGTAAAATTGCTAGTAATACCCTTCATTCCCTCAATATTCTTAGAGATACTTGATGCATGTTGGTTTTGAGTTAAGAAAAATGAGTTTTGTTGAAGAAAGACCCCATTTCTAAACTATTTCTGCTGGAAATTTCCAGCTTTGTCTGTGAGGAAAGAAAGTTTAGTTTTATAGCTTTTAAATTTGAATTTGAATGGATCTTTACTAGGAATTCATGCTATATGTCTTATCTTATGTGTTATATGATATATTGTGTGTTTTACGTTTGAAATAAGTGAGAAAGTTCGTGATTTTGAAACAAACTTGAAGCTGGAAATTCTGTTGAAGTCCAAGAGAGAGGAAGCTAGAATTTTTCCAGCTTTACCTCCGAAATTTTATCTGTGACCTGACATATCTTTGCTTAATATATCTTATAACACTTTAATCATACCATGCATGTGGTATCTCACATTATTTAGGCAAGAAAACTTGGTGATTTTGGTAGAAAGCTAAAGAGTGCAATTGTTGGAAATTTCTATGCTAGTTGATGACAGATTTATATGTGGATTCTTGTGAAATTAGTTGCTGGAATTACATGTTAATGGCCTCACTTAATGTCGAGATGAGTTATAATGGAAATTACCATGAGTTTAAGTGAGATAGTTGGGGAAATTTGGTAAAAATTTCTGGAACCTTGCTGGAAAATGATGATTTGACCGAGAGAGACAAGAAATGCATTTCCCTTCTATTTCTAGAATTTTGGTTGATAATTTGACTTGACAATGCTAAATGCATGATTTTTGCTCCATTTTGTGTTAAAGATATTGTACATTGAATGTTTGGTGTTTTAAGGAAGTAAAATTGAAATTGATGGAAGTTTGAGAGATGATTGTTGAGATTTGCTGCTGGAAAATCTTATGAAAGCTGGCCGGTTGTTTATAAGTCCATGCATGAGAGTTTTGATTAAAAATTTTGCCATATAATCAAGCTACATGACTTGTACTTTGAATATATGGATGCATTTGAATTTTTGGTTGAATAACATGAGTTATGAAGAAAGAAAAGTTCATTTTTTTAAAGTTGGAAAATTCCAGATTTTGACATCTTGTGGGAGATGGTGCTAATATGGCTTGCAACTTGAGACTTTGATGATTTTCCTTCCAAGAAATCTAGTTTATATGACACTTTGCATGCTAAAGATAAGATATATGTGTGTGTGAATGATATTTTGAGCAAGTAAAAGGGGATGAAACTTGATGAAACATGGAAGAATGCTTGCTGGACATTTCCAGCCTAAACCTGAGAGAAAGAGAGCATTTTCAGTCAATTTTCAAAAATTTCAGGCACTTTTAGGAAACGAATTAGGCTCTGAATTTTATATCCCTAAAATATCTTTGATTCTAGTTTCAAACACAATTGACGGTTCCTGATTTCAATTTTTATACATTGAGTTATGTCCTTTTTCCCAAGACTGCTCAAATACCCTGATCATTGACCCGACAGTTTCTAATACCTCTGATATTGCGAATTTTGACTATCAAAATGCAAAAAGAAGACTTTTATATCTTCATATAAAATATAGATCTATGTCTTAATTTCGAAACGACATAAAATTCACCTTAATCCGATAAGTGTAGCTTCAGTTGTGATCAAAACACCAAAGGATGACAAAGCTGTCGCCATTAGTTCTTCACCTTTGCATTTCCTTTCTTCACTTTTCTTGGTTCAATTCCTTTTATTTGGTTCAAATTAATATTTTTCACTCCATATTATATTTGAATCATTGACCTAGTTGGTACTTGGGTTCTTCCTTGATTTCCACTTCTAATTCGTTTTTGAACCTTGGTGATTCTTTTGAAAACTAACTTGGATAGACCTTAGTTCACCTAAGCTTAGGTTGGTTAGACTCTAGTCTCTTTTATTTTGAAAACCATAGATTTGTATATATTGGTTTGTCTATTTTGTTAAGTTAAACTATTTTGATTATGAATTTGACTTCAAGGATTGATTTTGACCCAGAATATATACCTGGGAATGAAGTGTAATCTTCTACTATTGGTGAGTATCCAAGTGCATGTTAATTGTACTTGACTCGTTGTGAATGGATTTGCTTGGATTTGTTATGCCCCTTAGAAGGCAAGTGTGTACTTTATCGTGCTTGCACTCCTTGGAGCAAGTAAATGGTCATTAAATATAATTGATTGAAATTGCTTGAACTTGTGAACTTGAGCTTGCATTGTGTTGGCTGGAGTATTGACTCGCCAACTTAAACTTGAAATTGTCATGACTATATTGATTGATTGCTATTGAATGAGGGCTGCTCGGAGGTAAGTGTTATGTCTGTTAGGATGGGAGCCACCTCTAGAGTCTGCGCCAGTATCTGAATTGTGGGGACGCCCAAAACTCACTGGTGACCCATTCAACTCGGGCCAGTTAGGGCTTGGCCGAGGGGCTTGACGAGCCGTGGGATTGATTGTTTGTCGGTTGGAGCATGTCTCGCCGACTCGGTGTACTCAAGTATTACCAATTAAATTGTTTGGAGTGTGGGCCCGGTAGGGGGTGAAATGATGGACGGAGAAGGGTGTAAAGTGGTGATCTACAGAAATTGTTATTGCTTGGTTGACGGAGTGTCAACGATTGAAATGATGTTCCAAGACCGTTTGAAAAGATCGGCTATGGATTAGCTCCTGAGACCTCCTGTATCTTATTAAATGTGTGTTTACTCCCTTCTTGAGCTATACTTGAACTTTATTGCTATCGTGCTTGTTTAAAGTAATTGGCACTTTTATTATCACACTTGCTTGCCTGCATGTTTTCTTGGCATCACTGAACTTACGCTTACCCCATTAAGTTTGTTATTCCTTAACAGGAACTTGAAGTGAAGAGTTTTGGTGGCACTAGTCTTGATCAAACCTTGTCTAAGCATTTTGTATCGTTTGAGCTACTTTTGAATGTAAGGAAGTACTTGGGATGTACTTAAAGTACTTTGGTTAGGAGATGAATACTATACCCAAATAGTAGAATTTAGTATATTAAGCATTTCTTGATTTTGACAGTCTTGCTTATATTTCAAATTTTCTAGTGAGTTCTGGTGAGAGTTAGGCGGGCGGTCCGCCAATACCTAGTGTTCGCTCTTGGAGGAGGTGGGGTCGTCACACACTTAAACTTTGAATTTCTATCTGAAATTTTATACACAAACCTTTTGCACACAAATATATAATATATCAAAATGTCATGAAAAAACCACTAGGACTATGAAAAGATTTCATATTTTTTTCACTACAATCTGTCAAAAGCCTAACTGCTATTTCCTTTTTGTTTAGTCACCTCAACCTTATCAATTTAATTCTTACAACCACACATCAAACACCAAGTTATGTTAAATAGATTAAGATCAATACCCCATGTGGTTCTTCCTTCCCATAGAGTACTCAAATCACATGTTTATTCACTAAATCCATGAGACAAGGGTTGTTATCTTTACAATACAAGTGTGAACTCCTTGTTTGCACACCTCTTTTGCTCCGAATTTTTCTTGAGTTTCAGCCGTCTCTCTAACTCCCTCTTTCTCTCGTTTATTTTCTAAAAATTTTTGTGTAAGAAGAATGGCTTCTTTTTAATTCTAGGTGTACTTATAGATAAACCCTACTCACAATTCTTTTTGAACTAGGCTTTATTTTATTCTTGCCTTAACTGAGAATACAAGTCCTAGTTTTTTCTGAATGTTAATCAAATCCTTGCCCATGCTCTTTCCTTACTTTTTCAAAAATTCCTTTGTCCTATTTTTTAAGTGAAATTCCCAATTATATATATATATATATATATATATATATTGACTGTCCAAAAATTTAAAAGCCCAGCAAACCTAAATTGCTCCTTTTCCTACATACCTTCGGCCTATTAAATTTTTGCATTACTAACAAAATATTCGATATAAAATAAATTCTTCCTACCAGAAAAAAATCATTGGACATTATACAAAATTATTTTGAATGAATACAAAAATAATTTTACTTGTAAAAATTGGATTTTTTCATTAGGTTAAATTCAAGAATTATTCTTCAAACAATTACACTTTGAAATAGGTTTGTACTTTGAAAATATATTTTACACATTGATTACTTTATTAAATATATTTTATAATCACAATACATTTACCTTAAATAAACAATTAATTAACAACCCTTTAAGAAGTCATTCTTGTAACTGTTAAGAAAATCATTTCAGCTTGACCAATGAAGTACTTTTTTTCTTTCTAGGAAAATCATAACTATAATATGTATATCATTTTTATCATATAAAATCACACATGCTATTTCTTCGAAGCAATAGTCAATAATTTTCCCTAAAGAAAATCAACAACATTTTTTTAAGGCAATCAAATATCTTATGTTAAGTAAAACCATTTCATTAAAATATATTTAAGTAATATAATCTTACTTATTTTATTAAGAGTCAATTTCTGTAAAAATATTTTACTATTTAAGAGCATTTCGTTTATCTCTTTTCTTTATAATTACCAATAAAATCATAACTCATATTAATTATTTTCCCTACAAATGAAGAAGCCATCATTACAATTATGACATAGTTTATAAAATTGGGATCCTATGCAAGATTATTTTAGGACAGTGGGATTAGGATCATAGGATAGGATTGTAGAATCGTAAGATTCTACCAAAAATTACATATTGCAATTGATACTAACTTTCAAACTATTAGTTTACATAGTTTCATTGAATACATGCATATTTAAGTTATAAATGCACAATTTTAGCACTAGTTTAGTGATTATTGACAAAATAAATGTATATTTCAAGCATCATATCATGTTCTCAAGGCCATATTTAACTATATGATTGAAGCAAAACCTGTTATAAAATATAATATCGTGAACATAAATAAAGATAAAACTAATAATTCATTACATTAATAAAATACTAAGCTAGTAGTAGTAGTAGTAGTTAAACAACTAACCAGGATAAAAGAATATCAAAATGTTATCCTTTTCTAACCAATTCAAACACTTAAAACTCTTTTCACATAATTAAACTTGAAACTAATACTAAACTAATAAATATTGTAATGACCCCACTTCTCCCTAGGGCGAACCCTAGGGTATCGGGGGGTTGCTTGTCCAACTCTCGTCAGGACTCACTATAGTTCCCAATTCAATAGTGAGCAAATACTTCAAATAACAAAATAACTTTAATATCCTCCAGTCCGATATAATATTTAAACCTTAAAACTTCATTAGAGATTTGCAACCATCCAAACTATAGTTACAGATACAAAAGATTATCCATTCAGAATTTCATAAGTACAATCCAAAATACAAGGATCACATCAAAATACAAGATTAAAGTCTCCAAACCAAACGACCTAGCGCAATCCTTGGAGGCTCTCGCTCTCAAGCCCCGCTAAGAAAAACAAAGTTGGAAGGAATGAGTTAAAATCCCAGTGAGTGGTCTCAATACATACAATCTCAAATAGTTGAACAGTCGACAATCTAGTAAAAATCAGCTAGAGAGTATAAAACCAATAAAACATGTAAAATAAGGAAACACCTAGTAAAGGATATGATGTCCTTTGGGAGCAGTTGCAGCATTTTATCAGTCAATCAACCCTTCTCCTCCTTACAACACCAAGTGGTAATATTTGAGTACACCGTAATCAGTGCCCTAGATTACCAACCTACCCGACCGAATCCGCTTCTGGCTCGAATGGGCCGGTAACGAAGGGGGAAAGGTCTTGTTTAGCCAATGTGTTAATGTACACATGGCCTACATGCATGCACAAATAATAGACAAACAGTGGGATCATATATTGAGCAGTATAATAAGAGTTAGGTCGAGTGTGATAAAGTACACACTCGCCTAGGAACAAGTATTTAACACTCATGAGGACAAGTAACATCAAGTATTAAATCACATAAGCATGTAATTCACACAACATGCAAGGAACACTCACCTATAATAGAAGATTACACGTCAGTCCCGGATATGTATTTTGGGTCAAAATTGATCCCTGAAGTCAAATTCATAATCAAAATAAAGTTTAACTTAAGAAAATAGACAAACCAAAATATACAAATCTAGGGTTTCCAAAATAAAAAGATTAGAATCTAACCAACCAAAACTTAGGTGAACTAAGGTTTATCCAAGTCAGTTTTTCAAAAGAATCGCCAAGGTTCAAAAGTGAATTGGAAGTGGAAATCAAAGAAGAACCCAAGTACAAGCTAGGTCAATGAATCAAGTATAATATGGAGTGAAAAATATTCATTTGAAGCTAATAAACGGAATTGAACTAAGGAAATTGAAGAAAGGAAATGCAAAGGTGAAGAACAAATGGTGACAGTTTTGTCATTGTTCGGTATTTTGATCGTAATTGGTGCTACGCTTATCAGATTGATATGAATTTTATGTCGATTTGAAGGTAAGACATATACCTACATTTCATATGAAGACATCAAAACCTAGTTCATGCATTTTCATGGTCAAAGCTCACACTATCAGAAGCTTAAGAAAACCGTCGGAACAAATCTGGGCATTTGAGCAGTTAGGGTTAGTTTGGTCATTTCATATGATAAAGTGATCCGATTAATCTGAAATTTTTTGGGTAGAAACTTAACTCAACTCCCTACAACTTTCATGTTCTGAGAAAAAACTGGTTTGGCCGTTATCACAGAGAAATGTGTAGTCTAAGTTAACACAAAAACAGAACAAGTGCAAAGGCTGAGTAGAATTGGTAATCTGTTATGGAGATAGAACAAAAGACTTATGCGATGTTTTGTCCCACTAAATCTCAATAATTCAATCCCAACTCAACACACATGCAAGGCTTGACATAGGGAAATACCTTAAAAAAGTGAGTATAACACTAGAAAGGAAGTTAAGCAAAACAAGAAACTTGTTCGATACTAAGTTAACAATTTTGAGTCATATCAGGTGAGCAGAAGCAGTTTCGGGAAAATGGATATAACTCAATGTAGAAAAATCAAAGTCGAGCACCGTCAATTACATTGGAAACTAGACTCGAAGGACTTTCCAATGGTATAAGATTCAACCCTGGTTTGATTTCTACAGGTACCAGAAAATTCAGAAAGTTAACTGATTTCCTACTCTAATTAGGTTTGAGCTTAACAACTAATCTAACTTGTTTTGCTTCTTATATCCATTTGATTTGGCTAAAACTCACCATGCATGCAAGGATAATATAAATACATGATTCTTAGGCAAGAATCAAGCAAAATTACCACAAAACTTGGAGAATTTAGTTTGGAATTTCGTCCAACTACAAGAGAGAAAAAACAGTCCACATCTTTTCCAATCTCAATCAAGCTCCTAGTCTAACTTATCTAGGCAAAGATCATGCAAGATTTTCCCATGAGTTTCACCATAAAAGTACCATAATCATCTTTTTCATTTCATCAAACACATGGAGAGCATGTAGTAAAATCTAACCTAAGCCTTACAAGAACAAGAAACTCTCCCATAGATTTCCATCTCCAAGCATCAAAAACACTCTAATACATCCTAAAATTCATCTAGCATCAAGAATTCATAAGTTTAACATCATCAAAGAGAAGTCATGGAGTAGTTTTACCTTATGCCAAGCAAGAGAAATCTACCAAAAGAGCTTCACCTCCTCCAATTCAACTTAGTAGCCAAGTGATTGCCTAACCTAGGATTCCTTCTCAAGTGACTTTCTCAACTAAAAGCAAGAAGATTTTTGAGTTAGGGTTTTGTGTTTTTCTTCCCTTGAGGTTCAGCCACTATGAGGAGTAAAAGAGGAAAAATGGTTTGAATTTTGAAAGACAAGAGATTTATAAGAGAAGTCTTTAGGTCAAGATGAAGTAGGGTGATGACAAGTGGCAAAAATCAAGCCATAACTTAGTCTTGCTAGCAAAGTAATACACTTAATTCCCTCAAGTATGTTTTAGACTCTAAAATCTACCCTAATATTCATACTTAGGAGAAGGTAATACCCCTAGGGATTACTTATAAATACCAAAAATAAAGTCACACCAAATTATGTGCAAGAAGGTAGAAATAATGCACTTAAAGACAATTTTATGCTACCAATGTTTAAAGAAAATGATATGCACTTAAATAAATACAATGACAAATAATTCATGAAAATTTAGGGTTCTCATAAATATTTTAGGAAGAAAAATTAAATGTTACATGAGAATATTCTAATTTGTTTCCATCAACTATTGTTTATTATATTATTCCTTTTGGTATAGCCTTAATAGGATGGTAGCAAAATTAGATAGAAACATGTCAGCATATGTTTAGGAAGTGGGCCACACCACTTGCATTGCAAGTTATAACTTTGTGAAAGATCCCAAGTGATAGGATCGTACGATTCTAGTGTGATCCTATGATTCCAATGTGACTCAGTTTGAACAAATGCGATTCTATAAGAATTATGACTCTACTAGTGATTTGAATCGATGCCTTCATTCTGGATCACGATTTTGATAACAATGATTATAACTACTCAAAGCCAACAATATTTGCTGAAGGTCTAGAAAAATACGGGATATTATATTTCTTTTCGTAGTGTAGTTCATAGATCAAAGTTAATAATTTGTCTTCCTTCTCTTCATCCTTTTCTAGTGAGAGTTTTAATTCTGAATACATTTTCCTCTTGAACAAGTCAATTCCCCTATAGAGGCCATGAATTCTCCAACCCGACCCTCTAGGTCGAATGGTCCTAGATCAGGAACCTCTCTTAGTAAGTGAGGAGGAAGTTCTTATAGGTTAGAAAGAGGTACCTATAAATCAAGAGAATATAATTGTAGATCAGGAATATGTTCTCGAGGAATAGGTCAGTATTGGCAATCTAGACATTATTTAGAAAATTGTAGACCAACCTGAACCTTCTAAGGTGGACAATAGATAAGTGGATACTTATCACTTTGTCCTTTTTTAAGAGGATGTGAATGAGATATCATCCACTTATGGTATCCCGATTTACTATGAGGTCCAAGTTCCTCAAACAAGAAATGTTGCTTGCTGACCTCTTGAAAGGTATGAAGCTATGTATAAGGAATAATTTGTCTTTGGAATGAGACTTTGCATTCCTTTTTCTTTACAC
This sequence comes from Gardenia jasminoides, assembly GCA_013103745.1. NCBI lineage: Eukaryota > Viridiplantae > Streptophyta > Magnoliopsida > Gentianales > Rubiaceae > Gardenia > Gardenia jasminoides. Next base: position 23,096,894 of record CM023095.1, read on the forward strand.
AAGATTCTTACATGTTAGGGAGTTTGGATTACTCAACTCATTCCCAATACCATCCGAACTTTTATTGGATAACTTATTTATTATATATCTACCTAAATTCCATATTCGCTTTCTTTTTTTTAAGCTTACTTTATGGTGAAAATTTTGGGCCACAAACTAGGATAGTGTTATTTCACCTGTTGAACTACTAGCAAGAGTGATAAATAGACATGTGAGCTCTTCTATCGGGCACCTTCTTCAATTAAGGGTTGGAAGCTCGAGTTCTTCTTTGTGAAGAATACTATCTTGCTTCTTGGGTTTTGTTGAAGGGAAGGCACCTAAGTATCAGATTCCTACCCATTCGACCTACCTGAAGCAACTCTAGATCAACTCTTAAGCTTTGATCTTAAGCTCAATGTGAAAGAATTTTATACAAGCAAGCTTTAGCTGATGGATTCCACTCCTTGTTGAACACTGAGGATAGGGTCTAAACTCCCAAAGAGTATGAGCGTTGTAAACATTCTTGCTTGAGCATTGTAAACATTGTTTCTTCATTACTTGTTATTTCTTCTTCATTTGACATTAGAAGTTTTTTGAGATGCTTATTACTTCTATGGGTAAACTGGTTAGCCAGCCAGCTTAGGCACCAAGTGCTGACCCTGAAACAACCAATCTGGCCAAAGCCCTCTGGTTGTCCAGCTCCCTGTTGAGAAGGCCCAAAGAAGGAAAACCACAGTAAAGAGGCTTAGGTAGGAGACTGAATTGCCTCCTTTCTCCAAGAAGCAAACTTCTCAGCTGGCTTCTAAGATATCCATGATGAGATCAGATGTTGGTTGCTTAGGCTATTATGGCCTTGGTTCAGCCAAAGAAGAAGCCAACTTTGTACTATTACCCTATATATGGCAATTTAGGAGTGTTGACCTGTTAAAGCCTAGAGAACATAACATTGTTCACAACCCTTATCAACTTTTGTCTAGACTAGGGTTGTCTATCAATAACTAAGTTTAGCGTGGGCAAGTAGCTCTGGAATTAACTTTGGGATTAGCTCTTTCCAAAGACAGGAAGTTTATCAACTTCCCTACCCATTCCAAATTATTGGACCACTATTACTTGAGAAGGGCCCAAGCAAGTTTTTTCTTCAAGGTTCTCATTGAAAAATTTTTCCAATCTTTATATCCTTGAACTTTGCAAATTGATCTTTTCGATATCGAGCTGGACCATTGGTTTGAGGTGTTGGACCTCGAGCTACAAAAAGTGGTCAAAGTAGTCTGATGACCTTGAGTACCAGCTTGAGTTTGTTTCCAAAGAACTCTCAACTTCTGTGATGACCTGAAAATTTGTGAAATTTATTTTTCAATTTTTCACATTAGATTATCTACATTTATTGTTTTCTCGATGAATGATTTATGTACCTTATTTGCATTGACTTATTTATTGATTTAAAGTTTGGTAAAAAAAATGATTTTTCTTTAGTCTCGATTGTTTTATTAGTAAGTTTTCTCTGAAATATTTGCCCGATTTTCTATCGGCCAGCATTAAGTGTTAAATTTTAAGACGTGACGTGAAACTTAGTTTTAAGATGAAAACTAGAGTATATAGAGATAATTAATTGATGTGTAGAGTGAATTTTAAAGAGGCTAGAGGAAGTTATAGTGCAAAAAGAGAAAGTTGTGGATAAGATAAAATTACCTTAGATTACAAACCAATAGAAATGTGACACGTGGCGTAGTTGTTGGTTAACCCTTTAATAAGGCCAAGACAAGTTAGAAGACCTCATTTCTCTTCTTCTTCTTCTTCTTCTTTTAGAGAGAGAGTGTCTAGAGAGAAGGGAGAGCTTCCAAGAGAATTCTCCATCATTCTTCTTGAAGTGAGGCCTTGAGAAAGTCATCAAAATTCTTCATCTTGTTCTTCCTTTTCTTGTCAACCGAGAGAGAGAGAAAGAGAGAGATCCGAGAGAGAGATAGAGAGAGAAAGGGCCAAGAGAGAGAGGAAAAGAGATGTCATCTTTGTGTTCTTGAAGATTTTGGAAGAAATCACCAAGTAGACGAGAAGATCTTCGACCAATCTTGAGGAAACTCGAAGGAGGAAAGTTAGGAAGAACTTCTTGGTGAAAATCTCGTCAGATCTTGTTAGATCTTGAGGTAAGATTCAAAATCAACCTTGATCCTTTAATTTTCAGCCATGAAAATGATAGATCTACATGATTTAAGCTTGATCTATGATAGATTTGTTAGTTATTCGAAAATCGGGTCACTAGATGTTCGAGTGACCATTATACTTAGAGAAGTTTGAATCTTTGGTTAAATGTTGTTGAAAAATTGGTTGTTATTACCATAGGGATAATGATTGATGAAGCCCATATGGATTTGAATAAGATTTTGTTGTTTTATGAGTGAATCTTGGAGAAAATTTGATGAGAAACGTGAGAACACTGGACTGCTTGTTAGCCGAATGAAAACTGGAATTTCCAGTTTTGTTTATCGAATTTTCTTGTTGTTTCTTGGCTTGATTTCGGTCAAACAACTTTGTGCTATGAGTGTATGCTGGATTTGAATTAAAAATATGAGTTTTTGAGGGAAAGAAACCATTTTCTCCAACTTGCCACGTTCTGAAAATTTTCGCAGGGTTGCCTATGCAGCCTCAAGAAAATGAGCATAACTCAAAGTAGAAAAATTAGATTTGAGCTCTGTCTTGCATTGAAAACTAGACTCAGAGATCTTTAAACCCTATAAATTTTAAAGTTTAATTCATTTTCTGTAATTCCCAGTAAATCCGCAAAGTTGACTAAAATTCAAAACCTGTTCCGTTCCTCAAGTTTAAAATAGAATTTTGAACAACCAATTTGACCTTCTTATGGACTTAATTTCACAGGGGTGTCTTCTAATAGTTTTTAGATCTTTCAATTTAGTTTCTAGTATGTGAATTTTATGAATTTTAGACTTATAGAATTTGAGTTATGATTTTTCAAAAACTGTTGCCAATGAGTGAAGCTCCGGTTGTGACCAAAACACAGAAGCCTACCAAGTGTTTGATGAAATGTCAGGTGTGAGATATGTGTGATCTAAAGGTTTGAATTTGTGCCTACCAGTGTTTGATAAAATGTTTGTATGATACTAGTGGTTATGCACATCAAATGTTTGATGAAATTTTTGGTATGAAACTTTTGATTCTAGGACTTGGCTAGAAATAGAGATATCTGTTATGGACAAGTGAAGTGAGCAGTGGTTGCTGAGTGTTCCAAACTCTTTCGAACTTACAGTTTTGCTACTATTTTGTCCCAACTTATTTTAAAGGAAGTGTTCCACTATGATGCTTTTATGTTACTATTGTTTCAAGGAAATCATTTGTGAAATGTTTTACCACTAATTTACTATTGACTTGTATTGGTTTACAAGTATAACGATCTTCTTTACTTTTAAAATGATTTATAAGTGCTTTTGAGTTGATAAATCGAAATGTGATTTGTTGCTTGGGATGTTATCTAAATTAATGTGATATAAATTGTTAGTGAGTGCTCTAATCTCTTTACAATTGAAAAGGTTTATTCCTGGTCCTACGAGAGATGGTTTCCATTGTTTTCGAGTAAAATGATTTGTGAATGTTGTGAGTGATTTAAACTTGATTTTCAGATGAAATATTCACTTAATGTTTACAACTGAAATGATTTTCATGACCTGATTTCTAAGAGTGATTGCCAAACTTGATTTAAAAATTCAGATCATTATCAAACTTGATTTTTAGTCTTGATTTCTAAACTTACCAAACTTGAGTTCTAAACTCGATTTTTAAACTCATGTTTACAAATAAAATTATTTCCAAACTCATGTTTATAACTAATATCATTTCCAAACATGATTTCATATGATTAACTATTGAGATGATTATAAATGAAATGAGTTTTACGAAATGATTTCTGAGTGAAAACATGTTCAACTATGCGACTGGTTTGACTCAGAAGGTTGCCTGTGCATGATTACTTGTTAAATATGCATGTTTGTAGGCTGATGTATACTTTATCGCATCAACTGAATTGAGATCACCCTTCATTGGAACCCTATCCTAGATCCACCAACGTGAGGTCAGGTAGGCCAAAAGCTTATCCTAGACCCACCATCACGAGATCGGATCAGCTGGACAGCCTTGGGTAATGACTTACCAATGTTAAGTGTAAAGCTCAAAACTCTTTGTCGAAAGGCCTTGAGTATTATATCCAATGTTCAAAGTTAAATGAGGGGATCGTTTATTGTTTTGGAGGACATAAGGTGAGATTAAGATAGGGAATTGCTTATCGTTTTGGAGGATATAAGGTGGGATTTCGAAGGTTATAAGGTGGAAAAATATATAGGGGATCGTTTATTGGAAGTTATAAGTGGAAATGGCTCCAAGTGAGCACCTTTATCCTTTCAATAATTGAATTAAATGTTTATTGAATTATTGTTTACTACATTATTGTTTGTTAAATTAAGTGTTTATGGAATGATTGTTTAAGAAATTATTGTTTCCTGTATCCTTTTAAATGAAAAGTTTCTTAAACACTTTCAATGTGAATGTGTGACCATGTTCTCAACTTGCATGTTATTCTTTTAAAGATTCAAAGGTTTTACAAAATGTTATTTAATTCAAAAGTCTATGAATTTGATAAAACGTGAACTTTCTTATTTTCACTGGACACTCACTGAGTTTCTAGCTCACCCCAAAATATTTTATTTTCCCTCCACAGGGTTCGAGATGAAGGAAAGCATGTGTAGTGATCTTTCTTAGTGTGATTGGGAGGATTATCTCTTGTATTATTTGTAATCTTGGATTGTTGTATTTTTGGTGTATTTGGACTAGTTGAAAATGTAATTATTATTTTGGAGATCTTGAATTATAATTATTTGAGGTCTATAATCTGATTGAGAAACTATAGTGAGTCCCGACGAGAGTTGGGTAGACGGTCTTCCGAACCCTTTGGTTTGCCTTAAGGGGAGGTGGGGTCGTCACTGGTTAGGGTTTTCTTTACTCCTCAAATTTAAAAAAAAACTTTATTACCTTATATTACCACAAGTATATGGATCGTTTATTGAGTATAGGGAAATAAGGTGTCGTTCCCACGAGGAACTAAGGTTTTGCAAACACTAAAGTTTAATCACTTGCTTTATTATCTAGAAAACAACTAAAGGAAGGCAATTAAAGGAAAGGAAAGTTAGGTGGTACCACCGCCTTAGCAACAAGTAAAATAAAAGGGGAGAAGGCGGTGAACCGACCAAGGAAGAAACAACTAAACCGACCGTTAGGTGTCAGACATCCAATTGGTGGTAGATAAGAAATAATAAGAAAGCTAGTAAAGAAATTAGAGAGTTAAGTTAGAGGAGTTTAAGATCAAGTTGGAGGAATCCTAGAGCTTTAGAATCCCTTGTTATGTTTAGATTAGAAGTTAGTCAAGTTTATTATGTCCTTTTTCCAATTATTCGCTAAGGTTTAACTTCCTTTTGTATGCCATCACTTTCGTAAATGGTCATGTGTAGTGCAAGCTCTCATTTAAGATGAGCTAGTCACTTTCGAATCGCCGCCAATTTCTAAACTTGGAATAAACGCTTTCACTGAATCTCCTTGACCTATTTTCATAGAAAAAGAGAGAACAAGTTAAATAAGTTCAATGAAGTTATAGTATGAAACCACAACCAACCAATTATTCACTACTTTCGTGAGAATATAAGTTAGTGTTTAAGAGCTTAGATCTTATTAAAGGTAAGTTTTTCATTACTCATCAACATCAAATCATTTATAGTTGGTAGCTAATCAACCCTAAAGCATAAGCACAAGTCTTAAACTAGCAAAAACATGGAGGACATAAATAACTTAACTACTTCATAATCATAACTAAAACAAGTACATCCTAACTCTAGGATTTAAGAGGCTTAGCTAGACATCATGTTTAGAACATCTAAGCATAAAACAAACTTGCACAAAGCCATGAAAGTAAAGCACAAGAGACAAAGTAAAGGAAGAAGGAATTCTTATTCAATTTCTTGAAATTTGAATCCTTGAACTTCTTCACAAGTTGATTTCTCAAATACAAAGTGCAAGGGTCCTCACAACTATCACTTTTTAGCTCTCTTTAGAAACTACACACTAAGAAAATATAAGAACTAGAGCTAAACTAATAAACTAGAGCTATTCTCTTGTTTTTCTTCTATTTCTACCACTATTTCATACTAATTCCTCTCTCTCCCTTTTCTTCTTCCTTTTTTTTTCTTCTTTTACAAGAGGCCCTATTTATAGAAGAATTCATCCATAAGCATCCAAAACTTCCTCATGTGAATACAAGAAAAGTTTGGCCTTCAAAAGTTAAGAAAAATGGCTTCATGAATCTTCTTATCCTTGAATTGTCTTCAAAGTGTCTTCATGCATTGAATCCATTGAATTCCAACGTCAAATAAGTTGTAAAGTTGATACAAATTGTGTTTTGGATTAGCCATGAGTTGTTTCTTCAACTTCACAAGATTCTTCACACAACTTTCAGCTGAAATTCATCTGAAAATTGAGCTGGAAGTGAGCTGGAAATTCTAGAATTCGACTGCAACTTGCAGTTGTCATTTTTTGAAGATCCACGAGGCAGAGGCTCACGGATTCCAGTGCGGATCGTCTCCCCTATCTCCACTGAGAGGGATTCACAAGCTATTTCATTTTCTCCAATTGTTGCATCGCGTTTCAGGTCGCGAATCTGCTTCAATTTTGCAAAATCCGAATTTTCATTGTGAAATTGGCACGTTAAATCCTTCGACTTTTGATCCTTTGATTCTTCGACATTCGAATTGCATTTTGCTCATCTCACTTTTGAATTTCATCAACTTTGGATATTTCAATTTTCCAACTTTCCGTTCAAGCTTCTTTGCAATTATCTTCTCATTTTCACCTCATTTGATGATTGAACAATTAATCCTACAAAAACATGAAGTTTTCACTACATTAATTCACAGAAATGCATTTTTCTAATTAAACCATAAAATGCAAAACTTCACTAGAAACCCTAATTAATTAGCCATTAAAATAACTAAAACACACAAAAACTACATAATTAAACCTATTAAAAGCATGCAAGATATTGACTTATCAGTCACAGCTTCTAAAGACTAAATTTCCAAGATGGTGGCTAAGCTTGAGTTTGAACAGGGGCCAAGCTATTTCTCTCTAGTCCGGGCTTGATGAAGCCCCAAAAAAAAAAAGAAGAAAAAGAGAGGAGCTTGAGGAGAAACATGCCATAAATTGTACAAAGCCTTAGAGAAAGGGCCAAACGAGCTATTCAGGAGTTCCTCAAATTTGAATAGTTCAACAATGATCTAGTAAAACTGAATGGTTCCATCATGAAGTTAGCTACACCAAGGCTCTAGAGGTGGTTTAGTCCTTAAATCTCCTTGAATTTAATATGGATAGGTTCCCAAACTATGAGCCTAATGCTACCGAGGTAATTTATCGACTTGTGGAGAGTTATAACAAGGGCTACATGATTGATGAAATCCTTGCAAACTCTGACCTAACTCTGGATTCCTTGGATGAAGAAAGTTCTAAGGAAGAAGCTAAGGCAAGTAGCCAAATTAGAGTGGAGAAAAAAGTAAACAGCAGTGCTATTGGGAAGAAGCCTATTTAGACTCCTAAACTTCAAGTTGCCTCATTGCAAAAATGTTTCTTTTCATTCTAGACTTATATAGATCTTGAAATTCTTTTGTTCTTATAATCATGAAGTTAATGAAGTTCTTTTCTAGTTCAAATTTGTCTTCGTTATTTCTTTTACTCTTTACTCCTCCTGCCTCCAGTATACTTGGACAAAATTTTCTAAGTATACTAGACAAAATTTTCTAAGTATACTTAACTCAGGTTTTCATCTAATTCAGATAGTTCATGTTTCCATCCAGCTCTGATATTATATTTTTCTAACTAAAAACCCACACGTTTTTTCTCTCTTCTCTCTCTCTTCTTGTCGTCTCAAGAGGTTACTGACAGCTAGGGTTTTCCGGTCTTGTTGATCATGGCGGGATTGGCTGCCCTCCAGCCTTCGGTTGGACGGCAAACAGAAACATCTTCATCACCAACATTCCAAAGGAAGGCATTCTCTGAACTTTTCAAGAATGAAGGCCCGAAGCAGGAGGTCCGTGCTACTATGTCAACGCATAGTGGAGAGCCGGCTGTTATGTTCGCTCATTAGGACATTGTTGCTGCGGCCGCCCCATATCAATATACACTGGTTGGCAAGTTCTCAAAGAGACGGCCATCCATGGAGGAGATACGGAAGTTCTTTCTCTCGCTTGATTTAAAGGAAGCGACTAACATTGGGTTGTTGGACGCCCGACATGTATTGATCAGGCTAGGCAATGAAGCTGATTTCCTTCGTTTATCATCACGCAGCTTGTGGTACATTCATGGCTTCCCCATGAGGGTTTTCAAATGGACATCATCCTTCAATGTGGATCGTGAATCATCCCTGGTGCCTGTTTGGTTTCAACTTCCAAAAATTCCGATTCATTTGTTCCATAAGCAGTGTCTTTTCTAGATTGTCTCCGTGTTGGGTCAGCCTTTATTTGTGGATTCGGCCACAGCCAAGCTACCGTGACCCAGCGTGGCGCGTGTATGCATTGAGATTGATCTTTTGAAGGTTCTTCTAGAATGGGTGTGGATTGGTTTGGGTGAAAGAGATGGGTTTTGGCAATCGTTGGTTCCGGAGAACCTTCCCAAATATTGCGCTTTTGTTTTCGTCAGAATCACAGTCAAGAGGAATGCCACTTTAAACATCCTGAATTAAGGAATGGGATTCTTGGGCATCATCAGTGCCGCCGGGGAGTGAGGATTTGCTCCAGACCCGACTGCAGAAGGATATCCCGGGGGAGAAGTGGGCTGTGAAGGCCTTGCGTTCGGAGGGGCAGGCTGAGGAGAAGGACGATGGGCATTTAGCTGTAAGGGATCGGGTGGAGACTCGAGAGCCAAATCAGGAAAGGGGAGTGGAGGGTGCTTCGGGTGAGGGGAGTCAGCACCCGGAGGTGGGTCAAATGGGGGGAGATGATCTGCCCTCGGAGGAGAATGAGATAAATGAGGTGATACAATTAGAGGATGAGCAAGTGCGCCAGCAATCACATGTGTAGGGGGAGGAATTGATTCCTTTGGTGGAGAATGCAATAGAGAGAGCGGCGGAAGGAATAATTGAAGATTTGGCAGAGAAGGTTGTACATTAGCCTTCGTCTCCAATTTTGTCTAGTGATGATGACAGTGCTGAGACTGTCTACAATGAAGCGGCTCAGCGGATGCAGGTTTGTGTGAAGGTTTTAAACCTCTCCCTGCGTAAGCTGGTTGGTGATAGGTCATGGGAGCTGCTAAAGCGGCGGTTAGATGGTCTGCGGCCAAGAGATGATACGGCAATGGTCGAGGCGCAAGCTCGGAGGTCAGGCTCCCCACCCTCTCAAACTCATCTCTGTTTTCCTAATGATTAAAGTGATGTTTTGGAATGACAGGGGGTTGGTAACACTCCTACATTGTCGCGAATTAAAAAGTTGTGTAAAATTCATTCTTTGTCATTGTTAGCATTATGTGAGCCTATGATTGATGTGTCTCGTATGGATTCCATTCGTCAAAAGCTGAAATTTCAGCACTCTATGTCTAACACGCATGGGTCTATATGGGTTTTTCACTCCGCTGATTTTACTGCTCAGTTGGTGGAGCAAGATTCCCAGTTCTTGGCCATTCGGTTTTCTCATGTTTGTTTGCAACACCAGTTTATTGGAATTTTTGTGCATGCGGCTTGTGATAATCATAGTAGGAGAAGTCTATGGGCTCGGTTGTCTAGTTTGTATAGGTTGGGTTTGCCAGTTCTTCTGCTGGGGGACTTCAATGTGGTGTTATCAGCAAGGAAGAAGAAAGGGGGGTACCCAGTTAGTGTGTTAGAAACTTTGGAACTGCACGATATCATGCAAGAGGCTGATTTGGTTGATGCGGGATTTTCTGGACCTGCATTTACTTGGTGCAATAATAGGTTTGGCCACGCTCTGGTGTGGAAGAGGTTAGATCAATTACTCATAAACCATTCATGGGATAGGCTTCATGTGGATTTTTCTGTGCAGCACTTGGGGAGGGCACTCTCAGATCATTCACCCTTGGTGGTGTCCTGTAAGTCGACTAATCCGGGTGGCCCGAGAAGCTTCCGTTTTCTCAATGTTTGGTGCTCTCATGAACAATTCTTGGACGTGGTCTGCAAGGCCTGGGGGGCTCATTGCTTGGGCCGACCATGGAGAAGGTTGTTGAGTAAATTGAAAGAGGTTAAGATCCAATTGCGACAGTGGAATAAGAATGTTTTTGGGTGTATCCCAGACATGGTGTGCCAGGCTGAGGAAGAGCAACGGGTTAGGGAAGTAGTGGTGGACAATGATCCTTCGAAGGGTAATATTAGGGGTATGAATCGAAATCGAATTCGGTAATTCGAAACTTTGAAATCGGAAGTTTTCGGAAAAATGACCGTAAATTTTTTGACCTATTTCGCTTTCGAATTCGGAAGTTCCAATTTTGATTTTGAAATCGGAATGAATTCGAATTCGAAAATTTACCGAATTGACCGAATTTCGTCAGATCGAAATCGGAATTGAATCGGAATTCAGAATTTTCCGAATTGACCGAATTCATGTTTTCCCTGATGCAGCAAAATTTTTTTTTTCTGTCTAACAAAGATTTATTCACCTATTTATTTATGAAGTCTTCTGAAAGTGACATGAGAAGAGCATAAAGTGCATATCCATGGCAGCAGAAATAACATAAAGAATATACAGTCAGCAAACATAAGCAAGACATATTCAATTATGCATACGTATTAAAGTGCCTAACCTAATCAAAATTTGTAACAGAACTGCAATTTTCCTCTGAAGTTATTATAACATTTTCTTGAGCTAGAAACATCAGAGAACCTTCCAACAGCAGCATAAATATTTTACAAGGGATGGTAATCACCAGAGTTCTTTGGTTGAACCCTAAATTCATCAGCTGCTGAATTTAAACCAGCATATGTGACAGCCCCACTTTCCCCAAAGGCAAACCAGATGGGTTAGCGGACCGCCTGCCCAACTCTCGCCAGGACTCAAAAGATATAACCATAAAACCATTGTAAAAGGAACCGACAAATTCTTATAAACTACAACCTCCAAGATTTCATCAAGGTTACGTTGGAACAACTCTAAAATACTACAAACCATCTAAGGCATCTATTACCTTCCAACTTATACAAAAGGAAAAGAAAATCCACAAAAACTAGAATCCTCGATTGCAAAATCCGGGACCTTTAAGGAAAACAAAGCTTATAGGTGAGCAAAACTCAGTGAGGCCAAGAATTCATGCACAAGCAGTTAAAGTAATAACACACTTTAACGGTAACAATATGGAAAAAAAATAGGAAAAAACATAGTGGTATAGAAATAATCACTAGAAAAGGATACAACTTGCAGCCCATCATTCGTCTTGGTCAACCGGACTTCAATGGAAACGCGTTGACACTCCAGTCAACCACTACCTCTAATCGTAGCAATCACTTTACTCTCACCCGCCTACTTACACCCCACATGCAGGGCCCGTCAAAATAGCTATATCGTTAAACCAAGTGGGATGGCACCTCCGCTCCATAGGCGGGTACATACCTACAAATGAGTCGTGAGACTACGCCTCAATCGACTTAATCAATCTGACCCAAACGGGAGGAGAGGTACCTCCACTCTCTTGAGTGTGGTACATACAACCGCTTGGTTCTATGTCAAGAACAAGCACACGCATGCAAGCATTTTACGATTTCAATTCAAGTAAGTCCAAACATGGGTGGCGCTGTAAAGTACACTCACCAAGTCAAACAAGCATGCTTTCAAATGAATTTCATGAAATCAGACATCCAAGCATGAAAACAACAAGCACTTGAACACTCACCAATAGTTGAGCGTAAACAGACAATGTAGAAGTCAAACCGTTACAACGGTCTCCACTGGACTCACTGGAACATGCAAATCAAACCATCAACCTTTTGGTTTCTAATTAAAGCAACCTTGTCGGTAAGATTGGAAGAAAACCATTTCAAATGTGAACCACGCGACATGTATATACCCTAATGAACAAGCTCTCAAAAATGCTTATAATCACTTAAAATAGCAAAAGAAGCACATACAAGGTTGGGCCTGAAACGGACGAGGACAAAATGAAACGGAAAACACACATTGAAGGTGGAAAAATAGTTTTGACACCTTGTACGCATTACCCATATCTCAGGCTACAAGTGTCAGATTTGAGCGTGCATAAGATACAACTTTCATGAAGACAACTTCGACCCGTGATTCACTCCTTCTAGGTCAAAAATGCAAACAGCTTCAGAAATTCTTTGCCGAATGTCCCGACAGGCTCACTTCAAGCGGACATAACTCAGCTCACAAATCTAAATCAAGAAATTCCAGATGCGTTGGAAAGCTAGAACGAAGGGCTATAACTTTCGTGTTTTGGCCAAAAGCTAAATCCCAAAGGATGGACACGAAAAACGAAGCCAAAGTTGCTGCCGGTAAAATTTGTTTTCCGTTCAACGCCCAAACAAGTTCCAGGTAACTAAATTGCACCCAAGCAAATTCCATTGATCGATTCGATAACAAACATGCAATGCAGCCCCTTACATGCCACACACGGCCCCAAACACGCACACACACACACCACACACAACAATCCAAGAAACTAAACCAAATGGAAATCCTTAGCTTACTAGGTGGAATTCAAGTGCTGACACAAACCAAATGGGAATTCAAGAGCCCACACAACCATTTAAATCAATAAACCAACATTAACTCCTACCATTAACACTAAAACAAAACCCTAACCCAAACCTAAAATCATGGCTAGGCATAAATACATCAAAATCAACCAATCTAAGCCATAGAATCATTCCATAAGCTGAAAATAAGCATGAACCAAGCCATGGGAATCACAAAACCCCACAACTCATAATCTTCATCCAAATTTCAAGCTTGTAGAAAATAGAAGAAACCTTTCTAGATGATGTTCTTGGTGAAACCCAGTTTCCAAGGTCCAAGCTCCAACTAGCTCCAAAACAAAATCAAATGGTTGAAAGTTGCAAAATCTCTAAGTTTTCTTCTTTTTTTCCTCTCTTTTTTTTTTTTCCTCTTTTCTTCTCTTCCTCCGGTTTTTCTCTCTTTTTTTTTCCCCTTAACTTATCGGCCGGAAACCCAAGCTAAATGGCCAGCCCAAAAGATAATCTCCACCGAAATCATGGTTCTTCCAAGAGGGGCTTTCACTAAAGGAATTTGTTTGTTTCTCAACTCCTTGATTTTTTTAAAAGCTTCCACCGGTTTCTCCTTGTATGTTAAAGCTTCATCAAGTTCTATATCCTCGGTTGGAGTATGTGAGATGGATTTGAGTGGTAATTTCTTGAGAATGACACATGGAACACGCTAATGGATCTGGATGCGACTTCATGGTAGGTCCAACCTATATCGCTCCGACTTCCGCTACCCGCTTCAAGAATGGTGTATGGTCCCACATATCTTGGTATGTAACTTCTTTCCTTTTAAAACTCAGCTCGCGCTAAAGGGTAATTTAAGAAAACTTGATCTCACCTCGAACTCCAAATCTTTCCTCCTGTCTCAAGGTAACTTTTTTTATCGACTTTGAAGCGTTAAAATTCTGCCAAATTAACTTGACCTTTCTCGAGCTTCCATCCGTCAAGATTGTAGTTGGATCTAGGCTTTCTTTCTCTCCTATAAATCCCAACTCATCCCACAATCGGCGACGTCGACATTTAATCAGAAAAGAGCTTTATATACTGAGCCACGGGTTTGTATGGATGAATGAAAACTATTATTATAAGCAAATTCTACCAAGGTCAAATATTGACTCCAACCAACCCCAAAGTCTAGAACACAAGTCCTCAACATGTCCTCAAGAGTTTGAATCGTCTTTTAGGATTGACCTTCAGTTTGAGGGATGGTAAGTAGTACTAAGATTTAGCTTAGTTCCTAATATTTCTTACATCTTTTGCCAAAATCTCGACACAAACCATGATCTCGATCAGGCAGCGTGCTCACTGTGAATACCGTTACGTGTGCAACCTTATGACTTCATTCATACAATTTAGCCAATTTCTCCATCGAGTACTTCATGCTTATGGGTAGAAAATGCAGACTTAGTCAACCGGTCTGTAGCTTAAATATGACCCTTTCGTCTTTTGCATCCCGATACAAATCCATGGTAATATCTTCCCATTTCCACCTGGTACCTCGATAGTTTGCAATAATTGACCGATGCAACTGTAATACGGCATACCGGGCATGTCGAACAAATTGGGCTATTTCCTTCATGCCTTCCCACCGGTATAGACTTTTCAAATTCACCGGTGCGTCTATTTCCCTACGAGGTGAACCGTTATCACTTTTGATCGGTGAGGCTTCCATAGATGTTTCCTTTTTGGGTTTTCATCCTTTAATTTTCCACTAGTTCGATACGAGAACTTTCTTCAAAAACAGATATTAAAGTAGGCTCTTTTTTTTGGACTTTTTCAACCACCTTTGTACTTGAGGGAGCCTTAACGATGGTGCAACCCAATACAATGTTTCCGATTTTAACTTTGTTGGGTAATAGATGGGGATTCCAAACAATCTCATACAGTGGCTGTGTTCCGCTGCCATCAGGGCTAGCTACACGTACCCAGACTCAAAGCATGCAGTACTGTTCAAACTTTCCCGGATGGTACTTAATTGTGCAATCATAATCCACCAAAACTCCATACGTCGTTGTCTCAAATTCAATCACTGCGAGAAAATAGACATTTAAGGCCTTAACCTTGCTTGGTCGTTGAAACTCAAATGTTACCCCATATAAGTGTGTCTCCCTTGCGTACAAACAACTATGACATTGCTTTCCTTATCATGGGTTGGGACCAATTTTTTGCTCATGGGGGACAGCTTCCAGCGGCGTAGGCTACTCTTCCTTCGTTTTGCATCAACACACAACCCTAACCACTTATTTTGATGCATCCAGTGAATACGCGTTTATCTCTTACCATTAACAAGGCAAAGAAACCAACTGCCCCGTTACCCTCAGTCAGCAGGTCTTCCATTCACGGCTTCTTTCACACTTAGCGTCCCCTTATGAACTTGCTATGCTTCTTGGTCCATCGGTCATAGGTCTACTGTATCGCCCGATCTTTAATGAGCGGCGGTAATAACCGGTTAAACCTAAAACTCAGTCTCCGTTGGATTCACCGGGTTGCTCCATTTTGGGCGCCTTCCTGTAGTTTGTTCCGTGATTCCATCTTCCAAGAGATTATATGGCCCCGAGAAATGCCACGCCATCGACCAAAATTCACATGCGAATTTGGCATGGTTGATGTTCTATTAGGGGTTTAACCTTATCCCTTCAAATGTGGTTAGATCTCACCGGTTTTAAGAAAATACAAGAATGGCCGCTCCGATAAACACCACCCTGCTGAAATTGATCCGGTAAGACTTGAAAACTTCCGATGCATCAAATCCACTGAGCATGGGTGGGTGGTACATTAAAGCCCAAATGGCATCTGGCGAACAAAGTACCATACGCACCGGTCAGAATGTCTTGGGTATGTCCTCTACCAGTCCTCTATTGATAGTAACCACAATAGAGATCAACTTAAGAATTTACACCTCTCGCACCACAATAGCGATCAAAAAAAGCTCATCCCTGGTTGCGTTAATGGTAACATTAATTAATCGATAGTCTATACACAATCTTGAGCCATCCCTTCTTTTTAACAAACAACACCGGTGCACCCCCAGATAAGCTCTCTTTAATGAAACCCGTTCCGGTAGTCTGGTGAAGTTTCAAATTCTCTCAATTCAGCACGGAGCCATCCTATATGGTGATTTAGAAATGAAGCGTTGTCTCAGTCTCCGATCTTAAAGTATCTCCTTCGGTGGTAAAGATTTCAATTCTTAGGGAATACATGGAAAATTCTCTCACTACCGGTACATCTTCCAATTTTACCTTGCTTGGCATCCCAGTTATTGATGAGAAAGGCTAAGAACCACTTTTGCGCCCCATATTCAACAATTTCCTAGCTGGATTCACGAAGCAAGTAGATGACACTAATCTACCGTCTAATTTTAGAAAACGGCTCTCCCACGTTTGTACAATTCTACCATCTTAGATGCTGAAATAAGTTGGGCATGATAGAAGACACAACAATCCATTCCCAAAGACAACATCATAGCCCTTGATTTCCAGACTGGGTAGAGTCCACTAGCAATGTTCACCAATCCAAATATCTGGCTAAGCAGGGGTGGAATGTGGTTTTGGTTTCCGGTGGTACTTAACCTCCCCAGATGTGGGAGTTTTCAGATTTAACATCTAAGCCTTTTCATGATAGGATTCACAAAGATGGGTTGCCCGGGATCAGTGGAAAAAAACTTTTACTAGGCGGTGAAATATGGGGGAATGCGTACCTTCAGCAACCTCGTAGGGATGGGCACGATCTTGGGTCCCGCCTATGGCGGGTACCTTGAGACGTTGCTCCCCTACGTTGGACTGTTTGGAGGTTGACTTATGAATGGGGTGAAACTACCACCAACACGACAGTCTGTTGGGCGGGTTAACCGATCTGATGCTCGATACTCCCAACTGACTTAAGCATTTTTTACTTTCCTCCGACAATCATACATTGGTGTGGTTTGGTTTTGCTAAATATCCACACACCTACACGAGGAGTGAACAGACCTCCTTGTGTTGTGGTTGATCGTTGTGCGGTGCGTGCTGGGCGTTTACCTAGACTCCATGACGTGCACACCAAACTCTTTGTGCTCTCCCACGAGCTTTAGGGGCCGACGTGTTTCTATCCACCCGACCCTACACCAGCATTTCGGAGGCATTTCTTTCTTAGCATGAAAAGCTCTCTCACTTGAAACTACTTTTCCACTGCCCCAGACCTTTCTAAAGACCTCACGGTGAAACATTTGAGTGACTAGAGCCTCTTAATTTCCAACATTAAGCCTTGCAGTCGTCCTGTCCCGCCCCTTTGCGATCCGTGACTGCTAACTCGGTGCAAGCGGAGGTTCGTGAACTGAGTCACCGTGTCGACCACCTTTCGTTGTTCCCTGCCTCAACCTAATGAAATCATCTCTCTTTTCTCACGGATCATAGGGCAAAAACTTCATCAAATTCCACTTTTAAATTCCTTAAGTCATGGAGATTACGTTCTCTCTCCCATTTAGCCTTAATGACATTCCCATACGATCTAGCTATTTCAGAGTGGAAGGTGGCCGGTATCCTCGTCTCTCCCTGTTATAGTCGAGGAATGACAAATATAATGGGTTATTCTCTCAAACCAACCCTCATTATATTAGGCCCCACTTCAAAATTTAGGCGTGAACTTAAGAAAAGCGCTCGAGCTCTATCTTCTCCCTGTTGGGGCCTCTGGCTGGGGTTTTGTCTGGGACTGCCAGTTTGTTAACCGAGCCTTCGAGAATATTAGTCATCCCTATTGATGCCGTAGCCATCGTCTAAATCTCCACCGCCCGATCCCTTCCGGTCTACGCCAGAGACATTTCTGCACTCTCGAGGGTTGAGAGCTGTCTACGCCCGCCGTTCTGGTGCCATTCTCCCTTAGTTTTCCATAGTCCCCAGTACAATGCATCATGAAAAGAATTACACAAAGAGAATTGTTTCCAAATAACATTCAATCCTTGGCAACAGTTCAAATAGCGAGGCGAACGCCTTGTTATTACAATAAGGAACATATATTCACATGGTCAAGGTTACAAGTGGGTAAAGTCATGGAGCATGTTATTACGGCACGCGGTGCCAACAAAATCTGATTAGTCATGCGGTAAAGTTACAGGGCTTCGTAGGCCGCTTTAATCAAACCCACCAGACGAATAACCAAAAGTTAAAGATTGCACTCTAATCTGGCTCGGCCAGTCTGGCAATGCGAGCCTTACTCCTCAGCTCTTCACCATCGGTTCCTCTTGAAGGGGTCCTGCGACCCGGCTCGCTTCTCAACGAAACCCTACATAGAGAAGGTTACCATGTGCCGAAACCCTAAATCCCAGTACATCTCCTTCCGACTCAACCCGCACTCCATACCATGATAAGACATTGTATTATTAAAGATCCTAGCAACCCGCTGCATACATTTTCGTTGACCACCCTAGTCAGCGAATTTGAACCTCACGGACCTGCGTCTTGTCGCGTCGGCTCTAACCCGTTCATGAAACACTTCATCGCACTCCAGCTCCATAATTCTAATCCCTTGGCCATCAACACAATATCGCAGTGCGCTTGCATGGTGGCAGTTTAAAATAAACGTAGAAACTCATGGTCAAATT